>LR990858.1:4776796-5392600 GCA_905163395.2 Endotricha flammealis | reverse complement strand
AACAAAGCTACGTTTATTATATACGAACTATAAAATAACCTTAACATATTTTTTCACTTCTCATGCTCAGAAAATGCTTATTTGCGCAGGATATAGGCTGCACAAAATCGAATTTTGTGCACAAGGGCAAAAACGTATCTACTCATAAATGTATCTATATTAAGGCAAAGGAAATGAGCCATACAGCCAAACACAATAAAAAGTTCAGAGATAGAATTTGTTATTTTATAATATTTACTTTAATTTATTTGCCTTATGTGTTTTTTAAGTCATAAAAGATATTAAAATTTAAATTAAAGTACAGTAGGTTATTTAATTAATTTAAGAAAATTTTTTTATTACAAAATTAATTTAATAGTAGGCTGTATAGATCTGCAGCCCAAACCTAATTTCAATGTCGTAAGATTTTTAAAAAAAAGCGGCGGGAAACACTTCTTGTTTTTCGTGCGTTTATTTATTTATTTCCTGGATTCGAGATCGCCGCCTTGTCAGCGAAGGTCGTCAAGATGGCGACCTCGGATCCTCACCGTACCACGTTGCCTTTTTAAAGTGTACTTTTTAGTCAAAAAGTGTTCATTTAAAATACTTGACATTGGCGAAATTGTCTATGTGTCGTTAAGACACGACAGAAACGCCATTAATTAAGGAAGAAGAAGAAGAAGATTTATTTCCTCGCAATCGAAGTGAAAATCAGAGTTTATAACTCGTCCACAAAACCATTTTCATCCTCGACATTACTATCAGCCCTCGCCTTCAGTCTCGGATAGAAATGATTCGTTTTGTGCACTTGTTGTAAAATCTACTATTTACTCATTTTGCTACTTTTATCTGTTACATGAAATAAAATAAATCTTTATTACGGCATTTCCTAAATTTAACAATTTAAAGAAGCGAAAGATGACCAGATACCAACCATTTTTATAAAAAAAATTATTAGAAGACTCTAAAGGCATTCCAAATATTTTCCATCATAAGCGTCATGCAACGAGTAATATAATATATGACATCGCAGTGAGCCCACAAAAACGTTAAAGTTAAAGCCTCCTCATACTATAGTTGTAATTTCCTCGCAGACGAGCCTCGCGAAAATCCCGACTTATCTTTGTTCCTTGAAAACACTTTCCCTTGGGTTTGTTAAAGACAAATTTACAGTTCACTCACTATCATCCTTATAATTACTGTACTAAAGTCCAGTTTTCCTTGTATTATTCTTAAAAGACACATTGAAGAAGACGCAACTCTGGATTTATAAGACAACTTCACAACTTTTGTAGTCGCTTCCATTTCACACACTACTAAGTCGGCAGGTTTGTTTTGTTTAGTTGTACTAAGCTCGTGAACATAACTGAATATTTACGGGTATTGTCATAAAACTTAATAACTGGGTGAAACTGGACAATATGAACAATGCCAAGAAAATAGTACTGTTAAAAAGTAATCTACTGGAAAGAGTAATCAACTGATACCAAATACTAATGCTAGAGTTATACCAGTTAAAGTGTGATATGTACCGACAAATGGATATCGGTTTCATACATTTAGAATGGCTAGAATTACATAATGTACCGTATGTTAAGACGCATCAACATACAACAACGTCAACACACCACACACACCTTATTGGCAAATATTAGTGTTAACGCGATAGTCTGTGGTGTGGTAATAGTGTGGCCGGGTAGATCATTGCAACGCATAGTATTCCTTACTCGCTCGAACTTTTGCAACACAGTGTAAAGAATGCACGTACACGATGTTTTTAACGCGCCACCGCGACACGAATCTTCGCCTGCTAATGTAGCCGCAGCATCAGTGGTATAACTCTGGCATAAGGCGGACAACAAGTCATCTTGGTGGTACTATTATATTTCACATTGCTTCTGTAAGGACTGGCGTGTAATCAGCGGTTAACTCGGACCACAGCATAAATTTGAAGACTAACTCGAACGGTGCTGGTAAATCGGTTAACTTAACGATCTCCGCAGTGCAAATTTGAATATTGGCTGTGTAACGAACATGATAGTATCGGATATATTATGTACTATCTGTGAATTATTTACTTAATCCAATATTATTCTATGGGTATATAAATAGACTGTGGCATGATGTTAGAATTTACCAATTTCCTAATGAAAATGCTGCCAGATCCGTTAGAAATATACTAGATTAGATGATGATAGGAGAGGAAATCACGATGGAGTTACCAAATGAAATCGTTTGTTCCAAGACTAGACCTATACAGGTTTATCACGTTTATTAAAAACCTTTTTTTAACCCGATTGTTGATTGTTGTGTTAATCTGGCAGGATAAATAAATACCTCCCATAATTTCAGGAACTATCCAAAAAAAGAAAAGACATTTGATATTAAAAATATCAAAGACCATAATATACAAAGACACATAATTGTAACATAGTTTTATCACAGATTTTATACAGAAACTGTAGTTAGTTTTTACAAGAGCCAAGAATACACCCAGCAATGAATGCTTAACTGACTCGGCTGAAGCCGTTACTTTCTATATACGTTCAGCACGTAAATTAGCCTCACGTTCTATCGCGGTTGTTCTAATGTGGGTAATTTATTGCCGCCCGCTGCGAGAGACGTATAAATTGCATACGAATGCATTGCCGGACTAGTGCACTCTGTCAGATCAGACCTATAGATTTATACCTCGCATATTTCATAAACCTCATATATTTTTTGTAAACATCAGCAATCTTTGCAATGCAGCAGACTTAAGTTATAATACAAAAGTAATCCACATAAGTCAAACGGGGCATTAAAGGCAGTTGAAAATTCAGGGCAGAAAGCTTTGCACGAAGGCAGTACAGAGTTGCAGTGCTCTGTTGTCTCGAATCCATAAATACGTCGTGAAAAAGAGGATTTCAAAGACTTGAGATATCAACAAAATAACATAATAATTTGAGAAATCAAACAAACTCGCATTGTATGCACACTACTAAAACCAACACACACACTATACTCAACACTTAACCTCACACACATCACATACACAAACATAATCCAAAGTCACAAACATACACATAACATATATACACATCCCTAACACATAAGCAGTCAGGCAAGGCATACACCTCACCAAACCTTCGCATGCATATTTTTTCACCCAAATAAATAAATAAAGATCCGAGGAGGGGCACTGGTGACCTGTAACACAGGTTCTTTCGAACCTTCTTCAGGCACCAGTCTCTCACAGGGACAATGTTTATTATAAATATGTTTAAATATAGCCTGCAAATTGGTTGTATGTAACCTAGAATTATATATAATTATATATATTTAAGTCCTTTGTGAAGAAAAATAAACGTTTATTATAATTGTTTTTCAAGGTAACCCACATTGGTTAATTAGAAATCGTAATCATGCTGAAACTTCGTAACCAATGTCAATTTTAATATTTAATGACTATATTACAGGCAATTTTGATTTGGCCAGCAAAGATAAATAGTATAAATGGCATAAATCAAACGTCTGTTAGAAATTTTTATCGTCCGCCACTAAAACAAAGACATCACGTGCCAAGAGATGATAAAATAAATTTTGAACATCCCTCCATTACAAAGCTAATGGGCTGTATCTCGAAAGCTAGGGAATAAAAGATCCGTCGATTAGAAACTTTATGTTTGCAATTTTCCGGAGACTCCCCTTGGTTCCCAGTACTGCTTGAATGTGCGTACAGATTAAATAAACTGATACTACATACTATTATACGGGTTGCCAACTCCTTAGATTGCCAAATGTTCATAACACGAAAATAAAAAAAACGGAAATCTCGCAGTATGAACGAGAACCAAAATACATGAACGCGAAACGAACTAAATACATTCTTATGTCTAAGTGCGCCCAAAAGTTTTCATTATGTGTGATGCATAATGTGATTGCATGCAAGTTTCTCAGTTAGTGAATTTGTAATTCTTTTGAGAAATAAATAACCATATAATATAATGTATGTATATAATCCTATTGCCAAGGAACTCGAAAATGGAAACATTTTCTTTAAAATCGTTTAAGTTAGTCTCGGGAACTACTACTGTATTTTTCATAGCTGTTTATTTATATTAGGCTTATCAGCTAGGCTTTTAAAGGAAGTCAGTCCAGTCTTATTCATTTTTACGTCAAATAAAAATGTTTACTGTTATCAATATCCCCATTTTCCTATATTTAATTCTCTCTAACATATCCAAAAGCGGTGCGTTAAGTGGAGGATATCATAGCGGTTTTGAATTAACTCCTCACAATTCATACAGAATTATTCCCTTAACGCGATCCAGACATAACGGACGTGAACAATGGTTCGTGAAATTCCAAGCAACACAGTTCAAAGGACCATTCCACTTGATTAGACATATTGAGTCAGCTATTGATAGATTTTCCGTCAAATGCCTCAAGTAGTTTTGATTGATCAATTAATTTTCTAATTAATTATGACTACGAAATACAAAGGAACCGTACTCGTACTGGCGTTCAATTCTACAGATTTTCACGAAATTTTCTATTGTCAAGCCATTTTAAAATATCTGGCCTGTTATTGTATATTGTCAACCAATTTTGAAACATCTGTATTACCTATTGTTAAAATAATACAAATCAAGAACTAAATCCGATAAATAGTATCTTTTTGTCGGCTCCTGAATAGTTTTGAAAGTCTTTTGACACTTAAAAAATACGATAACCGGAACTGAACCAAAATAAGTAAACAATTGTTAAAACAGAAATACGTGTCGCTGCAGAAGGATATCAGTTTCATACAATTACTTATTATTATACAAGATGAACATGTGTGGCGCGTGAAGGAAGACGTAGAAGCGTTAGGTAGGATGTTATGCAGAAAAATAATGTATCAAAACGATATCCTTCTAACGATAGATGCAACACCACACCTTAAGTATAACTCTGGCACTAATGTGTGCTAGTGCTAGTAATGAACTCTAAATTAAAATTGACAGTAATGTATGTACTTCCTTCAGTTATTTCAGAAAAAAATAAATAACAGTAAAATACTAAATAAATTAAGAGCATAATGAGATTTAAAAACAGTTTAAATAATTAAATACTTTAAACATATCTGGAATTTAAAATGTAAATTCAATTATAATAATGAATAATTATTAATAGATTCGTCGGTTACACTGGATTTCCATTAAACGAACTACCATTTTAAATAAATAATTTGAATAGCTTTTATAAAGGTATTGTGATTGAAACGAGTGCCTTTTCGGGGGCAACGTAGCGTTCAAATTAAAAATGGCGAAAATTGACGGCTGGGTGAAAACATATAAATCTGAGGCTAGCGGAAAATTAAAACGGTTCCCGAGGCTGTCGCGGCAGGAAGCGTCGTTTGGCCGGCGTCGAACCGGCAATAATCAGCCAATACTTTGCTACGTTGTCATTTAAAATTTGATGGTCTCATAAAATAATAAACCCATCAAAAACCATAATAAATAGGTACTTAAAGTTTATAGAAGCGTAGCTAACACACAAGTCACAACGGACGCAGTGGATTTCAGTAAAATCAAGGAACAAGTCAACTAATATCGGAGTTCGGCGAGCACGTTAAGCTGTCGGTCGCCAGCTGCTCTCGATAGATGACAATCGTAAAGCCAGAAAGCCAGTGATAGTCAGGATCAAAATACTGCCAATCCTCAGTAGACGAAAATAACGATACCCTAAAATCCCATATAATGACAGAAGAATAGTGGAGTGCGTGACAGCGGTGATAGCAGTTCATAAATAAATCGTTTTAATCCTTATTAATATTATGAATAGTAGAGTAGTAACCGATCAATTAATTAAACTATTAAAGAGACAAATTCTTACAAAAGGTTTTATTGTTTTAATGGCTTCATTTGTTGCCCAATATGACTGTCCTAAGTTTTCTCTCTCGACGGACTTGTATGTACATAAGTGGCGAAGGGTAAAAATGTATCCCAAAAACTGAATTGCCATTTCACTGTTATATCTCGTAAAGGACTTACAATATAGAAAACTAATCTTCGTAAAAGTTAAGGCGCTTTTATTCTGCATAGGAAGAGACCAAGTTTGAATAAAATGAATATGATGTTGTATTGAAACGCAACTTCCTAATACTATTTCTTTCGTTTCTCATGATGTCCTACCGTTCGATCGTTTGGTTAATGATGCACTAATGCGTTTGCACTGTTACTATTACTTAAGGGCCATAATGGTTCATTACCACTGCTCAATTTACGTTCTCTTAACAGAAATATTAAAGTGCAGGATACCTATCGTCTTTTTGTCAAAGCCTAGTTTATATTATAACCTCGCCAAGTTCCTGGTTTGGTTCTGCATTTACAACTAATGTTGTCAGTTGCTTGGCTTGGATGAAAAATATTGTGAAGAAACCTGCAGTAACTACGTAATTATATTCTCAAAGTGACGTACATATGTGACCTAACCTTAAATTAAAGAACGATTCTACATAGTTATAAATACTCCATTTAAAAATCAGTAAGTATTTGCATCATATTCTTAATTACGCGTAGAAGACCCAAACTTAAGGGATTAGTAAGATAAAAAATGTAAAGTCGTTTTCTTTTTATTGAATACACAAAATAATTTCCAAAACACGATTCGATCGGATATAGACCGTAAGTAATGTTTGGACCGGTATCGTAAAATCAGGAAAGGCATGTCTCTAAAGTCCACTCGATGCTCGCATTCAGATATCGTAGTCTTATTTATAGTATTCGGCGGGAAAATAAATATTTTTAAATTTGGAACAATATGGCGGACAGCGGGTTGCCATAAATCTAGAGATGGTCGTAATGCGAGAAAACACGGTTGGAATTCTTTATGAAGGGATGCCAGCTTTAAGTTCAGATAGAATCGGGGAAGATAAATGTTGCTACGATATTTTGTTGTTATATTGTCCGTTTTTGTTGCCTACCTGTTAGAAGGCAAGTGACACAGTATTGCAAAGATGTAAAACATGAAGCATATTATTATACTGTTTTCTTTTAAGTTGCTGGCTTTAGACTTTTGTTCATATTTTAATTTAAAAGGCATATTATGTACTTATCCACTGTTATATTTTTATATACATATTTAAAAAACTTACGTCCTTAACAAAATCAATAAAGGCGATTGAAATTTGACAGTAGAATCAAACTTGATATGAGCTATTTACAAGCTTAAGGAAAATTACTTTTTTGATTATAATTTGAACAAGACTTTCATTTGTCATTTATGGAACTATCAGAAAACATAGAAATAACCGCGGGTGTCTAATACTTACTCATATTAGTATAATCAATTTTAAATGACAATAGATATCAAAAATAAACCATACTTCACGAAATTGCCAAATGGCCGCCGGCCGAACTCCGCTTAAATATTAATCTCTGTACAAAAATAGACTGTTTTCATTCCAAACGTATAAATTTAAGAATGGCGGAAAATTAAAACAGCACCCGCAGTGCTGTGCCTCGAAAATAATTTAATATCCCAGGTATATTGCTATTGCTACAAAATGAATGGAGCATCGTGTACAATGGAACAAAACGCATTTATTAGTTGCCGCGTTGGGTTAAGTGCAAGATACCAGGGTATCATGTATTTTGTTTTAAAGATCATCACAGGGCAGGAACGATTTGTTTAACAAAATTGTTTGCTATCATGACGCCTTTGTACCTTTTGAATGAAAGCAGTATGAAAACAAGTTTGCTAAGGGATGTTTTTAGGACTTTTAGGTGTACATAAATTAAAAGAATTTGGTAATAGGTATTTACCCAAGTTCTAAAGTTCCGTATCATTTTAAATTATCTGGTATTCCACCCCATTGAGCACGAACGTCTTGATGATTAGAACGTGTAACGCCATGCCAGGAATAGTTTCACATGTCTGCAGTACTTACCAAATAAAACATTGACAGTTTTTAGCTGACGCGACGTCAACATCAGAAAGTAATGCCAGAGCTACGTATGTAGGTACTCGATGGCCAAAATCGATGGGAGAATTTATAAATTCAATTTTAATTATATTTATTAAAACTTGACTTCTGTCGATTCAAGCTGGAAAATCTTTTTACAGGTCACTGTGGAGTAAAAGAGAAACAACATGGCTACTTGTAAATCTTCAAACAATCTTACAAAAGGAACCAGTCTTTGTAGGTGCATCGAGCCCGCGGCTGAGCAATCGCGGCGAGAAAAGGGTTGACTGTAACATGACGTTTACAGGTTAACTCGATTAACTTGTTTGCTAGCTTCCGCGTTTAATTTATTTAACGACCGCTTGTGGTGGCATCAAATATTCGAGCCTTGACAGCTTGATGCTGAATTTTGTCTTCACGCTTCTGTTTTTGAACCAATGTGGCTATATTTATAAGATTGTAATAAAAGTGTTGATAATAGGAGTCAAGATATAAGCAATAACGTATTTTTGTAGATTTTAGGCTAAACTTAGTACTAAATCGATAATTCAGATTCGTCCTGTTATTGTTTCCGAAAGCTTGCAAAGTAAATTACCTACACAAAGGCTTATTCTCTGAATACGTTTATTGTTAGTATCATAAATCTATCTTAATAATAACTAAGTTTAACAATTTCCACGGAAATAATAGCCGCATCAATCTATACCGTAAATTACATTTCCCATAATTCAGGCAATTTCTGGCATTGATCAATTGGCTGATCCCGGCCGCGGGGGGAACAAAGAATTATTTGATTTTCTGACAACACTTTAAAGTCCGTATTTTCCTCCTTCAAGATGTCCTATTCAGTTATATTGTACTTTATTTTGTAAGATATAATTTCATTTTAGTTGATGCCTGCGGTTATATTATATCCGCGAAATTCTGTTGAATCCGTTCACAGACTTTCCGAGTTAAAAACTATCCCATATATTTATCCAGGTTATAACTACCTGTAAACAGTATCTACGGTCCTACCCGTATAAAATATATATTATTAAGTGTCTAGGCCCTAGACCGCGGAATGACGGACAGACTGACAGACAGACAAACTATTATTATTTTGTGTTCCTTGGTGTTTACTACGGAAACCTAAAAATAAAGAAGTGTAACTCAGTTATCCTTGTAGCGATGTAGTAACAATATTGTATAAAAAGTCTTAGAAATTTTTGAATCACTCGATAAAACGTACAAGATAACAATAGTATCTTTATATATCTAAAGTATCCATTGGTATCAGTTGTTTGGCAGTGTTCGGTGCTTGCAGCTCACAGACAAATTGTGCGAGGATACTCCTTGTATTGGATTTATTGATTGTCTATCAAAATGTCGGCTGAGAGTAAGTGGACCATTTATATTATCTTGCATAAATAGGGTTTTAATATAGGTACAGATATAACGTGTTTATTTTTTTTATACTTACTTAATAAATAAGAGATAAATTTTATTGCGTTAAAATCTTTCCTGCAGTAAGTGATCGTACTTTAAAAAACTAACATAAAAACGTTTTAAAGTTTATGCCACAAGGGATCTTAATTCACAACATTTCACATTAGATCACTAGTAATCCCTTTTCTTCTTTATGATTTAAACAATGACAGCATCATATTTAATATGTTATTAACTTTAAAATGTGTTTGTGAAACTGTAAATAAATAAAATCCTATGTCAAATGGCTCCAGAAAGGGCAGAGAGGGTTGGTAGAGAACTGGAGTAAACAGTAATGCTACTGTGCTACTGTTTACTTCTAGAAGATAGGAGACGTGTAATACGCCATGCCACGCCCAGTATCATTATTATGTCATCATTACACCTGCATTACTAATTCATTTTACGATGACATATATTTAATATTATCTGTATGGTTGTCAAACATATACGATAATTTATTACTATCAGTCAACCAACATCGATTGTGAATCATATGAAACTCACCAAAAACAAAACTTTATCTAAGTAGGCAGATACTAGTATGGGCTTGTCAAACTTATTTTTCCTTGAACCACAGGAAATCTGTATTACACACGACCTTTAACTATTGCATTTTAAATTTATGATATTGTGAGGTTGTAGGCGTAATCTCTTTACTGAACCGATTTTGAAAATTCTTCAACAACCCTGTTATTTGCAGTGTCATAGGCTATGTTATTAATCAATTAGGATTCTTGGAGTGGTAGAGCAATTATTATGAAATGGGCTTGCTCGACCGGGGAAGTACCCTCTCACAGAATATCGACGTGAAGCAGCAATGTGTTTCGTTCGGTGAGTGAGAGATCCGGAAGCCCAACTCCTTTCCTATCCCCTCTTTCCCCCTCCTTTCCCTTCCCTTCCTGCTTCCTTTTCTCTAACCTCCTTGGTGGACAACGCATTGATGGCGCGCCTGGTGTTGCTGATGTCCATAGGCGGCGTTGACCGCTTTCCATCAGGTGGCCCGCTGGCTTGTTTGTCTACTGTATGACATTTAAAAAAATACCAGTTCTTTCCCGTATGTTCAGACACGACTTCCTGCATCTAGTTCTCTTCGCACTGTTAATCATCTATTTACATTATGATATTTTTGTTTATAGATAAAGTACCATTACAAGAGGCTGAAGATGAAGCCAGACCAATGCTTCCACCGCCATACCCTGGCGGAGGACCACCAAACCTTGTCCATGCTCAAGTGGTACCAGGAACGGTGATCACCACCACAACTCCAGCAATTATGGCAACAATTATCACAACACCACAAATGGGATCGGAACCATCAAGAATTATTTGTAAATCATGTAATATGGACATCACCACACGAGTTGATCGTAAGGCTTCAATGCGAACACATTTGATGGCTTTCCTGCTATGTATTTTTGGGTAAGTTTATTTATTTATTTTAGGATCAACAATATACACAAAATAACAAACATAATAACGAAATAATCATACTTGATGCTAATTGCATAATAACAAGCACCCATAGAACACAGATAATTTTGTAATAAAATATGTAGAAAAATCCAACTGCAACATAATAATTTAAAACACTGTTTTTTTTTTATAAACTGTTCAATATACTTACCAATGCATTTAGCTACATTGTGATAAGACAAAACGATAAACACTTATTATTATTCTGTGCTGATACAAACAAAAATTCAGTTGTTATTATGCTATTATCATTTTCCATGAACAACCACGATTTCACTTGATAATTTTCCCATAAAGACTATATACTAAGGAGGAATTAAAATAACTAATGATAAAAAGGTTTGATAGAGTCGATGGATACGTCAAATTGAAGTTTATGCAACGATAACCCAACTATTCTTTGAATCTGTTTTAAAAAAATTATAATTTTCCATATTTATCAGACTTCTGTGTCTCACAGTTTTTTTTTACTTTCAGACTATGGCCGTGTGTATGCATTCCTTACTGCGTGGATTCGTGTAAGAATGTAAACCATTACTGTCCAAACTGCAATGCATACATTGGAACCCACAAGCCGTAACTTTATTCAATCAGTCAAAAGTAGCATATGCATACCACCGAATTCACGAAGAACATTGTATTTCTGTAAAAGCATCAAGAAATTATTTTTAAGATGAATGATCTATTTATTTAAGACCTTAATTAAGGGAGAAAACATGTTAAATTAGTTGAAATAATTGTTTTAAGTGAAATTAAAATTTCTTCGTTGCCTTAGCAAAAGGTGATTAAAATTTTAAATGTTTTCAAAGACTTGTTTTGTTATAATTTTAAACAATATATGTTGTTACATATAATTTACAACATGAATTTCCACACCTGGGTGCTTTCAAAATTATCTATATTTTTTATAATAAAATAATATAAGATAAAGGTATTTATCACCACAATATCTATTTTGTGTATCAGGTTAAATTTTAACACATTTTAAACTGTTAACTTGATAGATATATACATAATATACTACAACTTTGCTTGCATGGAGTTTTCCTATTTTCCTAAATAAATATTAGGTATTTTATTGTATTATTAAGTTTATAAAAAACATATAACTTGTGATTAAGCTAGTTATAATGATATGAAGGAACTATGCGCGAGCTATCTATATTTTTGTTCCATATAATTTATATCTATATTATTATATTTATGAGATGTCGAAGGATTGTATATAAATTTATCGTGTATTTTATTTATTAGTATGATTAGATAAATGTTATTTTTAGTGTCTAGACAACGAATAAATAAATAACCTTAAAAATTATAGTTCATGTAGGTAACTGTTAATAACTAGGCATTTTTATACAAATTTTAATTTAGAGCAATTTTTCATAAATTAAGTTTATCTGCGTCGAGTATCAAAAAGTATTAGTCTCTACCAGAAAAGCTACCTACTCACCGCAAACAACCATACATTTCCATACCAATAAACAAAAGAGGAAATGTCTACATCAAGTCCATAATTTCATATTTTGTGAGCGTTTTCCTTCATTACACATTTTTCGAGACAAGCGTCTAATCTCCAGCGGGCCGGGGTCGCCCATCCTGTCTCGGAGAATTAAATTATGCCTTTCCATGAATATTATACTCGATGTTGCAATCTTTTTGGGTTATTTAACCAGCCTCCGTTGTGAAAAACTCTATGAATCATAATATAAGGACATCTTTACAATGTTAAGGTATTAAAACGGTTTAAGTTCTTTAGTATTTCAGGTCTTTTTTATTTGGATATGTTCAAGAATATTTTATAGGGTATGTGTGTGTACGCACGCAAGTAGTTACGAAGACATAATTAAAATAATTGCATTTTAATTTTAAAAAATCCGCAAAATCCACCTACATTTCCAAAGCGCTACCTCCTTGGACTAAAGTAAATAATAACAGCAATGCATTCAGGCATGCAGCCCTTAGCCGAAGGTTTTTTTATCGTGGTCGAGATAAATGTCCGGTTAGCGGGGGTCCTACGTTGATTTATTCGGTACGTCCATCAGGCCAACGAATTACGAAGGCACCGATGTAAATCACCTAGTCGGGCCGAATCGATACCAACCTAATACGTTTTCGATATAACTACGAATGCGAAATATCGATTCAATCCTTTTTATTTTGAATGTTTCGTACGTGGGTCTTGATACTGGCAAGTTGGATTGTTGTGAGACGTGACGTGAACGGAGTTAGGATATTGTGGGATGCCAATACAGTATCAATTAGATTTAGCAAGTTTACAGCTCGGATGTGTATATGAATAAATAGATCGTAAGTATTTATTGGTCCGAAAGACTCTACTTATAAGAAATATTTTGGTATGAAACCACAATTACCTACTGTGATTTACAATTTTAATTAAAAATGCAATGAATCGTCACGTTACTGTAAGTATTATTATTTCTGTGGCCACGTCGAGTTGGTGTTAGACCGAATCAAACCTAAGTAACTCTAGAAACAATGCAGCTATATTTTTTATCTTTAAAATTAGGCACGACCAGAGAAACTAGGTTTAAACTTCTACAATATTTCGCAAACATACAATAAGAAGGTAGTATTTTAACTCCGCATCCGGTCCGCATTTTTTATCAATAAAAAATATTTATATCTTGAAATATTAAAACAATAAGTAAGCACGTAAAAATGAACGCACCCTTCAAGGGGATAATGTTTATTGCTGCAGCGACGGCTCGTGTTAGTCGTGTTGAACTTTTTTATACGGAAAAGTTGACGATCGTAAAACTCCCAGGTGGATTAAAAAAGAGGCTTAGAGAAGGGTCGCTATTTAGCTACGTGTGTGTGTTTCCAAGAAAATTAGAAAATATGATATGAAATAGGAACCTATAAAACAATATTTCGCAAATTATGGTTCACGCAAGAGTAGTGGGGAATAGCGAGTGAAATCGAATAAAATAATATATACAAATAGCCTAGTATAGTACCAATTAAAAAATATCAAATGCATACTAGAACTTTTAAAAATTTTACAGTTGGTGTTACCCGCGTTTAATTTTATGCAAAGCAGCGCCATCTATTTCTTGACTTGTAACCAAATTCTACGGGAATCGCGTAATTTTTGGGATAACAAGAACCCTATGTTCCAAAGCATCAGCTACCTACGTACCAAATATCATAAAAATTGGCCCAGCCATTTGAGCGTGAAGTAACAAACATACACACAATCCGCATTTAAAATATTAGATAGGATATACCTTTATAATATTCGGGAGTTGTGAAACCGGCTCTAAATATATCCAGCTACCTTACAAGTTTTATGATAACACATTACCTCGCTTCGATTTATTCAGTTTTTCCTTAGTTTATGACGTAACGAAACATCTACAATGTAACTCAGGAGAATAACATCACTCGAGACTTTCATTACGGAAACTCTGCAACTGTTCGGCTTACAGTGTAATTGGAACGAAACGTCTCCACCTCTAACACATCATCATTTTACCATTAAAAACTCAAATACAAGTGAACAAGGATCATTTTGGAATGTAATCTTTCGTCTCACAAATGTTATGCTTTTAAAAACGCCTTGAAACTGAGTGGGAGACGGAAAACTCGAGCGCTTTACAATCAGGATGGTGAAAATAGAACGTCACTGCTCACTCAGCTCACTGGTCCTTCGTTGAATGTATATTTGGATGCACACATTATAGTAGCATTCACTTTCTTTACACTTTCGTTGAGTTTAGATTTTGTAGGCTTATAGATAAAACGCCATCTACTTACAAAGCTTTGTTGAGGAACTCGATGACGTCACTGTGTCGCACTCTAAAAATGAACACGCGAATTAAGCCACGTTGACTCTAGCTAGTTCATAATTTAAGTACCTACCCATGTCTTGTGATTCGAGTCCTTTTGGAATAATAAAGAAACCAATCCTAGCAACTCAATCCACCAACAGGGTAGTCCAGTTTATAATAGGTAAGATAATAAAAAAAATGTGAACAAACTAATAAATATAAAATGTACAGCGCATAACATTGTAAGCACAGCGGAAACAAACCAATCCATAAAGTCTGGCATATGACAAGTTTCGTTTTTCTGGCAAAAAGTTTAATTTAGCACTTGAGTTATACCCTACAGCGGGTGTCGGCGTTATTGGCAAATACAATATGGCCGCCCGAGAAAAATTACAAGTGGGAAATCTCGAGCACCCTCCGACTACCGGGAGAGGGGCCTACGACACGCCGAACGTGATCATCGCCAAAAGATTTTACGTACTGGCTAATGTTTGTCGACTTAATATAAATAATAAAAAATACAAGATTTCTTTTCCACTAATTTAGTGACGACTGGCGTTGCGTTAATAGTCTGTGGCTATTTACTATTACTATTGACGACCTCCGGGGCGTAATAGTTACCATGCCGGACCGCGCCGCCACCCAGGAGGTCCCGGGTTCGAATCCCGGTTGGGTCATGATGAAAAACGATCTTCTTCTGATTGGCCTGGGTATTGTTTATCTTTATGTATTTCTTATAAAATATAGTATCGTTGAGTTAGTATCCCAAAACACAAGTTTGGAACTTACTTTGGGGCCAGCTCAATCTATATGATTTGTCCCTATATAGGTAATATTTATTTATTTAATTTAAGTATACTCTTTACTAATGTGTTTGCAAAATTGGCACACGATGCTGAAAACTTTTATCAAAACTGTAAACCAAACTAGCTGAAACTAGATCAAACTCGTCCTTCAGGCTCCAACTGAACCAGACCGTCACAGGTCAACATCCGGACCGACCGGACGTCATTTGACCTCCGGAAAATTGCCAATCTTTCTACCTGCTGTTTTTATGACTAACATTTTTTACTTCTGGTATAAAATGTACCTAGCTAGTTACGTACATACATAGATACCGACAATTAAAAAAAATGTAATGATAAATAATCCTAAATAATAATTAATACTTACTAATTACTAATACTTACTTACTTATTATAAATGCGAAAGTAACTCTGTCTGTCTGTAACCTTTTCACATTAAAACCGCTGAACCGATTTAGATGAAATTCGGTATGGTGATAGTTTGAGATCTGAGGGAGGACCTAAGAGTTTTCATTCCGGAAATTACCCCCAATGGGGGTGAATAGTGGGGTGAAAAGTTTGTCTTTTTTTCACGTCGAAAGTAACAAACGGATTGACATAATTTATTTTTTGGGGATAGTTTAAAAGTGTGGAAAGTAACATAGGCTACTCTTTATCCCGAAAAAATATCTAATTCCCATGGGTAAAAATAAAAACTATTATTATCAAAGTTGTCCGAAATAAATGAATTTTATTTATTATCATTTGTCCTTCTTTCCGACATTTTTTTTTCAGGAAAAGTTTAAGGTCTGGAGAGTGACATAGCCTATAATCCAATAAAAACATCTTATTCCCATGGGAAAAAATAAAGTTTATTGTCATTTTGTCCTTCTTTCCGATATAATCTAGTGATTTATAAAATCAAGTAATATCCATGTACAGTACATACATGAAAATTTTCCGAATCCATACCTAGTGTTTAGAGTTGGCAATATTTTCCGATTTATTGCCGTGAGATATTTATTATGCCAATAAAATTTGTCCTTAGCTCACGGAAACTCCCTCCTTTCATATATTTCACGGGTTTACAATGTGCGCAAGTGTTAAATTGCATAGAGTTTCAGTTGTACAGAGCGCAGAAAACTATTAGACACAGTCATTAAGTCTCGCTATCTCTTTTTTCTTCTTTAGTTTGAGAGTGTCAGCTATAACTTAATGTGTAAACCTTTAAAAATGCGTTCCATAAACCATCTCAACAAAAATTCTCAAAACACGGCAAGCGCCCTCTATCCAAGGATTTCTGTATTTTAAAGAAAAAGCGTCAGTGGTGCCATTCCTCCTTTATCGCGCAATTTCGTCTATATCGACAGCTTGTCAAAATAATTTTAAAGTATTTCATAAATATCGCAACTTGGTATTTTTCGAAACAAAATAAAAAACCTTCACGTTTGCTCATTCCATTACCTACCATCACACACCTACATCTGTTATAGAGTAATGTAATAACATTACTCTATAACAGATGGCAGCACTTAATAAGTGTAAATTGCACTGTCCAAAATAATCCTAGAAATAAACACTAACTCGGATGGAGGTGGACCATGGCCCATTGAATATTTGAATTTCTTATTACAAATCATTTAGGTGGACCACGCAGGTGGACCACGACCAATACGCGTCGCCAATATCTAGCCCGCAGTTATCTCATATTTTGTACATTATATTTTTAGGTAAATTTATATAAAAATATAATATAAATACATAGATGTTTTAAACCAGAAAATAATAATATTGTGACCAATTTATGCTTAGCACCTGAGGACTGTCACATGAGCATGTGGCATGAAATCAACAAAAATTAGACATTTTATAATGATTAAAAAATTATTAAATGCGAAAAAAGAGACAGGTAGTCTCACTTGAGACAAACTACAAGATTTTAGTGAGCCATTCATATTATCGTCACTTTTATAAAAATACCTTTAAATAATACACATTTTTACAATAATTATTGTAATTTAATATTAACTACATACATTCCCTATTTACAAACTATAACTTATATTTAAAATAGTTAAACTTCATCAACCAATTTGAATCTTTGATGTTGAGGCTTAGGTATAATATTGAAGTATTTTTTCAGTATTTTTTGTTGTTCACGACCACCATATATCCTCTGAACCCATGTGTGGTCCCAATTGGGTTCAAACTCTTCACAGGTGACAACAACTCGGCCGGCTTCCATTGCAAACAGAGTGCCGTTGCGACCAAAACCAACCTTAAAAAAAAGTGTATTTTTTTTATACCACACAGATGGCAAACAATCATATGCTCAACCTGATGGTAAGCCGTCACCATAGCCTATAGGTGCTTGCAATACCGGGGGTATCACTCATTGCCAACCCTCTCAAGTGGAGCTCTGGAGACCTTATTATTTTCTATTTATTATATTTTAATGTAAACTGAACAGGCTATCATGCTTTTTGTTTGAAATTGCCTATCACATAGTTGCTAAGGAGGGAAGTACTTTCAATACCTCAATACCTTCCCACTCGAGCTAATTTCATTCTGATTAAATTCATTGTGAGTTCCCAGACAGCTGTAGTTTCTTCTTAGAGACATCAATAAGCTTCATTGCTTATTGTCAATCTGAGATCACCATTATTGATCCTGGCTACATAGGAGACAATGGGGGGTGGACTTGTCCCAATAATAGAGACACACTTTTTTATGTACAATTAATTCTTGTATAAAGATATGGCTAAAATTCTCCTATAAAGATGATGATCTCTTCTAAAGTGATCAGTTTTTTATTATTACCAACAGGATTGTGTTCGTATTGACCTATTACCACAGGCGTTATTAATCCTTTCAGCTCCGGTGTACCATCTTTACACATACTAAAATTTATACACTGGCGATGAGTGTTACTCTTACGTTCAATCCAGGATGAAATCGTGTAGTTCTCTGTGTAGCCAGTATGTGACCAGCTTGAACATGATGGCCATCTTGCACTTTCCATCCTCTGTGCTTAGGTTTCACTTTACCACCCGTATTTTTCGTGCTGCCTCCGGTTTTCTTACTCGCATTTCGAATGAATTCTAAAAAATTAATGCATTTATCTTATTGACACATAACCTCTTTGATTTTATTAAAGGTAGTAGACGAATTTCAGAAAGTGTACCTTTGCAAATAAATGAAGATTTTGCTGTATTTAATAGGAAATTTATAGACATTTTGTATTCGGGTCTACTTTATTTTAATTAAGTTGTTTGGATGGATGGATCCGAGACAGAAAAAAACAATGAGATTTTATATATTTTATGACAAGAGAAGTAACGTCATACAAAGCATTCGTAAAAAGCCGCAACCACTTTAGAGTGTTAAAGACGTAGCTTTGAAACCGATACATATTCCGAGCATATGCCAAAGTAAAATATGTTTGTCTCTTTTTTTCTAGAGTCAAACTAATTATGTCAAAATGAGACAAAAGCATTACTCCCAGAAAAATGGTCAGAGTTGCCAGCTCATGAATAATTTTCCCATTGAATGAATGTTATGAGTCTTTTTTTTTTTTTTTAAGTTTTTATACTATATTATTGTTTCTTAGGTGACAGAAGAATTAAAGATAGGAAGAAATAAATATATAGATGCGTAAATATTGGTACATACATATTATATTTCAAGAATGAATCATGGCGGAATGGAGAAGTTTCCATTTTTTAGTCATTGATGAATCTAACCGATGCAGACTAGAGTTCGTTATTCTGAGATGCAGACCTACTACTATTATCTATTCTGTGCTACTACTAACTTTTAGCAGAGATTTTTTTTTGTTTTCTTCACCCATTCTGGGTAGGCAAAGGGAACTATGCCCATACAGCCAAGTCTTCAGTAGATTTTTTTTATTGTTAAGAAATGAAATTTAAATAAAATAAAATAATAAATTTAAATAATTTGAATAAAATACGACATAAAACAAAAAAAACTATTGTACTCAATCGAACATTTGATAATTGCAGAAACAATTTAAATTAAACACCGTTACCACAATGAAAAAGATGAAATTGTTACTTCACTGTCATAGTAATAATATCATTATGTCAAATGTCAGTTAAAAGCCATATCAAAAAGAGGAAAATGATTTGTTTTTTCTTGTCTTGACGTGCGTAGCACTAGCGATTGATTTTAGTATCAATCAATTCTAAGTAAATAATTAATTCTAGTTTGAGCCTGGTTGTAGGTTTACTTCTACTGTGTTACTAATAATGATACATAAAGGCGTATGAGTTCGTCATTGACTAAACTCCTAACATTTGGGAAACTTAAAATCGTTTTTACTGGCAACACTGTTGGCAAAAACAATGCGTAATATATTAATTTCGATTTTAATACTATTTTGGTATAATTTTAACATAATTAAGCATTCTTATTTGTGAAAAGTGATACCACTTGCTTTGTTATTAGTTTGGGATCACGACATACATGTTTTAACAGTGCATTTAACCATTTTTGTGATATTATTGTGAGATACGCATTCACTGAACGTCAAACTACGACTAAGTCGGAAGAAATTCAACTAAGGCTGTGGCCTCAGTCGACGTGGCAGCGGGTATGTGTCAAACATTACGAATCTATAGTAAATAACAGATCACTGGAAAAAAAACAAAACCGAGACTGACTGACAAGTGACAGCTGACAAAGCGGCATGACGTTTGTTTCATATGACCATGGAAGTAATAAGTACTACGTACAAAAGGAATGAGCTCTATCTGTACATCTTGCAGCTAAAATAAAGAAAATAAAACCTTATGTTATGGTCGTAAGAGTCTTGTTGCGCGCAAAATAAAAATGAAGCCGAGTGAGAGGGCAACCACTGATCCCTGTGTCCCGTTCTAACAGTGACTTAGAGTTGCCAGAGTTTAGTTGCTTTCAATCCTTTCGTTGTTTGTAGAAAAATATGCGATTGATGTAATGTAATGAAGTATACATTTACTTCTAAAATGCTTTTAAATATAAATAATAATTTATTACCGACATGTTAAAGCAATATTATTTGTTGCTTCGTGTAAAACCTTATTACCGCAAAAAATTTGCGATTGGCGTATAGGTTTTTATTTATTTAGGTGAAACGTATTTCACTGACATGACAACCCCACATGAAATCGCCGACTCGGACGTTAATGGCGGTGTGTTTTGAAATTTCGTGATATTTTTGAAGAATTTTAGTTTAAATGGGAAGAATTTGTGTCGTGGAGGCTTGCGGAAGCGAGTATTATCCTGATTGTCGTTTATCTTTTCACAGGTAATAGTTTTAAACATATTTTGACATATTTTGTTAGTGAAGAATTAGGGTGACTATGATGCATGACTATCCAATCCTAGTTCAAGAACAAATAAATTAAATACATGCATTTTTTATTCCTTTCTCTATTAAAATAACTTTGTTTCAATTTCAGATTTCCTAAAGATCCTAATGTTAAGGAAATATGGATAAATATTATATCCATGAGCTCTACCCAAAAACTGACCGATGCATCAGTTGTATGTAGCAAACATTTTAAAGCTCAAGATTTTGCTGCTTATTTATCATAACGAGATGCAGTGCCCTCCGTTTTATTGCTTGTATGTTGTGTAAATTAAATGTAAAATTAATAGTTTTTTCTTACCTAATTAATGAAATATATCTATATATTGTTATACTGCTGTTTTATTTCCTCGCAATCGAAGTGAAAAGCAGAGTCTATAACTCGTCCACAAAACCATTTTATCTTCCACATTGGCGAGGGGTGCTAAAAGTCTCGGATAAAAATGGTTCGTGCACTATTATAAAGAATTCGTAATCGAGGCGCGTTGACAAAATGAAAAATACAAAAATAATGTTATCAATAAAAATATGTAGAGTATTAAATGTTGAAAACAAAGTTCAATGCACCGATACTCATGTATATTATGTCCGACAAGGACCAGTAGGTACAGTCAAGAGCACGTAGACCTTTACACTTCCAATATAAGCTGACCCTGTGTAGCATGAGGCGTAGCGGCTACGCCTCATGCTACACAGTACGTTATATGACGCGTGTGAAAAGCAAGCAAAAACAGGAAATGTTTAAAGTAGTGCCAAAGGGCAAGTTTATCATTAGCATCTTCGATTAAAATCCATCTGAAGCAATCATTTTTTATAATTATTGTCCTTAAATCATATTTCAATATGGTCACCATCGCCAGAGAGGGATAAGAGGTACAGTTACTGAGCTCTCGCTCGGCTTCAATGCATATGACAATGATATTTATATGTCACAGGAACAACGTCTTCTTCTTATTTTTGTTGTAGGCTACATACATTTTCCACAAGAGTCCTGGATACTTTCAGTCTAAATAGCCACCAATGGATATTTAAATCAAATGTTATTAAGCCGCAAGTATTAATATTATTGTAGGCCCAATTATTGGTATCAAGTTTTAAGATATTTTTAAAAATATGATAAATCTCGACTAAAACGACTTGATGCCTACGATATATCATAATAGGCATGACGACAGTATCAAAAAATCGTCAATTTAATGTTTGTAAGTGAATATTCAAATAAAAAATAAAAAAACCACTGCTTTAGTTTTGTTTAAAAAAATCAGATTATTAAGATTTTCAATAAAATAAAACATTAAAATACCTCAATCGGCCATTTTGATTGAAACACTAGCAGGTGTCATGGCGTCGGCTCTGACGTCACGTCTCGGTAAACATTACTACAACTTCTTCGTTACGCCAAAGACACAATGACATTTTTACCAAGACGTGACGTCAGAGCTGACGCCATGACACCTGCCGCTGTTTTGGCGCACTATTTGAAAATGATTTGAAAAATGGTTTTAAACTTCGTTAAACTAAAGTTTATTACCGAAATAAAGTTTTTTTCATAAATAGTAAGTGTGTACCCACATTACGGAAGAGGTTTTCAAAATCTTTCGTCACGCCTATACTTAACAATACCTACGACCATTTTTTACCATCGAACTGCTCGTCACCGTGGCAGCGGCAGGGAATCCAACCTCACTCACACTCTTGAACCAAAACGGTCGAGTATTGCGCGCAGGGGGAGCACACTTAGTATAACCGTCAATTTTCATAGGCAACAGCGACATTTGGGTGATTGGTGGAAGAACTAAAATTTTAAAAAAGCGGCGGCCATTTTGACATTTTGTAATTCACTTATCGTCTGACGGACCATTCGATAACATTGACGTTATTTATTTTATTAGTTATTTATTTATTTAAGATAAATATTTACATTAAATGTAAATAAAATACAAGTTGAATACTTAAATTCTCAAAATTTGATGTATTCCGTCGGATGGGGGACTTCTTTGGGGCGCTAACAAAGAAATATATTCAGAAAATAAAGGGAATGGTATACATACTATGTATATCTATAGTTGAAATTTTAGTTCACCCACCAATCCCTGCGGTGGCAGCACCTTCCATAGATGCCGATCACCCCGGAGTTGCCACTCTATACCTACCATTATTACTATCCTCTTTGATTGCGCGGCGTTTACTCCCGTAAACGCTAAGGCTGTGGAATAAGATCCCCGCCGAGGTCTTTTCTGTAGACTTTAATAAGGGGTTCTTCAAAAGGGGCATTCCAAGATTTTTACAGGGTCGGCAACGCGCGAGTGATAGATTCCCCAGGTATTGCAAGCGTTCATAGAGTGCGGTGACAGCTTGCCATCAGGCGAGCTGCAAGCTTGTTTGCCACTTTAGTGGTATAAAAAAAAGATTTTAGTACTAAAAAAAAATAAGTTTCAATTTAACTGTAAGAGGCCATATAAAGATACTACCTACCTAATTAGTATTGGACTGTGTTTGTGCAGTTGGCTGAAATTAAATTGTGATTAATATGGTCTAATCGGTCTAATCATATACAATATTAATCTATGGGTCTAATATTCATAACAGTAGGTATGTCAATGTAATTTAGTCCGCAAAACGAAGGATTTTGTATGGAAAAATTTAAAGCAGAAATTTGAACTACATAGAGGTAACTAAATCTATGATCTAATGCACTTTATTTATTTACTTCTTACTCAAATAATATTTTATTACAGTAACTGATGAGTGTCGCCTCGTTCCAAGGTCTATGCCAAAATACTATTATAGCTATTACATTTACTCCTCAAAATCCAAGGCACAACATAAATTTTACGTTGAAATACAAAAAAAATCTACGGAAAATCTGCCCCATCTACATATCCCAGATTAACTATACATGTATTTGCACATATGAAGGTAGGTCAGTTCAGTACATAAGCTGGTTCATTCAACATAGATAAGATACAGTAGTTCTTATTCATCAAATTAAATACCAACTTGAGTCAGGTCCGGCTACTAGCTTAGTTTGAAAGGCACATGCGAATTGAGAACACGTTCGGTTCAACATGTTCACATTAATTCTTTTGTTTACAATACTCGCGATTTGCGCGGTATCTTGGTTATTAATGATTAAAGACTCGAAACGTTTAACAATTAAAGGACCTTTTCCTTACCCTGTCATAGGAAATGCACATTTATTGGCAGTAAGCTCTGAAAGTAAGTGTTTGTAATTTTATATCGTAAGAAAGTTTTATAGACATGCAGTAGGTACTGCACAAATCGGTTCCGTAATCCGTTTTATTTTCAGTAATTTATGGTTGGAGATTTTATTTGTAAACTATATTTCTCGATTAATATTGAATACTTACACAAACGTATTTTAAACATAAATTCTACATTAATTCTCTACATACTTATCTCTTTTTCTCAGTTTAACAGTAACAGCCATAATTCTGTGTCACTAACTATATTAATACTTAATGTTTGTTTGTGCAACGCGAACTGTTTAATATATATTAAACTGTAGGGTATGTAGGTTAACTTATTTTAACTTATCACTGAAATTATTTTAAACGGTTTTGACCGCGACCTTGTTGGACAACATTTTTATCACTAAAATAACAACACCGAAATAAACTTAATCGTCTCTTCAATTAAAATTTTGCTCTCCTCCATTCTGCATAATAGCAGTTAACATAATACTAATTACAGCATAAAGAAAGTACCTATCATGATAATATTATCCTACAGTAGTATAGATAAGAACATTTTTTTGAGAGCACATCCTGTTTCACCATTTTCAATAAGTTTGGACTAGCATATTTTGTAACTTTCGTAAGATATTTGCAAAATATTGTCAAAAACCTGTCAGTTTATCTAACAAATAGGATATCCGCTAGTGATGTAACGGGTGCGAAATGAAACAAAACCAACAAAACACAAATAAAATAAAAAAGTAACTATGCTGACTTTACCTTGTGTTCAATTCATTTAAAAACTAACCCTGAAGGCCAGCCACTAATATGGACGTACAGGTTTTACCTGATTGCACCTCTTTTTATGATTAGACTAATGATAGGCTAATGACTGAGTATAAACCCTAATTATGATAAACTAGTGCAACCTAACCAAAGTAAAATTATCCAATAAATAAAGTATCATAATTTGAGACAAGACATAGCATGAGACTTTGACATTAAATTGCCTTCCTGCAACTGGCTGTTATTTCTCTCGTTCAAAGTTTTTGATCTTTAGATGTTAACTTATCTGCCTGGTAAAATAACAATTGTTGTATGATTAGGTAGTAATTCCATGAGACGAATAGGTACGCTATCAGAAAGAGGTATACCTATTCTATGTCTATAACTCTCTCTAATAAATTGCGTTTTTTGATGCTTCTTTTTTCTGTTTTCAATAAATTTCGTATATTTGTTTCAGAGCTTTTGGTAGTATTTAAAAAACTAGAAGATGAATACGGTAATATTGTCCGTATATATCTGCTTTCCTATCGTTACATGTTGTTGTCAGATCCGAAACACATCGAGGTAAGTCTATTCCAAAAGTCTATTTCATATATTTACTAGGTACCTACTAAGTATCATTTATTTAAATTCAAAATAATAGTCCAAAAATAGATAACCTTATTCACCTTGGATGGTGCAGGTATATAAGTCATCATTATTTTATATTACTTTGCAGATTTTTTTCTTTTTGATAATGCTAGTTAATAACTAGCATTATTAAAAACAAAATAATCTGCAAAGTAATAGTTACCTACTACAGACACATATTTTGTAGCTTTTGTATTTCATGAAGAAAAATAAAATAAATAAATAAAAACGTTTATTTCTCTTCACAAGGACAAAGACAGACTTAAGTCTAACTTAGGTCTAGGTTACAATTAATAATAAAATTTTTGTTTAGGTTACCATTCCTTGTGAGAGAAAATACTGTTCTGAAAGTACATGGAATGTAGAGGAGGGCCTGGAGATCCGTAATACGGACCTCGGTCTAGTTCGGACTTTAGACTCTCACAAGGACTTATTTTTTTGAAAAAATTGTTGAAATTGTGTTAAGTTTATCCTTGTGAGCAGTCAATACCTAAATAAAATTATATAAATTATATATAATTTATATAGGTACCGGCCGGCACTGATATGTTTCGGTACCTTTATGCCAAGGTCATTATGTTACATTGAATAATACGTTGATATACGTGAAATGAATATGAAGTAACTGTCCGAAACGTCATTTAATCTGGTAACCGGTTCATTTAATTTAATTTTAATAATAAAAAATATCAATGTTATGTCTTGGCGATTAGCCTTTGAGGTCCATTAGGTCATAGTTATCTTTAAAACTGTTAACACTTTTAAATTATGACCTTGTGTTGGTCATAGTAGTAACTGCCATTCATCAGATTGATTTTATGTAATTTTAGTTTGTTTAAGTAGTAGTGACAATATAATATTTGTTTTACAATTCGCAAATAATGCGAGCACTATACATAATATCCAGCTATATTGGACTTGATTATTTAGTACTTATCTAAACTTCGTTAATGTTTACAACAATTATTTATATTGTGTTGTGACATTTAAACGACTTTTATTAATGGTTCTTTTGTAACCCCGGCCGGACATTAATAAGCTTAGTCATACTTGATACTGTAAAATCATGTAAGTACTACATGAAAAATATGCAATTACTGTAGTTCATTTTGTCATTAAAAACAGTAGGTAGGTAAACAATAAAACTGCTGATGTCAATGATTATGATTTAAGATTGTTAGCACAGTTTACAGCCCCAGCAATAGTTTCACAAATTAAAATTCTTGTTTAATTTCATGCTTATGGATGCTGATCTTCGATTCTGATTATAAATCTTACACATCACAGACTAATATTTCTTTCTGCGTCTTACTGCTTCTTTATTTCTTTCTCGTTCTTTTTTGAGCCATATTAGATAAACTTAATTAACCATTCATTACACAATACCCTTCGCAATCTTCATGATAATCAAAACATGAATCACAAGTTGACAATGAACAATTAAGGCAATTTTCTGATGATTATGTAGATCCGAGTACCTAGGTATACCTACTTATAATTTCTTAGCAAACCATGAACAATCCACGCCACGAGAAAAGTCTATGAATAATCTGAATTTGATAAGTCCGTGACCTATAGGTAGCCCAAAAACACTACCTATATAAAAGTACTCTGTGACACTACCTACCTTTCCCGTTGTCGTCGTCATATTTAGATGACAAAATTCTAATACAACCCGCATTTTTATGTTTCAGGCTATTCTTTCAAGTAACGAATTGATTACTAAAGGAAGATCTTACGAGTTCATCAAACCTTGGCTGGGCTTAGGTCTTCTTACTTCTGCAGGTATTACTTATTTTTACCCGATTCGATTAAGCTTAAATATTAGTTAGTACTATCAACAATGCTTAACATACTTAACCATGTGTAACACAATACAAACTAGGCCGACTGAGCTCGATCATAAAATGGAAAACTGATTTACAAGACCTTCTAGTTTCAAAACATATGCAATTATTATGTGAATTAAAACCCTTTTTGGTTGGACTATATGAAAGGGTGCGCGGGACGTTTTTTAGGGTTCCGTAGTGAACTACAAGGAACCCTTATAGTTTCGCCATGTCCGTCTGTCCGTCCGCGGTCTAGCGCCTAGACGCTTGATGCAAGAAAGCTGTAATTTGGTATGTATACTCATATTAACAATGCTAACAAAGTGGTAGAATAAAATTTTGAAAAAAAAAATTTTTTTTTGGTGTACAGGTAAAGTGGTAGTGAAATGTTTTTTTCGCACCGACCCCATCTTGTGGGGTATCGTTAGATAGGTCTCTTAAAAACATCGAGGGTGTGGGAAAATCATTTTCCGATACAATGATCCGTTTGCGAATTATTTACATTTAACGTGTCAATTTTCGTTTTGCCCGGTGGTCCCCCCCCCCCCCCCCCCCTCTATCTCCGAAAGTCTTGAGTTTAGAAATTATATTGTAGTATTATTAGTCCATATAGTGAACCGACAAGGAAAACTATAACGGTTAAGTAGACACTACTAGTTACCGAGTAATAGCCGACGAACTTATGAAGTAAAATTTATTTGACGAAAACGTACAAATGTCAATATGGAATTGTACTCATCTGCAAGCAAGAAATGCGTAGCCAATACGGAACCCTACATTGTGCGTGGCCCGACACATACTTGTCCGGCTTTATTATTTATTATGATTGAATTGGTTATATGTATATGACCTAGTTGAACACTTTTTACCCTTTGGTCTTTTTGCTAAAGTTAATAATTTTAGAGAAAATCGACTTTGAAATTGTTTTATTACAAAGGCAAAAAGTTTTTTGTTGATTTTTGCGTTCTATAATAAGCATGTCCCGGCTGTAAGTAAATTAACAGGTAAGGAAAGGATGTCTGGGTCAAAGGTAGGTAACCCTTTGCAGCCAATCATTATATTATGGTTAATGGTTTAAATGTATTTATTATTAAAACTCCTTTAGGTCAAAGATGGAGGACTCACAGAAAACTTCTGACGCCTACGCTGCATTTCAATATACTCCAAAATTTTCTGCCAGTGTTTTGCAAGAATGAGAAAATATTGTGTAAGAAGCTGCATGCATTGGCTGATGGCAAGTCAGTAAATGTATTCCCACTGATAACCTTAGCCGCACTCGACAATGTAACAGGTATACAACCTATGCAATACATACCTCAGGCACAGCTTAACAAGTGCCTATGCTGTGCCTCAGGTTACTTTTTATATGCAAGAAATAATAATATTGTATGTACAAAGTGCGTGTAGGTGTCATAAATCCAAGAATGGCAATAAACAAGTTCCACCCTTTATTTATTCTAATAACTCTTCTTATATAAGCTAAACTTTAACCTATGTATGTTATGGAAACCAATTTTTAAAAAATAATTCTTAGCCACCTGTTCAGCCACTCTTTGGCAAAATTACACATTAAAAAAGTATACAGGGTTACTTGTAATTCGGCGTGGGTATATCCGGAACATGCGAATTGGGGGGCTCAAGCTCAAAGGCAATAATATAAAACAATTATTTATGTTGTTATAGAGTCAATTATGGCAGCATGTGTAAATGCGCAAACAGATAGGCAGTCTGAATACGTGGAAGCTGTTGACAGGTAAAACTTTCTACCGTAATTACCCACGATGCAATTTTAAATTCAATTTGTTGAGTTAATTGAAATACTAATTTACGTTATTAAAACTTTGTATCAATTGCACTAGTATAAACATGAAATGTACCCATTGTGTTTATACTTATGTCATTGGTTTTTCAAAGTGGACATTGTGCATAATGCCCAGGTGTTATACATAATTATATGGATGAGCATAAAATAGCAATGAAAAATTTCTACCGGGTTTTTTCTTTTTCAGTATGTCCAATATCATTTCAATGAGGATGAGGAATTCGTTCGTTGCTTTGGAGCCAGTTTTTCGACTATTGTCTCTAAAAAAACAACAAGATCGAAATTTAGAAGTGCTACATCGGCAATCTAAAAAAGTTATAGAAGCAAGGAAGGAGGAGTTGAAAAAATCCAATGTTCCTGTAATCAACGATAGATCAGATATTGGTAATATGATATTTTTTTGTAGTTAATGAGATAGATAGATAATTGAGAAAGGCTAGTTTCCTTCAGCAGTGGGATGATCTTAATAGAAAAAGTATTTTAGTTTAATGTAGGTATCTTTATTTTACTCGTTCTAGGCATTAAAAACAAACACGCATTCCTCGATCTGCTATTACTAGCTGAAGTGGACGGTGAGAAAATGAAGGACGAACACATAAGAGAAGAAGTAGACACATTCATGTTTGAGGTAAGTTTTACTCTAGAATATTCTACTCGTCCACTTAAATCACTTGAGTCCTTGGTCTAAAAAACGTTGGCTGAATTGCGTGGAGGAAGATTTGAGGAGGATGGGAAGGGTCACCAACTGGAGAAGGACAGCCAAGCTCCGTGACAAGTGGAGGGAGACTGTAGAAGAGGCCAAGACCCACAAAGAGTTGTAGCGCCATCGGAAGTAAGTAGGTAAGTAAATCACTTGAGCAAATAATAATTAGGTTGAATACGAATATGAAAAATATTTACATATTGTAATAATTGCTCTCACTAAAGCATTATGGTAAGAATTGTGTTCCCGTTAGTCCATGACGTGACGACATGACAGTATGTTGAATTTGAAAAACCTGTATGAAAAAATCAAATACAACCATACTGATTCTAGCAGACAAATATAAATGTGATTTTAGTGTCGTAAATTTTCAGGGCCATGATACAGTATCATCAGGTATTTCTTTCGGCTTATACTGCTTGTCTAAGCACAAAGATGTTCAGGACAAGGTATTTGAAGAGCAAAAATCTATTTTTGGAGATGATTTAAAGAGAGATCCAACATTTTCGTAAGTAGATTTTGTCTATTCTATTCTGCATTGTTTCTTAGATTTCAGTTCAGTAATCTTTTAGATAAATTGTTAGATTTTATTATGAGTAATTTATTAGAACTGAACACTTAATTGAATATTTTATTGGAATGTTTCATAATTAAATTTTAATTACTTTTATTTATCCAGAGAGCTGTCACAAATGAAATATTTGGATATGGTAATAAAAGAGAGTCTCAGAATTTACCCTTCTGTACCTTTAATAGAGAGGTTTGTCACGCAAGACACGGGTAAGAGTTTTTACAATATTTTTTCAAGAACCATCATCGTTTGTTTATGTTCTTCCAAAGATCTTTGGTGCCTTGGTAGTCCCTTTTACTAAAGGCACTAGTGCTCACAGAGAAAAAAAAAGTGGCAGCATATTTAAATTCATTTTAAAATGAGAATAGAGTTGCAATCTTTTTGCAATTCCAATGTATTTCCTAATAATATTTTAAAAGGCAAAAGAAAACAGTGACAACTAGCTACTTTCAGCATTATTGTCCACAGATCTAGATGGAACCTTCATACCTGCTAACACTTCTGTAGTAATAGACATATTCAACATGCAGCGTAATCCTGATATATATCCAAATCCACTCAAGTTCGACCCAGAACGTTTCGATTCCAGTGCTCACAGGAAACCTTTTGATTGGCTACCATTTAGTGCAGGACCCAGGAATTGTATTGGTAAATATCAGAGGAGATGTATTAGCTCTCTTGTTAGCCCATTTGTCCGGTTTTTTTTGTTAATTTATGTGATCTATTTGAATCTAGCCCAAACCTTATTAAATTGCCTTTATTATACCCAAGTACTAATTACTTGGGTATAATAAATCCATCCATCCATCAATTTTAGGAGTGCCACACGTGTCTGGTTAATCCCTATAAAAGTCACGATTTATCATAATTTTTCCAGGTCAAAGATTTGCGATGATGGAGTTGAAAACTACATTGGCGGGAATAGTTAAAGTATTCGAGTTGTTACCATCGGAGATTAAACCTAATTTAGCGCCAAACCTCATCATGCGATCTAGCACTGGGATTAACATAAGAATTAGACCGAGAAAATCTTAGCGAATGAAAATAAAATAGACCAATAAAATATTATTTTAATAAATTAGAACTTTTTTTATTTATGTCGAGCTATAATGAAAATAAAAAACTTACTTACTTCAATAATAATGTTTATGTCCTGCCTGACATATAAATCATCATTATTCTTTTTCATCATATAAAGTTATCCAAGAATCTCTATCCATATTATTATGCATATCTTATGCTTTACCGATTAATTATTGTAGACAGAGATTTAACTGAGATTCGCAGTCAGGGTAGGGGTAGGGTAGGGCCCCCTGCCGCTTCCCCAAGTGGCGGGACACGCAGTAATGCATTTTCCTGACTATAAACAAAAAAGGGGGGGTAGAGTAGGGTAGTGCCTCTAAGGCGGAACAAAGTTTGCCGGGTCAGGTAGTTCTTTATAAAACTCTTGATTCAATGAGGGATGATTAAAAATTGATTTTATTAAGAATTCTTAAAAAATGATTTTCACTATCAAATTAACAAGTTTAATTAATTATTTTGACCTGAAGGGAGTGTATATTATTCTTTTATAACAATGATGCAGAAATCTCATAGAAATCTAAACAACTTTTTAGAAGTTTAAACGATCAACATTATAATAAAATAGTATAATAATCAAATTCAACTGCTTACAGAGAAGCTAATTACTAAAAACTCTGTTTTCAACTTGATAAGAATCTGCTCTCCTCTCCGAGCCGGTCTGTGTGAACGGACCCTAACTCTAAGCCAGTTCTTCCCCTTACCCCTTCATTTGTTTTCTTTTAATCTAAGAATAGCTTTAATAACTTTATGGCTTAGTAACATTTGGCGTCGTGCTATTTTTAGGTGGCTGTTTATTTCACCAACTATATTCCATAATTTTTGTACTATCGTTGCCAGTAAGCAAAAGCCGAAGATAGTTTTGATTGACAGTTGACTGTCAAGAACGTGAGTGACAGCGCTTGTTTTGTTGTCAAATTTGTCAATGTCAATGTCAAAATTGTTGTGTTGCTTTGCTGTTGTGTGGTGATTACATTATTAAATTTTCAAATTCTATTTATTATTCACGGTGGACATAGGATTAAAATGTCTTCTGACGTATTGAACGTAGCTAGAAGAAAATTAAACGAAGCTTTAGGGGAGAAATCGACCAAATATTTCAACCACATGAAACAATGGTTTCGTATGAAATTAACTAAAGAGGAATTCGATTGTGAAGCCCGCGCTATGCTCAATCCAGATCAAGTGCATTACCACAATGATTTCTTACTTGCATTACTTAATAAAGTCGAAGGATTGGCCGAAACGTCCATTACTATTGCCCAAGAGAAAGCTAGTTCCCATAACAGGAACAGTAGAAGACACAAAAGGAGCTCTAGGACTTCAGAAAAATCTAATTTCGAACCAGCAGATCTTTTGGAGTATTTGCCGCCAAATTCACCGCCTGGCGCTGGCAGCGATGGAGTCAAATATGCAGCTCAAGTGAGGCATTGTTCATTTTACTTAATTGCTACCAACACCTTTTTTAGCCCATGTTGTTTCACGCATGAATCTTTTGTACATGTGCAAGATCTCAGAGGAGAACAAAGTCTTGTGTTCAATTGAATTCATTTTCTTGGGAAATTTCATCACTTTGACCATTTATTTGTTAAATAGATTCTCTAAATTAGAGGTTAATTTTTGATCATTTTAGCATTATTATTACGAAGTAACTATTTATTAATCTTGTGATTATGAGCACATCATGTGTTAACTAATGATTTTTTATGAAAAAATATTAATTGTTTAATAATATTATTGTTTACAGGAAGTTTTCCTACCAGATCATGCACTGGTTGTTGGACGATTCATGCTTGCCGCCTGGGAACTCGGTTTGGAGGGTGCCGATGATGATGCAGCTGACATAATCGTTGTAGCGGTTCAGAACTTCCTCAAGAACGTAATCAGCTCTGTCATTTCACAACGTAAAGGATATAAGTTGAGAAATAAACACTTTATGTATGATATCGGAGGTGATATGCCTAACATGTGGTTGAGGAATACGTCAAAACTGTATGATCCGCAATATGAAGGCAGGGTCAATGTGGACGATGGAGCTGATGCTCTTGGTCCCAGATGCCCACCTACTATAGATGAAGTTGAACAGTCTGCTGCTTATGAAATAGCTTGCAGGTGAGTGTATTTATCATTAAAAAACTCATACCTTCTTATTAATAAACGTAGTTTACCACAAGAGTTTATTGTCATTCTTGGAAAGAATTTACAAAGTATACAAGTGACTAAATAGTAGCTGTAGTTTTATTTGTTCACTTTAAAAATTATTTGAAACTGGCTGTATGTTTACTAATGATGATGAAATTATCAACCCTATATAGCATAACAAATAAGTTTTCATAATATTTATAGAACTCTCATAGAAAATAATTCAATTTTAATTTTAAAGTCTTTAGTAACCAAAAGACTGCACATAAAAAAAAATTCGTCATTAGTTAACATACAGCTAGTTTCAGAAACACACTTTTTAAAGTTAATGACAAATAAAACTACAGCTACTATTTAGTCACAGTTATTTTAAATCTATATTGTTATATTTAATTTTAATTTTTGTATGAACTGTTTGTGTCTGAGAATAAATGATTTTTATTTTATTTTATTAATAATAAAATATAGATTTAAAATAACTAAGGTTGCAGAGTCCTCCCTTTATCTTGTCTTCTAGCAGAAAGTACATTATAAATGTAATAATTTGTTGAAAAAATCTTTTTTTCAGTGTACCGAACAATGAGCCAAATGATGACAAATTAACAATAGATGAATTTTACAACACACTGCTGACACACAGGAACGCTATAGCATGCCATTCAGTATATGCTGTCAACATGGAACGATTGGCGCTTATGCTAAACCATCCCAGTTATTAAAAAGGCGCATAATAGAATAGAGACCCAAGATGATTATCAGAAATCTGGGAAGGTAAGAGATCGTGTCCAAGCTATGTAATTATGGTGCGTGTATGGGGGACTTTGTAGTGAAATGCAACCATAGCTTTTAAGCAAGACCAGAATTCACTATGCCCCGTAGACTAAGTTTTCAGCCTAATTGCTCCCGCTGTCAGTGTCTTTAGGGAACTAAGAGTGTGTTAACCTGGAGGTGGAACCTATAAGTGGAGACTTGCATCCATAGAAGGAGCTATATTTAATATTTTTAAATTACTATGTGGTCTAATATGAATAGACTTAGCCTTAGTTTGTCCGGCGGCGCCGATTTAGCGATACATACATTTACTATGGCCGTGTGTCCACCGCACGCCCGTCACCCGAGCGCCGTCATCCCGGCCGCCGATTTATCGCTTAGTTCGGCGCTTCCGTTAGAACTCGGTCCGAGATTGTGGCATTTGTGACGGGCCGAAGTGGCGGCAATACAAAACACTTGGCTTTTGTCCACCGCCACCGTCACCGGGACGTCACCCAGCACGAGATTATTTCTGGTCGAGATGAAGTTGACGTGACCCCGCCGGACCACCAGTACCATTGATGGTACAAATGACACTGATATGACTGCGAGATCGTCGCGGTGGACAAACGACCTGCGTCGCCTGCATCACGTCAACTTCAACACGAACACACTTCAAACGTCAGAACGAAACAACGACAAACTAGTCGTGTAAATCAATAACATTTTATTTTTAAATATTTCACATCTGTTATTATTAATTATAAAATAAGTTACATCACAAAAATATACAACAATCAACAACACAAAATATTAACTAGTATAAAATAAGTATCTACATTAAAAATGGAATATTGTAAAATATAATTATTCTTTTATTTAAATCAACTGCAGGATACACACTTATTAAGCGTGAAACACACAAAATACGGCTAACTAATATTAATAATTAAAATTTTGCGGTATAAACCCGCGCTCATTCTCTTGTGTTTCGAGCATTACCATACTAATATAAATCTGTTAGATAAAACAATAATTATAATACATCTGTACTCTATTCAATTGCGCTCGAGATAAAACATAAACAAACCTTGTCAACAAAGAAACATTCATTCTCAAAGTTGATGGAAACGTCAATTCAATAACAAACAAATTAAAAATTCTAAAACAAATAATATTGTTTCAGTTTAATCTTAATGATTTGTTTACTATGTCTAAAGCTCAGTTGAAAAGAGTTTAATTATTAACAAAAGGTAAGGTACAATCAGCCAATGAAAGAGATGAGCAGCAGGCCGTAAAATATGACCCAAGTTTCCAAATTCTATCTAAATATTACGTGAAGGGATTTAGTCGAATTTTTGCTAATCAATTCATATTGTACTGTGTAATTAATTACAAACAACGATGCTTAGTTATTAGCATAAAATCTTAGTTCTTAAATCTGGTCACCTCTTTCATTGGTTGAAGAAATCATTTAATTTTCTATTAAATCGTCGCGCCAGTTTTAATTTTAGTCAAATTAAGAGCAAAACACATTGATGACCAATGTAGGACAATTTGGCAGGTTTTGGCTGACATTCATATAAATGGTCGCGCCAGACCAGCGGCGTCCGACCTTTGTACCTCCGTGGCGTAATGGTTACCACGCCAGACCGCCACCCAGGAGGTCCCGGGTTCGATCCCCGGTCGGGTCATGATGAAAAACGAACTTTTTCTGATTGGCCTCGGGTCTTGGATGTTTATCTATATATGTATTTGTTATAAAATATAATATCGTTGAGTTAGTATCCCATAACACAAGTTTCGAACTTACTTTGGGGCTAGCTCAATCTGTATGAATTGTCCCTATATATTTATTTATTATTTATTTATTTGTATGTGCCGCTTTAAGACCTTTACCAAAAGGCGAAAATGTGCGTAGCGGAGTTTTTTTTATTTATTACAACGTAAAAAACTCTGTATGTGTAATGCAGACTATACTCTCGCGAAGTTGACCAAAGTGAAATGAAGTTAGGCACGAAGTTAGAAAACAAAGGAGAAATAAAGATGAAGTAGGACGAAGAGCCCGTCCACGCTAATATTTTCGTTCAACTTCGCGAGAGTGTAGTCTGCATTACAATTACGCGCAATAATCTGTCACATTACATTTTAGGGAAGTTTCCACACTGCGATTTTTTTTCACAGAGCGGACATATCCATACTGGTTTGATACTACACAAAATAATTCGCACCCACACAAATTTCGCATTGCATTCAAATTCAAACCTTATACATAAGACTTAGCAACAAACATTTAATTGCGTTGACTGTAGGTATATACAAAAAGTCATGATTTAATGCATAAGGGGCGATGATCCCGGTGTAGAAGGCGATTGTATCACGACACTAGGCAATTGTCGAGTTGGTTGCGGCGAAACCTCGGATGTTTGCGATTGCGCCGTAGGTGGTCTCGATTCCATTTCTACCTGTTCTACCTGACGCTGCCTGGCGCTACCCAAAAATGCCTTTTTCTTCCACGCAATCAAACCAAGTATACACAATACAACTCCAATCGCAACTGCTCCAAAAGTGATTCCAGTTACGGAGGCTGTTGACAGTGTATACAAACCTGAATGGTACAAATATGATTAGTATACAAATAGATAATTATCGTTATGTAAAACAATAGTAATTTTGTCTCATTTATTACAGGGGTGGTCAACCTAATCTTTTGTTTACTAAAATCCTGTGCAATCTACCAACAAAATAACTATTTATTTAAACTGAAATAAGTAAAGATGTTTGCAATTTGTGATTACTGCGCTGTCTTTTCTACTTATTTAATATATTATCAGTTTTATGTATATCTTTGTGTTGGTCACCCCTGTTTTAATTCATATTCATATTTACAAATTGCCAATTATAGTAGTCTGGACAATTATCTATTTAGGGCATCGAAATAATATTACTACGTATAGAAATGACACCGCGAACAAAATTTTTGTCCCCATACGTTGAGGCCAATAGACATCAACTCGTTTATGACTCGTTTAGAAACTTGCCGACGCTCATCGTGATTGGTCCTCTGATTTATGTTAAAAAAAATAATTAAAAAATGCCGTCATGTTCAATAAAATCTTGCAAAAACCGTTCAACAGTAAGAAAGAAAGATAGCGGCGTCACTTATCATCGGTAAGTATACAAAAAATTAAGTAAAACCAACCAAAACAATTTTTTTCATTATTTTCTATTGCATCATGATTGCATCCGCCATTTCTATGTGAAAATCATAGATTATCAAAAAGTAATCGTACAGATGGGATACGTAGGTACTAAGCGTGAGTCAATTTTATAATATAATTTAGGTACTTATTTCTGAAAAATTTTTTGCTTTTTTTTTTAACCGACTTCAAAAAAGGAGGAGGTTCTATGTTTCATTGTTTTTTTTTTGGAGGTCCGCCGATTACTCCTTCAATTTTGGACCGATTTTCATAATTCTTTTTTTTAAATAATATGTAATTTAAATATTGATTTTTTAAACTATATTTCCAAAATATTTTTATATAGTAGGTAAAAAATACGTAAATGTGGATAAAGTTACTAAGTAAAAAAAATTGTTTCTAGAAAACAAAAAGATGGAAAACGAAACAGCATTTTAAAATTCGACCAACCATTTTCGAACAAATGAAATTCGGGCAAACAAGTTTCGGAGTAAAGATACGTTACCATTCAACAAGAGGAGTTGTCTTGTCTGGCAGGCGACCGTCTCCTAGTTATTGCATATATTACAAAATACTTCAATATATAAATAGCTTCATTTTAAAGTTTTGATTTAATCTCAGTTTATTTTTGACTAATATTAAGTTAAGAACAAAAATGTAATGTAGCTTCCTACCTATAAAGCTAATATTATACCTATTTTCTATTAAGTTTATTCTATTAAGTAAAATAAAATATTGTAATAAAATAAAATAATCAGTTAGATGTCCAATAGGCAGAATATAAACAAAGTGTCGCCCCTGCGTAGTAATGTCATATTCTATGACTCGGTTGGGGGCGGGGCCAGGGAGGGGCACGCCCCTCACGGCCGAACGCGGCGCCAAAATTTGAAGGCGCTGTCATTTCTATACGTAGTAATATTATTTCGATGATTTAGGGAAATAGAAAAGTAAAGGTTGGTACTTTCATGCAAATAGCATGCAATGGAAAAAATTGAGGCAATAATACTATTTAAATTTCCAAAATCCTCTCTAAACTTGGCTACGGCCATGAAACGGTAGTACTTGCTCATTTAAATTTAAAAATGGTATCTGATAAATAAGTTAACTAAACCTTGTGAGGTACAAAACCAGCCCATAACAGACTATCGTTTATGGTTGTATTTTGCAATTCACTTTAGTTCCCACTTTAGGTATTTATAAGTAGACATTAATTTAATCTAGGAAAATTCGTTTAAAAATAGCTAATTAACTAGGTGTTTACTACATTTTCATGAATATGTAGTAGATACCTAGTTACCTACCTGTTATGTTCGAGGAAAAATTACAGTTTAATTAAGTTTGCGGAAAATCAACATTTCCGGGCGCGTTGATAGTGCCCAACTTCGGCACCAGAAGGCGCTGGTTTGATCCGCACGGGGAAACATGTTAGCTTTGGGACCAGCCAGAAATAAGTTTTCATTTGCTATCTCACTCATACAAGAAATGAGAATTTTATTGAGCGTGACAGCGATTAAGTTTAAATCGAGTCTAAATCTGTTTTTGTTATGGGAAAGGAGGGGGAGGGGGACTCGAAATCTTAAGTCAAAGTTTTGCAGTAAAATGACCTACCTTCTACTTGAATTTCGATGTTTGCAGTATATTCTTTGCCATCGTCCAATCCTGCCCCGCATGTCCAAACACCAATATCCTCATATTTCACTTTCCTTATAGTCACTGCACAGTCCCCTCGGTCGATACTTTTGTTTTGCGGGTAAAAATACTTATTTAGGATTGGACTGAAAGAAATAATGAATATTTGAGACTTGAGACTAGACTTGAGAAAATTTTATTGTTAGCTAGTTGCTTTCAATATTAGCTATCTGTCAGATAAAAAATGACAAATCAAACAAGAACTGTCAAAAAACTGTCGTTTCAAATAAACGGTGACAAGTGGCGAAATCATAACTTATTCTTCTCATTACTATTTTTATTTGGAACGAATAGTATTTCAAAGATGGCCGATATCCCAGCAGTGGGATAACGATACTTACTTGGAAGCGTTGACGGCTCTATTAATACTGAATGCCGGTCCATTGGGCGGTTCAAATCGACAGTAGCTCATCGGTCTTAGCCTCTTAGTAGTGATACAAGCCAATGTAACTTGCTCCCCATGTATAGCTGTTAGGTTAGGCCGTATCGCCGCAACTTGGGACACTAATCTCACTTCAATCTTCTTTTTAATTTCTACACCGATTAGTGTTTTACTCATGTGACATTTCCAATATCCGGCGACGCTCTGACTGGCATCAATTTTGATAGAACATCTACCCAAGCTTAGTTCGGGCCCTGTGACTCTGAGGATAAGAAAATGTATATAAGTATGTAAGTATTTATAAATAATCAGTTTTTTCCGCAATATCACTCGCCTAGGGCGACCCTAGCCAACGTTTGGAAGGGTTTCGTTATCTCGAGCTTCTCCGTGCTTCGGAGAGCACGTTAAGCCGTCGGTCAACACCGGCCTCTGCCAATCCGCATTGAAGCAGCGTGGCAGAGTACTAATTACCTTCGATTGAAGGGAGACCCGTATCCCTGCAGTGGGATAATTATGGGTTGATATGATGATGACTCGCCTAGGTGTCGATTTTACTTAAAAGTTGATTTCTACCGACCAAAATACGGATGATGGTCTGACGTTTCGACCAGGGGCCCGATTCTACTAATACAAATGCACCAATGGACAGTCAATGGTGTCTTAATCGTGTCTCACAATAATGCCGATAGTATATCAGTGGAATAGTTTTTGACATTTGTTATGGACTTAAATAATAACATAATGTTTAACTTATTGTTTAAGTCCATAACAAATGTCAAAAACTATTCCACTGATACACTATCGGCATTCTTTTGAGACACCATTGGTGCATGTGGTCACCGTCCGTGGTCACAGGCAATCTGCCGGCTACCACTGCCGGTGCAACCTAGTTAATTCCCATTTTTATTAAGTACCAGCGCCCCGCCCCGGCTTCGAACGGGTTTTAGACGGGATTCCTATTTTTTTTTAAAGAAAATATAGCCTGTGTCACCCGGGGACAGCGTAGCTTCACAACGGTGAAAGAATTTATGAAATCGGCCTAGTAGTTTTTGAGTTTATTAGTTACAAACAAAAATAAAAATCTTTCCTCTTTTTAATATCAGTGCCTATAGATTATTCTTCTATTGCCTAAAATGATGCTATATTATTGAGCTTTGGCTTAAAGAGATTATTTCTATATCTGTAGGTCTTGGGGTCATCAAAGTAATATAATAAAATTTAAAACAAAGTCATAAAACTGAACATAAAACAATCATTAAAGTCGACCCCATGTCAATTAGATCAATGAATAAGTACGATTTTATAAATTTGCATTGACATCACTCGTTTATTGGCAAGGTTTCTGTGCCCATGGGAATTTCTAAAATGAAATCTTAAATTACGTCATAGAATAAGTAATAACCCGAGGTAGAATGGCCACTCTCCGCCCCGCACCGGACCGAGTTACCGCACCCCGGGAGCCCCTCGAGGAGCCGTCAGTCGCGCGTGTGTGTTTAGTGAACGAATGTGTATACGTGTGCGCGTGTACAGACGACATTGGCCTATGTAGTAGAAATAGGTAATTATTTCACGCGCGTTGTATGAAGTGTCCGGGCTGTGATTACGTCTAAGTGTCAAAAATAGGTACAGTGGATTCGGAGATTAGTCGGACAAATACCTACATGCAAAATTAAATTTTGTAAAAAAGCCTTTGTTTCTATGTGTTTTTACATTACAAAGAGATGAGAGAAAAATTAACTACCTATGTAAATGAGCGCTATATATTTTTGGTTTAAATTTTAAGTGTTATTAACACGTACGCGAAGGCCGTGAAACAGCAATGGGTTTCGTTCGTTGGGTGCGAGATCCGTAAACCTTAAGTCCCTTCCTATTATTTTCTCCCTATTCCCTACCTTGATAGGTATCACCACTGGTGTTACTGATGTTCGTAGGCGACGGTAACCACTTTTCACTGGGTAGTTAGTTTGCTTGTTTGCCCGCTCGACTATACTGCTTAGTAAATATTACTCTACCATTCATTTTTGGTAGATCACGCCACACAAAAAAAAGTATAATGTTTGCTTCATGCCAACGTATACGACCCACATTTAGTTTGCCACCTGACATATCACCATCATCTCAGCCACAAGAAGTCCACTGCTGGACATTGGCCTCCCCCAAACATCTCCAACATGATCGGTTGGCAACGGCCTGCATCCACCGACTTAGGTCGTCCGACCATCTTGCCGTCCTACGCTTTCCGGTACGCGGTCGCTATTCCTGAACCCTTGTCACAGCGCTCGCGATAGTTGGTGGAGTCAGAGACTTTACCAACGCAGAGGGAGACAAAAGATGTGTTTTAAACAAGCACGTTATTCACATTATCTCATCACCGAACTTTAAGGCTCGCTGGCTGGCACAGCAATTAAAGAAAAGAACGGGTTGCACTCAGTGCCGGCAGAAGTGAAAACTTAAACATCAACGTTGTGCATTTTTGAATATTTTGAAATGGTTAGGGAATCTTACGCTTTTTCGATTAGGCTACGGATCATTAAAAAAGTGCTACGCCGCTAAAGAAGTTTTCACTTCAAAAAAAAACTAAGAATTTATTCTAACATGGTAAATAAACATTAACTTACGAATATCTCTTCCCAGTGGGGTCGACGAAGCCACAGTACCATATTGGCACATCAATTTTACATTCAATACTGATCTTCTCATTTTCCATGGCCAATATAGTTTTGACATCATCCACTTCAATCACTCTATAAGCTTTAAAACACAAATTTTATTAACACCACACTTACTTTTATATACCTACTCGTAAAATAAATGTATACCTATATAAATATACCTACCATATATAAATGATGATTTTAATAATATTAGAATCACAGTTAATCTTTCAATATGCATTTTAGAACTAGAATGATAAACGTCTTCCTAACTACCCTCTATAATGGACACTGATAAGTAGTAGCAGGTCAATATGGGAACTTCGATAAGTTGAATAATTATCAAGTCAACCACCTATTCTGCATTGAGAGACAAAGTAACGTACTCTCAGTAGATCAAGAACGATTTTCTACTACAGGACATTATAATATTTGCTACGCGTTTAGCTACGGTATAATCACTGAAAGAAGCGCGATTGCCTACCACGCGTGTGAAAAGTATTCCACTACTTTGAGGACAAACAATGTAACATTATTTCTATTTCAGTAAGAATTCAGTCCCGTATTTTTTTTTAGTTTCTAACACGGTTTCTAACGACTAGTTTGATAAGAATAAATTATGTTGCAAATTTCGTTAATTTTGTATTCACCTTCATTTTACCTGTTGGAATCGGTCGAATTTGAAAAATTCAATGGTCTTTCTATTTTGTGGAACTTTGTAATTACTTCAAGTAGGTACTCCGAATAGGGATTTCTTATTTCATGTTTTTTGAATCAATTGTTCAGACAACAATTTAATGGAATATCGATAAAAAATAAATAAAAAGCCTTGATTTTTTTTCTTATTAGGTAGGTTCGTTCATATTAGGTAGGTGTAAGTATTTACGCTGCGAATCTTCAGTACCTACATACATTTGTTTATATGGAAGCGTTTCGCTATCAACATGTTAACTTGGAACCCAATTATTAATTGATCTTTTTTTATCAACTTACTTAAAGTATTCCGGTTTTTACCGGTACAGACATAATTAGGCTGACTGTAAACTAGCGTTTACTGAACTCGGTCAGCCATATAACTATAGCGCGTAGCGCGTACGATACAGCAGTACAATACAGTCGTGACGTGACCGCATAATTTTTCAGCTTGAAATAAAAATTTTGCAACCGAAGTCCGTCACGTCACGCCGCTTTGAATTTACAATGTCTGTCTAGTCTAGATGCAAATTATTAAGTAATCGCAGACGCAGACACTAAACAGCCTAACTTAACTGATCATGCACAGTTCATGAACAACACAGTAATAAACCGTGGTAATAAACAAGAAATTAGTTTTAAATACAGCGTATCGCGTGTCATATTTGTTTCTATTATAATAAAGGGATTTTAGGTAGCATGATTTTTTTTAAATAGGGCTCAATATGCAAGTACTTTTATTGTTGGCAACTAATTTGAATACCGTTGAGACTACAATAAACGTATTTATGAAGACAATAAACAATTTCGTGGTTAAATCTCAGAATACCTACCCATTTGTTTATTGTACCTACGACACAATGGTATTATTGCCATTGGTAAAGGCCAATTTTGATCTATTTTAAATATTGTAATACAACGTAAAACTAATTTTTAGAATAATTAAAGGAAAATAGAATAAAAGAATCAAATGAACGTGAGTATCTACCTTAAATTAAACGGTTTTTAATTTTGAAATTGCTGTGGCGCTTGTCGGTTTGGTTGGCCATACCCAATACTGGAACAGTAAGCCATTACACAATATAGATTAGAATACACTAATACGGCCTTTACATTTTAAATTCAGAGTCTAACAAAAGAGATGGTGCCATACGAATAAGCTAGAAGCACTCGCAACTTGTCACTTCTTAGTATTGCACCATCTCTTTTGTTAGACTCTGAATTTAGCCAAGTGTGAAGGCCGTTTTACGAGGAATACAGATAAACGAGGCATTTGTATCGTCTCGACCCGATTGTATTTAGTATATTTTTTTCGACACGCATGTGTCAAGTGCAAGCACGCAATCGCTGCTTCGCAGTCTATATCCACCACTACACGCTATCTTGTTCATACAAAATACGTAGTCGATGATACAAAATGAGATAAAACGTACATATGAGAGAACTATATTTTAGCTGTTATTATTGCCAACAAATCCGTTGGATATTTTTTCTATTTTATTTAATTGCAATCAGTAATTTATAATGTACCGAATTGTAAATTTAATAATTTCAACACAATTTTATTGTTAAAAATTCATAGATACTCTACGATAATGTTAAAATAAGACTAAAGTAATAATGATTGAACTTTTTATTTTACAGTCAACTTTCTCGTACATTACACTACGTCATTAACATCATTTTCTTCTATTTCTATTTGTCTTCTTTTTACTTCCGTCTATTTTATCAGTCGTTAGTTCCTGTTGCAATTTCTTTAACATTTGTGGCGTTATGAGACCCTGAAAATGAAAATAAACATTACTGATTGAATGAATGAGTGCATTGACGTTTATAACAAGGGGTATAATGTTTACATATATAATTTTCTATTTTCATCAATGTAATCACTCATGTAAAGACAGATGGGTAAATTATTAAGAACAAAAAACATCCCAGGTAAAATCGCGGGCGTCAACTAGCACATAATTAGTAAACTCATACATTTTATTTTTTATTTTATACATACCCTGGCTATTAGCATGTCCGACAATTTGCCTTTATCATCTCCCTTTTGCTGACCATAGGACCTGACTGGTCTCCTGCCACTTTTACTGTCCTCGTCAGTCTCATCCCGCAGTGCCTGTTCCGAATTTCGTAGTAACCTGTTGATTAATATTTCATTTATTTTTTGATCGTCGTTTAATCAGGCGGGTCGTATGCTTGTCTGCCACCTTAGTGGCATAAAAAAAAAGATTCTATGTATTGTTCAAATTCATTATAACAATGATAATATATTTTCTCCTTGTAAATATAAGGAGATGCTGACAGGCTGACTAACCAATCAAAAAAAGGCCGAATCCTACACCTAGAAAATTGATAATTTATACAAAGGTTTCTTTTGTGAATATATCATTGCGCGACGCAAACTGGGTGAGTCGCACACTCACAGCAATATGATAGCCTACGCCCATCGGTCGCGCGACGCTGTCGCCCTTTATCAGTGCTTCATATAAATACATACAGGACGCTAGGAAGCAAGAAGGAATTTTAATTAACTCATCCAAAACTTGAGTCAGCAATGTGCATTCAAATTTAGACCTTAAACGTAGTAAGGGTCTAACTAAATGTGACCTTACGTATAAGAAACGTTTATCATTGCAATGACATAGAACTGTAGCACAGAATTCATAATAGTACTAACGTACAGAATGGCCACTCTCGCAGCATTCGCCCACAACGAGTGGGGTACTTGAAAGGCACGGTGGTCACGCGTTGTACGCACACACATGCGCGCAGTGTGTGCAGACGTTCTTCTGTTCATGTTGTAGTAGTAGGTGATTATAACGAGACGTTTGTATGAAGTGTCCGGGGTGTGACTGTAGTCTGATTATAGCTCAATATCACTCGACTCGCATGCTCATTATTGCCCAGCCTTATCACAAAACAGCATTTTAATTAAGGTACCTTGTAATTTGGAAGATCCCCTGTTGAATGATGGCATCAAGTTCCGTCTCCATCTCACGCACTAATTTCACATCCGGGAACATGTCAGGGAACCGATAGCTGCGAATTGTAAAATATGGGAATTGGAATGTCAAGCATAATATAACGCCCCAAGAGACGTGTTGTCAAGACCTCGTTTTTCATACTCAATATAATTTCTTGGGCCATTATAATTGTGAGGGAGAGAGAACAAAAGTTTTCATTTCTTTTTTGCTTTACTTTTTTCTCTGTCTTGAGCGGTATTTTTTATTAATATTATTATTATTCTAGTTTGACCGCATTCGCCGTATCGCGCCCTAGTAGACCACATCGCACAAATCTGCCGTCTGAACTGGTGGTGGGAAAAAATTGTGACGATTCGAAACAGCTTATATTTTGCCTATTTGAATAAAATGTTGACTTTGACTTCGTTTCTCTGTCAGTCCATATAGTTGTATCAAAAAAAAAACACTCACCTCAACCACAAGTATAGTTCAAGGACATCAAACACGGACTCTAGATGCACTAAATCCATAATAGTCTTTGGGGCCGGCAACGGCCAATCCACAGAGTTGGACATCCAATTCTTTGTGATCGGTTCATTTCGACTGTATTGACGGACCATCTGTAATGGAATAATAACAAATAAATTAAACGTTAAATAATAAAACAAAAATTGAAAAAGAACTCCTTAAGGGACCATCCCCACGAGCGAAAAAATCGCGACGAGTCCGAATGAAAATCATCGTGTTGAATATCGCCGCGGTTTTCTCGCTCGTGGAGATGGTCCCTAAGGTGCGTCGCTTAGAAAAAATGTATGTGATTCAATGAAAAAAGAGAGGATATAGCGTACCTACAACAAAAAGGGTTATACCTAAACTATTGTCACAAATAGGGCTTCTATGAGCCGACCAATCACAAGCCGGTGTTAGAGCTCAACTGACAGCTTGAGTATGGCGTCAGGTGCCACATGTCAAAACTCGCAAGGCATATCAATAAGTTAGTCATCTCCTTTTGTCATACGAGAGATGACCCTTTGTTAAAGAGAAATAAACATATATCACATTATGCGTTTCGTAAAAGCACGATATTTGTACTCGTATAACCAATTATGATATTATATGTACAGTATGTGTACTCCATATAGTTTGAAAGCTTTTTGATGTGATTACCCACTGAATTCCACGGACACGGCGCTATGTTAGTCATACAAAATATATAACGAGCGAGTTAACGCTTGAGATTGAGACTGAACATTACCTTGAGGAAAGTAGCACACACAAAAGGCAGTTTGTTGTTGATGGGCGCGCAACAGAACACATAGCGAGCCCGCAGCGGCAGAGGGACGTGTTGGATCATCTCGGCTAGGAACTTGAACGCTTCTGTGTTGCACATAAAATACAACGAGTCATCTACAGTGCATAGATGGACAAATATATCCTGAAAAAATAAGAAAATAATTTTTATTATAGAGTAATTTCTACCTTATTTTTCTTGGGTACCGTGTAAAACGCATTTTAAAAGTTAATATCACATTAAATTATAGCTGTCAATCTAAAGAAGAAAACAGATAGCTTCGGATAAAATGTGTGTCAGAACAGAAACTGGCTGTAATTGAAATAAAAGAATTCTCTGATACGGAAGGATGGACAATAAGTATTATACATTGTAAAGATTATAGTCTGTGTATTGCAAATAAAGCATATTCTATCTTTCTATTTAGTTATTATAACTTACCATAAGACTACTAAGACTAGCATGGGGCAAATGGTAAGCATACAACTCCATCTGTTCAGCGGTGGGATGCAATCCCGCCTGGGTAACCGGGTCCGGTGGCTTTGATAGGAGAATCTTGAGTGTGGCCAAATCTTCTGATTTGAAGGTTGTGACGTAACCAGTCTCCCAGGCACTACCGTAGCGACCTGCACGACCTGAAAATAATCACGTTTGTAATTATCGAGAGGATACGTAGTCTACAAAGGAATGGTCTTGACCCCCCATCCGCGAGCAGCCGGTCGCCTTCAAACTGCGTAATTCGCATGCCATATTAGTTTGAATTTCTACATAATGTATCGTTGGTGGCGGAGCGGGGTCTCTACTACGGGTTTTTATAAGCCTAAAAGGATACCCCTTCCCTTTCATAACTCAGCTTTGCAAATTATTACTACTAAATAAACATTTATTTTTTATACGACTCAACTATTCTATGGATGTTTCAATTTCCTTTGGCAAATTGTAAAATAAGCTCCACTGCGTTCCGACGCGACTCTGTAGATCTGAATTTACTTCTTTTTACATCCGTATTTTAGATAGTACGAAATAATATAAATTCTGTAGTTTACCTGCTATTTGTAAAGCTTGAGATATACTTATAACATCCATTTCTTTATCACCATCTTCATTGATAATTGGTTTGATTAGAGAATAAAATATTACTCTACGTATACTCCTGAAAATAATATCTATATATATAAAAGAAAGTCGTGTTAGTTACACTATTTATAACGCAAGAACGGTTGAAGCGTTTTGGCTGAAAATTAGTGGAGATATAGCTTAGAACCAGGAGACCTTAGACATAGAATACTTTTTATCTAGGGTGGGGTAAGGGTAGGTGTAGGGTACGGTATGGGTAGTGTAGGGGTAGGGACGGGTAGGGTACTAGGGTAAGGTAGGGGTAGGGTAGGGTTAGTGCCTCTAAGGCAAAACATAGTACGCAGAGTCAGCAACAAAGATTATGCATGAGAGTGAACTTACTGCTAACAAAAACTCGTGGCAGACGGTGCAATAAAGCGTAAAAACGAGACGGCGCATATCATATTCCCTCTCGCACTTTCACACAATTTATGGGTGACGTCACAAATACGTTGTTTGGTTACGTATGTTAATCGATTTACACCCCGTCCACACGCACCCAATTGTTGGGCCAATTTGATCTATTGTCCTGTTCTTGGTGATATCTAAAGAAAAGGACAGGTATACAAATTGGCCAATTAGATTGGGCCGTGTGGAAGGGGTGTAAAGTGGGGTAGACATTTATTATTAGCATTTTATCGACAGTCGAGTAAAAATGCAAAAGTGATTTATACCACCGTCTGCCACGAGTTTTAGATAGTAGTATAGTTTGATTATTTATAAAAACGTACAGATTAATACCAAGTCCAATTGCATCAGTCGCCACCATAACTTTACAAGAGCTGTCTGGATCATTGAATTTGTTCGCCTGAGCCAGTTTAGTTCCAGGCGGTAGACTACCATATATTACAGCCACTTCATGGCCCCTGAAAATGAAATGTTTATAAGAAAAATAAGGTTACAATTTGTGACCCTGGACCTCGGAATTTCAGAATGGAATATCAGAGTTTTGACCAAATCCTACGGGAATCGCTTACTTTTCGGGATTAAAAGTACGGATGTGTAAATCCAATGTCTCAGCTTCCTACATACCAAATATCACAAAAATTGGTCCAGCCATTTGAGCGTGAACAAACATACACACAAACTTTCGCCTTTATAATATTAGTGGGATGTTAAGTCTAATATGAAAATTATTAAATATAATATAGTATTTCTTCAAGCAGTAAATGGTTTCTAGTACATAATTCCGTGAATGATGAAGATTTATATGAGCGACCACTCCTTGCAAGTGTTGATTTATAAGATCCATTCAATTTTGAACCGAGTGTACCAAATAAAGACGTGTTTACATTGTAACATTGGATACCTGCCTCATGGGACTGACCTCTGTTCTATAGCTCGACTTACACTGTAAATGTCATTCTTATTGAAACAGACTATACAGTCGCCCGGCTTCACGTGGTCTAGCGAGCCTAAAGCAGCGTCCTCCACCTTCAAATCGGTCAGTCTTTTGTATGTTCTCACCTACAATTCAAAAAATATTATAAAATTTTGATAAAAAATGTATGTAGAATCTTTTCATTTGTGAATGGTCAAACTACCGACTTATTGCCTTATTTTATTTAATACATTGTTAATATTTTACTCATCGTTTTTTATTATAAGTAAATAAAGATATGGAAGGAAAATTATCATAAAATGTTTTAGTTTTAGGTAAATGTTAAATTTTTTACTAAGTATAATAAATATAATAGGTACTAACTAACTACTATTCTATTATATACATGTCACCTACAATACTACTAGTTAGTTAAGAAAATTTTAAAATGTTATAGTTTTAAATATTGTGCCCTCTGTAAATTGCTATGCCCAACAGGGTCATGGTATCGGGCCTTTAAAAAATTAAAAAACTCCCATCAGTTTCTTTTTCTATTAGATTATTCGTAATAATATTACAGATAATCATCATCATCATCATTATTACCCAACTAGTGTGTGGTTTCCACACTTAGTCCTGTCTTGGACCATTGTACGTGAGCCATATTACAGATAATACAAACCTCAATCTCTTCACCAGTAGTATTGCATATTTCTTCTATGAGATTTATAGCTCCGGCTTCTCCGCACAAATGTATTTCGTCTGCTTGTAGGCCTACAATCAAAATAAATAAAATAATAATCATACTAATATTATAAGGGCGAAAGTTATGTGTATGTTTGTTACTTCTTCACGCTCAAATGGCTAGGTCAATATTTATGATATTTGTTATGTTAGTAGCTGATACCTTGGATTAACACATAGGGTACTTTTTATTTCGAAAAGTACGCGATTCCCGTAGGATTTGTTCAAAATCTGATATAGATGGCGCTGCTGTGCATAAATAAACACACGCAAACGAAGTTGCGCGGGTTTCACTAGTAACAAATAAGTTGTACGCAATTCACACAGCGGCCATCTGGTCCCAAAGTAAAGCTAGGCTTAACCCGCTTATGTTAGCTATACTAATATTATAAAGAGGAAAGATTTGATTGTTTGTTTGCATTGAATAGGCTCCGAAACTACTGGACTGATTTCAAAAATTCTTTCACCAGTAGAAAGCTACATTATCAGGGAGTGACATAGGCTATAGCTTTTCCCGAAATTCAATGTGGTTCCCACGGGAACGGGTCCGGAACTTCACGCGGACGAAGTCGCGGGCAAAAAAGCTAGTGAGTATTATTTTAAATATAATACTTATATTACATAGAAAACACCCTTCGAGAACAAACACAAATGCCATGACATGTTTTCCCCGGGCGAATCGAACCCGCGCCCTCTGATGGCGAAGCTAGAATCATCATCGGGCTGTCCAAATACAATGAAACAAATAAAATAAATATATAGGGACAAATCACACAGATTGAGCTAGCTATACTAACAACAATACTATATTTTATAACAAATATATATATATATATATATAGATAAACATCCAAGACCCGAGACCAATCAGAAAAGATTCGTTTTTCATCATGACCCGACCGGGATTCGAAGCCGAGGGTGGCGGTCTGGCGTGGTAACCATTACACCACAGCAAAGACAGACGTACATAAGTGAATGGCCGCTGGGTTGGCTGAGCACGCGCACTCTGCGTGATCGTGCCTGTTCGGTGCAATCACACCAAACACATGAGTGTACGCGCGCTGACACGTGCCTGACAGTATGTCGGTCAAGCGCGGTCACTACTCTTGCTTTTAGTGCATAATTCGCCGTGGTAGCAACCGGATGCGCTCATCGAACATATTTATCATTTTAACAATTCATTAACATTTTAACAATTTAGTATTTAGACATTTGTAACAATAAACATTTTACTATCAAAGTGGACATTTCTATCAATCTCCGAATTCCACGTAGTTCAGGCCCCAACATATGGTCCTTCGAGCTACACCTCGCGCGCGTATAAGTAATTCGTGACTTGAGGTGAAAGAACAGTGAACAGTGGTGAACAGTGTGGACGTGGACTTGGTGGAACTTTGGAGCGCGGAAGGGTAACATTACTCTTTCTAACAATCTGAGCGATCTTCTCATCTCTTCAACAATACAAGTAAGATCGTTCATTTTTTTATTACACGACGCCTGCAACAATAATCAAGATACTTCGCCGTCTACGAGTTCGTCAGGGGGGAATGTGTCCGGAAACTCACATGTATCTCAAGGCAATCACGCTGAAATATTGCTGGCCACAGCTGTACTCAAAGTTAAAGCAGCTGACGGGACTTATCATAACTTGCGAGCTTTGGTGGACCAAGGTTCACAAATATCACTAATTACGGAAAAGGCGGCACAACAGTTAGGAATCAAGAGACATAAATGTAACGGGACAATTTTCGGAGTAGGACAAAAAGAAAACTCTTGCAAAGGACTATCTAACATTGAATGTTCTTCGTTATACACCGATTTTACATTCAACGCTGAAGTGCTGATAATGAACAATTTAATCAAAAATTTGCCGAACAAAACATTTGAAAAACCAGCATGGAAGTTTATATCTAACATTAACTTAGCAGATCCAGAGTTTTACAAAAGCCGCCCCGTAGATCTACTACTAGGCGCGGATATATACTCCATTATAATCTTGAACGGTATGATCAAAGGCGAGGATATATCCGAACCGATTGCGCAGGGTTGGTTGTTATGTGGTAACGCGAGAACTTATCAATGTAACGTGATAATAAACAATTTAGAGGATATAAAACAGTTTTGGGAAATTGAGGAAATTAGCGAAGACACCAACCTCTCCGTAGAAGATCAAGAATGCATAACTTATTACTCAAACACAACGGTAAGAAAAGAAGATGGTCGGTACGAAGTTCGGCTACCTTTAAAGGAAGATTTGGAGAAGAAGTTGGGATCATCAAAACAAATTGCCATTGCTCAATTTCTTAATTTGGAAAAGAAATTAGAAAGAAACAAACAGCTTGCAATTGATTACAAAGCGTTTCTGTATGAATACGAGAATTTGAATCATATGAAACGTGACACGGGAGATGGTTCAACATTGGAGTGTTATTTACCTCACCATGGTGTTCTTCGTAGCGAGTCAACAACCACGAGCTGTAGAGTCGTGTTCAATGCGTCCGCTAAAACCTCAACGGGTTATAGTTTAAATGACGTAATGTACACCGGACCTAACCTTCAACAAGATTTGCAAACGTTGCTATTAAGATGGAGGAACTATCGCTACGCCTTTACTGCTGACATTGAAAAGATGTTTCGGCAGATTTTGGTTAATGAACAAGATCAATGTTTACAAAAAATTATTTGGCGGGAATCACCACAGCAATCATTAGAAACATACAAGCTAACAACAGTGACGTACGGCACGAAAGCCGCACCCTTTTTGGCCATGATGACGCTTAGGAAGCTGGCTGTAGACGAACGTGAAAAATACCCCGAAGCTTGTAAGGTGCTTGAGTCAGCATTTTACATGGATGATCTAGTTCATGGAGCTCACACCATTGAGCAGGGGAAACAATTGATAACAGATCTTAATTCGTTACTGAACGCTGGCGGAATGAACCTGAGAAAATGGTCATCGAATGAAGAGAAGTTACTGTCCAACATCAAACAGGAGGATAACAAATCAGGAAAAAATATTTTCAATTTCAAAACAGAAAACACCACAAAAACATTAGGATTGGTATGGAATTCAGAAACGGATAATTTTACATTTCAATGTAAAATATCAAAACAAAACATTAAACCAACAAAACGCAGCTTGTTATCTGAGATTTCAAAGCTATTTGATCCGCTTGGATGGCTAACACCTTTATCTACAAAACTCAAACTACTTTTCCAACAGTTATGGAAGACAAACCTGGGTTGGGACGATATAGTGCCAGACAACATTTACAATGAATGGTCTAAATTAGCGATAGACATTCACCTTATCAACGAATTCAACATACCGAGATGGATAGCATGCAAGGCAAATGATGTTATCATACTGCATGGGTTCTGCGACGCCTCGGAAGAAGCCTACGGTTGTGTTGTTTATGCGCAAACACAAGGACATCCAGAACCAATCATAGTGGCGGCAAAGAGCAAACTTGTCCCTAACAAAAAGGCATTATCGCTGCCTAAATTAGAGCTTAGTGGAGCTTTATTACTCGCCAAGTTAACAGAAAAAATAAAACAATCATTAAATCAACACGACACTCAAATTTTTGCCTGGACGGACTCTATGGTGGTGTTAGGCTGGATACAAGGAGAACCCGGCCGTTGGAGACCCTTTGTAGCCAATAGAGTTGAGAAAATTAACAACATAATACCAAAGAACTGCTGGCGTTATGTAAAATCAAGCGAGAACCCCGCAGACATCGCTAGCAGAGGATGTTATGCAACCCAATTAAAGGAAAGCCAGTTATGGTGGCAAGGACCTTCTTGGCTTACAACAATAGAAAACATGCAACAAACAGAACAACCAACATATAACACGGATCTAGAATTGAGATCAAAACATATTAAACAAGTAAACATAATTCAAACCGACCATAGCAACAACATTATAAATGACTTATTACAAAAACATAATTCTATTTCAAAAATCATTCGTATAATTGCATGGATTCAACGCGTATGGAATCCACAGCGTAAGCAGTTACCTACATACATAACACTACAAGAATTAAATAAAGCAAAATTAACAATTGTGAAATATGTACAAGGTACAAATTATGACACAGAAATTGAACATTTACGAAAACATGGAATTGCGAAATCAAATAGTAAATTATTGAGTTTATATCCATTTATCGACAAAGATAATATTTTGAGAGTCGGCGGCAGACTAAAACACGGCAAGCTGAGCATACAAAAGAAACATCCAATAATAGTTCCGTCGGACAGCCGTCTAGCAACACTCCTTATCGAACAATCTCATCTTCAGACGTTTCACGGAGGTCCGAGGATTACATTGACCCACCTGAGACAAACATTCTGGATAACAAGCGGACTCAGGACGGTCAAAAAATATTTATATAATTGCATTATCTGCAGAAAAAACAACCCAATAACACAACAACAGATCATGGGAGACCTCCCAGAAGTGAGGGTTAACCCGGCACCCCCATTCCATCACACCGGAGTTGACTATACGGGCTTCATGGACATTAAAATGAACAAAGGACGAGGGGCTAAAACAACAAAAGGCTACGTTGCCGTCTTTATTTGCATGGTAACGAAAGCTGTTCATTTAGAGTTGGTATCTGAACTGACCAGCTCGGCCTTTATCGCCGCTCTTCGTAGGATGGCTGCGAGACGAGGAGCACCCGCACACATCTACAGCGATAACGGCACCAATTTCCATGGAGCGAATAACATCCTTCAGGAAGAACATCGTCAACTTCAACAGACATTTAACGACAGCTTCATGAAAGAAGTTTCAGAAATGCAGATTACATGGCATTTTAATGCACCTTCATTCCCAAGCAGTGGAGGGCTTTGGGAGAGAGCGGTGCGCAGTTTGAAACATCATCTAAAACGTGTAGTTGGAGAACAGAAGCTCACCTTTGAAGAGTTTGCTACCCTTCTAACGCAGCTGGAGGCATGCCTCAATTCGAGACCGCTTTGTGGAGTCTCGGAAAACATCGATGACCTCGAGGTTTTGACACCGGCTCATTTCTTAACAGGAAGAGCTGGGCTAACCATCATAGAAACATCAGAGGATGCCAGGACCAGGTGGCACTTAATAACGAAGATTTTTAATGAAATATGGAAACAGTGGAAAGCGGAATACCTAACACAGCTTGCTGCGCGTAGAAAGTGGACTAAACCTCAACAAAATGTACAAATCGGTGATAGTAACCATTCACGACGATAACTTGCCAGCGGGAAAATGGGCTCTTGGCAGAGTAGTTAAGACTCATCCCGGCTCCGACGGCTACGTAAGAGTCGTAACATTGAAAACAAAAAATGGAGAGATAAAGAGACCCGTCATCAAATTGTCTCTTTTACCAATACACTCCAACTCCAACAAACAAGAAACAACGCTTAACGCGAACATTGCTGACAAACAAACCAAGCCAACCAAAACACTCAGGAAAAACAAAGGGACGTCTAAACTAGTCTCAGTGGTTATGGCATTACTGTACTTTCTAACATTATTCACAAAAACATTTGGAGCCAACACTATCATGGAATTAAATAACAACCAAACATTATATTTCGACCCCGTGGCAAAAATGCAATTGAGTAGAGATAAATGGACCCTTGTGGTGTATTACGACATGTCACCATACTGGGAAGGAAATACAGCATACGAAAAACTACATTATTATTTGGAATCATCGTGCGCAAAATTTGACGGAAAAAATCAATGCAACATGATAATGCAACAACTTAGTCACCGGTACCTAGAATTACAATACTATAACCAGCTGTTGCTAAATCAGCATTTTGACGGGCACTCCAGACAGCGCCGGCGCCGCGGGCTTATCAATGGTGTCGGATATCTTGCGAACACGCTATTCGGCGTACTGGATGAACATTTCGCAGAACAGTATACAAAGGACATACAGCTCCTACGGCAAAATCAAGTACACTTAAACAAGTTATGGAAAAATCATACGTCGGTCATTGAAGCAGAGTATAATTTGCTAAAGCGAACGGAAACCATATTCGCAAAACAACATAAAGCCATTAATAAACATTTTACAAACATAGAGAACTCCATGGACGTTATTAAGAAACAAATTAATGAAGATTCACAAACAGAAGATTTTACACTATCCGCATTAACAGCTCAAAACATGCTAGAAACTTTAAAAGATATGCAGGAAGCACTTTTGGACACCGCTATAGATGTATATCAAGGTCACTTTAATGTGCATTTATTGACTCCCTCACAGCTTCAAAAGGAGCTCAGTACTATTTCGGGACTACTATCTGCGGACCTCACGCTTCCCATCCAGAACATTCAACAACAAGTGAGAGATATATACAAGCTATTAAAGGTTCGGGCAAGAATGACGGAAGACTATTTCATATTTGAAATTGTAATTCCTTTAATTAGCAGAGACACTTATGACTTATACAAGGTCATACCTATACCTCAGAGAGCAGGAAGAAACATGATAAACATAACACCTATTTCTAACCAAATCGCCATAAACTTACAAAAGGATTCTTATCTACCTATATCACAAGAGGATCTTCAAAATTGTCTATTAAGAGACACTTCAACATTTATCTGCAGCTCACAAAGCCCAATATACAAAATGAAAAGCGATCAAGATTTATGCATGAAGAAGGAAGAAAGGCAAACTCAATGCCAAACAAGCATCGCCGCGTGTCAGAACAAGTGGTACAGTCTGACAAAATTAAACACCTACTTGTACATATGTTGCGCTCAATGTCAAATACGAATGATATGCAAGGATCACGTTACCGCTCGACAGCTGACGCGACCTAGTGTAATAAACATAGACGGCGATTGTATAATAAAAACAGATAATTTTACTGTATTCGCTCACCAGAATCAAAAGAGTATCTTGAATATTACGCCAAATTTAGAAAATGTAATCATAGCTCCAATAAATCATGTCATTAATATCAGCATAGAAAAGTTTAACATAGAAGACAGCTTTAACGACACTGACAAGCATCTGTCTGAAGAAATAGAAAGAAAGATCAAAACACTGAAAGAAGCAGAGTTAGCGGAGCCTGACTTAACAACAGTCTCATACCATGACATACACCATTATGTCTTGATTTATGGGATAATAGGAGTAGCTGCATTATTAGGAGTCATCGTAGTATACCGGCGCGTGCGACGTCGCCGGATCGCAACGGCTCCTGCTGCGGCCGCGACGACACCAGCGGCGGCCGAGGATCAGGACGAGCCGTCTGTGCAGACGCCCCCCCGCCCCCGCCGTTCACACAGCATGCACCACGTTAATGACTACAGTGAGTGTAACAGTGCGCGAGTGCGTAAATTCAATAGTGAAAGTGAGCTAAAAGTCTTGAACCCCGTGTCGACTCCGCGAAAATTAGTGTTCAGTGCGGACTGATTAGGAGACGGGACTCCATATAGATTTTAACATTTTCTCAACTATCATTCATCAAAACACTTTGTCTAACACTATCATTAAATTTAAGACAATCGTATTGTTCATCACCTTGTCGCATCTACTAACCAACATACTTTGTTTGTATCCACCTCATCCACATTTTCCCGCCCGGGAGCATGTTCGGTGCAATCACACCAAACACATGAGTGTACGCGCGCTGACACGTGCCTGACAGTATGTCGGTCAAGCGCGGTCACTACTCTTGCTTTTAGTGCATAATTCGCCGTGGTAGCAACCGGATGCGCTCATCGAACATATTTATCATTTTAACAATTCATTAACATTTTAACAATTTAGTATTTAGACATTTGTAACAATAAACATTTTACTATCAAAGTGGACATTTCTATCAATCCCCGAATTCCACGTAGTTCAGGCCCCAACAGTGCCGCTCTTACCAAACTTTCGATTGCACAAGTAGTTTTAGGAGGTCGTCAGAATGAAAATTATATAGTTTTTATAAAGTTACCTAAAATAGCTCTCGTCCACGCCCATCCCCTTCCTCTGTCCCCGATCATTTGGATTTCATCTATGATTGCTACTTCATCTGGAATAAGGATAACATAATACAGATATACTTATTTTGCATTCATTACTTAAAGTGCTAAAAGTAAAATCTAAAAGAGGGTTGTGGGTAGCAAACGAGCGTGTTATAAGGGCCGAATTGGAATTCTACCATTACCATCCTTAAGGGTATTCAGGTAAAGTAACATCTCAAGGTATAATCTCGTTCACGTCAAGCATTACACAATAGTGGTGGACTATATTTAAAGTCCTAGGTAATAGATGATCGAATTTAGTCTGGGCCGCATTACAGACACTGTCCGGGACCGCACCATATTCGTGCGGGCGGTGGTTCATATTGTCGCGAATGATCTAGAATATTCTCGACGTCTCGCGTCACCGCTCACTCACTTGTTTACAACTATTCATAGATCGAGAAAAATAAGTGATCATTCAAAACAAGCGTGACGAACAAGTCGGAAGTACAAGCGACATTGAGCTTTAAAGCTTGTAATGTAAGGTACAAAATGGTTAACACATTGGAAGTTGTGTTGACCTTGAAGTTGTTTTGACCAAAGTTATTTGTAAACAAGTCACACAAAAAAAGGGCCATAAAAAATGGGAACATTCGAGGCGCATATTGAGGCATATAAATACCGCGACAGTAGCCGACACAGTCAGTTCAGTGTGAGCTTTCGGTGCGATAACTGCGAAGACTAATCAAGAGTGAGTTAACCTGCGACCTTTGCGATACCAACGGACTACGGACGACTCTGCGACTTGGAAGAATACTGTGATTGGACCAACGACTTCAGCGCGCTACGGACTTCGATTCTTCGTGTGATTTGGCTACGTTGAGTGTATCTGTGACCTGTTCATCGCTCAATAAATTCTTCTAAAAAGTCAACGGTGTTTAATCCAAATCCCGAACCCCACGCTCGTAACAATATTAATGTGTGGCGTCATGCTCTACATAATCGAATATGGTACGGTACTGAACGGCGTCCGTGGTGCGGCTAGACTAAGTTCGATCGTCTATAGCACTTTAAATATAGTCCACCTCTATTGTGTAATGCTTGACGTGTACTTGTACCCTGAGATGTTACTTTACTTGACCACCCATAAAAGGATGGTAATGGTAGAATTACCTTCAGAAATCCGCGCTTATAAAACGCTTGTTTGCTACACTTGTGGTATAAAAAACATATTTGGCTCATTAGTATGTCATTTTAGTATTCAATGAAAGTGATAACAAAAGTATAAATTGGAGCCAAATAATTCTATTTTCAATGATGACCTTCTTTCAACCTCCTGGTGACATTGCATATTTTCATGTCAACACTTGTACAAATGATGAATGAATTCTATTTACACAATTTTTTATGTACAGTCAACCATTGAAATAGTATAAATAAGGTCCAAAGACTTCTAAATATTGCGTGAATGGATTTATTTGATTTTTTATTTATCAATAGTATTCATATTGTAATTACAAAGCATGTCAAAGCTGGACAGAGAGGCCCGCAAGGCTATGAGTAATAAGTACATTATTAACTTAAAAATCTTTGTTCTCAGTTTTCTAACCTACTCATCTCTTTTATTACCCGACTTCAAACTGCGACTGAAAAAAAGGGTAATGTTTTTAGTTGACTGGACACAACACTGCAATGCGGCGTCACATCTTAAATAGTCACGAATCGATTTGCAAGTTTATTTTAAGGATATTCGAAACTTACAAGTATAGGATGGCTGGAGCATTATCTGGCTCCCGCTCTTCACAAGAAAAAAGGTCACATTAGCTGCCTATCTGCGGAGAAGGTTCGCAAGACTACAAGTAACTTACAAGTATGACTGAGTGATGTCATCTCGACTGTGCATGCAACATGAGTTGACGGTGTCAATTCTGTCTCCTCTAGCAATATCTCTGTATCCAGTGTGATGGGATCTTCGGCGCTATCTATAGTATTATATTGTGACGCATGCCTTCTTTCTTCACCAGTGATTAGATCGCATGGAGTTCCCTTAAAAAGTTAATTATATTAACTTTAACATAAGAAAGTAAAAACTTGCACTTTTCATTTGATCAAATACTAGCGAAATCTGTGCAACTTCGTTTGCATGTATTTTCCTGTGGGAATTCGAAAGATCCTTTATTACATCTACATCATACAAAAACACTCCAAGTTTCAGGTCTCTACAATAAGAAAATAAAAAACGGTTCGACTGTCCATTGATACGTCAGTCATTCAGGACAATAGATATTATTTTTTTCAAAAAACATTACTAAAAATTTACACTCTATAGCAAATCAATATCAGGGCAAGCACTGACCTATTGTTAGTCTTATAATTGAGAAAATACCTTTTTATTTGATTTGTGATAAATTTCAGTAGCAAGCAATTTCAGAGGGCCACAGTAAACACCTGACTTTGCTTCCAAGAATCTTTCCATAGCGTGGTAAGTCTTGCCTGAATTTGTGGGGCCTGCATGGAAGACAATTTTCCTATTCATACTCCTTGCTTCAGGATACCTGAACAAATAAAAGGTTTTTTGTTGCTAATAAAAATTTTTTTGAAATGGTTATGTATCGACATTAAACAAAAGTTAAATTATACTTAGAAATTTCAAGTTTCAAGTTTTAAACTTGTTACTTTTTTTTACATAACTCAATACAAAAGTAGTCCGTCCTGCTATATGTTTTGTCTAATTTATAATACATAATTATCAAATTTTAATAATACTTACCAGTTTGCTGGTGTTCTAAGGTCTGATATTTTTTTGAGGTCATCTAAGCAGTCTAAGTGTGGGAATGCCAACCGTGCATGTCGAAGGAAGTATGGGAACAGGTCGTCAACATGTCCAGCCCCTGGAAAACAATTTACACATTAAAATTCAGGTTTCTAATCCTACTAATATTATAAAAGCAAAAGTTTGTGAATATGCTTGTTACTTCTTCACAATCAAATGGCTGGGACTTTACTTATGATATTTGGTATGTAGGTGTGCCTTAGATTACCACATAGGGTACTTTTTATCCTGACAATTACTTGGTTCCTGTAGGATTTGGTAAAACGTCTGATAGTCAATAGCGCTTAATAGAGTGGATGGCGCTGCTGTGCATAAATACATGCAAACGAAGTTGTGGGAGTTTTGCTAGTATGCTAGAAAGTTCAATAAGAATTTTTGGATATCTTAAGTATTTTGCAAGAACTTTTCTTATTTAAAGATGGGTCAGAATTGGAATATGCAATGGAAGAAATACACACTACACTAGCCTGAACTTTAGAGGCTTATAAAATTAATCTACGGACAATGCTGTTGGAGATTAAATAATAAATAATTATTTTAAATCATAAAATAATCGAATGTGCTCTAATAGGTATGCCTATTTGAATAAAAATGATTTGATTTGATTGAATCAAATTAACATTAACTTTTTGACAATAAATTAGCGTATTACATAATGCCATACAATTAGGAGTATGCCATACAATGAATTATATTTTTATCTCAATCCAAGAGAAGTTTATTATAGTAATAATATACCTTGTAATATATCACTTATTGTGATATGTAAATCCGGCGGTAAATCATGTTCCAAACAATGTCTTCTAAAAGATAGGAATGCTTGATGTAATAACTGGTCGTCCAAACCATTTTCTGAAGCCAAAACCCGCACCTCGGGTTTTTGATAAAATTTATTTAAAATTTTTAGTAAATCCTGCTTTTTTAAGCGTCCAGTAAATTCTTCTCCAATATTTATATCATCAGGATTTGGTTTCACCGGTATAGGGACAAACAGAGCCGAAGGGTTGCTGCGATCGTGTTTTTTGGTTCTCACAAAAACATAACCTATACTCCCCTGTTTCCCTCTTGGCGCACACAAAACATTACTTCTAAGAATTGGTAAAATACATGAATGAAACCTATCGGTATGAGTTAAAAATCGTGTCACTCCCTTATACATTTCGAATAAAAATAGAAAAAAAATCTAATTGGACTAAAATTTTGTTCACATTGCGCCCTTTTCATTTAAGTTTACGGATTGATCTGACGTTGACATGACATTGACATATGTGCTGTGCTACCTACAATAATTGCCAGTGTTATTTTTGATTCGTCTGTATTAAGTGCCAACTCGAGTAAAAATTAACGTTTTCGAGTTGGTAATTCACCAACTCAAGTTTGCTTTCAGCTTTGTAGGGAAAAGGGAATATTATTTTGTTTGTTTTAAAGGGCAATATGTGTCGTAGCCAGTCGTAGCCGTGCGTGCATGTCCTAGTTCTATGCATGCCCAATGCCCAAGTAAAAAACGAAATTGAAATCATTGAATCTATGTTTTTTTTAAATCTCTATGATCACAATGAACTGATGTTGGTAACCCTGCCTATCTGTCACTTTAATGTCATAAATGCATGGTCAAATTCTCCATGGATGGATGTTGGACTTGCGTTTCAATCCAATTTTTCTTTTTTTGTGACGTGCTGCACTGAGTGAAGGACGGACACGACTTCGGTTTCGGCTCGCATACAATCCAAGCATTGATTACGTTTCACATGATAGAAATTACAAAATATACCGACAGGGAGCATTATATTGTAGGTATTGTGACTTAATAGAGATCAAACTACAAAATGGGAAAGGCCAAAAAGGGTAAGAAGAACGCGACCGCTGAGGATGGGTAAGTTTCATTTATATTAGCATATGTTTTACACGTATTTGCGAATTTTACGATCAGCGGTGATATATTGTTGTATATTGCAGCGATAGTGATGTGGAGACCACTAATATCGACAGCGTGAAACCGGCGCAGAAAGCCAAAAAGTGAGTATCCAGCGGATTTTTAGGTTAACTACCTGAATCATTCGCACACAACACACGTCCACACTCTTATCGAAGTGTATTTACACGAATATGTTTGAGAAAGTTATAAGAATCATATCAATTAACATAACATAGTTAATTAGATCTAAAGTGTACATTTTTAGGCACTTTCTCTGTGCTGTCATTAGATACCAGCATATCAATACTAGTAAAGTTATAAATAAATAAAATACTTAATATTATTATGCCAGCCAGGTATACAGAAAGGTACACAAACACACGATACAGAATTGGCTAAGATGATGATTATGTATTGATTTCTCTTTTAACAATTTCTTTGAAATTAATTTATTAAAAGTTTTTATGATTTTCAGTCACTTTCTTTTGTAAGTAGGTATTACAAATATTGTGTAAAACATATGAAATAAAAAATATTAAAGTAGGTAGTAGGTATTTAATTTAAATATTTAATATTAATGTAACATATTATGCATGTAATGACTGTTTTGTGCCAAAATAAAGAGAAAAAATAAATAAATACTGATTCCATATGAGATGGAATAAGGTAAGGAGAAGCACTTTGTCTGGTTTTTAAACAAATTTGTGAAGTTAAGATAAATAAACATTGTTCATTCATTGTGAACAAACTAGAAAAATATATTACCTAAATATATTATAATATATTTGTTTAAATACTTCTAGGATTGCCATTGAGTCAGATGAGAGCGAAAGTGAAAAGCCTAAAGCTAAAGCAAAGCACAAGAAAACTGTGGACGAAGACGTCAAGGAAGTCACAAAAAATATAAAAAATGTATCAATATCTAACAAATCACAAAAGAAAAAGGCAGACAGTGAAGGTATGTATATTGTATATTTCAAAATCTCATAGATTAGAGAAGTTGAATGTTATGGTGTTGAGACAGAGTTTAAAAAGCTGATAAAATATGTAGTAAATGTTGACACTCAAAGGCAGATAGAGCACAAAATTAACCATATGAGATCTATTCATATAAAATGCTTTGTCTTGAATCACTGACTGATGGATCAACACACAGCCTAACTGCTGATTGCAGAGACCCGAAACTAGAAGGGTGTATTCTTTGTATGTGTAGACATTAGATAAAAAAGGATTTTCAAAATTCACATAAAAAAGTTGGATACACGTTGGAGTCATAGATTTAGTATATACTAGTGTACCTATAGATCGGCAATGGTTGCATTAAGGCGAGACCAAAAACAAAATACACTAGTGTGCATGTAATGTACATTTGTGCAAGCAAGATATGTGTGTAATTTTGTGGATTTTCCTTTTTGTTTGAGTTATATCCAGGCACTGCACAGGTAACCATATTTAATCACGTCTAATTAACACCAAAACTACACTTAAAAACCCATAAATATTGTAAATATAAGTAGGATTTGTTTTTAACGAGACTGACGTCAGGCCAATGCAGGCCGATAGTGTGTATAGGAAGAATGGTCTTGCCTATATATATCTCGCTCTAACAAACGTGTATACTATGATCTATCTCTTTCGCATTGCCAATCTAACGCTAGTATGTAATAAATATATTGTTGGAGTTGGAGTTTTGCTAGTGATTATTAAAATTAAATAAACTAATTTATTGTAAAAATTCTTTGTTTATTATTGTAATTTGTTCTTTAGATGAATCAGATGAAGAACCAGAAGAAAAGCCCAAGAAAAATAAAAAGAAAGAAGATAAAAAGAGTGCCTTCTCACTCCTGGAAATAGAGGACGGAGATGATTCAGCTCCTGATGCGCCTATGTCCTCAGATGATGAGAAACCATCAAAGTCACAGAAAAAAACCACCCAAGATAAAAAAGAACCAGCAAAAAAAGGTAAAAAGGCTAGGAGAAAGAAGGATGACAGTGATGAGGACCTTGAAAAAGTATTAGCAGAACTTGAAATGGAATACACAGGAGTAAAAAAAGAGGCCACACCTGCACCAGAGACAGAAAAACCTGCACCTGTAGAAGAGACTGATGAAAAGCCTAAAGCTAAAAAGAAAGCCAAAAAAGAGGAACTAAAGGCAGAGCCCGAGAAACAGGAGGAAAATGAAGGCAGTGATAATGAAAACGATGTTACAATTAAATCAGCTGCTCAAAAGAAGAAAGAGAAGAAGGAAAGAGAAAAGTTGAAAAAACAAGAAGCAAAGAAAAAAGAAAAGGATCAAGATGTCAAAAACGATACTACTGAAGTGAAGCCCACTAAAGCAGCTGAGAAAGTAGAAAGTAAACCAGTTATTGAAAAAGAACCTAAAGTTGAGCCTAAGGCCCCATCTGAAGAAAAAGATAAAGAAGGAGAAGGCGATGGTTCAGCTGCTACTGAAGAAAAAGGTAAAAAAAAGAAAAAGGGCGACAAAGCAGAAAAAGAAGATAAAGGTAAGAAAGGCCCTACTAAAAAGACTATTGCTGCTATGCAAGAAGCTCTTAAAAAGGTTAAAGAGGAAGAAGAACGTATGCAGAAAGAAGAGGAAGAAAGGTTAAAGCAAGAAGAAGAACGAGAAAACCAGAGATTAGAAGCAATTAGATTAGAAAAGGAACGTAAGGAGAGGAAAAAGCAAAAAGAAAAAGAGAGAAAAGAAAGGCTGAAAGCTGAGGGAAAATTGCTAACTCCAAAGCAAAAAGCTGAGAAGGCTAGGGCTCAAGCTTTGTTAGAGTCACTAAAAGCTCAAGGTGTTGAGATTGGATCTGCAGAAAAGAAACCAGCTCGCCCTGGCACTAGAGTCAAACCACAGAGATTAAAGAGTCAAATATCACAGGAAGCTCCTGCAACACCTGTGGAAGACAAGAAAATTGAAATAGAAATTGTTGATAAAAAGGTAATATTTTTTTGTTTATGTCATTAATGACCATAGTTAGAAGATACAAGTTTAAGGCCTCTTCAAGGAATTAACTCTTATTCTGTTTAATAATATTTTGATTGCCATGGACAAATTTCTTCGCTCTTCTTTATCTCTCTTTCGACTCTTCCTAAGAAATTTAAAATGTTTAAACATTTTTTTGTTATAAGGTTAATTTATTGTAACGTTAATAGTTATTTATTGAATACTGATTGACATGCTATACATCAGGAGGAGTCGCCAAAACCTGAAGACAAGAAGAAGGAATCAGATGATGAAGGTATAAAAGATGCATGGGATGCTGAATCCTCTGAGGATGAAGAACCTCCTAAACCAGAACCTGTGGCTACTCCAGTTAAGCAAGTGAAGAAAGCTTCAGAAACAGAGAAATCCAAACAGGTAAACCTTAGAATACTGTAGACTGGTTTCTGAACTTTAAATTTAATATAATAATAACTTTGAATTTAATTTACTTGAAATTTTGTAAGTTGTATATTTCTGGAGAGGAGAGAGGGACTTGATTTACCCATATGGAAATGGAGTCGCTGACACAACTAATACATATCTAAAATTACAGAAAGTTGAGGATGATGATAGCTCATCATCTGAAGATGATAGCTCAGAGGAGGATTCCAGTTCTGAGGAAGATTCTGATGATGAGCAGATGACCGATGTTCAAAAGAAGAGGGAGGCTATACTCCGGAGGCTAGAGGTGAGTGAACAGTTTTTTTTTTTACTTTAACAAATATTTTTCCAATGAAAATAAAAATATTGTGGTTGCACGGGCAATCCTAAGAAGCCTGTCATTATTTGAAATCAGTACAGTCAGCGGCAAAAATATGTTGTCATTTTAGTCACTTTAACATGTTCGTTCAAGTGACAAGGTGGTAAAACGTCAAAATATTTATGCCGCTGTCTGTACACGTCTTTGTTGGAACGCGTAAATATTATATTGTTTATATCCAGAAACGAAAAGAGGAGAACGAAGCAAACAAAGTGAATAATCCTCTACGCGCAGCTGTGGTCTGCGTCCTCGGCCACGTAGATACAGGGAAGACTAAAATCTTGGATAAACTACGGCGTACCAATGTACAGGATGGCGAAGCTGGTGGTATCACACAACAAATTGGTGCCACCAATGTACCTATTGAAAATATTAAGGAACAAACCAAACATGTGAAAGGGGTGAGTGAATAGGTTATTATTATTATAGGGTGGGACGCCTGCGAGGCTCAGGCGGGTGTTCAAGTCGCTAATTGGACTCATTACACCCTATTCCCGTGTGGATACAGTTGTAGTGAGTGAATAGATACAACATTTTATGATTAATTTTAAAGTTATTCAACTTACCATTCTTATTTTTGAAAGAAAAATTTCACCTCCACTGCCCCTAGGTGGGATTCGAAACCACATAATCTCGATATCCGGCCGTGTGCTCTTTCCAAAGTAAATTTGTTCAAAAAAGACTGGGTGTCTTACTTATGCCACTTTTTATACTTTTATTTGTACACTTTATTTTGAATTGTTGTGCTAATATTATTGAAAGTTGATATTTGTTATTCTTTCACATAAAGACTGCTTGATTTTTATAATGTAAATTATGACTAGAGAAAGTGCGTTTCAAGATTTATTCTCTGAGTAAATGATTTCAGTTATATAAGTAAGTTACAAACTTTCGAATCGTCTTTTCATTCGCCAATTATCACAAAAAAAATAATTAATAATAATAAAAAGTTTATTTACCATAAAATTAATATTAATTAATAATAATTTATAAACTTTCAGGTAAACGAAATAGCGTTCAAATTGCCTGGTCTACTTATCATCGACACACCAGGGCACGAGTCATTCAGTAACTTGAGAAATAGAGGATCGTCACTCTGCGACATAGCTATTTTGGTAAGTAAATAAATAATTTCAACATAATAAGTTAATACACATTGCGGATTCCTGCGTATAAAAATCTAGGAGCAATATATTAAAAAACGGATCAACTTAAGACTCATGGGAAAATGGCAATAGATTGGGAGTACAACATAAAGAATAGGGAGGCCTTTTTCCTGCAGTGGGATATAGCCTCCTCCAAATAAAAAATGTCATTATGTTAAACGTAGGTATATATTAGTTCAATATTTCTCATATACACACTATTCACAAATGGGTGTTGGGGCGATTCGCATCGCTGTGGTTGGAGCGGTGCGAATGATCCCCTTCAAAAAGAGTACTGGGGCGTTGCACCGCCGTTCGATATAACTGCGGTTCGAATCGACCCCTCAAAATGAGTACAGGGGCATTTCGCACCGCAGGGCGTCCAGCCCCCTTCAAAAAGAGTACAGGGGCGTTTCACACCGCGGTGCGAACCGCCCCAACACATATAACTTACACTTCTTTCAAATCTATTATTAGAAATTTACCAATTTTTTTTTTCAGGTTGTAGATATTATGCACGGTCTGGAACCTCAAACGATTGAGTCAATTAACCTGTTGAAACAGAAAAAGACACCATTTATCGTGGCTTTAAACAAAATTGATCGTCTGTATGACTGGCAGAGCGCTCAGAGGAAAGACGTGCGCGATATACTCAAGATGCAGCAACCGAACACTCAGCTTGAATTTGAGAAGAGGTGCAAGGATGTTATGCTACAGTTTGCTGAACAGGTTTGTTAGATTTATACTATACTGAACGCCAATTCGCCTCGCGTGTGCAGTAATGAAACATAAAAGGCCACATTGAGAAATTCCTCTGAATGAATTCATAGCAGATCCTTAGCAATTTCCCTAATTCTCGTAAAATGGTTTTTGTGACGTTTGACGTGAGATTTGAAGAAAAAACTGTGAGTAAATTTCAACCTTTTTTCAAGAGCTAGTGGAACTCCGTAAATTAATTATAATTATTGGTAAAATATGAATTGCAAATGAATCATATTGTGAATGGTAGTTACCAGTTACTATTTTACGATTTGAAAAGTGATTCCTATTATGATTCATCTAAAGTGGCCTTTTCAGGTCTCCAGGCGTTAATTATGTATAATTTAAAATAAAACTATTTCGCGTATACAATTTAACATAAATAAAATAAATAAATAAAATAAAAATAAAAATAAAAATAAAAAAGCCTTTAATTTTCCAAGATATCATGCATAATTAATTTGTGCAAAATAGTTAATTAAAATGTGGTTTCATGTGCAAGACGACTGGACCCCTAAACGGGTGAAGGCCTCCTCCAAAGATTGCCACTCTTCGCGGTTCAATGCCAGGTCTGGCCAGTTTCTTGTTCCGACAGTCTCTACTTCGTCTTTCCACCTGGCCTTTGGTCGACCTCTGCTTCTGAACCCATGGGGACCACTCCAAAAAGTCGCGCTTTTCGTCCACCTATTGTCCGTGTAGCGCGCAACGTGGCCCGCCCACCTCCATTTAAGACCACGAGCAAAGGGCAGGACATCAATCACGTTGGTCTGATCTCTAATTGTCCGGTGACGGACTCTGTCCCTCAATTTTATGTTTAGTGAGCTGCGTTCTAAGGCTCTTTGACATGATGTTAGTTTTCTGTTAGTTGTTGAATCAAATATCCACGTTTGACATCCATATGTGAGACAGGGTAGAAGGCATGAGTCCATTACTTTCTTTTTTAATTTTAGGTCCAAGTTTGATTTCATCACTTCTTTGTAGGCCCAGAATTTTCTCCATGTGATTGATATCCGCCTGTCTATTTCTTCTATGTTGTTATTTTTGCGAAAAGATACTTGCTTACCTAGGTAGATGTATTCTTCAACATAATCTATCACATTATTATTTACCAGAATTGGAGTTTTGTGGCGGTTAGACATGACCTTTGTTTTCGAGATGTTCATTTCTAGGCCGATGCTTGTGCTTGCGTTATCAAGTTCTGACATCATGGATTGGAGCTCTGTAGGGCTCTCGGAAAAAAGCACAATGTCGTCTGCGAAGCATAGGTGGTGGAGCCGTTCCTTGCCGATTTTTAACCCTTTGCTGTCCCATGGTAGGTTTTTCATAGTGTTTTGGAGAACTGATATGAATAATTTCGGCGATAGTGGATCACCTTGTCTAACTCCTCTGTTTATTTCAATTTTTTGACCTGAACTTTCTAGCTTGATTTTACTAGTGCTGTTTTCGTAGATGTGTTTAATTATTCTAATGTATTTGTTGTTTACATTTTGGTCGTGAAGGGCTTGCCAGATGTTTTGATGTGATATAGAGTCAAATGCCTTCTTATAGTCGATAAATGCTAGGTAGAGTGGCCTGCGAAATTCGTAGTATTTTTCTATTACTTGTTCGAGTACTTGTATGTGGTCAGTGGTGCTAAACGATTTTCTAAATCCAGCTTGTTCTCTCGGTTGGTGTTTTTCGATGTCGCTGTTAATTCTGCCCAGTAGGCAGTTAGCAAAGAGTTTGTATAAACAGGGCATTATACTTATAGGTCTGTAATTCCCTACGTCTGTTGGGTCTCCTTTCTTGTATAACAGTATTATTTCAGACACTGTCCATGTCTTTGGGACTGTTTCTTCATCTAGGATCTTGTTAAATAATAATGTCAGGGGGTTAAGAATCACTGTTCTAGCTAATTTTATGGCTTCGTTTGATATTCCGTCGGAGCCGGGACTTTTGTCATCTTTTAACTTCTCTAATTTATTTAATAAGTCGATTTCATTGAAGTATGGTGTCTCAATATTTTGATTTTGTGCAATTAGATTTTCTATAAAATCATTGTGCGAGTATTTAGAGGCGCTATATAGCCTTCGGTAGAATTCTGTAGCGGAGTTTATGACATCTGCTCGAGTTTGTTGTTGTGGAGCGTTCGCGTTCAATGATGGTATCCACTGCTTGGCAGTATTTAGTTCTTTTATAGCCTTTTTTAAACTTCCAGAAGATTTTAAGTGTCGCGTAAATATAGATTCTCTGTGGTTTTTATAGTTCTTTTCATTCTCTTTATTAGTTGCTTTGAATAAGTAGGAGAGTCTGGATTTTTCTTCATGACTTAGGTGTTGTTTGTGGAGTAGTTGCCTTCTCTCTTTCATTAAGCTTAAAGTGTAATCCGTAAGTATTTTTGATTTTTTGTGTTGTTTATTGACTTTTTGTTTGCTTAGACAAGTTTTGATTGTGTTTTCGATCTTTTTGTAGTATGAATTGACGTCTAGAATTTCGTTGCCTTTTCCAGAAAGTTCATGTTTTGCATTTTTCAAGTTGGTGATGTATGTTGAACGGTCTTCTACTGTTTTTAGTTGGTTACTTGGATTGCTGAAGTTTCTCCTGCTTAGCTTAGCGGTTCTTAAATTTACTGAACTTCTTAGCATCTTGTGGGGTGTTGGAAAACCTGTAGATATTGTTTCGAAGTTGGTAAATGAACGTGGGAAATTTGATAGGATAAAATCAATCTCATTTTTTGTTTTCTTGTCGGGGGAAAGCCATGTCCATTTCTTATTTTTATTTTTCTTAAACAGGGTGTTGATTACTGTTAATTTTTGCTCATATGCGTAGTGTAGTAGTCTTTCACCTCGCTTGTTTCTGGCTCCATAGCCATAATTTCCAGTGATCAGAGAATCTTCTTTTTTTGGTTCGCCAATTTTAGCATTATAGTCTCCCATGCTTATCACATTTTTTCCTGCTAGGTCGTGGGCTAGTTGGACATCATGGTAAAATTTTTCGATATCTTCGTCGCTGGCTTTTGTTGTTGGAGCATAGACTTGAATAAGGGAAAGGTTATAGTCATCAAATTTTAATTTTAGTATGCATACTCTCTCTGATATTCCTGTGTAGTTTTCAATGTTGTGCTTTAACGCTGTTTTTATTAAGAATCCAACGCCATATTGGCCTGGAGTTTGACCTGTAAAACATAAGATGTGGTCTGCATCTTCTGTAATTAATGTTCCTAAACGTCGTACTTCAGATAATCCTATGATATCGTATTTTATGTTTTTTATTGTTTCTTTCAGCTCTAAAAGTTTTTCGTTGGTGCTTAGTGAATTGACATTGTATGTGCAGATGTATAATGTTTTAAGTGTTGACTTCGACAATTTAGTATTGTGATTCTCTGGAGGGTTGTAGTCATTAAACCCCACGGTGACTGGCCGGCTTGGGGAGTTGGTTTTTTGAGTTGTTTGCTTGATATTGTTAGATCTGTTTGATAGTTTTTCTTTTTTCCGGTTTGCCGGGGCCCTTATTAGTTTTTTGGAGTAGACTGTTGTGAATTATAGCTTGTTCGTTCCACAAAATTTAGTATATTAGGTCTAATGACCTCTTTTGTATTTGTTTTGGGCAGTGATTGTGAATAATTAGAACTGAGGGCTGGTTTCGATGAATTTATTTTCTTCTGTGATGTTGGCTTCGGGGAGTTAGGGGAGCTTGAAGTTTCCCTCTTTCTTTTTTCTCTGTGGTTGTCGTGAGGGTTTCTCACTATCAGTTTATCATATTTTATGTAGGCAACATTTCCTTTCTTTCTCTCTTCTTCTACTTGAGGTTGCAATTCCTTCCGTTTTTCTAGAATTTCCTTTGAGTAGTCTTCTTTCGCATAAATTCCTGTTGGGTGGTTTGACTTGTTTCTGAGTATAAGGTGTTTTTTCCATTGAGTCGTGATGGTGACTACGACTGGTCTACTTCTGTTATCTGCTTTCCTTCCGATTCTATATACGTTGCTAATTTCTTGGCTATCTATGTGTACACCCATGTCTATAATTACGTCCTTGATGTAATCAACTAGTTCTCCTTCTAATTTTATCTTTTCTTCTACTCCGAAGAACACCAAGTTACTCTTACGTTTCTCCCTGTCTGCTGCCTTGAGCTTTTGTTCGAGTACTGATATTTTGGATTTGAGGATATTGTTTTCCTCTATCACTGAACTTAACTTTTTGTCTAACACTTCCATAACATTGCTGGTAATGGCTTGCGTTATAGTTTCCGTTTGTTTCTCCAGTTTCTCGTCTAGTTTGAGCAGTAGTAGTTCTAAAGTTTTTTCCATTTTAATTTATTCTTTGATTGTTTTGAGTTGAATTTTATTTGTTTTTATTATTGTGTGTAATTAGTGGGAGATTTTGATTTTATACTGGTAACACTTTGACGTTTACGACTTTTCCGTATCGCTGTCACTGTCACGGAGATGACACAATTGAAGCGTGTTGACGTTGGATTGTCTATGGTATTGTTAATTTCACGTTTAAATTTGTAGGTAGTTGAGAGTAAATTAACGTGGTGTATTTTCGTGATATTTTAACACTGATAGCGGATTTTATTCTTGGACTGACATCCCTTCGCGATTTCTTTGGTGATTATGCAATCCACGGCACGAAATTTACACTGATTGACACTGTTTTGCACTTTTTAATAATTATTTTGTTTGGAGATCACTGACGTATGTGTTGACAGTTGGACCACCGGAAGCGGAAAAAACAATTTAACATAATATTTTATATCTTCACAGGGTTTGAACGCGGCTTTATTCTACGATAACCCAGATCCACGAACCTATGTGTCTCTGATACCCACATCGGCTGTTACGGGTGAGGGTATGGGCAACTTGCTTGCTATGATCGTGCAAGCTTGCGAAGGACCACTGCATAAAAGGCTTGTGTTCTCGCAACAACTGCTGGCTACTGTCTTGGAGGTAAGATCCTTACTAATATTTATAACGAATAATACCAACAACGAGTGCACACAATATGTTTAAACATTTATGAAATATCATGAGGTAGTACAATAAAAAAAGACCAGCATACAAAAAAGAATAAAAAAATTAATATTTTAAATTCATATTTGATATAATTATGGATGTTTGATACTCTTTCACGCAAGAACAGCAAGATAGATTTGCTTTTGGTGCACGGGTCGTTTATAACCTGAATTAGCCTGGATATCAGTCTGGGAACGGGATTTTGTGGGCATCAGCTAGTGAATTATAAAAAAAGTGATAAAAATTTTAACTTTTTAACTGACCTCAAAGAAATGTTATTGCAATGTACAATTTTTTTGTGATCGGATCGAACACTTCTTCTGTTTTGTCTGTATTCCAGTTGAAAATAAGACATTCTTACTTATAAATCAAAATAGGTAGCCCAACGCATTTTTATATTCTATTCCACAGTCCATGCTGAATAATGTAGTTTTCTAGTTGTGAGCGTGTAATTTTAAGAGCATTTATGAAATGGGGAAGCACCACCTTCATATAATATCGACGTAAAGCAGCAATGTGTTTCATTCGGTGATAGAGATTTGGAAGTCCTACTCCTTTCCCTTCGCCTTATCCCCCGTCTCCTCTATTACTTTCCTTGTAATAGGCAACGTTCTGATATTACTGATCCTTCCATCAGGTCTGCTTGCCTGTCTGCCTGCGGTATGACATAGACCCTGTACACATTTACGCGCGTTGGCGTCGTTGCGCTCTTTGTATGTTAGCCCTCAAGATGAAAGTCATTGTATGTTGTGTCCAGGTGAAAGCGATCCCCGGCCTGGGCACGACCATCGACGCGATCCTGATCAACGGCACGCTGCGCGAGGGCGACACGGCGGTGCTGGCGGGCACGGACGGGCCCATCGTCACGCAGATCCGCTCGCTGCTCATGCCGCAGCCCATGAAGGAGCTGCGCGTCAAGGTATACGCATAGGTTATAGTAAAGTTTAGAAAAAAATCTAGGAATCCTTACTAAAAATAATTCACCGATAGTAATATCTCTGGCATTTTAATTTTTAAATCAATCGTGTATATCGTACATATTTAAAAAAAAAAACTCCTTTTATAGATCATCTTCAACCATGTATAAATTTAGGGACTAATAAACGTCCCAGTTTCATTTTTATTTCATGTATGTACATACAGTGAGTATTTACGAAATTGGTAATATTTTGTCGCAGAACGCGTACATAGAACACAAAGAGGTGATCGGTGCCCAGGGTGTGAAAATAGCCGCGAAGGAGTTGGAGAAGGCTATCGCTGGACTCAATATGCTTGTGGCGCAGAAACCCGACGAAGTCGATGTTCTAAAGTGAGTTTACTCTTTTATTTCCATTTATTACTGCACACATTGATGGATGTCACTGCAACAGTTTTTTAATGTATCAGTTTTTTTATTTATTTCTATTATAATAAAATAATGGATACACGTATTTAAATTATTAATATAGACCGATCACGGTGTTGAGAAAAATTATCTCGAATTTATATTACACTAGCTGACCCGTGCCCACTTCGTTGGGCATAATGTTAAAAGCCTTTTTATTTTTTGTTTTTTTATATAACCTATGACACTCAGCAATAATGTGGCTTTCTATTGGTGAAAGAATTTTTAAAATCGGTTCAGTAGATCCCGAGATTACCCCTTACAATTTAACAAATACACAAACTTTACCTCTTTATAATATTAGTATAGATATAAAAATATAGATAATGAAATTTGGAATAATATAAACAAAAGAAAATGCAATACTTGCAATTTTCACTCTATAGCGCAGAACGTAAGATCTATTGTGATATTGACTTTACGACTTTAGTTGTTCCCACACCGGTGTCTTATAACATTATTGAAGTTGTAACATTAGCTATCATTTTAAGACATGATTTTTCCTCCTACACTGAATGTTACAATTTCTTCAATAATGTTAATTACACCGTTGTGGGAGCACCTTTATATTAGAAACTTTTTAAACGTATTTTTTTATTATGTTATAATTATGCATAGCCAATACAGTATTAAATTTCCAATATCTATGCAGGGAGGAAGTGGCGCGGGAACTGAAGTCTGCGCTTTCGTCCATCAAGCTATCAGAACGCGGAGTGTACGTGCAGGCGTCGACTCTCGGCTCGCTCGAAGCATTGCTCGAGTTCCTTAGGACTAGCAAGATTCCTGTAAGTATACCTCGTTCGTTATTATCACAATTTGTCCTTTTCTGTCCTTCAGAAACGTCATTTGCTAGAGTGAGATAGCGTAAGTGTAATTGCGTGATGTTGTGTCGGCGATACGATAGCAAACACGCTGTCTTTCTTAGACTTAGTTAGGGTAATGTATTTATGATTTATTTCAAAGTTCCTGGGTTTATTTCACCATTTACTTGTATGTATCATTATTACCATCTTGTGCGGAAAACGGAAACTATGAAAAATTCAGTACAAAATTGTGGACCAGTAACTATTTGTCACTGGTCCGCCATTTTGTATTCAATTTTATGTAGAATCCGTATGAACTAATAAAATTATTTTTTGTGCAGTACTCGGCCATCAGGATAGGACCGGTGGTGAAGCGTGACGTCATGAAGGCTTCGGCCATGTTGGAACACGACTCGCAGTATGCTACAATATTGGCTTTCGATGTCAAGGTATGACTTTATTCTTTATGTATTTCTATACATAATCTTTAGTACAAAAAAAACACCTATTTTATAATATGTAATTTCTTAAAATATATATTTTACTATAGACTGACCGAAACATATAATATATGATTTGTTGCGATAAATGGGCTATCCTTCACTTGTAACACTTTCAGTTAGAACCTGTATTAAAAAGTAGCAGTGAATATTTTTTCAGTTATTACACAATATTTCATTAAATAATGCGTACTCGATGTGCTTTTAACAAAAAATTTATTATATTTAAATTAAATGAGACATTTGGTACTTATCATTGTATGTATTTCGAAATCATTGCTCTATGCAACAGTTTATTATTTGTTTTACAATAAGGAACAAGTCTAAAATATTACAAAGTACGAGCGGGTGACAATAATAATATAATTGCATGACGACGAAATCTTTGCACATCGACAGAACGATAAAATATGTTCTAAATATTGTTCTATATAAATAAGATCTGAAAATGTACATGCCATGTTTTATGCAAATAAATAATTGCTATTCTATTCTTTAAGATCGAACGCGATGCTCAAGAAATGGCGGATAATTTAGGCGTGAAGATATTTGCTGCGGACATCATCTACCACTTGTTCGATAAGTTCACTGCATACCGGGAAGAGCTCAAGGCGAAGAAACGAGAGGAGTTCAAGCATATTGCTGTATTCCCTTGCAAACTCAAGGTAGGTTCTAGACTTAATCTATAAATATAAAAGGAGAAGCTGACTGACTGACTATGAACGCAGGGCCTAAACTATAAGGGTTAGAAACTTGAAATTTTGCACAGGGGTTCTTTTATAACGTAGGGGAGCACTAAGAAAGATTTTTTTTTTATTCCCACGGGAAAGCGAGATATACGCAAACAAAGTTGCGCTGGTTTCGCTAGTAAGGTATAGGAAAGTTGTAGGCTAAGTTCATATGACTGCGCGGTACAAGACCAAAATAAACAGTGATTATCGTCTACATTACCGCGCGGTAACGCGCGGTAATGTAGTAGTAAAGTTGCGGTTTAAAACCACAAAAAAATGTATACTAGAGCATATGTCCATTAAGGTTTATATTTAGTTATACATGCTCGTATAACGACATTCACAGACAGAGAGACAATCTACAGAAGGGAATAGAGAAAAAGTGAATTTCTTTGCACTTTCCGATCTCTTATTTACCGAACGAAACGCGGAAGTTTTACTCAAATATTCTAGGAATGAAAATCCTGAAAAACTTGTTTATATATTTTGAAACTACTATTACTGGAAATGGTAGTTTCCAAAATGACTTTTTATTTAATACTAGCGAACCGCCCCAGCTTCGCACATTTACTAAGGATCCCATTAAAATGTACCTTCCCAACACGGTGGAAGAATTTTTGAAATTAGTCCAGTAGTTTTTAAGTTCATTCATTACAAACATACACACAAAAATAAAAATCTTTCCTCTTTATAATATTAGTGTAGATGTTATTAAATAAAAAGAAATGTCATTTTTAACGTTATTATAAAAATAATATTTATTTGATACAGGTGTTGCCGCAGTTCGTGTTCAATTCCCGCGACCCCATAGTCGCTGGCGTCATGGTGGAAGCGGGCGTTGTGAAGGAAGGCACGCCCATCTGTGTGCCAAGTAAAGAGGTACGTCTGACATTTATACGTATAACTTTTACTATCCGATACCAAATTGTCACACTACACTGATATCCCTTTCAGAGTTGAAACGGATAGTACGTTATTAGTATTACCATATTTTATTATTACCATTATAACTAATTGACATTTAGAGTTGACTTGAAATTTTTACATTACAAAGCGACCTGTGTAAAAATTTAAAAATCACGTAATTCCCTAACTAAGATTAAAAGTTTCTAAAATTATAATGTAGGTATGTATAGTACGCGAGCCCTTATTTTGACAATGTCCTAAATCGGTATTAATTTGAGACTTATATTGTTATTAATCTTGCCATTAAACGATTGCATGAAATGTAAACGTAATCAAATTAAAAACAATGAGAATAATAAACTATAACATAAGATAAGAGGAATGTCTACCGTCCCGTTAGTATTAGAATAAATTGGAATTGTTGCTTGATTAGCCGTTTAGTGGTGAATAAACCTAACCCACCATTAATAGATAGAAAGACGTAAATGGTTCTGATAAAGCTGCTCCAATTTTACATTGATCTGGACATGCCATTCCACCTTCACTATATTTCCAACCTTTGTGTTACATAGAATAAAGGTTAGAATAATATTGTTGTATTGTTTAGTTCGTGGAGCTCGGCTTAGTGACATCAATTGAAGTGAACCATAAGCAAGTGGAGTCGGCACGCAAGGGGCAGGAGGTGTGCATCAAGATAGAGCCGATACCAGGCGAAGCGCCGAAGATGTTCGGCAGACACTTCGATGAGACTGATTTTCTAGTCAGCAAGGTAAGAATAGATCATGCTGTTTATAATATTAGTACAAATGCACAAAGTTTTTCAATACAAGCAACTGGTAAAACGGAGGGCGTTCGCTAGTGTAATCTATTTAGACTCTGGCAATCGAATCGTGTCACTCGAAAACTGCGGCAAATTTAAAAAAATCTTGAGATGGCAACCCTTTTTTTCAAATGACTAATGAAAAATCTTAATTTTGTAACCCTCTGAATACAAGTTGAAACCACTTTTGATACTTACTTGTATTTTTTTCTATTAACTTATAAAATGATGTAAAAATAAAGAACTCTACGGAAGATAACAAATATCATTTAATATGGCTTCCGCAGTGATCAAAAAAAGTATTACGAACTTAGTTTGCTTTACATTGCTGCGGCATTTACAGACTTTTAATGTTACCATTATCAACTTTGCTTTACATTGCTGGTGACACGATTCACTGGCCAGACTAGTCAAGAAATTGCATGCATATTCAGCAAGGTAAAAACAGCGTGTCGTAACAAAAACAGTTACAATCTCTACTCAAATTCATGCGCTATCCCGCTCAATTCCTATTTTGTATGTGCAATATTATATTTATAGATTGACACAAGATTCTAATTATTATTAATATTCTAATTATATTATTTCACTTGGGGCGCGGGGGTTGGGAGGGTTGGCAACACGTGAGTGATACCCCCGGTATTGCAAGCGTCTATAGGCTACGGTGATGCATACCATCACGCGGGCCGTATGCTTGTTTGCCAACTTTGTAGCATAAAAAAATATTTTTATTACGTGAATAGACCCTCAGAACATGCTATAAGGTCGCATTTACACCTACAATAAGAAACTCGATGGAGTAGCTGTGTGTCACACTTTAAAACAAACACGCGAGTTAAGCAACGTCCACCGCGGCCAGTGTTTGCATAGGTTTCTCTGAAATCTTGAATTAAGAACTTTTTATAACGTCGTTCTTATTTTATAACCGAGCGTACCTCATTCAGCATGTGCGCTTATTATAATCACAACACTACATGAAACAAAGTTTCCAGACGTGTCGGTCTATCTGAAAAACTATTGGATTTATATTAGGAAATTTCTTTCTACGTCCTGTCTTATTTCAGCTTTGCGCCCTGAAGGGTATTTCTGCGAATTTCTCTTTACGTCCAAGGACTTTCCTGCCTGACTGATCATCGCTCTGCACAATGCCCTGTCTTTTATTTGTATTAGATTATTTATTAAATTAGAAAACAATATATAAATAAATAAATTCGACACAGTCCACACATCGCCACCTAGTCCCAAAGCAAGGTCGGTTTGACCTAGGTTTAGTTTTAAAGACTTATTCTCATTAGGACATACTCGTACATGAGAACATAGGTAATTTAAAAGGAATTAAATGCACACATTCGTTGACACACCAATAAATCTGTAGCACACAAAATAATAAATAATAAGTACTCAATAAAAAAATTTTTTTTTTTCAAATTATGTGTTTTGCTAATCGCTTTTTAAATACGTTAAAAAGGCAACCTACTTGTGTTATGTGTACCAGACAACGAAAATACCATCACATGATTGTTGTTGAACCCGCGCCTTCAGGTGCCGAACATAGGGTAACTCACTACCAATGTAAAAAATTAAGTTCTCATTTAGTTGATAATATTATAAAGGCGAAAGTCATGTGTATGTTTGTTAGTTCTTTTTAATAATTGGCCCGGGCCAATATGTATGATATAATGTATACATTGCGTACTTTTTATCCCGAAAAGTACGCGATTCCCGTAGGATTTCATCAAAAGTCTGTTAAAGATGGCGCCACTGTGCATAAATAAATACACGCAAACGAAGTTGCGAGGGTTTCACTAGTTTCTTCTAAAAAGGGCTGTGCTCTTGCCGGTGCAGCAGCCACCATTTTTCTCTGTCTTCTGCCAGCTCTTCACCTCTCTATAAGACACTACGTCTGACTTTTTCTTCACTTGATCCACGTAAGCTCTCCTCGACCTCTTCTACCTTCTGTGATGTTTCTAAATAAATCATGTCTTGTAAGATGTCCTACCAGTTTCCGACTTCTAGTTTATATTTACTTATATCGAATTAAGAGTTTGTTTAAAATGACACAGGAGAATGTTACAATGACTACAAAATCAGTACAATGATATCACTAAAAGTAAATAATAACTGTATATACAAATAGTTAGTCATTGAAAGAACAATATCAAACAATAGTTATCAGTTTGTGTTTACATACCATATTCACTAATGGACGAAGTTCTTCATTAGGTTCATTTAGCAAGGATACTTAATTTTTTTGAAAATATAATAGTTATAGTGTAGGTATTATCAAAAAAAACACTTTTGATCTGTTTAATATTATATTTCCAAATAATTTCCCCTTTACAACATTACGAACACAAATCTGCCGTTTTACCTGGTGCTAGGATAAGAAAAGACGATTCGAAAGAGCTTGTAATACTAATAAGCATATTTACATAAAAATATTTTGTATTAAGTTTTCAATGAAAACTACCGGTAAAACCGAGGGCGTTCGCTAGTGTAATCTATTTAAACATATACCTAGAAGTTGTTCTACGGATGCCGTTATTTATGTTGATAGCGTACGCCGTGGGTGGATGTTACAGCATCACAATATTTCCTCTAAATTGGCAGTCGGGTAGACGCTCGGTTTCGCGGCACAATATCTACGTACATACATTGTGGCTCATTTGAATGTAAGCCAAACAAAACAGAGATGTCTTGTCACTGTACTTCGTATCTGTTTATTTAGATTTACATAGCACATTTCTAAGAAGAGTACGTAGCTAAATTGATGTGCACTTCTTAGAATTTCGTTACGATAACACACAACATCAAATTATTGATTTATAATTATGTGTGACATTCCGCTGGGTAATTATTTGTTTATTCTTTACACAAATCACTGCTCCTCACTTAAAGGGTGCTACAAACTTAAGCGTAGGACAGATTCAAACTCAATTCTATTCCATATGTTTTATATGAAAGTAAACATGTCTCGGTCGTGCTCTCGTATACATTGATGCGCCCGGTCCTCTACCATCCTCTGTCTGTGTAACGCATTAGTTATGTACCTACTGCTTGAAGGATAAAATCAAATCTATAGGTACTAAATAAATAATTCGATCTTTACCTCACGTTCATAAAGATATAAAGGCATCAAACGAAAACAGCCAGGATGCTCTAAATCACAGAATAGATGCTATGGCCATGTGAAATTAAATGGCTATAGATTTATGAGACAAAATATCACAATGTTTAGATAATATTACGTAACGCGGTATGTTGATTGGAGGGCGCGGTTAGTGGCCCGTGACGATCTGATGAATGGTACAGCGGCTGATATCGAGACTATTTTCGCAGCTAGACAATCGTTCCGATTGACTATCTATTAATAGAACGAACATTCATACGGTATATTTATTTACTTGTCCAAGAAAACATTCATTGGCAATTTATTACAAAACATGTTTATGGGTAATCAATTTGACATTATTGTTTGTTCAATAACTCAGTACGTACCCATACATGTAAATTATCGGCCGCTCTATGTAGTCAATTTATCGTTCCTATTGCCATGGTAGGGTAATTCAGCGACTGACACCACGAAGGATTGGAACCATGGTACGTGTCAAACCCAGCACACATTCCCACCGAAGACGTGTCTCCGTTGCCGCGGTAATTAAAAAAACCGCGTGTAGGTAGGTACTGTGTAGAACCCTTCGTGATAAAGTATCTGACTGAACCGAAATCTAATTTAGTTCCGTTGAGTAGTAAGCAAAGATTATAACATTATTCTATATTTGAATGGTAGAGCCTATAAGCTACTATATTAACTGGTAGTGCCTCATAAATGGGCTGGCTCATAGATATCGATAGACTGGCTCGAAAGGAGAAATACTACTCGCAGTACAGAATATCAACATGAAATAGCGGTCATATAAAATAATTTTTTGATGAATAAATTTTGGTTTACAAGTGTTTGGTTACTTCCTAGTAAAAATTACTTTCAGCCATTTTCTCTTTTAATTCTAAGCTCATCAGTTTCTTAAGTGTTATATAAAGTAAAAAATGCATAATCTATTTGACGACCTCCGTGGCGTAATGGTTACCACGCCAGACCGCCACCCAGGAGGTCCCGGGTTCGATCCCCGGTCGGGTCATGATGAAAAACGAAGTTTTTCTGATTGGCCTCGGGTCTTGGATGTTTATCTATGTATGTATTTGTTATAAAATATAATATCATTGAGTTAGTATCCCATAACACAAGTTTCGAACTTACTTTGGGGCTAGCTCAATCTGTATGAATTGTCCCTATATATTTATATTTATCTATATATATAAAAGAGAAAATCACTGACTGATTCATCACGAAATCTCCAAAACTACAAGTGCCAGGAGTCTCAAATTTTGCATGGGGGTTCCTTTTAGGGCGTAAGTGCTCACTAAGAAAGGATTTTTAGAAATTCATCCCCTAAGGGGGTAAAACGGGGGTGCAAAGTTAGTATGAAACTTTGCCGTTTTTGAAGTTATTCGAACGAAATTCAGCATGAAGGTTCTTTACTGAAAAGCATGAAACATAAGTAAAATATTTTTTTCAAAATTCATCCATTAGGGGGTTAAACGGGGGTGCAAAGATAGTATGAAACTTTGCCGTTTTTGAAGTTATTCGAATGAAATTCAGCATGAAGGTTCTTTATTGAAAGGCATGAAATACGAGTAAAATATTTTTCTCAAAAAACATCTCCTATGGGGTTAAACGGGGGCGCAACGTTAGTATGAAACTTTGCCGTTTTTGAAGTTATTCAAATGAAATTCAGCATTAAGGTTCTTTGCTGAAAAGCATGAAACATGAGTGAAATATTTTTTCAAAATTCATCCCTTAGGGGGTTAAACGGGGGTGCAAAGATAGTATGAAACTTTGCCGTTTTTGTAGTTATTCGACTGAAATTCAGCATGAAGGTTCTTTACTGAAAAGCATGAGGCATGAGTAAAATATTTTTCTCAAAAATCATCCCTTAGGGGGTTAAACGGGGGTGCAAAGTTAGCATGAAACATTGCCGTTTTTGAAGTTATTCAAATGAAATACAGCATTAAGGTTCTTTATTGAAAGGCATGAAACACGAGTAAAATATTTTTCTCAAAAATTATCCCTTAGGGGGTTAAACGGGGGTGCAAAGTTAGTATGAAACATTGCCGTTTTTGAAGTTATTCGAATGAAATTCAGCATTAAGGTTCTTTATTGAAAGGCATGAAAAACGAGTAAAATATTTTTCTTAAAGATCATCCCTTAGGGGGTTAGACGAGGGCGCAAATTTCGTATGAAACTTTGCGGTTTTTGAAGTTATTCAAATGAAATTCAGCATTAAAGTTCTTTATTGAAAGGCATGAAACACGAGTAAAATATTTTTCTCAAAAATTATCCCTTAGGGGGTTAAACGGGGGTGCAAAGTTAGTATGAAACATTGCCGTTTTTGAAGTTATTCGAATGAAATTCAGCATTAAGGTTCTTTATTGAAAGGCATGAAAAACGAGTAAAATATTTTTCTTAAAGATCATCCCTTAGGGGGTTAGACGGGGGCGCAAATTTCGTATGAAACTTTGCCGTTTTGAAGTTATTCGAATGAAATTCAGCATGAAGGTTCTTTAGGCGATACGAAGTTCGCCGGGTCAGCTAGTAATATTATAAAGAGGAAAGATTTGATTGTTTGTTTGATTGTTTGCATTGAATAAGCTCCGAAACTACTGGACCGATTTCAAAAATTCTTTCACCAGTAGAAAGCTACATTATCAGGGAGTAACATAGGCTATAGCTTTTCCCGAAATTCAATGTGGTTCCCACGGGAACGGCTTCGGAACTTCACGCGGACGAAGTCGCGGGCAAAAAAGACTAGTCCCTAATATTTATTAAGGTTAAAGCACTTTTTAATCATGAAAAAACTTCAGGTAATACGAGCTCCGGCTCTCGAAGTCATTAATACAACCTGCCTAGCTAAAAAATAGCAGTAAAATAACTAGCTATTTTACTAGTATTTTTCAGTAACCAGTAACAAAAACTGTCGATTTCCAAATAGTATGAAGCACTGAAATATCTTCAGATAAATCGTGAAGACATTATTGCAACCTGCCTAGCCGATAGAAAACGCTTACGATGCATGGTAAAATAACAATTTCACTACTATTTTTCAGTAACTTAAAAACAAACTTTCGGTGACTCCAAATAGTTTTGTGATTTTAAGTTCAGTATTTTAGTAAGTATTTTAAGTTAAAATGTCAGATTTTACTTATTTGGTTATTCAGCAAGTGTATATTATTCGTATTTTACCACAGTTTTGTAGTGAGCGTCGAATGTTTGCGCTCGAGAATAGAACGGAAACTGTGTGTCGCGACTGTGTATGTTTTGTTGCGTCGGTTTACCCTCCGTATTGATATTTGTGTGAGAAATGCAAATGTCTACCGGACCGCGCGGGCAGTGCATCTGGGCGTGATACTGTATCAGTATCGAATGCTAATCGACTTATAAATCATTCCACTTCGCACGAATACAAAGTTTTCCTTCTTAACAAGTGGTTAATCGCGCGGTTAGTCGATTTTTTATTTCAATAATGCAACCGCTTGTGATTTTTACGCACTTAACGGCCATAAAATTGCATAATAAACTAAAACCCTTAAGCCGACAACGCGGTGTGCCGCGGTGAACCGCACTAGCGTAAAAACACTAAATTCAGTTTCGCATATTTAAAGTTAATGACACATTAAATTATAGCTGTCACTGCCAAACTAAAGAAGAAAAAAGAGATAGCGTGTGACTTAATGTAGAATTTTAAATGGGTTTCAGAAACTGGCTGTAATACATTAATTTTGACTAATCTTGTTAGACAGCCAGAAACGCTATGATGTTACATAGAAATATATTAATGTCTTGCATAAATTGAAGCAAAGTGCGGGTTGGTAGACATCGATCGAGAAATTCACAAGCTAAAAAATGATAGTCGTAAAAGTTATTAAATATTTACATTTATTAGAAATTACACTAGATTTCTACACAACCTTAAACGTCGAAAGAACTTGGAATCAGATTCGCAAAGGTAACATTCTCATCATCATGTATCTCTTATATAGTCTAATTTACTACTCTATAATTAAATTGTGGAACTTAGAAAATACCCTTTTGCATATTCAAATTCAATATAAGCAATTCAAACGTCAAACTAATTATTTGTTCAAACATTTTTCTTTTAAAAAAATATTTCTACAGAACGTTTTTAGTACCATATTTGTAAAATAAGTAATAAGTCCTACCTGTTTATGACATTATACCATATAAATATTCTTTGTTAAGAAAATTTTCATTCATGAGTGCAAATTTACAATGTGAATGCAAACGGCGGTTTGCATCAATGGCCCCCCTCCCGCGGCTCCATTGATCGCTGCAGATGCCCGCGGGTGGTGTGAAGGGTGCGAAGGGGGTAGGTTGAGGGACAGGTCACTAGGTCGAGGGGAATCAGGCTGGGGGAGGGAGACGGTGCACTTCGAAATAGAGTTACGTTTGCTCTATTATTAACTGTAGGGATTTTTCCCTTCATATTTTTGTAATATCCTAACAAAATACAGATTAGTGTGGAATATTTTTCAACCTACGTGATACATAGACGTTATAACGTTTTTAATGAAGCATTTTTGAGAATGTTTAAAAAGCGATTTCAAAAGTTCAGCAGACAAACAAGCAAGCAGGCTACTTGAAAGAAAGGTCATCGCCGCTTATGAATATCGTTGCCCGCTACAATAAAGGGAATAGTGAGAAAATATGAAAGGAGTTGGGTTTTCACTGAAAGAAACGCTTTTCTATCGATGTAAAACAACGTCGATATTCTGTGAGAGACCACCCTCTCTCTGCTTCAAATAAATTATCAATTTGGTTACGCTAAACGCAAGGCAGATCCCTAAATAAAACAGTAAATTAGGCCATTGGTAATTAATAAGTATAGTTCACCAATTTCTCAATTAATTTAACAACGTCGATATTATAATCGTGGATGTGCGATCTGGGTGCGAGCGGTTCTCCGTCACCCGAGCGAAGGCCGCGATATTTTTGGGCCTGACGTCACACTTTCCGCGCGAGAGAAGTGTTCGCGATTTCATCATGTCTGCCACACTCCCTAAAACCCATGATACCGCTAAATCTTTACATAGTATCTGTCCGTTTATCTGCCATGTTTTAAACCACGCAAATTTTCACGCGATTTTCATCGTCAATTTTACACCCTAGATCCAAAAAGACGAGGGGTGTTCTAAGTTAAGGTCTCTGTGTACGCAACGGGATAATACCTCGGACGGGACGGGGACGTGACTTTTTGTTCGACACGGCCACGTTCCCGTCCCGTCCGTGTATCCGCGACATATGCATATTCACATACATATTGTATGTAACTATATTTAACTTCCCGTCCCGTCCGGGAAAAAAGACGTTACGTATACAGCGACCTTTACACGTGCGCTCCTCAAAACCCATGATACCGCAAAATCTTTACATAGTATAAAAAGCTGTCTGTATATTTGCCATGTTCTAAAACCGCGCCAATTTTCATGCTATTTTTCATCGTTCATTTTAGACAAGGGGTGTCTTTGGGACACCCCTCGTATTTTTGACGTGTTTGATGTGCGCTTCAGTCCGTGTCATCGTACCGCTCATACAGATCATCCGATTATTTTTTCGAGTGTGTCTGTCTATTTAACTTTTGAAGATCATCAGCTCTTTTCTAGTTGGAAGTTTTTATTTATTTACATGTATTCTCCTATCTCCGTCAACCCTATCAACTCTGTGAAAAATTTGAGTTCACTTTACTTCAGACAACTTCACGAGTACTTTGGCTTCACTTTTCCTTTGTCTTCTAAGTTCGTGCCTATCTTCACTTTACTTCAGACAACTTCACGAGTATGAAGCTCGCATTAAATTGAATACGAAATGAGAAATACGGGTGATTCAAATAATGAATCTATGTGTATATGGTACTATGACACCGAGAGAACTATCGCGAGATATTGCAAAAATAAGTTTAGAATTCAATTAATATCTTGCGTGAGAACTCACAGGTACTGTCGTGCAAATATATCACGAATAATTTGCATTTAAACTACATAAACTTTTCATTTACACGTTGCTGTCGTAAATTTCTCACAATAATTTAGTGCAGATATAAACGCGGTCATAGACCACTTATATCTACAGTATTTTTGAATATATCATCACTGATTATGAGTATTTTTTATTGTCTTTAAAAAATTCTAGATATACTACTAATAGAGGGTAATAATCAAAAGGTAATATCCCCACAAGTTATTGTGTTGGAAAGATTATTAATTCTCTCGTCATACACGTAAGATTGTATTTCCCATGGCGCATATATCGGCACACCGTCGCATAGTATGTCGCAAGCAGCACTCACACATAAGCGGTGACCGGGTCAAAATCCCATTCTATATGTTCCATTGATATTTCGCAGTGCGGTTTCATTGATGAAGCTTATAGTATAGACAAGACCATGAGTTTATTGTTGTAAGGTTTATTCTTGCGGTTTGTTTTGGGATGGATATTTTGCTATTCTTGTTGGCCACATAACGTTTATTTATCTGACACAATATTTTATTTGAAGTTTCGTAATTTAGGACCTTCCATGATTAGGGGCTAATTTCTTAAGAAAATTGTTACTTAATCTGTGACAAGAAAGGACTAGAGGCTAACACGAAACTGTGTGTCGTGATTTTTGGATGATTATTTGTAATTGGGGTTCCTTGTATTTACGTCCGTCAAATAAACTACAGTTTTTTTTTACAGTTCTTGTACAGCTTTGAAGTTTCTTATTTAACAAATAACCTATTTGGAATAAGCTTTAAAACCAGCTCATTATAACTTTACTATTTATTTCTGTTTGGATATTAGTAAGATAAAACGTTATAGAAAATAAATTACTTACAGTGCCCAAATATGAGTGGGTTGGACATATTTTATTTTGATGGCTTCCCATGAACCCATTGAAAAAAAGACGATCGTATTTGATTTATTACATTCTTCAATTATTCACAATATTAATATTTATATTAAGTTCTGAAGAAATCATTTCGTGTGATTATCTTAAATATTTTAGGGTTCAGAAATTCGAACTAGCAACATTCTATTTCATTAATGTCTAATCTGTCTAACAAACAATTACAAACATACTTTTTTATCTTGTCCTTTGTTATATTACCCGAACAAAATTGACGATTTGTGAAACGAACTGTAAAAATGGAAATTCTTCCTCTTCTATATTACTTCCCTCGTTCTAGATTACCTTAAATATTTTAGGGTTCAGAAATTCGAACTAGCAAGATTCTATTTCATTAATGTCTAATCTGTCTAACAAACAATTACAAACATATTTTTTTATCTTGTCCTTTGTTATATTACCCGAACAAAATTGACGATTTGTGAAACGAACTGTAAAAATGGAAATTCTTCCGCTTCTATATTACTTCCCTCGTTCTAAAAATAACTCAGCCCATAGCTCATCCTTGTATGTTGAGAGGCCGCTCCGGCGTCGCCGGTGGCTGGGGCCCGAAGGCTCGGCTTCGCAGGGGCGGTGCGGGGTGCATTCTGACCTACTTACTCCTTGCACAACCTGCCCTATTTTCCCTCTGACGTCATACCCTCCATTCACTTCCAAGAGATGAATCGATGCGCCCAAAACTGGGTCGACCAGAATGAACCACTTTGTTGAATGTAGAAGCTATATTTAGGTGTCCCATTCGGAACCAGTTTTTACGGATGTTCGGTAGCCCGCAAATAATGTTTTGCAAACCGTGAATTAAATTACGATATTCAGTTTTTCAATTTATAATGACCCGAGCTTTTGTACGCTAAATTCGTGTACGTCGGTTATTGCGGATAATATTACCGTTTATTACCGTTTTTAAAGTAGCTGTTGTGTTCCTTGTCGATGTTGTCACAATAATGTCTTATTTCATAATTATCATTTTAGGGATTTTATCTTAACGAATCTTATGAGGTTGCGATTAAAATATTAGTAAAGAAATGATGTAATGTCACGTGTTTCTTCCAGCGATACGGGTGACATACAAAGAAAAAACTCAGTAGCGTCGTTTTTCGTCGTCTTATCGATAGCGGATTTGGTTCATTATTTTACGTCGTTCTCTGTAAACTTTTCGCAGTTACCTGTATGTAATGACGTCTTGTTACAGATTTCGCGCGCCAGTATCGACGCGTGCAAGGATTACTTCCGAGATGACCTCATCAAGACGGACTGGCAGTTGATGGTGGAACTGAAGAAACTCTTCCAGATCCTGTAATCAGTCTACGTGCCACGATTGTCGTAATGCGACGTATACGTATACGTACCTTGCGTACGCGAGTGCGTGCGTGCGGCCCTCCGTGCTTGTCTGTTCCATCTTTCTGTCATACTAACTCCGTATCATAGAATCTCATATGAAGTTTCAAATGTACCACACCTGTAACTATTACCTATATAAAAACCCTGCCAATATTTGTCTCTCTTTATACGTACTGCCATTTTTTTTTTTCTGACCATAAAAAAAAGTTGCAACATTCATTCTATGATGAGAGTCGTTGTAAATAGTATTATACATTTATTTATTTATTCGTAATGAACTTCATTTTATTTCAACCTTTGGTATCTTTGTCTGGACCTATTGTTTTGGCTCTGGTTCGTTTATGTACGTATGTTTCATAACATTAATGTAAATATTCATGTTACACGAGTGTACAATTTTTATTTGCATGTAAATAAATATAAAATAAGACAGAGTATGCCATGGCAAGTCTTTGTGTTAGATTTAATCGTTGTGCAATAAACGATCTCGTCGATAAATGAATGTGTCTTTGCTTAGGGCAATATCTGTTTATTCTACGGTGCTTCTAATGTAGATGACTTGTACCGAACTTTATTAATTCGATTCATTCGTATTGATTGATATTACATCCTCGCCCAAACGTTTATCGTACTAACAGTAGGTACTATCTTAGAATGGTCGATTTCGCCATTTCGCTTATTGGTCAAATAAAATTGACCGTTTTTTTTTAAATAAGCTTTCTGGATCGACCCTGAGTACTCGTTTGTTGTTGCGTGAAAATATCTTCTGCCATTTTTATTTTATTTTCTAAATCTTTAATGTATTCTAAATTGATCTTTGTTCTTAATTCTTTACCCTGCTCATGTATTTCGTTTGCTATGTACGATAACGATTTGGACGATGGATAAGTATACTATCGGGTCACTGAGTGTAATGGGAGGTCGTCTTTTGTACGGAACAGTGGGAGTGGACCTGACTTCGGACGCAGGGGTAGACGTGAAGCTAGTGGGCTCATGTTCATGTTGAAGGTACAGAAGGTTGTATTTTATATGTAGGTATTTTCCCTTTTTGAAAGCTTTGTATTATATAGATGGAATCGGACATATTCTTATATTGAGAAAATTTTATTAAACTACTTAAAAAAATTTTTTTTATTTTTTTCATATCCTTTTTTTACCAATTTCAAAATATAAATGCCTAGAAGGAAAGATCATTTGGATGGATAGATTTTGTAATGTACAGTATGAAAGAAGTGAGGACGGCCGTAATATGATTCAGGTTTTCAAAAAATTGCGTGAACGGATTTACTCGATTTTTTATTTATCATAATGTGTACTAGCTTTTCCCGGTTCCGGTTAATTTTATGACATAGATCTTGTTTGACAACAAAACAACCTATAGCGCGACTGGTGGCGCCATCTGTTGGCCAATAGCCCATCCCATACAGCGCCCTCTATAGTAGAAAAAATATTTTCCTATTGGAGTGAGTGACATACTTTCACAGGATAAAAAGTAGCCTATATTGGGCTCTGTACCCCTGACAATATTATATACTAATTTTCATGATGATCGGCTGATTAGTCAAGCCGTGAAGGAATAACAAACAAACTCCCTTTCTCATTTATAATATTTTCCATATTGCACTATGTTCACAGTGTCATAATGACGCTTGAATTATAAGCCTAATTCGTTTCGTTCTCTCGCCTGTCACATCTTTCATTGGTTGCTGTACTAACAATTATATATGTGGAAATAGGGAAATAGGCTTTATTAGTAAACTCATTAGAATATTTATTTTTAACAAGAGATTCTCAAAGTAATTACACAAGTAAACCGAATCATTAGGTTTGCCGATAACTGTGCTGTTCTGATAAGCCCCTTATTGTATTTTTGTAGAAGCTTAAATCAATGTCTATTGATTTGGGGTTATAACCAGGGAGGCGATTCTCGGTTCTTGCGAGATATCTCTATTTCGAGATAATGTCGAATTTTAAATAAATGCCTGCTGAAAATGTCATCAAAATCTCTATAATTTCATTTTGACCTATTCTCGGTGCCAATAGAGATAAATGTCGCCAAAATGTCATACTTTTTTGGTGTTACGTTCCGTTTTTTCGATTGTGTTGAATCACAATCGAGCTAAACGAATTTGCAACTAGAATAGTCTTTAATATATCATAAAACTAATATAATACTAAACAACATAAATGCTATAATACATTACAACACAAAAGTATCATAAAATAGGTTCTCAAAGAAGGAAATGAAATATTTTGTCTAATATAGCTGCGTGAAAAGTAACGTAATTTTTCTTTTCGCGATTTCGAATTGACAACACAACTTTGACAAGTCGATTAAACGCCGTTTGTTTTCCTTTAATTCTATTTAGTGTTATTTTTTATTTCTATTTTTTTTTTAATCCACTATATTATCATTAATAAAAAACGACATAAAATCGTCTCCAGACATATACACATTAATTAGACATGACAATTGAGATTTCGACTGAAATAATGTGTGAAATATCCAATGTCTACTGCTGTCGACCACTCGTTGCTTGTCGAACGCTGGGGCACGACATATGTCTACCGTGAGATGCTGAGAATACGGAAATCTGTTTGCAATCGACATCCGCCATGTTTTTTCGAGATATCTCGATGTCGACATTATGTCACGCGCCCGAGAATCGCCTCCCTGTAATCTTATTATCTATAAGCCTTTGAATATTTAAAGACTATAAAAAATAATTAAAAGTAAAAAAATAAATTATAACAAGCTTCTATTTAATTGCGCTATAAAGAATAAAATAAATTTTTACTACCAAGCTTTTTCTTTTTAGCGCAATTAATTAAAAGCTTGTTTTAAAATATATATTTTTTTACTTTTTAGTTATGTATCACTAGACAAGTTTTGCAGTGCCATGCATTGTCGAAAGGCGGTACTAGTCTAATGAATAAAACCCTCCGATATTATAATACGAAAAAGCAAACCATTAGCGCGATTCAGGTTTCGTACAGTGCCAACTATTGTCGAAAGGCGTTACTTGTCTAATGAATATAATTTGTTGTTTTTTTGTAATGTAACACAAATTTACGATTTTCAGGTTTATTTCTGTACTTGTGCTACATGATCTTGGCCAAATTTCATGATTCTAGGACAACCGGAAGTACCCTATAGGGTTTCGGTCTGAAAGGTTTTATAAGAAAAACGGAATATAAACGGCTATATCATAATATTGTATTGTCATCTGATTTACATATTCATGCAAAATTTCAGCTCAATCGGTCTTCGGGAAGTGGTTCAAATTTTCGTTCCAAGATTCCACCCTTACATACATACCCGTACATACACTGCAAGTTAAATAAAATAAAAAAGCTTTTAAAAACGGAGCGGATGGCTCTCACCCTGTTTATTAGATAGCGCATCATTTTATTGTACGGCACTAACACAGAGACTCGTGCAAAGAAAGAACTTTGAGTAATTGCGTCTTACAAAATTTGTTATGTAAAAAACGAAATCTCAAGATATCTTTTATCTAGGAGAATATCCACTTTATCCTAGCCAGCGTAATCCCGTAAAAGCCGTTAGCGACGCCGCTCTGCGGCTGCAGATGCTGGCTAGCATTAATCGTGTATTATACTATATACTTATATTATTAACTATTTCAGAAATATTTAAACATACTGGCTTTTATATAAAAAAGCGACTGCCATACAGACCTCCAAAACCCTAACAATCTTTCTTAGTTTCGAAAACACCGACTTAAAAAATACATTTTTCTAGATATTCGGGTCTCCTTACGTTTCCCTTGCACCGGTGGTACTTAAATTGAAAAACTAGAATTAGTAGTTTATTCTGTGGACCCCGCAGGCATAGGTCTGTCACAATGTTAGAATTTTTAAATTTATTAGCATTTCGGAATGACCGTTGACGAGTGGAAATGCCGTAAGAAACTGACATAAACTCGGTACATGCCACACCAGCACCATGCTCCAGCTTGTTTAAGCCGATTATCCACTAAGCTATCACCTATATCGAATATACTGATCCAATTTTAATTTCGCATTTGGGCTATCAGGCTACTTCACGGTATTTATATTATGACAGCTTAATGAGTCCCAGGCCTACGTAGGTCGAGCTTGTTTGTCCTCTGTGGCGGTTCGCCCGGAACGCCAGCATTTTCTCATACCATTCCTTGAGAACGCCAATGCCGTGCAAGCTACATAGCTGATTGGGTGGAGCGAACAGCGTAGGTACCGCTCTATTCTCATTATAGCTCATCCGAGTGACGTTAATTTATATCAACTCATATTTCCCATACAATAATAAAATAGTTCTAAAAATGTATTGTAGTAATAAATTATTTCCAAGAATGACTATTTGATATCAATACAATGGTTATATGAGAGGATAATTGTATTTTTGGTTGTATTTTTGATGCAAACTGAGGCTGTAACCATGGTTACAGGGTATGCGTGGGCGAGGGGGTGGGTTTTTCAGGGTCTAGGTCACGCCCCGAGCTGCAGGGCGCGTGCGCGGGCCGGGGAGCTCGCTTCAGGAATCGCTCCGTTCAAACCCAGTCGGACACTTCCTGGCGGAAGCAAGTTACCGTGCTTAGCCAGCAGTAAGAAACGGTGATAAAAATAGGTTAGCTAACGAGTTCTTATTGACTTGGTGATTGGTGTCAGTGACAGTTTCTGTGTGCCAAGTGATTGTTACCTACTTCATACACGTCTGGATAACACGGTAATTTTTTTTATTATATTTAAATTGTAATATTTTACTAAGAATAATTTATAAAAAGGAATTAATTAGGAAATAATACATTGTATTTAACGTACTTACATATACTTACTTAATTGATAAAACACCTGACAAAATATATTTTTTTGAAAATTCATTTTCATCAAATTATTTGTTTTTTTTTTTATGTTGATTTCAAATAGATAAGTATTATTATCTAACAGAATATCAGCTAGCATTTGACTATCTAGTCAAATTGAAATCTTTCAAAAAGACGACAGGCCTGCCTGGTAGGCCTAAAGTAAAACGAATGGACCTACCGACGGAAAAAAGCGTAGGAAAAAACGACGGAAGTAGGTATTTATTAGATATATTTGTATGTTCTAAGTAAAATATGTACCTACCTATCACTGTATAAAAATTCAATATCTACCGTATTGAATTGTGATCCATTTTTAAACAATTTGATAAGCTTGCTAAAATATCTTTCTTAAAAAAGAATAATAAAATAAATGAAAAGAATCTTCTTCTCTATGGACAGAAGAGAACTAACTCTTTGGTGTAAGGTGTTGGAAGATAAAATATTTTTTTTAAATTAAGTATAAAATGACGCTGTTTTATAAAATTCCCTATGTTATGCGAGTATCTATTTTGCGAACCTAGGTAGGTATTCACTAGGTATACAATGACTGGCCTGGTGGTCGAGTGGCAAGCAATGGTCACTTTATCCCAAAGGCCGCGGCGCGGGTTTGCATCCTGCGCAAGGCAAACATTTGTGTGCATGAACATGTCTGTTTGCTTTGGTCTGGGTGTTTTCTATGTATAAAATGTATATATTTACAAAAAAAGTATTTTAGTATATTTATCAGCAATCTAGTACCCATAACTAGTACAAACTTAGTTGCTTAGTTTGGGACTAGATGGCGTTGTGTGATTCGTCCAAGAAAATTTATTTGTATTTATAGTACTTATGTGAATACTATTGATAAATATAAATTCGCGAAATATTTAGAAAACTTAAATCATATTTACTTTTACGGCCCTGCTCAACTCTAAAAATATAAAAATACAGAAAATAGCACAAATATTTACTAAAATACCTAATACGTCTGATGAGTATGTCTGATTCGCGAGAGGAACAAATACAATGGAGCACAAGTACCCTAAAGTAATGAACGACAAGCAAGGTCATATTGAGCATTTTCATCGTCATCAGTTAACTAAATGAGTGTTTCAGTTGAATTTTTCGGCCACGTGCTAAACGTCTCGTTCATTCATGCGTACAAATGAATGGGGCGGCGGTGTCGCGGCGCAGACACAGTCGCCCGCCGCACGCCCGCGCGCACGCCGCGCAGCGCTGCGCCCGCGCACCCGTCGCGAGTGACCTTACCTTGCAGGAATCAACGGTACTGTGCCAACACTGCCACTCCACACACAATCGAGCACCGCCAGCCTCCAAGGCACCCGTGCATCACGCATTGCCGGATCCTCTCTCGGTGCGTCACCGTTCACTTTTTACATTTGACCGACCTTGGACAATAATCGTACAGCGCTCTGTATGTCCCTAACCATTCATTACTTTAATCACTTACATACGGATCTAAAAGTTTTTAGCATATGATGTGGAACGATTCACTAATTGAAGATAATTCATTGGATCTATTGCCGCTTTTTAAGATGCCATTAATTGGGTGACTAGCACCCAATTCATCCCGTTAAGTGTCGGTACTTCGGTAGTTACAGACGTCCTGTCGTGTCTATTACTCACTTCTATAGCACGCAAATAGGCATCAAATTCTGCTTGAAGACAGCTATACAGGAAGTCGTAAGTAGGTATCGTATACTGTAGTAGCAACGTAGGGTGTCCCGTTGCAAATCAAAGCGCGCAGACTCGACACTCAAGCCACTGCGCTGATGCGATAAACAGGAAGTGTCTCGTATTGCACTTTATTCTTGCCTCTAAAAAGGTAAACCGCTCGTCTGATGGCTCTAAATTCACAAACAATAAAAACAAAACGCGTGCCGAATGCATTCAGCAAAAAATCCGGCGTCCGGGTTCTGTTGTAGAGATAAGAATCGCTCTAAGGGCTACCAGTGAGATACCGCTGTTCTTAAAGAATAAAATATCCGTTATCTCTTTAAAAGCTATACGACGGACCTTTTAAAAACTTTTGGCAGTTATCAGCGTGGCGCCGGTGGTTGTTTTTTTTAAGATAATGCCGGTGGAATTGTAGTGCGTTTTTAACAATCTAGAGTAGATGATAACGTTCACTTAACAAAAGTACCATTAGCAATGTTAGGTAACCCGAATCCGAATATTATGGAAGACAAGTCATTGAAAATGTTTTTAATATTGTTGATTCAAATGTCCACCACATTTCAACCAACAAAATTCAATTAAAATCAAATCTCTTATTCGGAGAATTTGAATAATTCGCCGAACTACAACAAGATACTGTTTATGGATGTAGCAACGTCTCTTCTTATAAATACCGTGCATCATACATTTGCGATTCTCAACAAAAGATATTCAAATACTAGTCTATATTTTTTCTAAAACACTTCTCAATATTTCGTTCGTCTGTTCGATCGTTTTCTCGATTGTATGTTGGGCAACAAGAATAAATGAATGAATGAAAAGGGGAATATTATAATAATATTACAAAAAAAGTAAAGGTTGGAAACAAGCTCTAGTTTTTCCTTCGTTCTTTTTGTTATATCATTTCTTTACATTTCTTCTTCTTCTCAAATCTACTTTATATTGAATTCGAATTATAGTAACATAGAATACAAAGACCACAAAGTTGGCACCTAAGGCAAAATGAAATGTAATCTATTTCTGACAAGCGATTCGGATGACATTAAGACTAATACAAAGTAATCAGAGGAAGAACCAAAAAAAACCGGGCGAGTACGTAACGTATGGGGCCACGCACAATGCAGGGTTTAGTATTGGCTACGCATTTTTTGCTTGCAGATGAGTACCCATATGCTTGCCATATTCTTTGACATTTGTGCGTTTTCGTCAAAGAAATTTTGCTTCATAAGTTCGTCGGCTATTACTCGGTAACAAGTAGAGCCGTAGAGGCTCTACTTATCGTTATAGTTTTCCTTGTAGGTTCACAATATGAACTACTACCATGATTTTTTTCAAATTTCTAAACACAATACTTTCGGAGATAGGGGGGGGGGGGGGGACCACCACCGTGCAAAACTAAAATTGGCACGTTAAATGTAAATAATTCGCAAACGGATCATTGTATCGGAAAAATTATCTTCCCAAACCTTCGATGTTTTTAAGAGACCTATCTAACGATACCACACAACATGGGGTCAGCACAAAAAAAAAACATTCCGACTTTACCTGTAGGGGACACCCACAAAAAAAAAAAATTTTGAAAATTTTATTCTAACACTTTTTTTTGTTAGCATTGTTAATATGTTATATACATACCAAATTACAGCTTGCTAGCATGAAGCGTCTGGGCGCTAGACCGAGGACGGGACAGACGGACATGGCGAAACTATAAGCGCTACCACTCGCGCACGCATAAGTTGAGCTCCCGCTTTTTAATTCGTCTAAATTAGTAACTTCACTGTATCAGTATAATTATGTCTACATAAGTTCGCAAAGTGCCATACTATAAATAAGTGATAGTTCCAGTTCATAAAAGTGCTTTAATTCAGTAATATTCACCAAAAACTTATAATACAAACAGTTTCAATAACGAACCAATCAAGTGCAAGTGATGATTCATAGATCGTGCGGCGACCGCAACATTACCATATATGGTCAACAATCCGAGCATCGATACTAACGACTCAAGGCACCACTGAGGATACTATTTGTTAATTTCACCACTAACATTCAACGACATAGCGGTGTTGGTCATAGCGCTAACTGTGACAGTGCGAGACCCCGGTTCGAGCCTAGGAAGTGGCGATTAATTTTTTGGAGCTTTTTTTTTTTTAAACTTATTTTTTTGTAATTTTTTATTATTTTTATTGCTTAATATGGCTGCTTATAAATGTGCTGGATGCAAACAAAACATAAACAAGAATGAAATTGCTGTCAAATGCTCAAATTGCAATGAACACTTCGACTTAATATGCGCTGGATTATCGCTGGTAGCATACAATAATCTTTCGACGGAGTCACGGACTACGTGGCTTTGCAGTTTATGTCATGGTGCAATACCGAAGAAGGATAATTCCCAAACACCGGTTCGCCAATCTTCGATGCCTATAACTAAAACAACGGTTACAAATCTTATTACACCCCCTGATTCTGACAATGTTACCCTACGCCACAGTCAGAGGAATCCTACAAAGTGTCGCTGTCCTGGTCTAAGTGATATTCGTGCTGTTGTACACGAGGAACTGGAATTGGTGTTCAATAATATTGCCTCTACTATTAAAAAAGATATCGCCCAACATATAGATACTCTTGAGGACAAGTTGCATGGGGCACTACTGACGAGGTTGTGTGAAACGGCGGCGAACGTACAAAATGGAGACCCGAGAGACCATTACAAGCTGCAGCAGCATCCTACTACGTCCACCTTAAAATCCGATGTATCGGCTTCTGACCCCGACACCAGGACTAGTAGCCGCACTAGCCGCACTACAAATAACTCACAACTTAATAGTGCTGCCATCTCCAAAGTACACAACAGCCAGCCTACAAGGGGAAATAATTCTAAGGTCAAACCTAATACTTTGTCTCTTGTTACTCCTATCAAAGTTACGAAGAAGCCCGCTACTGCTGCCTCTGATATAGACTCATTATCTCCTGGCAAAGCCCGCCAGTTCAAGCAAATTTCAGGACCATCGGTGATTGATCCTGCTCCGGATGGCTCAGTTTCTTACAGTGCAACCCAGGAAGAGGGATGGGTTGAGGTCAAGAGTAAACGTTCTTCAAAACATGTAGTACTGCGAGGATCGGCCCTGCCGGGCAGGTCTACTCTACAGGCGTCCGAAAGACGTAGTTATCTTCACCTATTTTACGTCAAGGAGGGTACTTCTGAGGCTGAAGTGCTGGCGCATCTAAAGACTGTAAGTGGTAGTGATGAGTGTTCTGTCGAGGCCCTTAAGGCTAGAGGTAATTATGCCTCTTTTAAACTTTGTGTACCTGCCGTACTTGTAGATAATGTTATGCTTGATCAAAATTGGACAACCGGCATATGTATAAAACCCTGGAAGCAGAACTTTCGTGCCAAAAGTAAAATTTAAAACTAGATATAATTGTGTAACAATATACTATCAGAATGTACGCGGATTAAGATCTAAGACTAACATTTTCTTTAATAATGTACACCAATGCAGTTGTGATATTATAGCACTAACAGAAACATTCTTAACGAGTTCTGTATTTAACGCCGAGCTATTTCCATCGGGTTACACTGTCCTACGCAAAGACCGTAGTAACGAGGCTGGATGGGGCGGAGTCCTCTTGGCTGCGCGCGATTGTTATAATTTACAAAACATTACAAATGTCGATGGTTTAACAGGCGACATGGAATTGCTTATTGCGTTAGTGACTTCTAAAAATATTAAATTTATATGTTGTGTTGTATACATTCCTCCGAGATACTCTGAGGAACGATACTCAAATGTACTTGGCTGTTTGGAGAATGTAATCTGTATTTATGCTGATTTAGAGGTGTTGATTATTGGCGATTTTAATTTAAATTCCTGTACTGAACGAGTCAAATCTCAATTCTCTATGTTTATGGAATTCTGTAACCTGAATCAGCATAACCTACTATGTAATCAGTTTGGTGTTACGTTGGACTTGGTGTTGAGTGAGCATGTCCCCGAGCGGCTATCGATATCAGCCGCCTATGACCATATGGTACCTATGGACGCCCATCATCCACCACTTGAAGTTAAAATTAGGTTGAGTAGTTACCGTCGCGCACAGGTTCCTTCTCCAAAACCTCCGCCAGGTTCCTTGCCGTCTTGGAATTTCTCCAAAGCAGATATTCATGCCTTATATTCATCAGTGAGCGGGATAGATTGGACTGAGGTTACGAATAGCACTGATATCGACTCTGCGGTTGAAATTTTCTATGAAATTTTGAACCATTGCCTTGACTCATACGTGCCTCGCAAAAACACGGTGCAACCAAATGCGCGCTATAACTATCCTACTTGGTATACTGCTGAAATAATTAATAATATCAAGATAAAATACTACCACCTGCGGCAGTTTAAACTCGATGGCAATGAGTATGATGGTCAAATGATTAGATTCTACAGAACTCTTGTCAAGGAGCTTATTGGTGACGCATATCGACGGTATTTAAAAAGTACACAGGAGACTCTGATGAACAACCCGTCAAAGTTTTGGCAGTATGTGAAAAACAAAAGAAAGAACAGGGAAACTTGCAAAACTTACAGCTATAATGGCCAAACGTTGACGGGTCAGGCTGCTGCTGATGGCTTTGCGGAATATTTCGGTTCTGTGTTCCGACATGATCTTCCTAGGCTGGATGTGACTGAGGCTGATCAACGTGCTTCCGGTTCCTGCTGTTCTCAATATGTTGACATCTCAGAGGTATACTACAGGGATTTGCATATGGCAGTGAAGAAGTTAAAACCTTATTCATCTCCGGGCCCGGACGGGGTTCCGGCTTTTATGGTCAAAGACTGCCTGCGTGTGTTGCATAAACCTCTTTTGCATATTTATAATCTTGCTCTGGAGAGTTCTACTTACCCCATGATATGGAAGACAAGCAATGTCACCCCTATACATAAAACAGGATCTGCCAGCGAGGTTGGAAATTTTCGCCCCATTGCGGTCATCTCTGTTTTTGGCAAGATCTTTGAGTGCATGATTGACTCTCAAATACGAAGGCAGGTTAACGTCTGGCTGGACGATGCTCAACACGGATTTCGGAGCGGCAGATCTACAACTACCAACCTTGTCAATCTGATCGACTATGTTTGTATCGAACTAAACAATGGTAAACAAGTCGACGCCTCTTACTTTGACTTCCAAAAGGCGTTCGATCTAGTCGATAATGATGTGCTCCTGGAGAAATGTTCAGCGATCGGATTCACGCCTCGTCTTCTTAAATTTTGCGCCAGTTACCTGTCTAATCGATCTCAGCGAGTGAAACTGGATGGTTACTTGTCGCATTGTTACTATACCAGATCTGGAGTTAGTCAGGGTAGCACATTAGGCCCCACTCTGTTCCTTATAATGATCAATGATCTTCCAAAGGTCATCGAATCTGCCAGGTGTCTCTTGTTCGCCGATGACTTAAAACTGTTCCTTGGGGTGGATAACATTTCCGACACGGTCAGGTTTCAGAGCGACATTGCAGCGCTGGCCAAGTGGAGTCGGGCCAACCATCTCCCGTTCAATATAGCCAAATGCAAGACAATTACTTTCAGCCGTTCACCCTCACCTCTACTCACCACCTACAATCTCGACGGCAGCGCAATTGAACGTGTTAACGCAATCCGTGACTTGGGTGTTACACTAAATTCGCGCTTGGATTTTCATGACCACATCATTGCCAAATGTAAGGAAGCTTTAAGGTCGCTGGGGTTTATTCTTCGGGTAGCTTCCGACTTCGACGACACCAAAGTAGCAGTCACACTATACAACGCTTACGTCAGAAGTAAGCTGGAGTACGGTGCCATAATCTGGGACCCGTATGAGAGTACGTATGCGCTTATGGTTGAGAGGGTGCAAAGGAGATTCGCAAGATGGCTGTACAAACGAAAATACGGATATTACCCCTATCTTTACCCGTCTATGTTTGTGCTTGGAATGGTGGACCTAAACACAATGATATTTCGAAGAAAAATGTTGCTTCTGTTTCACTTCTATCACCTATTACAAAATAGAGTTGACAATGGGTCAGTACTTATACAGCTCGGGCTACGTGTACCTGCGCGCTGGCAACAGGGCGAGGGCGCGGTCGTGGCATCTCGTAGAAAACCACGCCTGTTTAGTCTGCCTGCCGTCCGTACTAAATACGCGGAGAATGCTCCAACCGCGAGAGCTTTAAAGTTGCTCGGTGACATGCTTGTTCATAATTTTGAGGCAGATATTTTTTATGACACAAATGGCGTTTTCTTTAATAGAGTGTTAACATATTTGAGTGCGATTGATTTTATAATTTAATTTTGGTGTTTAATAAATTTTATAATAATTTCGGTTTAATTATAATTTTTATAGCTTTGAATCTGATTTTAATTGTAATTTAATTTAATTTAATTTTGATTTTTTTTTGGTCTGAAATTGATATAACCTACATTATCAATCTCATTCATAATCATATTAATATTCGTTGTTATTATTGTTTTTTTTTTTCAATTGGTTTTAAATTTAGATTTTTCTTATGAATTATTGTCTACCATACAGATGCTTTGGTCAAGACTGTAAATCTGTGTGTAATATAATAAATAAATAAATAAATAAATAAATAAGGGTTCCCTGTAGTTTACTACGGAACCCTAAAAAGGAACAAATTCTATAAATAGGAATATAAATCAATAATATAAGAATAATTTATGGTCGGAAAAATTGACCCGTATAAACAACTCCACAAAAGGAAAATAGATGATGATCATCGCCAGTTGCGCTATACGCGTGGATATTTGGAACTGAAGCTCACCTTGCAATGGTTGTGCAAATATCTTTTTATATTCAGAATATTTTTAACTACCGAAACCCGCGCAACTTCGTTTGCGTGTATGCTTTTCCGTGGGAATTTCGGAATGTATTATACATATTAGGTAAACACTTTATCTATTAAATCATCGCATTGATGTCCGTTGCGTAGTTTTAAAGATTTAAGCATACATAAGGACAAACAGACATCCAGACAGACAGGGAAGCGACTTCATTTTATACTATGTAAAAATATCAGTATTAGGTTTCAGATTTGACATAAGTAATATAATATTCTTTATGTATATATTTTTAAACTAACGTTATTACGCTACCAACTCCACATTTCTATGTAGAAATGTTATCTAGAATTTTCAATTAGTCTGTCACATTTTGAATAATGCAAGGTTCAAAATTCTACACTCGAACGCTTTACCAAGCTGTAGTTTCTAAACTGAAAATTGCCATAATGATTGCAAAGTTTAATCCTTACAAATCTGCACCTCTAAGATACATGAAGAAACTAATGCCATTTGGTGTGTGTATGCGCACGCCGCGCGTGACTACACTGACTACCGCTCATAGCGGGCACAAGCAGCCGGACAACGCGACCTCGTCCAGATAAATCTATCAATGAACACGATAAGGGGGGCTCATGTCACGCAACCGGAGGAAGTGCCCCGACTGCCCCTACTATCCTCCTGCACTCTGAACTGAACGAACGCATCATATCGCAAACGCAATACTCATTCACGTCCACGTTTATATCGTTAGTTGCCTAAACTCATGGTTCAGGGTGATTTGGATCGTATCGAAATCGTATCGAATTGGTATCATGACCGTTTTTCCGCCAACAACACTGGTACAGCCATACGTTACAGTTGCCGTTACACAAATAAGCAAGAGGGCCGCCAGATGGAAAGTGCTTACCATCGCCTATAAACATCAGTAATACTAGATACGCTACCAATGCGTTGACTGCTACAATAACGGGAAGGAATAAAGGCACATTGCCTAAAGTTTGAGAATTTGACAGTTCACTATTTTCTGCAATTGGTGCAAAGTGCAATGTTCAATTTTATTCACTTTTATTTCTGGCGTCATTTAAGGATAAAACTCATGTTCCATAAATTCGTTAATAGTAATACACTATGGTGTTCCAAACAACCTAGTATTCAAATGTCAACAAAATATTTAACAATCTTCGGTTACTGCCCACATACACATAATGTCAAAACGGACCTAATAAACGACATGCCTAGAGAAAACATTTAAATATGAAGTTGTCTCTTGTTAAGTTTTGAAAATTTTATATTCAAGTTAAATACTTACAGTGATGGCGGAATGAAAAAAATTTCAATAACAAGATAGAATTTTAAAAGTAGATTACATTCCAAATCTGATTGAGAGACTGATCTAGGTATATTAGCGCGTATCGGATACCATCAAACTCAGAAAGATCAAATTTTACACAAACGTTTGTATTTTGACCACAAAACATTGTTGAATTGAATATTTTGACGTATCTGTCAATTTCATAAATTTACAGAAATGCTCGGTCTTTTAAAATGACAAGTGAAAAATTCGGGAGTTCGACAATTATTCATAATTCACTTATAATCAAATTAAATTACTTTATAACAGTTTTAATAATAAATAATTTTATGATATATAAATTACTTGTTTTTTTTTTCAAACTCTACAACTGAATAGTAACACTTTTGTAACAAGAAAGACTTCAACTCCCGCCTAAAACAACGAATGTCATATCACCCTTCAGGTCTTTAGGAAGCCTATTGAATAACCGCACTTCACTGTGGGCTAGGTAATTAATTATTATAGTAACCTTTCTGTGGTGTCGTCTCGAAATGATTTCAGTGCATAGCAGGCGGAACTGATTTTGTTCACCACGTGGTTCAGTTCATCCCTCCAATTAAGGTGCGCGTTAACAAATCCACCCAAGAATTTCACACTATATGTGGATGCGATTTTCTTTTCTTCTAGAATAATATCCAAGCAGTCAGTGTTTCTAGATGTAGCCTTAAATATCATTACGCACGTTTTTTCAGCATTAAGTTTGAGCTTATTAGCTTGAAACCAAGTTCGAAAAATGTAAATTGTATTGTTTACTTTTAAATTTAAATCTATAACATTATTTTCCTCTATAATTGCACTGGTGTCATCTGCGAAAGCTATTCATTAATTAATCATTGTTCGTATGGTATTGCACATAATTTATCAAGTCATTCGTAAAGATGAGGAACAGAATGGGACCCAGTATTAACCCTTGTGGTACACCTCACACCTCGGAGTATTTTAGTTAGACTCGCCTTTATTTTAGGTCTGTCACTGAAAGAAGCAATTTCTTCAAGTTGCCTTCTATTCTTTAGATATGAACTAAGCTGATCATAAGCGTTCCCTCTTGCACCATAATGCATAAAGATATTGTTGTTCACTGTGTCGAAAACCGCGCTTAAAAGCGCTTAAAGTCTAGAAAGAGTCTCGCTACTTCCTTATTTTGGTTGAGACCTGTTCATACATCTGCAATTAGCGCTCCTATAGCATCTCTAGCCCCTATACCGTTTCGATAACCAAATTGTTTGTGGCTCAATACATTATTTTTATTCAGATGGTAACAGTAGGGTACAGTATTTTGTAGGTGGTAATCTCCACCACTACCTACTGTATTTTATTTAAACTAGGGGTGCATGGCGTAACGCGATGCAAAGTTGAGCTGAGCGAATGTTGAAAGTTTTGGCGCCAAAAATCAGCTTTATTGGTTTTGGCACATTTTGGCACATTTTATTTTCATTTTTATTTTTTTAAAACCTTGCCACAAACTGTCTCTTAAGATGTGCCAAGTTTGGTTCTAATTGGTGGAGTAGTTTGGGAGGAGAAGACGACCAACCAAATGAGGAGAGTCTGGTATGGAGAGCTTCGCTCGCCTTCGGCTCGCTCAGCTCAAAAAAACTCTTTGACCGTTTGGAATAAGCTTTATTCTTAATTTCTATATTTTAAAAAAACTTTACTGTTATAATGTTATTAAAGTTCTTTTTATTTATGTTTATGCAAATTAGCAATATTTATCAACAGAACTAAGTTGGGAAAAATAAAATAGTACCGACATGTAATTGTTAACTCCTTAAATCGAATTAATTATTTAGTTCTATGTGCTAACTAAGTACACATAAGCAGTTACATTGTTCATTAGTCAGCTAGAAACAGAATTTTACTATTTATTCAAACTTATTGACGACGATATCGTACCTAACTAAAGTGTTAGAACGCTGTCATAATAAATGAATGTAGCACGATATCCACTTGCATAATATAATGATAATTGATTTATTATAATATTAAATGCTTTTTATGTAGTTGGCAGCCCTACTCGTGACATACATAATAACGATATGCAAAACAGAGTGTAGGTTGGATCGGTCGCTTATGGTAGCGCTCATATGCAACAAAAATACCTGAACGTAAACAAATCGTTATATTCAATTGCTAAATTGCATCTTTGGTGACAATTAATTGGTAAGCGAACCAAATCTAAAGGTCCTTCGCAAATCCACTTGTGAAGACATAAGCTCATACACCTCATGTTTGATTGGGACATAATCGTTATTATTTAAATAAAATATCACCCAGCCAAGGAGGCCAAATCAAACACAGATAATATTTTTTTTACATTTCTACCATTTATTCGAATATAGTTATACCATTACAGCAAAATTACTCACTTCTTCGGATCCTTTATGCCCTCTTCTATTCGAGATACAGGTTCGCATCCAAGATCTTTTAGTCGTGGATGTCCATGGGCAGCGGTAATTGCTTACCATCGTGACCCGCTAGCTCGTCCTCCTCTGTCTTTTTGTCGAGTATCTATCGAATACTACTATAAGTAAGCAATTAATTATGAGAATTGACTAGCGCTGTATAATAATACTAATATACCTAAAAACTACTGGACCAATTTCAAAAATTCTTACACCGTTAGGGAAGGTATAGGTATTTAAAAAAAAATAGGGATCCCTAGTAAAACCCGTGCGAAGCCGGAGCGGTACTCTAGTGAGTCAATAAATTGAGGAGTTAATGAGTTTCAAGCAGGGGAATAAATTTCCAGTCATGAAAGTCTAAAATTTACTGTCATTTCACCTACAATCCAGCAAACTTCATCCACCAACTTAATTATTCTGGTAAGTTAATGAAATAATGTGCGTGGCACGTGTGATTGCAACCGTCACCTTTAGAAGGACTCGGACAGCTTTCGCGTTCAATAAGGTGCATACCATATTGATACGGTTGCATAATGCGGAGGCTTGGTCCACTTTCCACCTGCCCACGATCAGTTGTGGGCTAAGAATTTGGTACCAGTGCATTGTGAAACCCCAACCAACTAGGTAGGACCGGTGGTACGTAGGTGCTGGCAATCCCTACTGCCCACGGACCGTTTCATAAATTAAACCTCCATTATAATATGTCAGATTGCTGTTAAGACAGGCTATTCAAATTTAAACGTAGATATTTTACAAATTTTATGAGCATAATAAAAACTTTTGTTGTAATTTATTAATATTTATTTCGTATTATTGTTTTTCTTTTAATTTCTTTCTCGATCGATATCGATCGCTTGATACATTCATATACAAAAGCAAGAGGTTTTTTGTGTATCAATATATTAAGCGAAACTAATAATTCATTATTTCAAATGGGATCAGAAATCCTTTTACAAAATTTGATTGGCTAAAAAATTTACGGTGAGTAGCACAAAACCGTTTAAATTATAACTGTCAAACTAAAGAAAATTATTGAAATATCGTTTAAATGTAGGTAATTGGCTCATAATTTCTTAATATTCTAATAAGGCATTTATGAAAGAAATTTTGTAAAGTAACATTTGGTGTCTTTTGGAGAAGCACTTATCAATGTTTCCGCTTCTTATTGTGATCTAGTGAATGAATATATTTTAGAAGTACGTAAAATTTATTTGAAATAGCCACCCTTACTTGCCTGTTATATTGTTGATGGTGGAGCGAAATAGGTGTTTTATAAGTATTATGCATTTCTATTGTAATTTATAAGTAATTTGCATGATTTAGTACTTGCACCAACTGCGCATGATAGTAGGTGTGGGTATCATGATGTGGGTGCGTCTCCCAGCCCACAAGCATTTAATTATATGTAAAGTTACATAGTTAAATTATTGCAAATCTATATATACTTATAAAATTCAAAGTCTTGACTGATTTAACTATATATCAACGTACAGCCCAAACCGCTGGGTCTAGAGATTCCTAAGAAAGGAATTTTCAAAATTAAATTATTTTTTTCAAAACGCAACCGAAGGTATACGCAAATGAAGTTGGGAGTATTTTACTAGTATGTGTACGGTGTGTACCAATAAAGTTCATTCTAAGAATGAACTTTATTGGTCACAATTTGTCACAATTTGATGTGAAGGCACAGGCTCAAATCAGAGAATTAGACAAGTTTGACACTTTTCGCTTTGCTCTACGACCCTACACCAAAGGTCTGATAAGCAAACATTTAGAATATTTCATGAGAATATCAACTGCGTGACCAGAGAGTTAGCCAGGTAAGAAGAGGCAAGAGTTTGAATGTGATAAGGGTATTAGCTACTATACAAATCGTTCGATAAATAGTTCGCAATAGATAAATCGACATTGATCGTCAATTATTAGAATTTAAATCTTTGTTGATAAGACTTTGAATGTTCCATTTCATCATTATGAGCAGTGTAGTAACATCCTAAGACTGGCCCACCAGCCTTAGAGCTCCCGCTGTCTCGTTGGAAAATGATACGAGGAATTTCTTGGAGAATCCATTTCTATATAATTAGTTTGAAGCCGGGCTTGTCTTGTCCCACTTGCTTTGGACGCTTGTTAACTCCCAGAGATTTTTAGGACCCCTGGTTCTGCTGGGCCCCACGCTGCTGCCATTGCCTGGGGTCGCAAACCCACTGGGAACTCGGACTGGTTTAAGACCGCGATGGATGTCGACAACTGCAGGAGGCCTACACCAGTATGATGGTCAAGAAAGGCTAATAATAAGAAGAAAAGTGTTTGTAGGCGGCAGTGATCTGATATAATTCACTTCACCAATGGATGCAATCGACATGGTGGTGCGTGGTGCATATTCATTGTTGGTAAAAAGATGACCTTGTTGGTTTCAATGTATGACGAGCAACTAGCCATTTAGGCATCTAGACATTGGTGTAGACAGCTTTGTAGCTTTAAACTCTAAAATGCCAAACTAAAGAGTGCGATGAAGTAATAATTTATCTTTATTTTAAAGTATTTCGTCCATAATTAAGCTGTTAAATAAATCAGTTAATTTAAACAAGTGATAATAAGAAATTATATAATGACACTAAAAGATAATACTTAGCTATCACTTCTACCTACTAACCATTTATAATTACAAAAGCAGAACGGTTGGATCAGAAAGCACGCACAGCACTTGAATAGTGTAGTCTCAATCATTGTCACTAGAGGGCATCACTAGCTACAAAATAACAATCAATAGCTCAACTCCCTATGGTTTGGAACAGTAATAAAAAATAATGTAAAACTAGGTATACATAGCTGCCATAAAGTATTAAATAGTCTTTGTTAGTAGGTATTACAAACTTATGAATGAATGACGACATTAAACCGCAAATAAAGTTAGCCAGTGAGCTAACTAACTACCTATCTATAATTTAATAATCCGCACAGGTAATTTGTTTTTATGACAGAGAACCCTTCATCGGTAAATGACGCACAAAGTACTAGTAAAATACAACGAAGTAATAAAAGTAATTATGTAAAGTATCAGACGGAAACTTGTGACCTGTATCATAATCAGAGAAAGGATTGTGTCGAAGAGTTCCAATATTTGGTGGCAGGGCACAGGTCGTCGACCGCACCGTTCGACGTTGGTGCGTGCTATTTCGAGGCGCGCGAGCGGCCGAGCGCTGCCGACTCGAGCCGATTCAGACGATCGCGCGATGTGCCCGCGCACGCGTAAACAAACAACATGGCCGAACTGTCATTCACTAATTCATTCATAAACGATCATTGTATTTTGACGAACAAACGCAATGGTCATTATCTGCCCCTGTGGTACTAACATACAATGTTGCTACATTCACCTATTTAGACGTTGCAAAACTAAAAATATTGATGTGACCTGGCACAAGATAATCACAATACTTAAATAGAAGAACGGATAAGTTCGAGTTCAACTGAGGGTTAAATATCCAGATAATAAGATGGAAAAGACGTCAGTAAACCCAGGAAAACTAGGAAATAACTTGCTTGAATTAGATTTTGGTAAAAGAATAGGATTATACATCCTACATCGATTTTAATTGTATACAAAATGAAGAATTTATTGATTCAAAAAGGATTCAAGTCTCCTTCTTGCTCTTACGGCCGCTCAGCCTACTAGAGAAATAATAGGTATTCCTGATAAAATGATATCCATTAGCACACGTGTTTTTTAAGATTCAGTTTTTAAGGTAGTTTACATTTTTTTTTAAGTTAAATTCTTCACACCTGAAGGGTTTTTGTGAGAATTAAAAAAATAAAGATTTTTATGACTCTACGTAATATAGATAGGTCTCACACAGTGCGCAGAGTCCTTGAGTCTTCACGACAAATATTTAAATAAATAAGTGATAAGAATATAATGTGCACTATTGTGTTTCCAATAGTACTTACCTCGTATATTTTTATAAGTAGTCTAGATATTTTATTTGTCTTTTTTTTAAATCAAGTGGTTTTCAAGGATCCAAGTCTTCGACATTCGGAATTTTGCGGGAAAATTGCTGGCGTCGCACTGTCTGTGCGTTACATTTAAACTTATTGGCCAGTATTTTTTTTCTATTTAATTATTTTAGTTTTATGCACAAAATACATAATAATAAAAATTTTAATCATAGAAAAAAAACAAGTTTAAAATTAGTAGGTACCTAGGTACATTTTAAAAACTTATTATTACTCAGGTTACGTATTTTACACTCGTTTATGGGATAAATTTGGCTAGGTAGAAAAGAAGACAATAATATCATAAGTATCTTCTAAAATAATTCTGCAGTTTATTTTTAATTTAATTTAGTCCGGTAGTCCGGTCCCGTTGGTCTTTTAATCGAATAAACACGATATATGTTGTGTATATTATGATTAGATATAAAATGAATTTATAGTTTGATGTGTATACATAATTATATTTGATTAATAATACAATTTATTTTATGTACCTACACAATTTGTCTATAAGTACTATAAAATGTGTGTGGATATGGCTTTAGTAATATTTATCTTGTTTTCATGAACCAGCGCTCTTCACTCGCATCACATACCTAACGAAATTAAAGATAAACTAATAACCTTTCAATTTTGTCTCGTAGGTATTTTAATAATTTTATTACGTAAATAAGTACATTCTTACTATTACATATTGCTCTTAAAATATGTTTTTTTTTTTACATTTTTATACATCGAAACGAGATCGAAACTAGTAAATGAAGAGTGCATGCAGTGCATTATTTTTTATTTTTTTATGCCACAAAGATGGCAAACAAGGATCTTTGGAGACCTTATTTACCGTAGAACACAACATGGCCGAGACCAATGCTATTTGGCTACGATCTTCTGTAAGGTGGAGGGAGGTCCTTCCCCAAACGGGCTGCTCTGATCTGATTTGAGCGGAATATGCGCTGTGCTGTGCCCAACCTCTCTTAAAACTTTACATTATTTTGTATTGTCGGAATCGTCCATTACTCAGAGAGTGCCAGTTAAAATCTGCAGGTCTTCCTCTTTCACCAGAATACAGCAGATGACTTGTCAATCTTCCACCGTCCACATTTCTACGCGACGACGACGCTAGTCTAATTTTTTTTTTTTTTTTTAGAAAAAATTTGAGTGCGTTTGACCACAATCCTGCCTGGTGTTAAGCAGTGATGAGGTCTAGGGTGGTACACGCAGACTCAAAAAATGCCTGTTCACTCTTGCCTTGAAAATCCCTAAATTGTATGAATCGGGAAACATAGACGCGGGGAGGGAGTTCCATACCTTGGCGGTTCGCATTATAAAAGTGGAGGCAAATCGACAGGTGCGGTGAGCAGGAATATCGACCACATACGGATGGAATCGCTCCCCACGCCGTGTCGTCCGATTTCGAAATGGTGCAGGGGGAATTAAATGATGTAATTCCTGAGCACACTCCCCGAAGTGTAGCCTGTAGAAAACACACAAACTCGCTATCAGTCGGCGGTGTTCGAGGCTCTGAAGTCTGGTCGAAAGTGTGTCCTCACCAATGAGTCTCCTGGCACGCCTGTCGATAGCTTCCAAGGCCTCGAGCTGATAACGGGCAGATCCATCCCACAAATGGGAGCAGTACTCCATACATGAACGGACTTGGGCTGTATAAAGATTCAGCAACTGACACGAGGTAGAATATCGTTGAACCTTGGAGAGGATACCCAGTTTTTTGGAAGCAGTCTTAGCCCTGGTCTCGATGTAGCTACCGAAGTTAAGGTTGGACGAGAGGTCGATACCAAGAAGCTCGAGATGGTCGGTTACAGGAACAGGCACACCACGAAAAGTAGGAGCCAAGTTGAACGGGCTCTTTTTTGCACTGAACAGACATGCCTGAGTCTTAGAGGCATTGAAGCTGACACGGTTGGCATCACCCCAATCGGAGACGGCCTGCAAGGCACGATTGGTACGGTGCACCATTGCCTCTCTGAGATCGTCGATTTCCGGTTTTTTAGCCCTTGAACTAGAAAAATATCTTTCAGCAACTGTGCTATCATCAGCATACCCAAAGGTACCGGGTTTAAGCAGATCATCTATTTGAAGCAGAAAAAGAGTTGCTGAAAGGACAGATCCCTGAGGTACGCCAGCATTAATTGCTAATAGGTCAGACGAGCAGCCGTCAACAACTACTCGAATAGACCGTTCCTTCAGGAAATCGGCAATCCAATTACAAAGGCCAATGGGGATACCGTACGCGGGAAGCTTCGCCAAAAGACCATCATGCCAAACTCTGTCGAAGGCCTTTGAAATGTCAAGTGAGACACCAAGTGCTTCACCGAACCTCTCTAGAGCCTCACCCCAAATATGCGTGGCATACAAGAAGATCCCCAGTAGACCGACGCTGGCGAAATCCGTATTGTCGGTCACTGAGGAGATCATTAGATTTTTTGCATTTTTTTTTATTAAAGCTGATTTCATTCTTAAATTAATTTCAAATGTGTTTCTCTCTCTACTAAAACGGAATTGTTTTCGAGACAGTAAAATTAGAAAATGTGCATTAATACGATGACCGATATTGACTAGTAAATACATGGCGATGATGAATTCAATGGCTCTTTATCTCGTTTTTTCAAATCATAAATCAAATCAAAAGAATACTTTATTCTGTGGGCCCTCGCGGGCAATTAGACACGTCACTTACAATGAATCTATAATAAAGAAATAAGCTACTCTATAAACTACCACCATTTCGGAATCAAAGCAAAATGACCACTGGGGAAAGAAATGGCGAAAGAAACCCAGTTACGGTCTTTTTTGTCATTCCATTTTTTTATAAGTATTATTTTTTATAAAATAACACTTAAGAAACACATACACATGAAACATGATGAACATGTTAAACTTCACAAGAAATACAAAAACAGGAAGAAATAGTGTAATAGACCGGAGTTAGTGAGAAAGAACACTAGTCTTTGATTATAATGACGCAAACTGAGTTCATCTGTCTCACGTACCTATCACACAAAAACATACAGTACCGGTTGGTCAAGTGCAGCATTATAGTTTATGGTCTATAATTATCTGTGTCCAGGTACGATAACTACGTGTATTTATTTATGCACAGTAGCGCCATCTATATCACATTTTTGATGAATTCATACGGGAATCGCGTACTTTTCGGGATTAAAAGTACCCTATGTGTTAATCCAAGGTATCAGCTACCTACATACCAAATATCATAAATATTGGCCCAGCCATTTGAGCGTGAAGAAGTAACAAGCATACACATAACTTTCGCCCTTATAATTTTTTTATTTTTTTTTTATTTATTTATTCATACATAATTACATCATTACAGGTCACAGACCCAACGCGACATAATATTAATAGATATAAATACAATTCAAATTAATATCAAAATTTAAAATTACTAAGAATAGAGAGAAAAAAAAAATGAATTACATACATGCTAATAATTACCGAAATCACAATATTTCCAGGAACTTGTGAGCTCCGTTCAGCAGCTTTCCTACACTGTCCGCAAAGAGGTCTAAGTCATCCCTATGGGCAAGTATGTCCGAAATAAGACGTAATGCGCGTACGGTAGGTGCCTGCGCGGCGTGGTTAGTGCGCGTAGGAAGCGTCTGCAACAGACGTGGACGTCTACGGGGCGCTACTGCTCCCGAGCTGTCCTGGGGTATACGAGGAACTAGAAGGCCCATCCTCTGCAGTATAATTGGGTTATGCATCCTATGGTGTATGATGAGCAAATACAATTTTAATAGAAGTATATTTCTCCTTAGTTCCAGTGTCTCTCTGCCAACCATACCAGAGACAAACAGGGAGGGATATAGGTAGGGGTAATAGCCATAGCTCTTCTTATACAACCAACGGGCAAACTTACGCTGTATCCTCTCAACCAAGATGTTATATTTAGCCTCAGAGGGGGACCAGATCACTGCACCAAATTCAAGCCTACTACGTACATAAGCGTTGTATAATACATTTGATACTGGGATACTATTAAATTCTGACGCGGTACGAATAATAAAGCCAAGAGATCTGCTAGCTTTTTTGGAAACATCTATTATGTGCTGATGAAAATTCAGTTTATTGTCCAACAATAGTCCCAAGTCACGAATGTGATCTACCTCATCTAACGGAATATTGGCCAAAGTATACGGGGTCACTATTGGACAGCGTTTGCGCGAATAACTAATGACTTTGCATTTGGAGTCATTGAAAGGAAGCCGATTAAGTATACTCCAATTAGATACCGAGTTAATATCCTCCTGCAAAGCATTAGCATCAGAATCATTACCCACACCCATATATAACTTAAGATCGTCTGCGAATAATAAGCACTCAGCATTGTGAACAGTGTCGGGAAGATCATTTATCATAATCAGGAATAAAGTTGGCCCCAAAGTACTGCCTTGGCTAACGCCTGATCTGGTATAAAAGTCCTGTGACAAATATCCATTAACCCTTACAAATTGACGGCGATTGCGGAGGTAACTTGAAAAAAACCCGAGCAGATTGGGCATAAATCCCAATCTAGCCATCTTTATCAACAGAATGTCGTCGAATCTACCAAGTCGAATGCCTTCCTAAAATCAAAGTATGCACAATCCACCTGTCGGCCAGCATCCATCTCAGCAAATGCATAGTCTACCAATGCGACAATATTTGTAGTGGTAGAACGACCCCTACGAAAACCGTGCTGAGCATCATTTAGAGTTACTTCTATCTGTCTGCTAATATGACGATTGAGAATGGACTCGAAAACCTTGGCAAATACAGGCAAGACAGCAATAGGTCTATAAGACGCTATACATCCGTCAGGCACACCCTTAGGAACCGGAGTTACTCTGGATCGTTTCCAACAGTTTGGATATTCTGAGTTGGACAAACAGATGTTGAAGAGATATACGAGTGGGTCAATAATAAAGCAAGATATGGTACGTAGTAATCCTAATAATATGTATTAGTAGGATTACTACGTACCATATCTTGCTTTACCGTGGGAATTTTGAAAAATCCTTTCTTAGTACCTACACCCTTAGATGTCGTAAGGAACGTATATTCCAAATCTGGAATTTCTAGAGCTCTCCAGCAGCGGTTTGGGCTGTCCGTTGATATAGAGTTAAATCAGGGCTATGAATTTTATATACAAGTGTTGATTTAGTCAGTTGCAATATTTGAATGGAAAATCGTAAGAGGCGTAAATAATTTGTCAGTTCTATTTTAAAAGCCGTAACAGATACCTGTATTTTTTTTTTAGTATTACAAAGATAGGTTTTTGAAAAACCCTCTATCAGTGCGCAGAATGGACCTCGACAATATTCGTGAATGTATTTATGAGCAAAGAGTTTGTTATATACACTTCCGGACACATGAATCGAGCCACCCTACATTTTTATGTGTAATGACATAGAACATAAAAATATTCTTAAGTTAATCAAAAAGTTTTTATGCAGTTTTGATGCTGGTATATTCATAATGATTTTGAAGTGCTGTTGTTCCAATTTTGAATTTATCAAATGGAAAAACGAAACAAAATCCAAATTAGTGCATTCTTTTGAAAAGAAAAGTTGATCTAAATTAACATAATTTTTTTATTTAACTCCATAATTTTGAATTCACCGTAATTGTTTTGAAATTAAGACATCGTAAAATTGTTGTTTTTTTTATTTGAGCCATTTAAACGTTAAAATTATGGATACACCGCCTCTTCTAGCCGCGCAAGCTGTGGCGCTTCTACAGTCGGGCCGAAGTCAGCGCGATGTAGCATCACAGCTTGCTTTAAGCCGTTCTGCTGTGCAAAGGGTAAACCATCGATACCTCGACACTGGTGTATACGTGCGCCGTCCAGGAAGACCGCGATTTCGGGTAACTTCAGAAAGACAGGATCGATTTATCGCGACAACCAGTTTACGAAATCGTCACCTCACCTCTGTACAGATCCAAGAACAGCTTCGAGACTTTCATGGAGTGGCTGTTTCCTCGCGAACAATTAGACAAAGACTTAAAGAACGTGGTCTGAGCCCACATAAGCCAGCCAACGGGCCGAAACTGACAAGAGCTCACCGAATGGCGCGCTTACAGTTTGCACGCGAACATTTGCATTGGACTCAACGCCAATGGAGCAAGGTACTCTTTACTGATGAGACTAAGATTATGCTTTATGGTAATGATGGAAGGAGGAAGGTCTACCGAAGGCGGGGAGAGCGCTTTGTTCAGTGTTGTATTGAAGAGAGAGTGGGTTATGGCGGGAACTCGTGGATAGTCTGGGGAGGAATATCTGCCGATGGTAAAACTGGGCTAGAGGTTGTGACAGGACCACGTCTACCAACACTAAATGCCCGTCGATACATTAACCATTGCCTAGAGATTCATGTGATGCCATATGCTGGATTTGTAGGCCAAGGCTTCATCTTTATGCATGATAATGCAAGAGCGCACACTGCAGGAATCGTCAGGGCATACCTTCATGATGATGGAATCACGACAATGGAATGGCCAGCAAGGAGCCCTGATATGAATCCCATCGAACGTCTATGGGACGAATTAAAGAGGCGTGTTCGAGCTCACCAACCAGCACCACAAACTTTGGAAGAGCTGAGAGTTGCCATCGAGGAGGAATGGGAGAACATTCCACAACACTTCATAATGACGTTGATTAACTCCATGCCAAATCGCATGACTGCAATCATAAACGCTCTCGGAGGCAATACAAGTTACTGAATATATTTTTTTTCCAATAATTCCTTTTTTTTTTCAAAAATTCAACCCGAGTCTTGTCTTTGAGAAAGGTTACACAGGACAAGTTTCACTTAAAATTGTAATTTTATCAAGTTATTGAAATTGAAATTTGGAATTAAGTATACCTTATTAATGTAAAGTTGAAACTGCTGGGTGGCTCGATTCAAGTGTCCGGAAGTGTATAAGTCGCTAGCCACTTTTATGAAACTGTTTGACGGCTTGACGCGAATCTGCTGTCAGTAGTATCAGTTAATAAATGGAATCTGGACCTTTGTTGTGTTTTTAAGGAAAATTAAATGTGATCGAAGTAAATTTATTACATATAATGTTTTTTTTTTCACGTATTCGTGTTCAGTATCAGCAGTATATTCGCCTCCAAAAATATTTCAACTGTACAACACATTGTATGTAGATAGGAAAAAATGAATAGGTAGTAATACAAAAGATTCGATCTACGGTAATCTTGATAGCAATTCTCTCAATGGTAGCGGTAATGGCGATGCGTTGGGTTGCGGTTTGATGGCGTCGAGCCACGTGGTAGTTGAAGAGTTGCCAACGATCGCTTACCCGTCATCACTTCCTGTTTACCACTGTCTGTCGGCCACTGCGCCTCAATGGGGATATTGGAACTACCAAAAGCTCGTTTACGTCATACTGCGTACTACAGCAAAAAGCAGTCATATTATGACTTGTGAATTAATGTTTTTTTTTTTATAAATCTAGATGATAACGATTGATTTAAATATTCATTAAGTTATCTTATTGAAAAATCACGAAATCTCGCAGCAGTGAAAACAAAACGAGTTATTATAGTGACGTCAGATGATAGGATCTTGGACGTAGATTCGTACAAAATCCTTTTTTCTATAGCTTGACGTATGTACCTACATAGGTATAAAATTTTATTTAAGAGTCACGTGCATCAACTAAACACGTCTACAACGAAATACATTTAGACGAATCTACTGTTTATATTATATACAAACATGCCGATTAGTAATATGTATTATTATCAATAAGTACTAGATATATCGTTATCATGCCCTTGGTAACTTATTTGACATTGTTGTGTCCAGTAGGTATTTCGATATTCACAAAAAGCTCGACGGGATTGAGAGTTCCGCGTAATTCGTGGCCTTGGTGTATGGATGTTGACCAAATATTTTTTCTACTTGTCGCGTATCGTAGACACAGATAACATATTGTATAACTTTATCGGAGTAAGTAACCAAAGACGCAAGCGTATATACCATCTATGCTACAATGTAATACCTAAATACTTATTTGTATCATTTCTTTACTTTTCTGGACACTACCAGTTCTGAATTTTAGGAAACATGTATTGTGTTTCTCTTCTTTACTGTCCTTCTGGCTCTACAAGTTCTGAATTTTAGGAAGCATGACATGTAATACCCAAATACTTATTTGTATCATGATAAATGATACAAATAACTTCGTACCTACTTATTTTAGGTATTATTATGATTCCTAAAATTCAGAACTGGTAGAGTTCAGATGCAATATAGAAATTTCCATGTCTTTCATAGAAATCTATTGAGATTTTTGCACGATTGTGACAAGTATGTATACTTTGGTTCCTACTAACTTTCAAATTTTTAATAATTATTAGTAGGATAGTTTTGTCACCTCACTACCTTATGGTGGATAAAATTTCTTTTAAATAATATTTGTTAGGTTTATTTGATGATATTGTTCAATAAAATATTGCCATTCCTGTTGTAAAGATTCATTACAAAACTCGTATAAAGGTATTAAACAATATTTTTTGTCTCCCATATAAATGACGCTGGACTACTTGCTATGGATATAAATTAAAATAACATAGATACAGAAACCTCCAATTCAGTATGTACTTCGTAAGTGTCATGGTATGGTATGACTCTATCAGCGTGTGTGCTCACAAACACACTCAAGCAGGAGATAGGCTTAACGGAGGACGCAATTATGATGATTAAATGAAACTGGTTCTGCGGCGACCGCCTCGCTGCCGGGATGTCGATGTGTTGAAGACATTCTACTTTGCTACACGTCAAGTTCAATCTACTAAGGCCCTATTACGTAACCACGAAGGTACACTTTACATTGTGTATCAAGTAACATATTATAGGTAATATCACTAATAATATCAGATGGGACAGTGGAGCGCAACCACTCCCAGATGTAGTGCATAACCAACTGTTTAAATGCAAAGCATGAGATTATTATCGATCACTCGTTGCACGATGGGTGCTATTACATATCTAAGAACTGATCTTACAGGTTCCTGATTAGAATCTGTCAGAAAATTTACGAAATAGTAATTAAAAAATTCTGTTTATCTGACAGGTAGGGTAAATGGAACTTAACTTAGGATCTGTGAATGTGATAAGGTGACATACCCTTACCCTAATTCGGGTAATTCAGCGACTGACACCACGAAGGATTGGAACCATGGTGTCAATCGTGGAAGGACTCTTTTTGAATTGACTGATTGACACCATGGTGCCAATCGAGTAACATATAATTGGGACGTAGTCGATTGACACCATGGTGTCAATCACGCCAGGTGTTTTTTGACTTGCTTGCTCTTGCTTTTGTACAGTCGGATAGAAAATACTTATTGAAATGAAACAAATTATTGGTTTAGAATATTAATATAGTTAATTTATGTACAATTTTGAGATATATTTACATTTATATATTATATTTACTAAAATGATTAAATATTATTCAATCAAATTAAGTCATATACAGTCAACCAGGGGAAATAATTCGTGTAGTTTTGACACAGTTATACTTACGTGACCTGTATGCCGATTTTCCAACCATTTCCATAAAAAAATTGTAATATCAGAATTTTAGTACGAAAAAATAGAGTGAGACGAAAGATGTTATGAGATGGTTATGAGGTTGCCCTTAAGTGAATAAGAGACAATGTCAATATTGCCATTTCCACCAATTTAACTTGACAAATTACAATATTTTAATTACTTACTGTTATTATCGATAAAATATGATTCAGCCAGAACAGAATAGTACGATATTTTGAAATCATTTGTTTGAATATTCTAATTTTTTTTTTTATATTTGACATGACCGATGATACACTTGACGAATGTGTAAAAAAAAAAATTATATCAAAAGCACCAAGGAGTATTGATATCAACTTTCAAGAAAATTGCCTACACAATACCCTACTTTCGATAATTTTAATAAAATACGAAAGACGTCTTTCATCAATCTTCTTAAAGAATTTTTTTGCAAAATTTGAAGTAGATTGATAGATTGGACCAAGGAATGACGTTGTCCCATACGAACTTTATCCCCCTTTTTACCTCCAAGAGGTAGAATTTCAGAAAATCCTTTCTTATCGGATGCTTACATCATAGAAAAAAACACACCTTCCAAGTTTCAGATTTTTACGATCAGCGATTTGGGCTGTGTGTTGATCAGTCAGTCGTTCTAAACAAAAAAAATATATATGTAAGATTTAAAAACGTAACGTTACGTAACGTAAAGTACGATATAGATAATTTTATGTTTAGAAGGTAAAACTATAAAAAAAATACATGCACTTTGACAGTGACTGATTAGATTACTCAAAGCATGTCGCTACGGTATTGATGGGTTTATGTTTAACATTGTTTTGGAGTATTTAAATTGCGATATATATAGGTAATTTAAAAAAAACATGTTGGCACTTTTTTACATAACTGTTTAGTTGCAATAAAATGTACTTGGTTCCAACCGAGCAAGTCAAAAAACGCCTGCCTTGATTGACACCATGGTGTCAATCGGCCACGTCCCAATTATATGTCATACAGTAGACAAACAAGCAAGCGGGCCACATGATGGAAAGTGGTCACAGCCGCCTATGGACATCAGTAACACCAAGGGCGCTACTAAGGAAGTTGGAGGAAAGGAAGGAGGAAGGGAAGGTAAAGAAGGTGGGGGATAGGGAAGGAGTTGGGCTTCCGGATATCTCACTCACTAAACGAAACGCATTGCTGCTTTACGTCTATATTCTGTGAGAGGGTGGTACTTCAACGGTCGAGCTAGCCATTTCGTAATAATTGCTCTACCACTCCTAGAAATTCATTCCTAAAACTCCAATTATATGTTACTCGATTGACACCATGGTGTCAATCAGTCAATTCAAAAAGAGTCCTTCCGCGATTGACACCATGATTCCAATCTTTCATGGTGTCAGTCGCTGAATTACCCATTAAAAGATTAAAATTCGTCCCCCGAACGAAGGGGACAACGTGGTAGGTAAGATTGTGAAGCTGCAGTAGCCAGTGACGGTGTTAAACATACGTGCAAGTAACAAACATTATGGCTCCAGGCCCGTCGATAAGATACATTTGGGATTATATTAGGGATTTTGCTTTTTTTATTATTTTATAACCTCATTATCCCTAAATGTAAAATTTTACTGAAGAATTTAACGAACTGATGAAGAATCGTCCACAATAATTGTCCAATTGGCTTAGGTATTTCTTTGCATTTTAGTTTCGCTTAAAAAGTTCTAGGACATCTGTACTGTACACTGTACAGTACATCTCAAAATCTTTTTTTTTCTTTTAGTTTCCTTATTTATTTTAAACGAATGATAAATAAATAAGAAAACTAAAAAACATGAATTTTAAAGGATTCGTAACTGTTGTCTTAACTAACAGTTGTCTTATGGCCATGTCTTTTCTCCACGTCGCAATTATCAGTAGAGGTAATATTCTGGATGGCACTTGTGGGTGTAGGACCGTGTATATTTTGGGCTATTATCACGCACCCACGCCTCACTATTGGCAGAAATATGTTACAAAAATACATCGTCGCAGTTCACTCTGTCTCCGCGGGGTCAGCTACTGACATTGATACCAACTAGTTGATTAGTGAGTAGACTGATACCAAAACCTGTTAAATATTGAATTATATATGGAGTTCAGTTCAAATTAAAATTTTCTGTTTAATTTCTTTCAAATTATTTAGCCTGAAATTAAGTCCTGCCCTTAAGGAACTTTATGATAATCGAAGCACTAATTTAGCTTAAAAGAACATTAGGTCGTCTCTGCTTTAATCACTATTTCATGGTATGGTTTGCCTTATAGTGTCAGTCGTAATACTTCTTCACATGTCACCTATAAAAAATGGTGGTCATTTCTCTGGTCGTAAAATTTAAATTCATTAATCGTGATTATTAAGTCTCTTTTTATTTTTAATTAATAAATCCAACTGTCTTGTAGATTTTCTTAGCATTCGTTCTTATCTATATTTTTTATCATTATTACTGAGAACCGAAAGGCAGACGTAATGGAAGATATGTGTTCCAGAGCAGTATGTTTTCTTGCCCGTTTCCGGTGGTTGTTTACAAAAAAAGTAAGTATTATAAACTCGTTGGCCAATGCGACTATACGGACCGACGACGGCCGGCCAAGATACTTGGTACGATTAAAAATCGTTACAACTTCCGTTCGGGTCCAAAGCTCGGGCTTGGAGCGAGTCCCAGATAAAAAAGAAAAATAAAAAAAACATAAAGATCGATACAGTGAAACGACGCTACCTGTTTTTTCACTGCGTTTGAAACTGCGCGCTTGCGTCGCGCCGCCCCGCGCCGCCCGCCATCGCTACCGAACGCGCGCTGTGCACGCGCACTCCTTACATCAAAGTGAACTAAAGTCTACTAAGTTGTTTGTGCACTAACAATAAGTATTTTATGATATATGCATACGAGGGAAATTGCATAACCACGTTAGTTAGGTAGGACTAACCAATGGGACTAACAGATGACTACTTCTGTATCTAAAATATAAAATTACCAATATCAAATTGAAGCGAATGTATATTAGAATAATTGGATGTTTATAACAGAAGTGAAGTATAAAACAAGTGATCTGAAACTCGTTTGAGAGGAAGAGTTGAACTTGATTTTAAAATCATGTAAAGTTCTTGGTTGTTATCATGTAAAGTTGTTTTATTTGAACCTATTGCTAGATTGTTAATTTGAAATGTGTTATTTCAGTTTAAAAATCAGCATTCAATCATATTATCTACGTTATTTTGTATTAGAAAATGCGGAACCCTAATATACCGTCGCTATAATGACCGATTCTTTAAAAGATTTATAATGCTAAATGATAGCGCCGCCGGAGTGAATTAGCATCACCATGATGTCATGTATCCGGCTGCATCCATAAGAGGGGCTATAAATCGAACGGGTTAGATGTTTTACTTTACTGCAACCGGTAATGGAAGATATCAGATTAATAAAAGATGTCGATGAGAGCAGACGAGATGCACAGCAATTTCACGAGTGGTGCGCCATAATAATTAAGTGTTCGAACACGGCGTAGTGTGCGTGCGGGGCGCCGAGTCCGTCGAGCGGCGCAGCGGCGCGGGCGCGGAGCAGGCATATCAAGTCTGGTAACTATGCGGCGTAACTCCGGTAGCGGCGGGCGCAACAGGTCTGCGGCAGGGCGCGGGCCGGGGGCGCGGGGTGGTAGGAAATCCTTTGCGCACGAACGCACACTAAGAGGCGCGGGCGAGTGTGCGTCATCCGGTTTGGTTTGCGCGTGAGCGGCTGTGCGGACGCGGCGTACCTGTAGTGGTGTCTATCGAGCCGATCGATCAATGAGCTCGACATCGGCTCGGACTCTTGCCTGCATGCAACTCATTGATTAACGCTATGAACGTGGAATTGTTTATTCATTCATGATGAATATTTTATATCAAATAAGTTTTTTTGTAGTCGGTCTACAGGTTGGCCTTGTTTTGGCAGCTGTATGTAGGTATATAGCTTCATTTCATGAATGTTCAAGTCGCATCATCCGCACGTACACTGCGCTTGCCAACTTATTATTAGTATTACTGATTAACACATGGTAAATAAAAGCACATCACATTACTAGTTTCATCGTGAGACGTAAATGTTAGCAATAAGGAAGATGATAAAAATAAAATCTAAATACATGTATGAAACAAAGTATCTCGCGTTTGACTTTCTGACTGTGTCCGTTCCTGAACGAGGGGACAGACGCTGGGCTTTTCTTGTAAGTCTTGTAACTGACCATTGACCTATTGAGGCGGATCACTGCAGATTTAACGAACTTGATAGAGTTGAAACTAAAACCTTCACTACGACGTTTACAATCAGCGAGAAGCAATCTGAAGAAAGTAAGAATATTATGTCCGTAGCGTTCAATGATACGAAATAGGCTTTTCTTGTAAGTCTTGTAACTGACCATTGACCTATTGAGGCGGATCACTGCAGATTTAACGAACTTGATAGAGTTGAAACTAAAACCTTCACTACGACGTTTACAATCAGCGAGAAGCAATCTGAAGAAAGTAAGAATATTATGTCCGTAGCGTTCAATGATACGAAATAGAAGTATGTAGTCACAACGACAACTTATGCTGCAAATGTAATATTATGTATTCGGTCATTGCAAAAATAACACTGAAATTGAATGGATTAAAATAGAGGAGAGGAGAAAAAGAACATTTAATGTAAGTAGGCACTATGTAGCAGAAGTTATAGTTACCTACAGAGTTTCTGATGTAGTTTCTGACATTCGCGAAAAAAAGACAAATGATTCCTATAAAGAGGAGATTGTACGTTCATTAGAAAACACAAACTTTATGGATAGGTATCTCTACATTTCAGAATACAAATCGGGATGATTCCATTAAAGTGTTTACCATCACTAGTATCAATTGCTTTATATAAACCTAAACTCATATTATAAACCGACTACAGGTAGTTACATGTGAAATTTTGGATACTTTCCATGCGAACATGCATTATTTCATTATTTTATTCTTACAGGTACAATTTGTTCGTGCCCTAGTATCATGTAGGTAAGTCAGTAAATCCAAGCCAATATATTCAATCTTGTATAAAAAATCATTTTTGATTAACAAAATAGCACAAATTGCAATTTTAATAATAATGTCAGGTAAATTTTCAAAAAATGATTCAGACTATTAATTTATCAGGCAGGCTATCTGAAACTTATCAGTAAGTATATTCTAATGCCAGCAAAATTGTCATTTGATGTAGGAGAGAAAAACATTGTAGCAAATAATCCGAATCCTTCACAATTATACCAATTTGGTAAGTTGTGAAGTTGGAAACTACAAGATTGTCAAAAAATCTTACAGGAAGACAATCGTAGAAATCCTAGCCGGTAGGCTAAGACTGAAAACTAAAGTAATTAACGGATTTAGTATTAAATTCATCTGATGAAAAAATTATGTTTTACGAAAACTTTAGAATTATTTAGGGTGGTATAAGGAAGTTTAAAAGTGGCACCTATGAATGATAGAGTAAAGACTGAGATGTTGTTTTCTGAGTTCGGAATAGGAAAGATCAAAAGGGATATGAAACGAGATGTAGAAAAGTTGATATCAAAGGAAAGATAAGAAATGATCGATAGAATGAGTGACTTAAAACAAGAATACTATTAATAAGAAATGGTGATATCAAATTGGGACTAAATATGTAAAAAGGCAGTAAGGTAGTACAGGTACGTACGCAGGTACAAAAAAAAGTACTAATCCTATCCATTTCATTGAAAAAAACGACTCATTGATTTTTTTTATTTGCTTAATTAAACCATTCACATAAAACACGGATTATTAAGTTTTTCGTTAGGGAAATGTTTAAACACTAAAATATTCGACCCTAACCTAACCTAACTAGATAGCAATAAAAAAACATCTTTTATATGACATAATGAGTTAATGAGCGAATCTTACAAGTTGAATAAGTGGATCAAACTGGAGAAATTAACCAAAAATCATCATCACTTCAAAAATACCGGTTTAGTTTGCAACTGAAAGCGAATATTACGAAGGCCAGACAGCGAATTTGGGCAACGATTTGCGGCGCCGCCGTGTATCATATAAGTATGGTAGCTGTTAGAGAGCGCAGGTGTGGGTCGAAGAGTAGTGGTGGGTTCGGAATTTGCGTCGACGACGCCGATCGACGCGTGGTCGGCGCGTGGGCGGAGGCTACCCGTTCGCCCACGACGCCGCACCTAGCCGCGCCGCCGCCGAACGTGTAAATCACTACTCCTCACCAGTTGTTTCCACCTATCACATCTTCCAGTGAGATTTTTGGGTTGTGGACTTGTGACACGAGCAGTATTAAGTGCGACACGATGATAAACCCATAAAACTAAACCGAAAACAAAGTTCTTTTTAGCCTTTTACATTCGCCTCGCTTTCAGGTGATGGATGCAGGTGAAATTGCCAAAGGGGAATCGCTTATTCCATAGTAACAGACCCATACTAATAATTAAACTGACCTAGGTATACCGCTTTAGTTCCCAGAAGCAAAATTTTAAGTGTGGGAACCAAAATTACAGATAAAAGTATTATTATGAGGGTCCCGAAGATTCAGTCAAATTATCTATCATCAAATCATTTAATTGAATGGTTTTGCACGTAATATGTAACATAAAAGATAAATTTTATGTGGAAAAATGAAAAGAAAACCAAGTAACTTATACACAAATTTTTTCAACTGCGTAATCGCTAACACTGCCGTAGAAAAGAAACTCTGGTATTCTACAATAACCTAACTGGTGATGATAATGGAACATCGGGGTACCTTGTTATAGGTATTTGGAATCTATTGTAGAGCGTCATAAAGTGGGTTATCGCGTGTTGTTGAGGAAGCAGTTAAGGCTTACACTGGTGGTGGAAAGTGATGTCAATGACATGTATGCCCGACTGTGTACTGTAAACGTTCCACTCGGACTCTAGTACAGCTACTTTTGCTTTCTGATCCGAATGAACGTTAAGCATCCCTGGATCTACGTCCTTAGTTTGGCGCCTATTTTGCTAATATGTACTTGTATTATAATGTAATTCATAGTTGACATCCATGATTTTTAAATGGCGAAGATTGTAAAGCATAATTAACCACGAATATACTATATTCAATTTTAGTCATAATAAGTTAAAAATAATTTTGTTTATCTCATAACAATTATGAATTGGTTGCTACTAGTTATATTGAAACTGTTAAGAGGTGAGACTTGAACACTGCTCGTACGGATAGGCCGGGAATCGAAATTGGCATCGCGATGGCAAGCAGCGGAGTGGCACAGAGGGCCGGCGGCCATCCGGCGGTCGACGCGGACGGACGGCCTCGTGGAAGGTCGACCGCCTCTCCGCACCGCCCGCACCTCGCCCCTGCACGCCCTGTTCCGACCGCTACGTGGAATTTATGTAATTGCCTTCAATTAAAACGAGAATATGAACGCACCATCTTCAGGACGTGACATTGCAACGCCAAATCCCACTTTAAATTTATCATGAGCACATACGCTTATTAGTAATAAAAATTGGAAGTGAGCAGCGCTTAATTATTCAATTTACACCTCGAAAGATGTCTACATGTTTTAGTAAGACTACCAGGGCGGTAGTCTTACTAAATTTGTTTCAATATGTGCTGAGGTTACCGCACCGGTAAGTTAGGCGGGTTGGTATCATGCATGAATGAACCGAGTACAGCTTTAAACTAACTCCATGAAACAATATCCTTTACTCTATATATTTTAATGCTAAACTTATGGGTTATGATAGTTGTGTACAGTCACCAAATTAATGAGGTAACCAGGACCGTAGATATAACTCAAGTTTTTTATGAATACTTAGTAATCATATTATTAAACTAGGTACATTATTCGCATAAAAAACCTTGTTCTTAGTTCTTACCCCTGTTAGGTACCTCTTTCATTATTTTAGTTGGCTATACACCAGTTTTATACAATTCGAATCCGATCTTTGGTCTGGTTAACAGCAAAATAATTTGTACGGCAATTTCAACTCTAATAATGAGAAATCCATAGTGTTCAAGTTGGATAATAGCAGATATTATATTGATTGGGACATGTGAAAGTGTTTGTGATCTTATACCAAGTAACATTACTTTGTACGGTACACATACATTATATGAAAATTACCATCTAGCTTTGGCTTTTAAACAACATGAAAGTTTATTTCTCAAAAAGGAACAAATAATAACGAAAGGAAAAAATAGAAAAGGTGACAAAGAGTTTCAGCCTAAATTCTCAAGTCTGAGAAGTTGGTTGAACATGGTTGAAGCTTGTTAGCCATAAGCATATTAGTAAAAGATACTTAGACACTAAACAAACGCAGAATATGTGGGATGTCGTTAAGTTTGAATGCTCTCATTCATGTTTGCTTTATCTGTGACAAACATCCGGTATTATTTTCCACGCACCCACGCTACCAGATACTATAGTATAGTTATCAAACGATTTGGGTACAATACACATAATAAATTTAGACAAACAACTTTTAAATGAACTGTTTATCAGCGCTTAAGCTCGCAAAAGATAATTAATATTCAAAACAATACTATTTATCGCGGTTAAATAAGTAGACGAGGTATTTCATAATGCTCTTAACTTAGCCAGTATTAACAGAATAAGTATCTACTTACAGATAGATCTGGCTATTTAAAAATACGCTAGCTAGACTAGAGTGGTATTCTAACAAAATTTTGTTTGCCATAAACATTTGTTCAAAGTTTAAAAATTCCTTTTTTAAAAGTTCACTACTTAATTCACTCGTGGGACAGGATAACTTCTTTAATTAAAAAGAAAATCTCTTTAATATCCGTATTCCGGTGTATACAAACAACTTGACATTTTCTAAACGAGTTTTACGACCTTTACCTTTGCTCTCACATCTCACGTATTTTGCATGCAAAATAAAATGAAGCGTTTCTCAAAAATGCTATAAAACGATTTTATAAAAAGTGTCTATGTGTCCAATTTAAGTGCATAGGTGCATGCAATGGCGGATGGAAAGTGCGGGCGGAGGCGACGGCTTCCGTCCGCTCCGGCCCGCCGCCGCGCCGCCTTCGGAATAACAAACGAAACCTGATTTCTATCGAGTGGGCCTGAGATTATAACGCCTACTTCAACTATCATATATTTCTTTCAATTGTAAGATAATGATTGTCAATCAAGACACAGATTAAATTTACAATTATCATGGATACTCTTAAATTACTTGAATAATTTCATATTAGTCATATTACCTATATATTCATCAGAAGTTCATATCACTCAGTCTATTGACTTGGTTCCAGCTTCCTGTATTTGATCACATGATTAGTAATATCTATAGTGTCATTAGGAATGCATTATACTACAATCTAGACTGTACTAGTCATTGATGCGAGAAACCACAAGTTGCCAGCTTATCTTGAAAGAGAACTTTCAAACTAGTGTAATATAACTTTGTGGCTTAGCAGATAACAGTCGACAAATATATTTTTACTTACATAATCATTGATCAATTCCTGTCTTTTTTTTTTGTTCATATTTCTCAGCTAGATACAATTTGTATTTCCGGGTTTGGTTTACTGAACTAGCTATTTAGTTTCAATATGCATTTTGTTGCTATACCATTCTAATTCTAGTAAATCATGTTCTTCAAAGCTAGACTAAAATATTTTTTCTCTGTAATTAGTCAATCAGTCGCAGCTGTGATATCAAAATATTAATATAAGACAAGACAGGGATTTTTGAAGCCAACTCGACAGTGTCAACTTGATCTCATAATTAAAAACTGAATTTTTGTGTGTTTCAAAACTTGATTCATAAATAGCAGTTGATAATGTAATGTGAAGCAAACTTGGTTATAGTACATAGTGATCAGAGTATGTGATCAGGAACTATTAAAAGTGTATTTAACTTCATCATAACATGATGAACTTGTTACTTATATATTGTAACTTTACTAATGATTGGAAGAAAACATTGCTAAATGACAACAAAGGCCGTAACCGGTTTTCTTTCGCCATTTCTTTTACCGGTGGCCGTTTTGCTTGTGTCCGAAATGGTGGTAGTTTATAACGTAGTATTTTCTTTATACATATAAACAAGATGTAAATGACAAGAAAAATTCCTGTGAAGGTCTAATTTATTAAATAAACGATTTCATTTCTGTCCGCCTTTTGTCAATCAGACTTCTCTGAAGAAATGCTATCATCATCTTTCTTCTAATTTAACTGTTGCGGCTGGTGGCAATGACCAATAGTATTTTCGTTTTATGCACAGTTTGCATGTCGATTACTACTTAGAAAACATATTGTTTCCTTGTAATATAAACGCCGCAACCAAGAAGGCAAAGGTGTCGTTTTCGCTATAGGTGCCTATTTAGGACATCCATTGTCACTTCCATTGTTCTTCCATAATTGGCTTCATATTTCGTAACAAGTAACAACTTGATGCTTACGGATAGTAGGTAATCCTTAGAAATCAATAGCGGGAAGCATATAACGATTATGGGTGCAACACGAACTAATGCATCGTCAGCCATTGTAGTGATTTCATAAAAACACACAAGATTATCAGACAGTTTGAATCCCACAACAAGTTTTTGTCTTCTTTAGTTTAACAGTGACAGCCATAATAGTCTTATAGTGTCATTAACTTTAAAGATGGGTTTGAGCAATTCACCGTATGAGTCATTTCGCATTCCTAAAATATTGCACTTCACTCGATACCGGAAGTTGCAAAACCGTAAGAGACAGCAAAAAAACATTTACCGTACCTTATTTTTTGTTGAATTACTTTTTAAAATGACTAACATTTTTTAAACCTGAGGGATCTTTTGAACCATAAAAAATATCATACTAAATGTACAATTTTAGATTCATTATATATAAGACTAGAGAAACCCGCGCAACTTCGTTTGCGTTTATCCCGCTTTCCCGTGGGAATTTCAAAAAATCCTTTCTTATCGGTTGCCTACATCACACACCCAAATTTCAGGTCTCTACGGTCAAGACAAAACATTTTCATATGTATAGATGATTATTTAAGATAGATTTGATTTTCAGACGTTACATTGGTATATCACTCGGTTACAATGGTAACCTTAAAAACATCATTAATACAACAATTAATTAAAAGTAAAAATAATTCTTGGGATGTAATTACATTTGAACCAAACAAAACAAAGTCAAACAGTATAAATTATAAATAACCTACGTTATAGAAAAACGGAATAATAAGAATTATGTGAACCAACCACAGATTAAAATACAGTGTAACTTTTAAAACATCTGGGCTAAGCACGGCTGCTATGTGCGGCTGCATTTTAACAATAGAGTTTTAGACCAATGAACGACGCAGGTAGATTTTTTTGTAAGCCCCAGTCATTCTCCTGATCCATCCATTCAGCTGCAGTGTCCGCTCCGATCTTTGTTCTTAGTGAATAATTTATTTTCTTGCCACTTTTCCGTCGGTTGGGTCTCAAAAAAACAATAATCGTTTGTTATTTTTTTTTTATCCATATGGTACGAAACAAAAACGTAGCGTATGAATGATGTTACAATTAGATACAACTGATATGCAACAATCGCATGTATCACTAAATACAAATACGCAAATTCCAAAGGAATTTGGTGATTTTTGATATGGTCTGATGAGAGATTATCCCACAACACAAAACTTTTAATAATAGGATGTTGAATTCAGACTGACATTAACATTATTTAGCTGTTTTTGTCACTTACGTACGAGTAGCTTGTTTTTGTTTACTGAAAATAGACGTGTAAACTAAGGTGATTAGCCATCTCGTTCAGTGCTCTTGTCGCATCTCTTAGTTTAATGGCCATCGTATCGAAATGTATTAAATGATACTGTACATACATAAGTGACGATGAATGGCGTATGTAACATTCATCCGACAACCAAAGCGGTGATGTGTGGTAGTGTGGCGTTATCGCTCGTCCTTGACACAGAGACACGGTGTGTACAACGCGCCTTATTGTCGCTACAACCTTGCGAAAATACAGCTCGCGATAACAGATGCCGTCGTCGTCGTCGTCGCCGAGAACTCGACGCGCCTCACAACTACGCGTATGCCAAAACATATTTGTGAATGAATGGAAGCGTTACATGCCGTGAATTAAAATAACGCTAATTTGAGACGTTAGAAAATGAATAAGACGGGCGCGGGTTCGAGACAGTTCTGCGCCATTCAACAGATTCACTGATTTTAGCTAGACATTCGTCATAGCCGGCGGGCGTGATCCATCTCGTGTGTTATATGATAGTACTTGACCGTTCGGCCACTGCAGGACGAAAGTGGGCGTTATCCCGGTGGCGCGACTCTCGCCAACCGGAAACCCAATTCCCGGATGCGGTTGCGGGAGGGAAGAAGGGAGGAGGGGGGATTTCGCCGGAAGCTTGGTAAACGAGCACATCCGCTGCCGCCGCCCGCGCCGCAAAATTTGGCACCGCGAGCGCTCGCAGCCCGCTTCCGGCCTCCGCCCCCCGGACCCCTAACGTCGCTCGCCCGCGAAAATAGCGGCCAACCGCTCCGTGTACGCGGTTCATTCAGTATGGCCGCCTTCCATTCATAAAAAGGCGAGGCGCGGGCGGTGTGGCGCGCGGTGGAGGGAGCGCGGCCTCTCCCGCCGACCCGCACCCGCGGCCGACGCCAGTGCGGAATGTGCCAGCGTACGGAACGGTCGTTTCGTCGGAGCGTAGCGCTAGCGCTCCCGGTTTTCCTTTAAAATGTGTATAAGAATAAGTGCAGTGAATCCGCACGAGTTCGGAACGGTTACGAAAAACGCCGTGGTCGAGATCAGGAGTAGAAATCAACGAAGAACTTCAGCGAGGAAGTGAGTAGCGGCCATATTGCAGTGATAACCGCGCGGCGGGCGGACGAGAATCGAGGCCGGTGCGTGGGCCGCCCCCCGCCCGCGCCAGGTGCCGTTCCGGGCCGCGCCGGTCTTATGAACCCTCCTGTGGATTTGCGCGACCGAAATTCGGTGGTTCTGTCATATTTTTGTGTCAGTGAATCTTCCGGCGCGGTTTCGATACGGCACAATTGTCCGTCCGGATGCTAAGCTACAATGAGCTCAGTGTTGTGTGTGGGGCTAGTTGGCCCGAGTGCCCTTGTGTAACGAATGAGTGTAGGAGACGTGTGACCGTGGAACGTCTGTTGTGTAAGTACATATGGCAACCGGACGTGGAACGTGTCGCCCACCACTGGCGATATCGTCGAACTGGATCTCGAGTCTGAAACTCTTTCGCGTATTCATTAATTACAAGTAGTTATGTAAGATACATGCATTGAAACGTAGACACCATGCATCTTACTAGATAAATTGGAAAGAAATCGAGCTATAACATCAATGACAAGAGGCGACGACGCCTCGCCGCGCCGCCTGGCGAGCGGCCGGCACACGTGCAGCGGCTAGCAGCGCTCGCTGTGAGACCGTTCTCAACTAACGAGTTAATAATAAAGCTTTCATTTACTTTATTTAAGTATCGTTTGTAAGTCGATTCGAAAACAATCCGTATTGGATTGAGGGACACAATTTAGAATAAATTTAAATAAGAAATAATTGTCGATCGGGAACACAAAACATATTATTCGAAATTATTATAGCAACAGTTGGACGAATTTGAACAAAAAACTTGATAACCGTGAACGCAGATAAAGAACAATTGTAAACAATGGCAGAATAAACTGTTAATATCTCATAACGAGCGTTGCTGATAAAAAGCATATTTTAGACAAAACAAAATAAGAGCATTTTATTTTATTTAAACATTATAGTAATTATAGCAGCTTGTATTTTTAAAAAACCTTATTTACAATGGAACAGTATTATCTAGACTTTAGTTAACTAGCTGGTTATATTTTGCAGATACCTAGATATGTGTACAATAGTGGAAAACTAGTCTTAATAAACCTAGCATCTGCCTGCACATCAATGATTTGAGCAAAGACAAATATAAAACAACTTAAATAAGCTGTCTAAATGTCAGTCTTTCCTATAGTTTTAACTTAATCTCTTGTCAATTAATTACACGAAACAAGCGTTTTTGGTCAGAGCGTCGCACTGTTGTTTCTTTTCTTCTCCGAAATATAACTCAATAACATATTTTCGGTGCATGTCCACCACTTCAACAGCTATCTCCTGTGAATCCAGGATTAACGGCAATATTCAGTCAAGCTTATTGGCTAACTATACTATACTAACTATACCGACTTAGAACTTACAACGAAGTCAATGAGATAATATTAGGACTAGGAAGGATTGATTGAAGGAAGGACATTCTTATTGATTAACATATATTCTAAACGAACTTTGAAATTAGGTCAATAAAATTACTGACATATTTGAAATAGAAATCTAGAAAGTAGAAATGGCAATAGTAGATCAGGATACTTTGAATCCTTGTAAAGAAACTTTAACATGTCTTTGGTATAAGATAGTGGAGAGGGTAATGGTTTATGGCTTTATATCCATATGGATGAAATTGAAACTTTTATTTTTTATAAAAGTCTATCATAATCCAATAGACAGAAATACAAATCTTTGGAATGTAATGTGAAATGGGGTCTACTCTACACATAGCGTGTCCTACAGATGGAAAACTAAAACAGCAAAAATTCTAACACAGCTGAAACAAAAACCAATTGGAGATATTCCGAGATATTCCGCTTTTTGGCACGGAAAAATGGTTAATTTTACTTTTTTTTTTTGAAATATAATCGATTTGTCAGATCCTTGAGTGAAATTGCATTACTTTTTCAAAAGGACCAAAATACCGAGAATAATATACATTACCATCGGCATAGATATTTTTGCCCCATTTAATAATGGTAATTTTATATTGAGAATTTGAGATATCTCTACATGATTACTTATGAGAAGTGGGTGCAGATCCATGTTGTTAATATCGTGGTTGTCATGTATTTAAATCTTTTTTGCTGTTTAAGTCACTGTATTTAATTCCTGTCTTATTTTAACTTCAAATTAATCAGAAACAGGATATAATAAAATGGAGAAAAGTAGATGTTCAACAGATTTAGTCACAGTCACAGGATATCGGGTATTTAGGTATTTATCGGTAATTAGTAATTACGTATAAGGTAAATAGTGTAGCGTATTGTATAGGAAGGAACCTACTTTAGAATTACAAACATTTTTAAAGTTCAAAAAGAAAGTTACAATTTACAAAAAAATCTTTATATACCTACAACGATTAGGTTCTTACGATAAAAAAAATGAAAACATACTTTGTAAAATAATTTAGAGTTCACACCTAAAACTCAATGACAGTGAAAGATTAGAAGTCATGGAATAGAAGTATTCTAAGTAAGACATACAGTATTCAACTAAAACAAGGGTAGGTACAATATTATGCTACGTCGCGAATCATGAAGCGTGATAGTTTGGGAGGATTTTACCGGTACCCGAAAGAGATAAGCACATGGGAATTCATCAAGTTTACAGGTATTCTTAACGTGAGCCGCTAATTAATATTGAAGAAGGTATAAAAAAAACATGAACTTTAACGAGAGATAGATAAAATATGCAGGAATTCTATAGCACCTTCTAAACAATAATAATACACCTATATTATATTCTAGAACTATTTACTTGTAGCATATTGTTCCGTTAAAATTTCAATAAATAAATAGGTACACATTTTTCATAAAGAATTAGGTACACTGCAATATTATAATATTACCAATAGAAAGTTACTAAGTCGACTGGAATCCCTTCCAGTGAAGAACATTTTGAAAGAAAGATTTTTCCAATAATTTCTTGATGTTTTATTGTATTAATGAATCCGAATATTTCCTATCAATGAATATAGATCGTAGTTTCGATATAGTTTTTAGTGTTAACTTTGCCAACAACTTTAGCTTTGTCTAGAATCTACCAAATAGTCAAATAAACCTGTTTATTATATTATTGGATATTCATATTAGTCTTGATTATTCTTTGATTTCGCTATGTTAGTACTTACATGTGTTTGTGTGTCATAAATATAGGAACACTGGACGGGCATATGTAACCAAATATAATGAATTGCACAGTCAGCCAATGAGAGAGGTGAGATGTGCCGTAAATATGATTCAAGATTTCTAAATATTGCGTGAAGGAATTAATTTGATTTTTAGGGTTCCGTAGTAATTTATCTATTGTTCCGTAGTAAGTTAGCAAAAAATGGTCAAGTGATAATGAATTGGTTCACTAATGGCATGAAGAGGAAACGGGGTACACTCTTCAGACGGTGGGTTAACGATATCAATACCGTAGCAGGGGGCACATGGACGAGAACTGGGATAGAGAGGAATGGAAAAGGTTGGAGGAGGCCTATATCAATAAGTGGCATGCAGAAGGTGTTACCAACAGAATGCCTATTTGCGGCGCGCTAGCGAGATCTATAACGTCTGCTCTAAACATCACGATATAGATCTCTTCTGTACATCCGTCGCGTCGGTGAGGAGGATGCTCACTAAAAGTTTCTTTCACAATTAAGTCTACTTTCTTTTATTATTATGTTCTCATTTGGTGTGGTTGAAATGGGTGCTCTCAATTTGACGGCTACCCTTTCTTGCTTAGAATTAAGATGATGTATATCCGCGGAGGCCTATCATTGGCTATTTGTTTCTATTATTTCCAACTTAATATGCATCGAACGCTGTTGGCCGCCCTTAAGTTAAATAAATAAATAAAAGTTTAAAACTAAAATATTGTACATGAATTACTGTCTGAAATAAAGGCTTTATTATCTATCAATAGTATTCATATTGCACTATGTAATTACAAAGTTTCACGATGCTTACATTTTTGGCATAAAAATCTTTGCTCCTAGTTCTCTACACTGTTCATCTCTTTCATTGGACGAGTGCGTGAAAGTTATATTTTGGAGTATTAAAGGATTTATGACATGGGCTAATTCGACCGGAGAATCAATGGGTTTCTTTCGGTGAGACATCCGAAATCCTTGCTCCTTTTTTCCTGTTAAAAGTTCGGTAATAGTTCAGATACTCCCTTGGTATCTCTGTGGTCCATGGGTGACGGTGATCACTTACTATCAGGTGACGCATGACGTGCACGCTATTTTTTCAACCCCTTCGCTATTAAAAAATATCTCTAATTCGTCTTTCTTTGCGTGTAGGTTTTATATTTTATAATGGTTTATATTTTGAGGGTCTAGCGCGTGTCACGATTACGAAGGTGGACTATGATAAAAGTTTTATTTTGACTTTAAAATCATAACAAATACTTAAATAGTGAGTTTATTCATGTAATTTTGTAGTGTTGAACCTGTTTTTTTTTAATTATCATTTTTTTTTTAATAACATGTAGAATATCATGCAGTGATTTAAGCGAAAAAATAAGTGAAGTCGATATAAAAAATCATTTAAGTAGCTTTGCTGTAAAAAAGAAATGGAATTCAATCTCAAGGTAGCAATTGAACCAATTGAATAGCACTAAAGACAAGAGTCTATGTCCTAGAGATTTGGAATTTTCATGAATTCGTTGTAATTACGAAGAGTTCAGAAAATTTCTTCTGATTTTATGAATAGACGGAATCTAATTTAACATGAAAAAGTAACAGAATAGAGAATAGACTAGATTTGTTTTAAATTTTCAATTTCTATGTAGTTGAATAAATACTTTTTTATAAATATAGAGTAATTCTAACAGGGTCTGACGAAAAATAGAACCGCTACATTAATTAATAATACGTACCTATTGTAAATTAAGGTAGTCGTATTAAAATGTTAAGAATGATAACTACCTACTTAATTAATGACATTTGGGCTTCAAAGACCGATTTTAGGTACATTATTAAGCCGGTATCTAATATGTAAAATCATTAGATTTATATATTAGATAATGCTTCTTTAAGGTAAGGGTCAGAGGAAAATACCCAAAATATTTAATAATAACAGATTTCATCAGTATGAAATCTGCATAAACATCCTGTCAATCATTTGGATATCGAACTGGTTTACAGTTTACTTCATTTTTTAAATGTAGTATAAAAACGAATATATATTAAACTTATACCTTAATAATACCTGTTATTATTTTTTATAATTATGATAAATTAATTGAAAAAAATATAAACGTTGGTTAATAAAAATATAAACATTTTGGTTGTACAGTCAAGTGCACATCGAGCTTTACACTTGCAGTACAATTTTGGCTCTTATGACATAGAACTTAAGAACGGTACAAAGTCCAATATGTAAATGTCGAACTGCTCTTGACTGTACGTATTTCACTGCGTTATTTAAACGGTTTGGTTAGTTTGGCTGTGTGTTGTTTCAGAGTGAGTGAAAGTGTGAAAAGAATGTAATTGGTATCGCGTGGCCATTACAGAAGTCAGTCAGAGTATATGTGTGCATATTGTAATGTGTATGTAAATGAGAATGGAGAAAGAGGATTGTTTGTTACCTATATTTAATGGTTGTTCATTTAATTTTAATACGTTTTTTTCTTCTTCTGCAGGTGGGGACGATGAGGGAACAGGAAGGCGACGGCCCGGAGAGCCGTTAGCCGGACTCGATGGATGAATATGGCGGGCCGGCGGCGCCGCCCCGGCCGCCCAAGCCGGCGGCGCGCGTCCACAGGCCGACGGGCGCGCGCCAGCCCACCGTGTCGCTGTTACGGCCGCGACCTGAGGCCGAACGCGAACGCAACGCCTATGTGGAGGCTCCGCGGCGAACGCATACTGCGCCCGTGCCCCACACGGCCCACGCGGCTGCTCATCAGCCGCTCAAGCCGGTGACGATGCAGCCGGCCGCCGCGGCCGACAAGCGGCGCGCCGGCGCCCTACCGGCCGACTCTATCGTGTGCGAAACATGCGGCCGCTGCCGCTGCGAGCAGTGCGCGCGCCCGCGGCCACTGCCCTCGCGCTGGCTATGCGGCTCGTGCTTGTGTAGCGCGGAGGCGTGCGTCGACTATGCGTCGTGCATGTGCTGCGTGAAGGCGCTGTTCTACCACTGCGGGAGCGGCGAGGAGGAGGCGGGCGAGCCGTGCGCCTGCGGGCCGCGGCTAGCGTGCGTGGGCGCGCTGGCGGTGCCGCTGCCGTGCCTGTGGCTGTACTGGCCATTGCGCGGCTGCGCGGCGGCGGGCGCGTCGCTGTACGCGCGCTGCCGCCGCTCCGGCTGCCGCTGCCCGGAGCCTCCGCCGCGGCTCTCCAGTATTATCTAGTCCCGCCGCGCGCCGCCCGCGCCCTCCGAAGCGCCGAGTCGAGCGGCGCGAGTCGCGACCGCGTTGTACAAATATTTATTGGCGAGCGGAGAGCTTCGGACCGCGCGGGGGTGGACTCAGTGATCGCTGTGCCTGGTCCGAGTGGTGTGTGGTGGCGCGGGGCCGGCGTCGGACGAGTGCCCCGCGCTCCATGAGTGAATCGTCTACGAGTACCTTGTAAATATAGTCGTATAGTGTGAATGTACGTGAACGTGTCGCCCGAACGTCGAAAGTCTCAAATTTTCTTGAGACCGTAACGTGTCATAAGAAAACGATAACGTTAGTATTTTGGATTCCACACAATCCAGAGAAGATTAAGAAATGAGATATAAAACATACTTATTAAGATGTAGATAATTTACCATTTATTTATTAACTGAATTTGTATTTATTTGTAAATAAAACGACAACATTATATTATAAATACGAATGTTTACTACATCATGTTTGTTTTTTCTGATCCTACGCCTCAGCAAAATGAATCAAAATGTGATAGCGGTAGACTGATAAGTAGCAGTATGCAAGTAGATAGCAGCATAATACAAATAAATATGGGTAATTATTTCTATACTACTGCACTAGGTCTCAAGCAATAAAAAAAGCATCCAACAATCATTTCAATGATTAGGAACATTGTCACAACGTATGGACCCAAAGCATTTTCTAACAAATTCTAACTTCTGATGAGTACTTGCTAAAATATTATTTATATTTAATAATTTCAGTATATGCAAGAAAAAAGCAATATAGCCAAAGTAATTAGATGAAATTAATAAAATTACAAGTCTTATTTAAGCTCATGTTCGTGAGACCAGTGAAGCACAAATTGAGCATTCAATCTAAGTACATAATAAAATGTTTTGTACATAATTATGTGAAGCTTTGTGTGCATATTTATAACAAAACTTACTTACCTACAGGGATTTATATCTGCCTATAATCATATTATTATTAAATCGTAGATAATAAAAACGTTTATTTCTCTTCACAAATAGGAATACAAACAGTATAACCTTACAAAGTAAGAAATATACTCTAAAACATTGATGTAGTACCTCTCTAAAATCCTCTGAATAGTCAGCCTTGTTGTAAAAATAGATCTTTTCATTTTAAATAAACAAATTACTAATTAATTTTTGTAGAATGTATGTTTACAACACAAGTGTGTGTTAAAATTCTAAATACTTCTTATCTGCTTATTAGCGATTTCCTAAATAAGATTAGAAATTAGTGGAAATTACAAAATTACTTACCTACTGTCCATCGACATTGCTACAGCCATTTTCAATATAAAACAAAAGAAACCGGCTGGCTGAGCCAACAGTCGCACTTACTTCACTAAATACCTATTCAATTCTAAAAATAGAAAAACAAATAACAATTATCAAACAACAAACCAATTTTCTATTTTCAAACTGTAACTTTTTTTCATTGTTCACTCCACTCCACTCACTACTCACTTCAGCTGTCATAAATTAAATCAGATCTCTATCATTCATTCATTACTTTTATTATCATTCTTTCATTCGTTCTAGTGATGCTGCTTTAACCGAATACTCAATGGTCGACTATCGATTGATTGATAGCCTTTTAGTGACCTAGCGATAAGTTAAACGATTTATTCAAGAAAAATCTTTAAAACCTTTTTGATATTTATAAATTTGTATAATATAAAATAATTTCGTTGTTTGTCGTACAGTAAATTTTATTTCGATTTACTAATCAGATATTTATTTATCTGATGATATGTTTTTTTATTATTTCAAGATTATCGATAAACAATAAAAAATGAGTTGTCGATATTCGTCCAGAAATATATTAATTGGCAATCCACTATATTGCAGTCTAATGTTTAGTGACATTCCATAAAATAAATGTCGTTTGTCATATTTCTAAACGAGACGGCTCAATTTTTTTGCTATAATGACATACAGCAGACAAACAAGCACCTGATGGAAAGCGGTCATTGCAACCTATAAACATCAGCAACATCAGCGGCATTGCCGCTAAAAATGCGTTTACCGCTATAAGGAAGGTGGCAGTAGTTAGAAAAGGAATGTGAAAGAAGTTGGACTTACAGATCTATCGTCCACCGAACGCAACGTGAAGCAGCATCACGCCTAGCTCTACATCAAACTCCATGTAAAGATTATGCACTTACTTAATACATAGTTGCTTACCATCATCAGGCGATCCTACCCTACCTTGTATATCAAAGGAAAATTTACACAGACATTTGTCCCACACGTCACACACACTATTGTTTTCACTCAGAGAGTATAGATAGAGCTGGCATTAAAGAAAAAAATCGAGAATTTAAATACAAGAGTTTAGTTTCTGGACGGTTTCTGGTGACGTTACCAGAATCGGTAGATTTTGTTTAGATTTAATAGAATTTCTAAGACGAAAAGAAAACTTGACTCACTCATTGCTCAAACGAAAACTAGTGATTAAATTAGCTATTTTGACCTTCAACAATGTCAAGGTGTTACTTTCGCTTCCACTTCATTCTATAATCCAATGGTTTGTTTTACGAAACGTACTACTCTAACTCTTTAGAAACCACAAACAACCTAGCTAGATATCAATGATAACGAATAAAACAAGGTAAGTAAGTATATAAGACGCGGAAATTAATGTATTTGAAACCGTAGTACCGACCGTAGAGTCGGCATAAATTAGGTACTTTACACATTTATATAATAGTCACTTAGGTACTTATAGGTAACACTAAGTTGTCCCGAACGCTATAAATATAACTCTTTATGGAGACCGCGTAGCGTTAGGTAAGTACGTACCTACATTCGCTCCCCTTGGTGTTCATAGATAACTGATGTAATACGTACTCCGGCAGTGTTAGGTCGTTTTAAATTAGGACAACAGATGTTGACAGCTTGCCGACAGCGCAGCGCTGTTTGATGGCCGGATGGGCCTGGCAATGTGATAAAAGGATATTATTGGTTATTGGACCCAACACAAGTGTTAAGTGGGTGCGTACTGAAAGCGACAAAAGGGAGTTCTTATTTTAGTCACATCTATCATATCTCAGCCAGTTTCTGAAACGCATTTTTAAATTTAACGAGACATTAAATTATAGCTGTCAGTCAAACTAAAGATGAAGAAAACGTTGTAGAATTAAAATGTGTTTCATAAACTAGGTGTCTATCAGACCAAAAAAGAAGAATTTATCAACATCCTGTACCATAAAATAATTTGGTATCGTAAAAATGTAAGTAATTGACTCTTAACACCAATTTACCACTCTGACAAAACGAGTCTGGATTTAAGTGTTATGTAATTTTAGCCGAAGATCGAGGAAAGAACTCTACTGAACTAGAAGCAAATCAAAAATCAAAGAATAGTCTGATTTTTGGCATCTATACCATACTTACAGCATAGTTTTGTTACATGAACGTATTGATCATATTAGTTTAGGCTTAGATCATTCATGAACATTTGAAATATTCACCCTGTGTAATATTTTAATGACAATCCTAAACAACCATACCTATTATTATCCTTTCGTTTTAACATCATAGTACCTAGGCAACATTATGGAATATCTGGCGTGGCTGCATCGAACGAAGTACGAGTCGGTGCTATTTATTCGTCCCGTACACTAACCGCACGGTATCGAGAATTTAAATATTATAATGCTCTATATTTGCATCTCACATAAGACTATGTTTTCGACATTTATCTCAGAACAAGTAGTAAACAACACCGGACTCGGTATAAAAAATATGTCAGAGTTAACGTATTAACAATAGTAGACGTCCAATTCAGGTGATCTCATGTTTTTAAAATAAAAAGTGTTCATATAAAATGTGACTCGCACAGCGGGCCTTTTGACCTATGCTACGGGAAGATGGATCATTGTACCATTGTATGGTTGATTTGTGAGCAGGGTTGCCATTTGTTGGTGGCACGCGGTTAATGTGTACAAGACGAGTAACGCTATTTCACTGTCGAATATCGCTATTTATCGGACGCATGCCATGACCTATGCTCAGAGATGCATCATACGGAGACAGTTGATTTTGTTCCACATCAAACGAATGGCTTGCTTTATCGGCCGTTAGGAACATTTACGCATATACTTATGTATAGATGTAGGTACCTATACAAATGCGCTGTCTTCAAATTGAACTTTATACATTAAAGTGTGCTAGCCAACTAGTCGAAGACCGCTCAACACACTTGAAATATAAACCCTCGTATAGTCCATAAACAGAGTACAATAGTCTTGACTTGACAGCTTTCGATCAGTGGCCATACATTCCAATCCAATGACACACTCTATTGTATTTCTAACAGGTTAAAATATTCTTTGTAATCGATAAGTTTTAAAATTAACAATTGAAATGTTATTGTAACTTCACGAGTAAGTGCTTATTGTGTTTGTAAACTTGAATCCATAAATCAACATGAGGATTGTCTGCATAGACATGGTTACTTAGTACTTATGCGAAGGTAAATTTAAGCTAAAAATTTACAGCATTCCTATACACAACCAATAAATATAATTTAAGTCGTATTAAAAGAAGCCAATATGTTCAGAGACCGGTAATTGTCTAAGAGTGCGTCGGGAACGTGCAGGGTCGGTACAGCGGGCCTGGTGGCATCCAGTGGCGGCGCGGCGGGTAGAGACGACTCCGATAACGGACGGGTCATCGCGCAGGAAGCGGCTCTTCAAACGAACTCTGCCCAATCAACGCTAGATAACTGCTACTGGCTAATCAGTTATGACTACGCTTTGTTACCAACACGTTGTTGTTAGTCAGCTGTTTGTTGTACACCTACAATTTAACCTTACACTACCAGAGATCTGTTAAAAAAAATCAGGAGACAAACTGTTTCCCATTAAATATTCCTGACGTCAAGCAATCATATAAAATAAACAGTGTGCGCTTAGCGAAACCATAAATTGGTTCATTCATACACGACGACGTTTCGCCTGTGGATTCGCTTCATCAATCAATCGTTTATAAATAAAAGATGGAGACGCACGATGGAAGCTGCTTCCACTTCGAATTCTGACGTCAGTTACAATGGTAAAGGTTTTTTTATTCATCTCATCTTTATAAAAATGTTTATATTAAATTGATCATTTACATTCAAGGTCCGATTCCGCATCATAGACTCTTAAATCAACTTTATCGCAATCCCATTACTTCGCACTGGACTATATCAACGCGAGACGAGTAATCGGCACATCTAAGTCTTAAAATAGGTTGGCATATACTTAATTCACCAGAGCAAGTAGTTCGCAATGCTACACACATTACACGTCTGGGGCATCGCAAGGGATAGAGAGAAAAAAGAAGGCATGCCATTTTAATCGTTGAGCAGAAAAATGGAAGACGGTACAGGTACAATGACACTAAATTTCGAGATCCTCTTGCACACAGCACAACAGTCAGCAAATTTCACTCTAGATTTTTTTTATTAAGCATTAAACGTACACACTTACAAAAGAAAGTGTTACGTATGAAAAACGCACATCGAAATGTTTATCCGAAAATCTTTTAAAAACAAACCATGACATCATGTTTTTCGATCACGTGTCGCTCGAATCTCTGCTTTAGAAGTGCGATAATACGATTTTTTCATGTCAAATCGAGTCTAGCGAGTGGGCAGCTATAGTTTATCTCAAGACCCGAAGTAATATCTCGTACAAATTGGCGACGTTGCAAACTACACGGTCAGGAGGTCATGCGTGGACGGCTGAAGGCGATAAAAAGCGCTGACTGCTTGGTAATGCCAAACTATTCCTATACACTGCATTCGTCTGTATTGTCCTCCTCGCGGGCATTTTCTTATGAAAACGAGAATGTGGACAAGCTTTTTGTTGTACTTTGTCTTCTAATTTCGTGCTAACTTCATTTCCATCAACTTCACGAGAGTTCAGAGTTAGCATTAGGTACTTTATTATTAAATTAACATTACCGGCTGGCAGATCTTTTTTATTTTTCTTAGTCAGGAAAATGCGCTGTATGTCCCGCCGCTTAGGGCAGCGACGACGGGGGTCTGTCGGGCTCTTCGCCTAGTGATGATAAAAAAGTGAGGAGCATATCGTCTAAAAATATGACTTCCACTGCCACCCGCTAGCAAACATGAACCCTCAGAGAAACTGTCAGTAAACGAATCATATCTGATTGGCTTTGTGTATAGACTTTCTTTCAAAAAACAGGTCAGAACTATTTTTTGATCTTTACATCCTAATTGTATCATGACAACGTGAAAATAAGCAGATTCGTCTTATATTCATGTGTCCTGCCATTTGTAAACTCGAGTACAATGCGGTGTAAATTCCATCGTAATAGGATGTGGCCGTATGACCGGACCCACGTCCGGCCGCGGCGTCCGGCCGGACCGGACACCAGATAATAGGAACAGCGCTCCCGCATCCGGCGCGGACAATATCAGTCTTGTTTGCTGATATAGAGGATATAAACAAACGTAATACATCTGTGTCGATTGTATTTACTTAATGATTTGCAAATATATCTCCGTTCTTTCGTTTTCCATGTTGCTATGGGATTGGTTCGACTGGTGTTTTATGAGATTTTCTATGAGTTGCACCACTGCACATGAATAGAAAAAGTGTTGAGGCCATGTTTATGACAAGTTTTTTCGAAATGTTTTCATATAAGTATCAACCACAATTTAGCAACCCTCCGTCTACGCGCTTGTGTGATGAATTTACTGTAACTTTTGATTACGTGTGATTTCGACGAATTGCTATAGAATTTTATACAGATAAATTGGTATCATACTTCAGTAATTCCATGCTTCGAATACGCAGATTCAAAAACACTGTTAGTTCATTCATGCCAGCCCACGCTCCCCTCCTGCCGCGAAGGCGCGCCGCGGTGCCGGCCGACGCCACCCAACCGCCAACTCCTCGCTCGCTATAACCTCACAATTATGTGCCTTTAGATATTATCCATAAATATTTGTAACTGTTATAATGTTGAAAAATTCACGAGAAATCTTTCATCAAAATTGTTATAAGCAAAGCATTAGCCGCTTTAGTTTTTCAAATTCTAATTGCAAGTTCGACTTTTCGTCCGACTTTCTGATCGACTTTTTATTCCTAATAAAATTGGTCGAAACATCAGTCAGAAGATAGTCTGAGGTGACAGGAACTCTTATTAATCTGCTGCTGGTAGACAATTTAAAATTAATTTCACTATCATACTGCTAGGAAACTAATGTTCATTGAAGTTAATAGCTACTGGAAATTAATTCAGTAACGAAATCACTCATTGATATGAATTTATTCGTTATAAGTATATACTTACTTACCTAGTACTTCGAACTCTGATTTTGTACAACCTCTTGAATATGATTATGCAAATCGTTGGGTTAGCAATGTAATCGCACTCCCAACGTTTCATCAATGGCGGGTGGTGTCGGGTGGCGTATGGGACGGGGTGGGAAGCGAGGAGGCACCACCCCCCAGTACCCCTAGAAAGCATGGCACAGAAACTAACATGATTTCATAATGGAATCCTGGCGTGACGTCTTAACTACGAGTATGGCTAACACCATTGTTAATAAAAAAGAAAATACCATCGTTCAGACCCTTGTTCCAATCGTATCTTTTGGGAGATTATGATGATATAAACAGTATTGATTGCTGCATCTGAAAATCGAAACAGGAAATGAGTGGGAGTTAAGGCTTCTTTAAATACCAATGTTCTTTATAAACTTTTTTTCAATTCTTATTGGCATCATTGTTCCAGAGCATTTAGATGCAGCACTTGTAGAATTTGATATTTTTTCTCGACATACTTTAAAGTACCTACTTACTAACAAACTAGTAGATGAGCGAATTATAATGACCACAAATTTTCAGAAGTGGAAGATCGAGAGAAGAAGTAAGAAAATGAAGTATTTGTATGTATTTGTACATTCTATGAATGTGTACCAGAAAGGCAAGAGCTCGAGAAAAATGGCGACGGATAGTGAAGCGTTATTGGCAGTATCCTCAGTCGACGACCACGATCACTCTGTCAAGAGCGTAGCGACAAAGAAGAAGTTAATTTGTATATGAAACAGAAAGCGTATTAAACATTCTTGTATTCAATTACGCAAATGTTCCTATTTATGAACTAGTTGCAGATACTAGAAGCTTAAGTATTATAATGGTGTTGTACGTTTTAATTAAGTGTGCGTCTAGCAACTTGTAGTTGTCGCAATTGGATCGGCTTGTTGCCCGTTCTACGAGCCCACAGAGAAGGATAGTGCAAACATTATGAAATATAACAGAGACGCAATCCTTTTGGTGGCTTGCTACAAATGTTTCTCTAAAATGTGGAAAAATCTGAGCTCGAAGTATTACGTATTATGTCAATTACCTTGATGAATGTTAGCTCGTTCACCGCTCAGCTCAAACTGCTGTCTCTCAACTTCTCAAGTAGTTGCTAAAAAGGGAAGTTTCAATACTTCCTTCTCTATCTAATTTCTTTTTGATTAAATTTGCTGTAAGTTCCAAGATAGCTGTAGTATCTCCGGGACGTCAATAAGCTTCATTGCTTATTGTCAATAGTAGTAACACTACCTACCTATGTCCTAGTAGTAACACTTTGAACATCTTCGAGAACTACAAGCAAGACACTGAGTAACGAGTTTTCTTACATTCTGAGATAAGCATTCATTTTCATAGGTTTATCATTATTATTTATGGTATAATGAGTATTTAGTGGTCACATCGAAGTGTGCAGTGCCAATTCTGTAGTTAGTTTTTCTAGCGGCCATGATACGAACCTACGCTACTACTCGGTCGGAGAGATCAAGCGGAGGATGAGGACAGAGGGGAGTGTGGGCGAGCGTAGGCGGCGGCGGCAGGCGTAGGCGATTCGGCAGCTATACCTATAGAATGTTTCGCATTTGGGCAATTAAAGTGCGCGTGGCGATAAAATTGTGACGTCACTGCCAATGCTCACGTTTATGAAATTATGTAAAAGCTTGGACCAAAGGAATAAAACACATTATTTTTACTATTGATTGCTTACATTACACGCACTTTGTGAAATGAATTAGCTCATAAAATATTTTAGGTGCTGCTCTCTATTAATTATATCGATTTTGGGTAATTAATTAATTATATCGATAATTGACGAAACTCGGAATATATAGAAAGCGTACAATAACATCCGCGAAGTGTGAGAGTGATTTCCACAATAGAAGAGTTTCAAATGGGATTCTAGTTTGTGTGGAAATCGGGAGTATTCGTGTAAAATCGGGACTGATCGGACGATATCGGGAGCGGTCGGGCTTGCTCGGCTGCGCGTGCGTCGCTCTCGGCCCTGCAGGAAACAGGAAGTGGACTAACCGCGGGCTTCCGCTCCCATTCGCGCCGCTCGCTGTACGCCGGACGCGCACAGTTTCATTCACAACTTTATTTTGTGCCGATCAAGTAATATATCTCCTCTAAAATCTTCTACACTATAGGAGATTCTTTCTTTGAGTTCCAGGCCAGAAAGCGTGACTGTATTTTTTTTTTAATTCTTTCATATATTTTTGAGAAATACCTATTTGATGTCTGTTTGCTACGGCTGCCGGCTGCTATGATTCTCGAGGTAAAAAAAAAATATTTACTGAGAAAAATTTCCCGTGACGTCACAAGGCCGTGGGCGGGAGGAGTGATTAACAAGATAAGGGAGGGGTTAGTGGAGTCTGCGACATGACAACTCAATGAAAGTCGGGATGCTCGGTTACGTCACATCGATTAACATTTTCAATCCAGTGCAATCTTCGTAACTCTTATAACGTGACGATAAAGTTCAAATTTCAAGATAAATATGTTTGAGAACAATATCCTAAATTGCTCAATGAGTACTTGCGAATATCCGCCGAGACAGTGTGACCTCAACGGCTACGAACAAAAGGGACTAATACATTTCGAAGGGTGACGTATATTCTGCTAATAGGCTCCGATATTTTTAGACCTTTGTCACCCACGAAACACCGATAGGCAGGCACTTATCCTAACTAATATTATAAATAAATGAGAAAGTGAGTTTGTTTGTTATTCCTTCACGGCTTCACTAATCATCCGATCATTATGAAAATTTGTATCTATATATATTGTCAGGGGTACAGAGCCCAACATACCCTAGGCTACTTTTTATCCCGTGAAAGTATGTCATTCCAATGGGAAAATATTTTTTCTACTATAGAGGGCGCTGTATCGGCCAACAGATGGCGCTACAAGTCGCGCCGTGGGTTTTGTTGTCAAACGAGATCTACCTATGTCATAAAATTTACCGCGAGCGAAGCTGCGAGGAAAAGCTAGTTACTTATATTTGGCAATATATTTCAAATTGGGTTATAAAATAAATATGTAATTTTATTATTGACTAAAAAAAATATTATTTTATTGCATTCTTGCTTTTGATATCATTTAGGGCTATAACGCACGCAACGGTTTGGACTGGACTACATTAGTGGTCTATAGTGGTCTATCGATTAGTACAGCACTTTTCATGACGTTCTATTGAAAACACAATTAATTATATGTACTTACTGACTTTTGAACAATCCCCTGTGATTTTTTATGGGTATAACAATTATTAATTAGGTAAGTCACCACTAATTGTATCACACAGAGATTCACTTAAGTCACCACTAATTGTATCACACAGAGAATGGTCCTTTTTTGTGAAATAAACTAGAAACAATGCAAGTTTATGCCAATTTATTTTTATGCTTATGTATCTTTTTGTAAAAATTTAAAATACTCACGGAAAAGCATCGAGTACGGAAAAGGATTGTCTATTGTTTTCCCGAAGAATAAATACCATAATATTCAAATGCCAGAATTTCATTTGACCGAATGTTTTGTTGACCATAATAAACATGTGTGTCATACTCTTGTTCGCCCTAAAATTAGATTCCATAATGATACGAGTGCAATACGTATTGTTATCCATTTTGTTTATTGCAATAATATTATTAAACATAATATTTAAATGCCTTACAAAATTGTTTTCGAATCTATCTAATAACTCAGCCCACTTTCGCTATCGCTTTTATTACAATTTTAAAATACTTTGTCGAGTCTAGCTCGCTTCGCGCGCTCGCCTGTTGATAATCACAAGTCAAACCTAACCTAACCAAAATATTCCCATGTTACAGGCCCATATTAAAATTTTACAGATTCGATATGCCGACAGATCTCGATCAGCCGGATTGACCGATCTATGTTGTTGGTATTGGTTGTTCCAACCTTACCAAACTAAACCATACCTAAACCTATTGCTCATTTAGTATAAAACGAATTTATGTTGATTTTTCTGGAAGTTATGTTGATGGCAAATCATGTTATGGCTTGTGATAATACCGCTTACAATCATGATAGCAAATGATATTATTGAAATTGACTTTATTGGAAGCAGCAAAGTTTCTAGCACGTGACTAACATAGTAAACAATGAGTATGACATATGAAATTATGAGAAACAATATTATCTCTGTTGATCATTATAGCAGATGAAATTCGGGCAAATGAAATTCTGGCAAGTGGGTGTATTGTATACCACGGAAAAGCCATGAACCCAGAAAGTACCGCGCTGCATAGCGTCCTCTAGTATCAAACGTTAATATTTACTAACATGAAATACATAGATGTATGTATGTATGTATGTAACATCTATGTATTTCAAATACAAAAATGTAAGTATTTAATATTCATCAAAATATACAATAATTAATGATTAAATACTAAAATAAATACAGGTCATTAACCTTTCATAAGTAATTATCTTCGATTTGGGAGAGTGCCAAAACCCTCAAAAGAATTCTTTAAATATTATAAAACTCGCGATGTCCCATGCAGATACTTAAAAAACGAATGTTACTGAGGTACTACACGTTGTTTTCTTTTGCACAAAAGAAGAAAAAATAATCCTCGCCTCGCATAGGTACTTACTACATACATCCACAAAATCTTTTTTAAAGGGATAATATTAATAACTAGCTTCTGCCCGCGGCTTCGCCCGCGTGGCCTAGTAACAATTAGCATATTTTTCTTCAGAAACAAATTCCGGTCCTGCACAGCCCGGTACGGTACGGTTCCATCCGGTCCGGTCGGTCCGGTCAGTCCGGGCCGGTCCGGTCGGTCCGGTCCTGATATGGAACCTACATGCCAATTAGCATATTTTTCTACAGAAAAAAAAAACCGGTCCGGTCTGGCACGGCCCGGTACGGTGCGGTTCCTTCCGGACCGATCAGGTCTGATCCGTTCCGGTCCGGTCCGGTCCTTATATGGACCCTACATGACAAATTTGGCATCTCTAGACCCAGCGGTTTGGGCTGTGCGTCCTCTCGCAACTACGTTTGCGCATATCTCGCTTTCCCGTGGGATTTTGAAAAATCTTTTCTTAGTACATCCCTAGACGTCGTAAGGAACCTACATACCAAATTTGATATAGCCTCGCATCCTCGTTTGCGTATATCTCGGTTTCCCGTGGGAATTTCGAAAAATCCTTTCTTTGTACACCTCTAGACGTCCCCGTCGTAAGGAACCTACATTCCAAGTTTGGAATCTCTAGACCCACCGGTTTGGGCTGTGCGTTGATATATGTATAGTTAAGTCAGTCAGGACTTTGAATTTAATATTTATATATATATATAATATATATATATATATATATATAGTGTGGTTCCTTCCGGACCGATCAGGTCTGATCCGTTCCGGTCCGGTCCGGTCCGGTCGGTCCGGACCTTATAATGACCCTACATGCCAAATTTGGCATCTCTAGTCTAGACCCAACGGGTTTGGGCTGTGCGTCTTCTCGCAACTTCGTTTGCGTATATCTCGCTTTCCCGTGGGAATTTTGAAAATCCTTTCTTAGTACATCCCTAGACATCGTAAGGAATCTACATGCCAAATTTGGAATCTCTAGACCCAGCGGTTTGGGCTGTGCGTTGATATCCCCTTGCAACTTCGTTTGCGTATATCTCGGATTCCCGTGGGAATTTTGAAAAGAAACATACACTAAATGTTAAGTTGAGCAAATCGTCACATATTAGTGAAAACCGCATCCAAATCGGTTCAGCCGTTTCTGAGATTAGCGTGTGCAAACAAACATACAAACAGACGGACAAAAAAAAAACGGTCCGGTCCGGTTCGGTTCGGTCCGGCACGGACTCGGTACGGTGCGGTTCCTTCCGGACCGATCAGGTCTGATCCGTTCGGGTTCGGTCCGGTCCGTTCCGATCCGGTCCGGTCCGGTCCGGTCCGGTTCGGTCCGGTCGGTCCGGACCATATATGGACCCTACATGCCAAATTTGGCATCTCTAGACCCAACGGTTTGGTCTGTGCGTCCTCTTGCAACTTCGTTTGCGTACATCTCGCTTTCCCGTGGGAATTTTGAAAAATCCTTTCTTAGTACATCCCTAGACATCGTAAGGAATCTACATGCCAAATTTGGAATCTCTAGACCCAGCGGTTTGGGCTGTGCGTTGATATCCCCTTGCAACTTCGTTTGCGTATATCTCGGATTCCCATGGGAATTTTGAAAAGAAACATACACTAAATGTTAAGTTGAGCAAATCGCCACATATTAGTGAAAACCGCATCCAAATCGGTTCAGCCGTTTCTGAGATTAGCGTGTGCAAACAAACATACAAACATACAAACAGACGGACAAAAAAAAAACGCTCCGGTCCGGTTCGGTCCGGTCCGGCACGGACTCGGTACGATGCGGTTCCTTCCGGACCGATCAGGTCTGATCCGTTCGGGTCCGGTCCGGTCCGTTCTGGTCCGGTCCGGTCCGGTCCGGTCCGGTTCGGTCCGGTCGGTCCGGACCATATATGGACCCTACATGCCAAATTTGGCATCTCTAGACCCAACGGTTTGGTCTGTGCGTCCTCTTGCAACTTCGTTTGCGTACATCTCACTTTCCCGTGGGAATTTTGAAAAATCCTTTCTTAGTACATCCCTAGACATCGTAAGGAATCTACATGCCAAATTTGGAATCTCTAGACCCAGCGGTTTGGGCTGTGCGTTGATATCCCCTTGCAACTTCGTTTGCGTATATCTCGGATTCCTATGGGAATTTTGAAAAGAAACATACACTAAATGTTAAGTTGAGCAATTAGCCACATATTAGTGAAAACCGCATCCAAATCGGTTCAGCCGTTTCTGAGATTAGCGTGTACAAACATACATACAAACATCCAAACATACAAACATACAAACAGACGAACAAAATTTTACGAAATTCTTGTTCTATTGCTTATTCTTCATCGCCCTAAACAATTTTTTTGGAAATATATTCAATGTACAGACAAACTTTTTTTACACTTTTATTATATTATAGATAGATATAGATAACATTTTATACTTTAAAAAAAAAAAACGTTTTCATCAACAATTCCTAAAACTTAAAAGTCTCCCTTTTAAGATCTTTTAGTACGAGAATTAGGTCATTACCAACGTCTAACTAAAACCACAAAACAGAGAGAGTACTCTCTCTGTTTTGTGCTAAAACTGTCACAAGTTTACAAAGTACCTAACTATTAGGTAATCTGTGCTCAGCTGATTCCTAAAGAAGCGTTTTGGTGAAAATGAATTTAAGAAAAGGAGGGGTTTAGGATAATATATAATAGGGTCATCGAAATAATATTACTACGTATAGAACGGACACCGCGAACAAAATTTTTGTCACATCCCACAATTTTTTTTCATTATTTTCTATTGCATCATAATTGCATCCGCCATTTCTATGTGAAAATCATAGATTATCAAAAAGTAATCGTACAGATGGGATACGTAGGTACTAAGCGTAGGTCAATTTTATAATATAATTTAGGTATGTACTTATTTCTGAAAAATTTTTTGCTTTTTTTTTAACCGACTTCAAAAAAGGAGGAGGTTCTATGTTTCATTGTTTTCTTTTTGGAGGTCCGCCGATTACTCCTTCAATTTTGGACCGATTTTCATAATTCTTTTTTTAAAATAATATGTAATTTAAATATTGATTTTTTAAACTATATTTCCAAAATATTTTTATATAGTAGGTAAAAAATACGTAAATGAGGATAAAGTTACTAAGTAAAAAAAATAGTTTCTAGAAAACAAAAAGATGGAAAACGAAACAGCATTTTAAATTTCGACCAACCATTTTCGAACAAATGAAATTCGGGCAAACAAGTTTCGGAGTAAAGATACGTTACCATTCAACAAGAGGAGTTGTCTTGTCTGGCAGGCGACCGTCTCCTAGTATTTGCATATATTACAAAATACTTCAATATATAAATAGCTTCATTATAAAGTTTTGATTTAATCTCAGTTTATTTTTGACTAATATTAAGTTAAGAACAAAAATGTAATGTAGCTTCCTACCTATAAAACTAATATTATACCTATTTTCTATTAAGTTTATTCTATTAAGTAAAATAAAATATTGTAATAAAATAAAATAATCAGTTAGATGTCCAATAGGCAGAATATAAACAAAGTGTCGCCCCTGCGTAGTAATGTCATATTCTATGACTCGGTTGGGGGCGGGGCCAGGGAGGGGCGCGCCCCGCACGGCCGAACGCGGCGCCAAAATTTGAAGGCGCTGTCATTTCTATACGTAGTAATATTATTTCGATGAATAGGGTACGTATTATCTTGTAAGAAAATACTTTAGGGCAAGTTGGTGAAAACTGGCATTAAAATTACTACATAGTTTGGCCGTGACCTTTTCCTTCATTTTTTCCTTGACTTTTACCGCCGCCGTGATATGGCCGTGATGTTACAAATTCACGAAAACAAAAATTTTTGTTGTCATGATTGTTGCTAACCCACCGTTGCGTACAGCTGACCATTAATGTCGACGGAAACATCAATGAATGAACCCCAGCTCCATTCTTATTTCACTTCCGCTACCTGTCCTTGTCACTCTTTAGCAAATCTCCTAAACGTGCGAAAGAGTAGCAAATATTCACCACAACTGCGATCAAAACAGTTTTGAAAGAAAGCGGGGGAATGTTGAACTATCTTACAAACACTCACTAGTCACTACCATATAGTATTTGCTACCATAGAGTTAAAGTAGGCATAATAGCATGTTATTTCTTTTCTCCATAATATGATAGAGTAATTAATTAATTTTGTTTAACAAACGGGAGACTAGTTAGCCAGCCCAAACTAGAGGTATTGTAAGTATTAATATCTGTACAGTCTGTGCTAGAGGTTATTAGACAAGTTAAGGGACGCGTTTGTAGCGTAAGCAGCCAAAAAAATGTTATTTTACAACAATACAAAAAAAATGTAGGTGATCTTTTTAGAGGTCCGTAGTAAACTAACAAGGAACCCTTATAGTTTCGCCATGTCCGACTGTCCGTCCGCGGTCTAGCGCCTAGACACTTGATGTTAGAAAGCTGTAATTTGGTATGTATACTCATATTAACAATGCTAACAAAGTGGTAGAACAAAATTTTGAAAAATATTTTTCACCTCACAAGCTCGGAAAGAATCTGTTTGTCAATCGAAATCTGAGCGCAAAAGTGCATTTTGTGCTCTAGCGTGGAAAGTATTTTTAAAATTCGAACCTTTCTATTCTTTAATTTTTTATACCGCCAGTCCTCTAAAAATGCATTAATACTTATTTCATGCCAGTGCGCCAACCTTATTTTTAGAATAATCGAACTGGCCAGCACAACACCGCGTGAAAAAAAATAAACACTTATTTAATATATTATTTGCGTTTTTCTTGCACCTAGGAGTTTCCTCGCTGTAGTGAGGTGAAAAATTTTGTGTTTCGCTCGGCAGCAAAGTTATTCTGCGTCTCGTACCTTTGAAACCCTCGCTACGCTCAGGATTCAATTTAAGTACTCGCGCCAAAAAACAACTTTGCTGCCTTGCATAACAAATAACTATTTTTTGGGGTGCCTCCCCTACAGGTAAAGCAGGAATGATTTTTTTTCGCCCCGACCCTATGTTGTGGGGTATCATTAGATAGGTCTCTTATCAACGTCGAGGGTGTGGGACAATCATTTTCCGATACAATGATCCGTTTGCGAACTATTTACATTTAACGTGTCAATTTTCGTTTTGCACGGTGGTCCCCCCTCTATCTCCGAAAGTCTTGTATTTAGAAATTTGAAAACAATCATGGTAGTAGTCCATATGGTGAACCTATAATGACAACTATTATTATTTACTTGTATAATGTTGCCATTCATTGTATTTTTATTTTGTGTGTAACAGTTGGTAATGTAGTTTTATTTTTCTAGGCTTAAGACTTTGTAATTGTTACCTTTGTGGGAGAAATAAACGTATTTATTATTATTATTATTATTACGGTTAAGTAGGCTCTACTAGTTACCGAGTAATAGCCGACGAACTTATAAAATAAAATTTATTTGATGAAAACTTACAAATACGGAACCCTACATTGTGCGTAGCCCGACACGTACTTGCCCGGTTTTTTTTCAATAAATTTTTAGCTTTTAATGTAGTTTTCGGTTCAACTAGTTGCCATGCTTATTTTGAAAATTATTTTTTAAAGACAAAATACTAATTACTTAATTCAATTATTTCGTTTCTTTTTTAGTGTGGCATAATTAGTCGTTGTTTTGTTCACAAGCGCTGAGGCACAACAACAACAATCAATCATACTTAAGACCTGGGTACGATGCGAATGAGAGGTTTTTTATGTATTTATGTAAGTAAATTTACATAAATACAATAGGTATAGTGTACCTTATAACAATTTATTAATAAACATTTTATTAATTTAGTAACTTTGTGGTATGAAAATAAGCTTCAGAAGATGTAACATTTTAGGGTTGCGTTAAAATCATCATAGGTGTTGTCATGAACTAGCCGTCGCCGTCGTCGTCTCAGGCTGGCTTCAGGCTGGAAATAAATATTTTTTTGATATTACATATTATTTTTGATACGAGGGCGACACTGAAAGTTTTTTGAACTAGCCACTTGTAAACAAAATAATTAAAAAATAAGTTTTAATTTTGAAAATGGAACTCTTTGCATTGGCAAAGAGTTCCATTTTCAAAATTAAAACTTATTTTTTAATATTGATTAACGAGTATTTTTTTTTCTTTTGTTTTACGTTTTGGCGGCAAATTGAAAATTTCCCGAATCACGTCACCATGAATTTAACGCGAGTAAATTTTCGTGCCATGATTTTTTATGACTTTCGATGTCATATAATATAGGCATGGAAGTAATAAGTACTACGTACAACACTATTTATTACTTCCATGCAATAAGTCAACAAGAATGTTATAATAGACTTCGAATGGCCTTTCATGATGAAACCCCATCCCGTGCCACAATTTACTACTGGTATAATGAGTTAAAACGTGGTCGCACTATTCTTACCGATGATCTGCGTGAAGGATGGCTTTCTACGGCGACGACTGAAGTTAACATCAGTATTGTGCGGCGTAAGATAAAGAATGACAAACGAGTGACCTATCAGCAAATTTTGACAAGCTTAGGCATCGGTATGAGTCAAGTGCACAGAATCCTCCATGAACAGTTAGCGGTTAGGAAGCTTAGTGCCCGGTGGATACCTCATAATTTGACCGATGCCCAAAATCCGTCGAAGAAACGCCTAAAGACGAGTGGGAAAACTGCTTTGCTCAGTGGTTTCATCGGATGCAACGATGCATTGATGTGAAGGGACACTATTTTGAAAAGATGTATTAAAACTAATAACTTTTATTTTTTCACTTCTCATGCTCAGAAAGTGCTTATTTGCGCAGGATATAGGCTGCACAAAATCGAATTTTGTGCACAAGGGCAGAAAAGTAAACTCATAAATGTATCTATATTAAGGCAAAGGAAATGACCCATACAGCCAAACACAATAAAAAGTTCAGAGATAGAATTTGTTATTTGATAATATTTACTTTAATTTATTTGCCTTATGTGTTTTTTAAGTCATAAAAGATATTAGAATTTAAATTAAAGTACGGTAGGTTATTTAATTAATTTAAGAAAATTATTTTATTCCAAAATTAATTTAATAGTAGGCTGTATAGGTCTGCAGCCCAAGCCTAATTTCAATGTCGTAAGATTAAAAAAAAAGCGGCGGGAAAGGGGAAACAGGTCTTGTTTTTCGTGCGTTTATTTATTTATTTCCTCGCAATCGAAGTGAAAAGCAGAGTGTATAACTCGTCCACAAAACCATTTCTATCCTCGACATTACTACCAGCCCTCGCCTTCGGCTCGGGCTGCTAAAAGTCTCGGATAGAAATGATTCGTTTTGTGCACTTGTTGTAAAATCTACTATTGCCCAGCTTTTGATTTTCTAAGAACTTCCAGTTTGACCCTCGTATGTCTTTTTTGTGTATTCTTGTCGATCTAGATTCTATCGATCTTCGCACTGTAACGAAAGTAAGTAGCTATAAGTACTTTTATTTTCCATTATACATATTTCCTATTTTATTTTGAACTCTTTTCTATCAGTATAGTTATTTCCATCCTTTACAGCAAATCTAAATAGTTCATGTGTACCATATGAAAAGTAACTAACTTACTAGTAACTACATGTAATTAGCTAATGAAGCAAACTCTTCTTGTTAGAAAATTAGCCGTTTTACAGGAAACATTAAGTGATAAATAAATTGATGCCAACAGGGAACATACGTATCCGGCGCATACGCCGGAAACAACGCCATATTCCGGAAGTGACGCGCCCCTTTCTTCCCTCGTGCGATGTGCAGGCGCAGCTCATTCATACAACCGTGGGAGAATCCTCAACGGAGCCCGTGAGGCCGTAACAAACTATGAATGAATATAAACCGACAAATTAAACACACACGCAAACTTTAAATAAAAATAATGCCATGTAATAACTTCCATTTCGGTCGGGTAACCTTCGCGGTGAATGTTAAAATATCAATGAAATTGAGGGGAGGGATTTTTTGTGGCTGTAGTGTCATTGTCACGTTATTTTTAATTGTATCCACAAATAGTCAGCGGTTTGCAGCTGGTTCTAATGTCGTGTTTATTTGTAGGTGAAACAGACAGAATAAAAAAACTAGCGGACGTACGCTGTATTAATTCTTGTTCCGCTTCCCATGGGAATATCGAAAAACTTTCTATAATCTGCCGTGTAATATCGGACGGTGAAAACCGGATCAAAACCTGTGTCTAAAGCAGTAATAATAGCAGACAGGAAGACGCGGACTTTCTTATAGCTCTATCGATTTATAAATCATTTAAAATTTTTGATCATATAATAACTTCAACATCACAGCTTATTTAATTTAGGAATAAACAAGTTGTATTAACCATGTTATTACATCTCATTAACATTAAAATAACAGACAGTTTCTGAAACGCATATAAATGATACCTACATTAAATTATCTATGTCAATCTATCACACTTAAAATGAAAAACTTGAGACTTTTATTGTAGAATTAAATTAAAATGGGTTTCAAAAACTGGTAGAAGTTCTTCATGATGTAACCATCGAACAATATCGTTACAATTGGCATGTTTTACCTATACAGCATAAAACTATCTACGATCGGCAGCTGCTTCATTCAGATGCAAGCGAGGCTATACAATTGCTACACAGTATATCAGACAACAAAATGAATAAAGTTGAACTTTATTCGCTTTTAGATTACGTACCTTATTGCTATATCATAAAACTTGTTATAAGACTGTCTAAGATGGAAGCTTGGCTAATAATTATGTAAGTTCCGTTACGTATAACGAGTGGTCTCACCTTCGGAGCTTTCATTAATGAAGAACTGATGGCGGATCGAAATAAATCGGTTTATAAATTGTAGTAAACGCATTCGAGTGGATGAGCCATTATTTGTGGATTAGCGGAGATTAGGTAGTACTACCTAGTATTTATTAGTGTTATAAAGTAGTGCACTGAGATACAGAATTCCAAGACATTCTCCCTTATAACAATGAGTCAATCATTTACGACCAGAGAGACACTTAATGGCTTGCTTATTACACAAATGTACACATAATTTATTTATGGTAAGTTCCAAATTCATTTTAAGATTAAAAACACAATAAACTATAGCTGTCACAGTCAAACTAAGAATGAGAAAATGAGATAGCTTAAGATCTAACACCTAACACTAGACAAACCATTATAGGCAAACACCAAGACTAACAATTTAATATCCACCACATCATTGTTTGTCACGTTTGTCATGTACAGAAATTTAACCTGCACCATCACTATCTGTCGCATTCCTATTGGATTGTAAGTTTAATTGTATTGAAATAGGTACCTAAGCATTACATTTCTTTGATAAGCAATCACGAGCTCAATGAGAATAAATTATCGTCCCGACCGATTATTGTGCGTGTTAATGTTACATGACACGAAACCTACCAACTTGTCAATAAGTACCTATGTAAGTAATTTGTTTTTGAACTGCACGAACACTCATATATCAGAAGTTATCGCTAAGTAAGTCGTGCTATCAATGAAATTATGAATGGATACAGACCGTTATAGCGATGATTGTGTTGTGCCGAAGCTCACAGAAATAAACAAGTCTGGAATCATTGTTACATTATTACACAATTTTAAAAAAGTGCCTTCAACCCCCGACACAAAAAGAGGGCTATAATTTTATGTTTAGGTGATCTCCTTGTCTCTCTTTAGTATAGTAGCTCCATCGAGTATTATGTATCTTCCCAAACGGATGATTTGTTTTTGATTCAGTTTTTTTGTCTGAAAGGTGACCAATAAAAAATAAAGTTAAGAAAATATCTTTAGCTGACTGGAGATAATGTTTATTTGATTTTCAAAGTGTTCTCTTTCTTATTTTTTATCATACGACAGGCAAACAAGCCAGCAGTGGGCCACTTGATGGAGTAAGTAGGGAAACCGCCACCGCGCCACTTATGAACATCAGTAACAACACACCAATGCGTTACCAAGGAAGCGAATATGGAGATAAGAGATAGGAGTGGAGTTGGGCTTCTGTTATTTACTGAACGAAAAATATTCGGCTACTTCACGTCGATATTCTGTAAGAGAGTGGCTATCTACCCGGTTTGGCTATTGCCAGCTATTAGCCATTTCTTATGCTCTACCACTACGTTCTTTCGATTTTCTTCTTGGTTCTTTGTTCTCTGTTTTTTATATTTTTACTTATCCTTCATTATATTTTCTTCAAACTCCTTTTCTTTACCTACAGCTAGATCTGAAAATGAACTGAACTTCTAAGAATCTAAAATGAACCTTAAAATTTTAAACATATGTTATGAATAAAAATGTTGAATGAAGCGGATTGCATTGATAAAATTCAGGACGATGTGAATGGACGGGAGCATCTGGTATGGCAGGTGTGCTGCCATCTTGCGTCTCTTGAGAACGGGGAATCGGCATTTTGCGGACAAAGGTGCACTTCTTTGAAGCGTATCGGAGATCTCAATGTTCAACGGGTGCTTTTCTAGAGATGTTTGAAGTGTTATACCTAATTATATAAAAATACGAAAACGAAATTAATGATAGGCCGTTTTACGTGTCCAAATTATGGTGGCCAGGCCCATTTGTCCCAAGGGCCGTGGCCGTGGTGGGTTCGAATCCTACGCAAGGCAAACATGTTTGTGTGCATGAGCATCAGCAATAGAGTATTCAATCCAATAGTATATCTTTGCTTAGTCTGAGATGGCGTTGTGAAATTCGTAAAAAAAGATTCTTTTTTCATACATCCGCGGATTGCAGTGTTAAATTGTGTATTAAAATTACACAATATTATTTTTGTTTCAAATCCGTCTGTTTCAGCTAATGCCCTAAAGATTTCAACATATTTTAACTGCACTTTCGAAATACGCATAGAAGCTGAAACAACCGCCGCGAAATGAAAAATAAAGCTAATTAAACATATATTTTTTAATATTCGTTTCAATCCTTTCCACTTTCGCCATTATCATAGAAAACAGCTGATGATTCGTCATAAATGTATAACGTCCTTATATCTATCTAAATCAAGCTGTTTGCGTTCATTATTCCTGGCATCAACTGACATGACATGTCGTCACTAAGAATGGAACTTTATTTTTACTTGCAGTAAACATTAATTAATTAGTGGTCGTCATTTAATCTCTAAAGCAACTCGTAGGTGGGTGCGCGCGTTCCCACGCTGTGCCGCTCCGCCGGAAATCGCCCCCCCTGCCGCCGCCCGCGCCGCCCGCGCAATAAGCCCCGCGCCGGGCCTGCGCACACGCACCACGTAGCCCTACCCATCTAAAAACTGTCATTCATCTGCAAAACAAACTTTAAGACACGTTTAGCGAATAACCATTCATAAAACTCCCTTTGTTAATATAACTCAATTGCACTTCCTTCCGCTCCTTCGGGGCTGTTTCCGCTTCTTATTGTTACGGTCTTTGCCCAAATGTTTCGCCGCCAGTAAAACTCCGGAAGGAAACAATCGGCAACGGTCTAACTGAATTATAGTTATTTATACTAAATAGAGAAATGGCACTTCCGTACCTTCAGTTGTATTGTTGTAATCAGGTAGCATTGTAAAATTAAATGGCGACTTTACAATGTTAAGAAAGATGCTTTGAAATAATGGTCATAAAGCAAACCTAATTACATTTAGGGAAAACCTAAACAGATGTTTGTAGGTATTTATGGAAATATGTATTAAAGATTGACTTGCAGGACTCTTCGGGTCGGCGCAGGCTGCATGTGTAAATACAGGGCTGGAGGCCACCGCGCGGGTCGACCTTAAAGGTTGCTGCGCGGCCGTCGAACCTGGCAACTCGTTATATAACTTAAAACGCAAACTAACACCGTGTAAAGGACATAGTTGCTGAAACTTTAACTCACGATTTAATATTTTCTTATCAATACAATGACATAATCGGAATCGCGACGTAGAATTAGTATGTAGTAATTTCAAAGTTACGCACTACAATGAGTCACAAGTGACTATGAATGGAACTGATGTTTATGATTCATTTTCATAGAAAACCAACGGAAACTATAACTTAATCTCAGAGTCTGGGCAGCGACCGGAAATCCGTCGATAGTGCGTCTCGACTCAAGTAGGCACCAAACTAACCTGTCAAATATAAACTATTATTACGGACGAAACAACTTTTACCCACTTCCTCCTTCCTTGTCGTGTCTATTTTAAGTTGATATACTTACTTACACCAAAGTAAAGTAGAACGTCTGCCACAAAGTTTTTGTTGAGATTCTAAAACTATGTATATTGACAATATTGATAGGAGAATTCGTCTGCTGCTTCGGACTGCTGGGAACTAAGCATTTCATGGTTACGCCCATTTGTTTACGTTGTATTTCACGTTTTTCAGTGACATTTACATACCTTATAAAAGATTGACTATCAGTTGCTTGCGGGTAGGGCTTGGACGCGGGCCGCGCGTGCCCGCGAACAAAGGTACCGTCCTCCCGCGCCCGCCTGCACCCTGCACTCACAAATAATAAGTAAATACACTTTGTTCCCTTGCATGGCTTCTACTTTTTTACTCTTTATTATCACTCAGCTGCAACTCAAACCTATTTCGAACTGTTTCATTACTTTTGTATCAAGAGGAGTGATTCTCTCCAACTTGATCCTCAATTCTCGCAGTTAGTACAGCCAGTGTCGCTCTAGGTCGAGCTCAGAGACGCCCCTAGGACTGTAAATTTTGGCGGTGAGAGTTCTACGCTCACGCAATTGGCAGGTATAGCAAAAGATCGTAGCAGGCCTAGCTACAAAAAAAAACGACAAAAATTCTGGATCCAGTATCTTCTCCAGTATAAAAAACAAAATCATTTATTATGACGATTTAGTATGACGGCGATGTTCGATGATGCATTTCCGTTTGTCCGTTACCGTCACGTCACCGAGAACGACATGTCGGTGGCGTTGTTGGATAAACGGCCCCAGATGTATGTTCCGACAACAGTAACGTGTCATCTATTTTCTGGTTCATTGCAGATGCAGATCTGAGTGCTTAGTACGAGTTTTTTGTTCGCGTTCGATCATGTCGACGTAAACAAACTGACCAAATAGTGAAGAACTCTCATGTTGCGAATTTATAAGACGAGTGTTACGTATCAAAATTGTGTGGCTTACTTGCTCACATCATGAAGTGAGCAACCCGGCTAATTTGGAAATCTAACACGGGTGTAATAAATTCACAATATGAAATTGTTTTTACAATTTGGTCGGCTTGTAAACGTTAACACGTTCGAATGTGATCAAAAAACTCGTACTAAGCACTCTGAGCAAATAATAGTAATATTATACTTTTTGGTATTACCTGATGGCAAAGCAGTAGCACACCTTATTGCAACGGATAAGAAACCTTTAGTTTCTAATCAGTTGTTACTGATACTGGCCTGTTAATTGCTTCTTCACGGTCCCTTGAAGAAGCATCTCGCTCTTCGTTTGTTTTTCTTTACTTTAAATAAAAAGTACCACCGAAATAAGAAAAGTGCTGATTTCACCACTAATAATGTCCCGAATATTAAATTTAAAAAAAATTACAGTTTATTTGATGAATAAGTATATAAGTTACTAATAATAAGTTCGGTAGTGGTGAGACCGGGTAACCGCTAACTTTTTTGCTCTAGATCAGCCTCCCAAAAAGGATTTTGCTATGATTTTGCTTTATCAAATAATGTCACCTGTATTTTTTGAGGCTTTGTCAAGCAGATTTTACATTGGTTTTGTTTACAAATAGCCGACATCTTTGGACATCTCGTTTCATCATATACATCTTAACACACCATGTCTTACCCCTTTATGTATGTTTAATTTAGTTTTTTTTTATATTCTACTGTGTCGGGTCTTGCTAGCTAATCGTCACCCTAAGGTTTCCTAAAGTTTACTTTCAGTTCAGTAGATATAAGGTATAGTTCATGTTGTTAATTTCTGGCAATGGGTACCATTGTTATATTTTTCACAACTCCAATTTCTGATTGACATCGTTATTCTCTTTCAAATAATTCAGATTGTTTGATCATACCCAGCAAAAACTGAATCAGGTGCTTTATATAGGCTGACAAATGGAATGTATCTGATCGTCGAAGAGTGGAACTGGTTTACAGTGATTACTAAATTTGGTAGGGTGTTCTATGCAACCCGAAGCCCTGCCGAGGACGGAATGCGTGGCAGGTGTGTGGGACACCCGCTGGCGGTTATAATGTGGACATGTCTTGCGCCTTTCATATCTTTTTATGGTATTAAATAATACGTACACTAGATTAAGCTTTCTCAAACACTTTCTATAGTAGACGAAATTATTCATGATCCAGGTGTACCTGATGATGATGATGATGTGATGTTTTGTTACTACCTTGTAACACCTACGTAAACACTTTATTTCTCAAACGGCGTTAATGAATGAGTCCGTCATCAACTGTCATTCGTGTCGCGCGTATCAGTATTGTATTGTATTGTCATTTATCAGTGATCATACATTATATTTATATAAATATATTTTTATTTTTAATAGTAGATTTGAGTGCGTTTGACCTCAATCTTGCCTGATGTTAAGCAAAGATGAGGTCCAGGGTGGTACACGCAAACTCAAAAAATGCCTTTTCACTCTTGCCTTGAAAATTCCTAAATTATATGAACGGAAAACAGCGCCGCGGGGAGGCGTTCGATACCTTAGCCGTCCGCATTATGAATCACTACATAGTATAAAACAAAGTCGCTTTCTCTGTCCCTATGTCCCTATGTCCCTATGTCCCTTTGTATGCTTAAATCTTTAAAACTACGCAACGGATTTTGATGCGTTTTTTTTTATTTGATAGAGTGATTCAAGGGGAAGGTTTTAAAGTATCATACATTCCAAAATTCCCACGGGAAAGCGGGATACACGCAAACGAAGTTGCGCGGGTTTCGCTAGTTTACTTATATTATTGAACGGTACAGTGATTATCAATATCATTACAATTGTCCCCGATACTACACCGCACATTTATGGTCCTTCGGGCCTATCTGGTTTTTAGGGTTCCGTAGTAAACTACAAGGAACTGTTATAGTTTCGCCATGTCCGTCTGTCCGTCTGTCCGTCCGCGGTCTAGCGCCTAGACGCTTGATGCTAGAAAGCTCTAATTTGGTATGTATACTCATATTAACAATGCTAATAAAGTGGTAGAACAAAATTTTTTAAATTTATTTTTTTGGGGGGCCTCCCCTACAGGTAAAGTAGGAATGAAATATTTTTTTCGCACCGACCCGATCTTGTGGGGTATCCATTAGATAGGTCTGTGAAGGGTGTGTGAAGACCATTTTCCGATACAATGATCCGTTTGCGAATTATTTACATTTAACGTGTCAGTTTTCGTTTTGCACGGTGATCTCCGAATGTCTTGAGTTTAGAAATTTGAAAAAAATTATGGTACTAGTCCATACAGTGAACCTACAAGGAAAACTATAACGGTTAAGTAGGCACTACTAGTTACCGAGTAATAGCCGACGAACTTATAAAGTAAAATTTCTTTGACGAAAACGTACAAATGTCATAAAATATGGCACTGTACTCATCTGCTAGCAAGAAATGCGTAGCCAATACGGAACACTACATTGTGCGTGGCCCGACACGTACTTGCCCGGTTTTTTTTTCAATCTACTGGTACCAATGTATGTGCTATCCATATCCAAGAGTTTACCTATTCACTAAAAGACAACATGAATGAGATCTACAGAAAAACTTGTTTTTAATTTCATTTCATTAAAGTGTTTAGGTAAATGACTTTTGTACAACTTTTTTTTATGATATAAATTCATTAGCCCATTTTAAACGTCAAAGTGAATATAAAAAAAATATTTCTTTAGATGACGGCCATATCCACAAAATCTTACGCGAACAGATTTCGGGAACCACATGTCACTTCCTTTATGACTCCATACGAGGGGGCTGCAGTGGGTTCCAATATTACTGCGCTCAAACGAAGGGTTATTTTGCGAACAACTGAACCTATACTATAAGTTTACATATATACTACATATTTATTGGTAGAGCTTTTAAAATGTGATATCTGTATAAAAAAATTCTAACTAATATTATAAATTCGTTTATAAGGATGTATGTATGAATGTTTGTTAATGTCACGCAAAAACGGTTTGATTTAGCTTAAAATTTAGTACCTAGGTAGGTATTTTATCCCGCACATCAGACGGGAACGAGCAACAGGATTCCACTTCGAGCATCAGCTAGTAATCCCTAAAATAACATTAGAAAACAAAGTATGTACACACTATTTAATTTAAGTAAGTAATGCGTTTGAACGTACAATGCGTTAATGTGTAACTGTACATAAATAATTATGTCTTCATTGGTTAACTTATGCGAGATATATACAACGCTGTACACTGCCTGCGATATGCAGAGTAACAATTTTAATCATTTATCTAAATAGCATGCAACAATGTAGCGCGTTACAATTGTGGATGTTGCCAATGTTGCTAATAAGGTTGCCTATGTACATTTTTAAGTAATTGAAAAAATATTCTTGGACGAATCACACACCGCCAGATAGTCCCAAAATAAGAAAAACTTGTAGTATGGGTACTAGATTTCTGAAATTTTACAGGGTGACTTTGGTCACACTTTGGTGGTTTTGGTCCAATTCTTTAAAAGTGGTTAAACTAGAGGTTATTTGCAACAAATTAGCTCCCATCAATAGGGTCGAAAGTGAGCGATTTCCGAGATTTTAGTGCCCCATTTTACAATTTACGAAAAATTCCCTATTATTACTATGTACGAAAAATCTAGTCGTCTTAGTTTTTGATCTGCTTTCTATTGATTTGAAAATCTTTTTACAGTTTTTCCAAGCTTTTATTTAACTTACAATATAATTTGTTAGATTTGTTCGGTGGTGAATTAAACTCATAATAGACGGATGGCAGCCCTAGTTGATACGCAGTTTGCAAACAATGCTTGGCACTGAATGAGCGGTATTATCTCGCGTCGATACTGACATAATGTAATGGTTACGGAGCCAGCCTCGCTGTCTCCGCTGTCGATCAGTGACGAGAATAAACCAATAGTGCTTATACCTACTTCGAGCGAAAGAGTGCTACGATTTTATACGTCGTATCATCGTATGTATGACATCGATTGTATTTTGGTATAGGGCACAGAACAGACAGCGTTTTGTTTTTTGTACTTTTGGTGTGAAATTAACAATTTTTGAGATTTTTCATAAATTTATGTGATAGATATACAATATCTGGAACTTGGACAAAGAAAAATTCTAAGAGCTTGTTCCACAGATTGCGCAATTCTCCTTATTTCACTGACTTTTGATTCTGTGGGAAAAAGCCACCTTGGTACTAAATAATAAAAAAACACCTCTGCTAGATGAAAACCATGATATTTTACTTTTAATGACTTACCAACTATGTAATGAAACCTCTATGTTTACAAAAGAGGGTTAAGTAAGAGCAAGCAGAGAAGCAAAGTGGAACACACATGCGGCGAACAGGACACAGCGCATGCGCGAACATTAGCATGCGCCAGCACGCGCAGGCCGGAAGCCGCGCGAAGGAACATGGCCGCGCCGCATTCAACATGGCGGCACGGCGCACTGACGATGAATCGATAATTAACGACGATAACCGATTTCATATTTCAAATCTATACCTTTAACATCATGTTACATCACCTGGACCTTAACAGGAGGATGGGAGGCATCAGAATTCTATACCGCTGCCTCAAGATCCTTGAGCGACCTTACAGGACTGACGAAACTGATTAACTATAATCATAAATGGAAATGCTTTAGGACGTTCGTGATACAAAATGTTCGATTGTTCTTTTTTAAGCTTGGTGCATGTTGGTGCTATAAAAAAAAAATTAACGGCCCGTAATGTAGTCAATGTTTTGCGAGTTGGCTCCATCGAAGAATAATGTACTGTTGGCTCATCTAAATATTGATGTTTGTAAAGTGTTTCTTTTTGAAATGCGTCGATCTGACGTGAGCTTCCTTTGCTTTTGAAGTTGCAATAATTAATGGTGAGCCGTCGATCGTGATAGCTTTTTAACTATGAGATTTTGGATCCCATGGAGAAGACCCTCAATCAATACCCCTCTTAACTTCAAATTAGAACAGTTCACATTAGTCCATATCTGAATTTTTCATTTAACGAAAGCTAAAACCTGCAGGGCTACCATGAAAGTATCCATCCATCCGAACCAATGAAACACGTAGTTCTGTCAAAAAAGACATTACTAGTTAGAATAAGGTTCAAAACTGGTTAGAATTCAACGAAACGTCAGTCCTTATTTTCATAATTTCGTTTCATGGTTGCCCCGCTGGTGATTCAGAGGTGCAATGATCACCAGGTCCTAATAATGTATATAATCTCGTATAAATTCGTTAGAAGGATATATTTATTAGACTACCTAATAGGATTGACAGTCAGTCACTCATTGTTGGTAATTTCTTAAAACCATCATTGTTGTGACCACTTCTGTTGGAATATTTGAAGGTAAGTGAGGCATACCTAAATCCTAAACATGTAAACGTATTGCAATATCACCGACGACATTACGATAGAATCTTTGTAAAAGATGTCATAATATATAATAGGGTCTAATGTCCAAGAATTTTACGAGTCTAAATGTATTTTCAAAGTCAGAGGAAAGAAAGTGAGCATTTAGATTGGACGCAGCCTGTCATAGTCGAGTGCACATAGTTTTTACAGCTACCCTCAACGCTTCACTGAGCCATGCGCCCGCGAGATGTCACGACCACCGCAATGCAACCGAAGCTCGATGTCTTTTCTTGTTGTATGCTGCTTTTTCTGGTATGCACCGGTTTATTGGTTAGATATATATTTTTTTAAGTTTTTATTTGCCTAATATGTATGGTAAAATAGTAAATAAATAAATATATAAGGACAAATCACACAGATTGTGCTAGCCCCAAAGTAAGTTCGAGGCTTGTGTTAATATGGGTTACTAACTCAACGATACTATACTTTATAGCAAATACATCTATATATATAAAATTCAAAGTACTGACTGACTGACTTAACTATATATCAACGCACAGCCCAAACCGCTGGGTCTGGAGATTCCAAATTTGGAATGTAGGTTCCTTACGACGACGTCTAGGAGTGTACTAAGGATTATTCAAAATTCCCACTGGAAAACGAGATATATGTAAACGAAGTTGCGAGGGTTTTAGTGATCCGCTGGGTCTAGAGATTCCAAATTTGGAATGTAGGTTCCTCACGAGCGACGTCTAGGGGTGTACTAAGAAAGGATTTTTCTAAATCCCTACGTGAAAGCGAGATATACGCAAACGAAGTTACGAGGGCATATCAACGCACAGTCCAAAACCGCTGGGTCTAGAAATTCCAAATTTTAACAAAAACATCTGTATTCTGCATTGAATCTGCACGAATAGTTTAATTTATATTTTTAACACCTATCATAATAGAGACCTACTTTCTTTACTACCGATCAAGTAAACATAGTTCGGAGTACTACCTATATGACGTATTAGTCGTGACGTCGGGGCGCGGGGTGTGCGGGCGGCAGAGGACGCTGACCCGCGACTGCGCCCGCGCACCCGCTGTGTCCTGGAGGCGTTTGTCCGTGTTTCAGTGTCAGTTTTACGTAACTTATTTTGCTATTAGAGATAGGAAATTTCACTAATATCTATTTATTAATCCTACAAAGTTAATTAGTATTTAGCTAAGGGCGATGAATATGAAATTAAATGAGTCCATAAGGTCTTTAATTCTTTAATTATAAAAGTAATAAAAGATTAGATTGAAGCGAGCACTGCTACAGTCAACTAATGAAAGAGGTACCTAGTCCAAATTCCACATGGTCCACATGGCGCTAAGATGCGCTTTGATAGGCAGATCATCTGCTCCAGACGAAACTGACCACGTTGCTTAGACATAAGGAAAGAGAGAGAGCGAGTAGATAGGGATGAAGCCTGATATGAATATTAATATTAAGAGACCATCAATGCGCTGACCGATATAAGGAAGAATCTACAAGATTCTACCTTACCTCTCATACATAACTGCTTCAAGCCGATATTTTGTGAGAGGTTGGTACTTCCCTATTGTTATTTCATAAAATGCTAAACTAAGTAGGTATACTTACCCCATTGGCATCAGATGAGCCATACGTTCATCAACAAAGTACAAGAAATACAATTTAATTGAGGTTAAGCTTCCACTTAACCTTTTCTATATAAAATGTTAATGTAATCGCTTAATTCGTTATCGAAGTTATGAGCTAAAACGATGAAATTATGTATTTATGCGATTTTGTGGCCTAAAATCAGTAGCCGATCAATCGGTTTACATGTCAACAAGCCAGTATTAATTATTCATCGCTAATTAGCAGTTTTGTATCGGACGAATGGTCGGTAGATCAGAGCGGCTCCGCTGTGCCGGAAACAGGAAAAAGGCAATCAACATTCCTAAAAATATCACACATTTGGTGCTCATCCGGCGGCCGCGGGCGTCGCGCCGTGCCGCGTCGACGACTACGTCGCTTTTTACACGGAGCCACGGAAATAATTTTATCTTCTCATATATTTTTTAGATGTCCGTAATTTACGGATGCCTCAATTTCGACGTGTTCGTCCGTTGCTTATCTGATTATATGCAACAAAAAAATCCCAAAATATGCATGCAAATATGCAATATAAATTGCTAAAACATGCAACATGAAATAATACAGGAAGTCGTATTTTTTATTTTAGTAAGTACTTAAGGAACACAGTAACGGTATTGCAAGCGTCTATAGGCTACGGTGATGCTTACTTTCAGGCGGGCCGTATGCTTATTTGCCACCTTAGTAGTATAAAAAAAAGTGGAAACGGAGCGTTCTACGTCTACTGAGGTGACTGGGCACAATTTAAATTTGAGTGCGATGTTTTGACTTATTGTATCGGGCAAAATTTCACGTGTCCCGTTGATGAAGCTCTCAATTTGGCACAAGGGTTCCAACCCTGGGTTGATTTTCAAATTCGATTTTTTCTTTGAGTTTATGTGCGATCGGATGTCTATGTGAGGCATCTGGGCGATGAACGAGTTTGAGATAGTGCGTAAATATGCAAGATTTCAATTTTTTTGCTAAAATATGAAACTATCGCTGAAAAGGGTTTAAAATATGCAAATGCATTTTTGCATATGTAATCCCTTCTCTACTTATCAAACACTTGGTACATACTATGAAAGCATGGTTATAAATAGATTATCTACGTAAAACTCATTCAATAAAATTGAACATTTTGGAAAAATATCGATTTCTGGGGGACAATGTTATACAAAATTTGTTGGACTTTCGAGATTGGTTTTCTCGTCTATTCCATGATCGTCCCGTCGTCGTCATGGGTCGTGTCGGTATCGAGTGGAAAAACGGCTATTACAATAATAGTTAATCGATAACATCGACCTTACCTATCGAGAAAAAGCGTTCAATATTTATCGAAATGTCATCGCGACTGTTATTTATTACCCTGACCACTGAAATAAATTTAGATAGACGCCGCAAATATATGCCTAATGAACTTCGCATAGTTCGCATGTCAAGGACGAGGAAAAAATTATCTACGTATTTCAATATTTCTGCGTAGGTACATTTAGTTTAGTGGTCTCATTCGCAATAATGGTAGCCGACGATGCCAAATTTGCAGTCGTTCGAGGGCTCAGAAAACCTAAGTACCTATTTAATTTCGAAGATTAGGCGAAGGAGAGCAAAAATTGTCGAGTCGAGTCGAATTGGAGTCAAACATTTAAAAAAATCTGTGGCACAAAACTACTTACTTTATTATATTTCTTATAAGTTATAATTTTTTCTTGAAAATCGAATTAGGTAAGTACTTAAATTCAAAAGTGTAAAACACTCATAGTAGATTTGAATACCAGAATACATTTTGCAAAAGGGACATTTTAGGAAAGAAATATTCTACGAATAGCTCGTGTAAAAGATGATACCTAGGATTTGGCGCGTCGATCTTTCACTCGCCAATTTCATACAGATGCACAGATTCTTTCACGGCGTCTATTTTATTCTATATCTATGGTCCGTCCCGACACACGGCTGATATTACAATTCCCGACAAGTCCACTTCTAGTACTCGCCCGCACATAATTAGATAATTTCTATTATTTATATGCGATGGGGCGTGTGTGTTTCGCATAACAAATGCGTGGCTTCCTTTGGCTATACGAAGAAAACAGTCCAATTCTAGCTAAAGAGGATGTGGGCATCGGCAGCGTTCGTTTCATTTACAAAAAGTTCCTGTCGTGACTATAAGAAGTCCAGGTGCCGCAAAGTGTTCGCAGTCTTGGCCTCATCCTCGACTAATAAATAATAGGATTATACTAAAATATTTTGTTATTTATTAGTAAAAATAATAATTGTAAAAATAAGGATTATGTTCCCTGATAGGGACGTATTGAAAGGGAGAGCCGGAGGTTCCAAGTATTGACAACTAACATAAGTTTATGTTTAATGTCATGGTTTGTAAAGTAGTAACATCGAGGCCCGTATGTATCCCATATACTCAATGGTTGGTAATAATAAATTCATAGACCGCATTGTTGACGATGTATTTAATAATACAAAAATAAAACGCACATTTTAAAAGAAAATCTATTTCTAAATAAATACATACGTATTATAAAATATACTTAATTTTATTTACTTACAGAATAAATTACGACTAAATTAAACAAATGCAACCTTTGAGAAATTTATACATATTTGTACAAAACATAGGATATTATTTGTAAAAGTAATTAAGTACTGTGCTTGGAGTAGTTGGAGTACTTACACTGTGTACAGTCAGTTGCAATAAAATACACGATTCGGTCTTAATACGATGTAACAAAATCTAAATTTATTGCGACTAACTAAACCATACAACATTCATGCAGAAAAAAGTTATTATAATATGTATTAGAAAATTACACTTATAGTACAATCACTCGCATGTGCTTAATTGCACTGGACTGTACAAATGGCAAATACGATGAGAATGAGAATCAGAGAAATGACAAATATGAGCAAATAATTTATACCGGGACGCATGTAGTAATTTTATGGCTCCGTATGACGAAACTACTATGCTTACCTTACCCCACTACCCGCAAAGTTGACCAAGAAATTAGAAGTTATAAAATTCAATGAAAATCTTTATTCAGAGCGTTCTCTTGTCATGTTTTACATATTATTAAACTAGCTGTTACCCGCGGCTCCGCCCGCGTGGTCAAGGGAAAATGTCAGTATTTTTTCCCATAGGATTCTCCCGTGGGGAAAAAAGCCTATGTGCTCCAGACTTTAAATTATCCCCAATAAAAAATTCATATCAATCCGTTCATTACTTTCGATCAAACACACTTTCACATTTATAATATTAGTATGGAAGTATGGATAAGCTACTCTACAACTCCAAAAGTTATATAAAGTAAAACGAAGTTGCTCTATCACATTCTCGTATTCATCCAACTTTGGTCAACTTGCCGGGGTAATAGTGAAAGTTGCACACACACCGCTTGTCATTCCTCTTATAATGTCTATGCCTGTTTTTACCAACGCCTCCTAGCGTTATTTGGTCTATAAATTATTAAAAAATAAAAAAGTGACAAACAAACAAACACACTTTCACATTTTTTATAATATTAGTATGGAAATCACGGTTTATTTTTATTTCTAACCGTGACTCGAGTTAGCTGCCATATAAGAAGTTGCTTAATAGGATTCTAACTTTGATATTCTATATAGACTTGAGACTGCCGCTCACTTTTTTATTTTTGATTATTTATTTATTCTTTATTGCACATAAATTAAAAAAACATAATAATAATACAGTAATAGATACAGTGTACAAAGGTTATTTATAGGCCAAGCTCCATACATTTTTGCACATTTTCCTTTGTACGACATTTAATGACATAAGACTTTCAAATTTTAGGAATTATTGGTGAAAACGGGCATTGGAAACTTATAAAAAATCGTAAGAAACTTATTAAAGTAGAAAAATGGAAATTTTAATTTTGCATAAAAGTAGAAAAATTCATTTAGAATGTTTAGAACATGTTCAGAACGTTCGTGATATTCCACGAATAATACTAAGTTTTGAACTAAAACACAATTTTATAATTTTAAATCACAGACTTAAGGCTTGGGTGATGGTTATACAATACATAATTTAATCATGAGATTATCGCTAGGCACGCACTACTATTATTACAAGCTTTTTTTATTCGTAAGTACAAAAATTTACACATGAGTGTATATAATTAGCGCCATTGAATATTGTATAACGTGTAGTGCACTATTTAATAGACATTATGTGGAAAATAAAGCTCATTCAGAGTAAAATTTTCATCCCCCATAAATTTAATCAGCAGGATAATTAGTATTTCTCGCTCTAGCAAATTACTTATAAAAGGAATAAATGCAACATACTGATGTTTATAAAAATAATACTCGAGTAACCATGCAATCTGAAGTTGTCACATTACCTATTTAGTGTTTGTTCAGTAGAATTTTTCTAACTTCTACTGGACAGAAAGGCTCAAGTCATCGAGTATGTAGCCCATTTTAATAGAGCCGCCTTCAAGTCCATTGGGTTTGTCCAAATGTGTTGGTATTTTGTAAAGGATGTTTTTCTTAGAGGTATAGAACTTTAAGTTGGCATTACTGTTCTAGATGGCGACCGATTTAACAGCTGTCAAGTGATTTATTTTCAGTTTGGTATGGCAATTCATCATGAATAGACTCACGCCTGAACAACGCTTGCAAATAGTGCAATTTTATTGAAATTTATTGAAAGACACGTTTGGTGACCACCTAATTTCACGTTTTGGACCTGTGAATTGGCCTCCAAGATCTTGTGATTTAACACCGCTAGACTACTTTCTGTGGGGCTATGTAAAGTCATTAGTCTATGCGGATAAGCCACAAACGCTTAACCATTTGGAAGATAACATTCGCCGTGTTATTGCCGATATACGGCCAAAAATGTTGGAAAAAGTCATCGAAAATTGGACCTCCAGATTGGACTACATCCGAGCCAGCCGTGGCGGTCATATGCCAGAAATAATATTTAAAATGTAATGCCACAAGATTATCTTTCGGATATATAAAATTCATGTCAATCGAATAATCCATCGTTGTTTTATTGCAATTTAAAGTTCTATACCTCTAAAAAAACACCCTTTATAAATAATAGCTCAAGCTCCCATCACTATTTTAAAATTTCAACCTCTATTTTAGTTGCGCGCGCATTAATTGACTACTGAGCTTGGGGATAATTATTTTCGAAGAAAATGACAAACATTACGTCTCTATTGGATGCATTTGAATGCCACGTTAATTAAGCCTCAATAATATTTTTATCTCCTTTAGTTTAACAGCACAGTAACAGCCTATATAACTATAAAATTGTTTTGAGCAATTCACCATTTAAAGGCTAACAAGCATTTTAAAAACCGTAGACGTGCTTCTAGTCTAGTGACGTGTTGTGGAAACCACATTCGCGTTTGCGCAGTGCGTGCATATACCTAATGTTTAATAGATATTCAGCCGTTTCTGAAATGCATTTTAACTTTGATTCCACATTAAGTCTCAACCCATCCCTTTATTTCTTCTTTAGTTTGACAGTGATTGCTAATATTTAATGTGTCAATAACTTTAAAAATGCGTTTCGGAAACTGGCTGTTTATGTTGCAGTACAACACGTTTAGTTTTAAATTATGTATTTTTGTTATCGACAAAAAGGCAAGAAAACTAAAGTTGTAATTAGTTTAAAACTTTTAAAGTAGTAAGAAATTTTATCGAACTGCAGTATGACTATTATGTTATTTATTCCTTGGCGAACATACATTTTACAAAACTGTAATAATTTAATAGGATAAAATAGAATCTACATTTTATAGTAAGATTTATTTAACCCTGTATTTTTGGGAATTATGTGACATAGTGATTACATCAAATAATGGATGATTTATTCTAGATCGTAGATGGCTGTTTTTTTATTGTAGTCAGCAAAAGAAGTAGATTAACACTTTAGTATTATTTCATTTCAAATCATTTATTTCCCCTCTACAATCTCAATTACATAGTTCTTTGTACATCATATTAAATCGGCAAAAACAATATTAAATTAAGATTAAGAGTGGTGACTTCAAATACCCAAAAAATTGACACCGTCTATATTAGCAATAGCAACTGGCTTTGAAGCGTTAATCCACACTTGTTGCCGACTTAACCATTTTAACAGACAAGAAAATAAGTTTACTGAGAGGGCATTTTCGAACATCTAATTTATTAGTTACATATGCACAGTATCTTTTAATAGGATTGTTAATGGGTCGAAATGCCCTTTCAGATCTTTGAATATGATCTAGCTTAAATCATCCTCGACTTAAGAGTACAAACAAGAGCATTTTACTTAAGACTATAGCCATTCACAGAGGGCTTTCTGACGTCATTACGTAACGTGACGTGAAGAATATGACGTCAACACAAAGGAGGCGGTACAATAATGATAACGGACGATAATACGGAGAGAATAGAAAGTAGTTGGAAGGCTAGGCTAACTAAAGTGATTTGATTCCTTTAGAGATTAATGGGTCATGTTTTTAGTTCGTGTGACACGTCACGTGATTTTAAGAGAGAAGAGCCCGATTGAGAGGGCAAGCAGTGGGAGAACACTGGTTTCCCCAGCTGTAGGAATAGATTTTCTAGAAAGAAATATGGAAGGAGACATGATCTTACGTCATACAGACGTAATATATAAATTGGGACTGAAGGCATTAAGAAAGCAAAGAAAGAATGTAAATTCCAGGAAGAAATTCTATTTGATAGAATTTTCAAGAAAATGCTCTTATAAGTATACTCATTTCACGATCTAACAGTAGTGAATATCTAGCCTAAGTTTGATGTGTTAAAAGCAATTGACTAGGTATTTCTCCAGACGCCGTATTCAAATTTATATGTAGAAAAGCCTTACTCGCGATGTCGTAATCAGTAGGTCTCCATCGAAGAATTTTGTTTCTATCACCACATTCCCACTGAAAAATTTAATTGTCACTTTAAAATAAACTTTATAATTTTATGTCGTAACCGTAAGATATTTTATATTTTCTAGACAATCAAAACATTGTGTAAAAAACTAATTTCAAACAAGAGGTGAGAGTGTAGAGAACTTTGAACAAAATATTTTTATGTTAATAATGTAATTATCGTTATGGAACTTTGTAATTAAAATTAAATAGTACAATATAAATTAACAAAATAAATAAAAAATAATGAATAAATATTTAGGGACAAATCACACAGATTGAGCTTGCCCCAAAGTAAGTTCGAAGCTTGTGTTATGGGATACTAACTCAACGATACTATATTTTATAACAAATACATATGTAGATAAACATCCAAGGCCAATCAGAAAAAGTTAGTTTTTCATCATGACCCGACCGGGATTCGAACCCGGGACCTCCTGGGTGGCGGTCTGGCGTGGTAACCATTACTCCACGGAGGTCGTCAAAATTGGTCCCGTACTACGCGATTCCAAAGGGGTTTTCTTCACAGAACCCTCAGGTTGTGGAATGAACTACCTGTCGACGCGTTCCCTGTTGATTACAGCATGGCGTACTTCAAAAGGGGTGTGAATAGGTTCTTACAGGGTACTCTTGGTATTGCAGAAGTCTATAGGCTGTGGTGACTGCTTACCATCAGGCGGCCGTATGCTTATTTGCCAAAAAAATTCGAGTCAATTCCTTCACGCGATAGTTAGAAAACTCGAACGGTATTTGACCCTGTTCACCTCATTGGCTGACTGTAGGAATGTAGTGTTTGAGATTATTGTTCACAGTTATTTATACTGGACTTTCTCATGTACCTAAGTGATTTTTTTAGTTCTTTTTGAGAAATAAACCTCTGTTATACCATTTTTTAAACATGAGCTAAAATAATATTAAACTCCATAGTTTAAGACAAAATAAAATTCTACTTACTTCAAAACATTTGCAGGCATCATTTGAGATTCAGGCGCGGATTCAATAACCGATTGCCAAGTATTGGTAGAATTGGCGATCACATAACCAAACTCAAAGAACCACTCCTCTAGGCAGCGTCCTTTGAAGAGAACTTTCTGGAAAATATATATTTTTATTTTATTTGTAGCTCAACCAAACTCTTGTCAATGAACATATCTGTTTAGTATTTGTATGGAAATGTTATATGTACAAATAAAATATAGGTATGGTTTATTCTGTGAATGAAAAAAACACCAGTTTTATTCCATATTTAGGGATGAAGATGTCCCTATTTTTCTCATCGTATCAATGATGCAAATCAAATTCTCACACACTACTGACAAGATGTTCGTTCACCCAATAGCATGGCATTATCCGTGGTCTTCCACAAGTCTGTTAAGAGACAGTACAGGTACAGTTGGACAACCCGAACAGATTAAGAGATGGCCCATCATCTGCAGTGCTTCAGTGCTACACAAGTCACAGCCAATGTTGATGATTCTCCTATGAAACCCCATTTCCTGAGGTTATTTGGTAAAAAAGTCATGATAACAATAAAAGTTAGGAACACACCTGCTCAATGCGAAAACGCTCCATTGATTCAAGTGAAGTAAAGTTCATTTCTCGGGACACAACACGGCATTTGAGAATTCTTTTGGGCACTCTTGCTTCATGTTCAATGTTGGAATTAGACATGTCTTCGCTATGCTGCCAGAGTATTTTGCCTGAAAACAACAAAATGTTACTCAAACCATTTATTTAGAGACTAGGCCTTCACAGGCACTTTCTTGAGTCATTTCAAATCAAATCAAAAATACTTTATTCTGTAGGCCCTAGTGGGCACTTAGACACGTCACTTACAATGAATCTGTATTAAATAAATTAGCTACTCTATAAACTACCACCATATCGGAAACAAAGCAAAATGACCACTGGGGAAAGAGATGGCGAAAGAAACAACTGTATTATCAAATGATTATAAAATAAAATAAACTACTACCATTTTGGGAACAAACTAAATGGCCACTGATAAAAGAAAACATTACATTCAATTTAGACAATTCTACAAAAGAACACTCCCTCGCTAAGAGAGGCATAGTGTAATTGATATTCAAGGGTAGATAATACTGTTATCAAAATTAAACACACCTCTTAAATTTTACAATTTCCAAAGAATTCTTTTGGTGATAGAAAATTTAATATTTACTATGCTAGTACTATTTTTTATACTGTGCCAAACCACCATTTTAGAGAAATAAACTATATAGAATTTCATAATATTGCTCAACAACAATAATATAATCTACTCGTTTGTGTCAGATTATAATGATACATCAGTAAATGTCTATTTATATTACATTATGTTAAATATACATTTTGTTTAATGTTAAAACATATCATACCTGAATCAGCATCACGTAAGTTCATCCAATTACTGTTGGTAAAATGCTAAGGCAAATATTATAGTATTAACATGAAATAATAATTTAAGTGTAACAGATAAGTCATCTATACTAATATTATAAAGAGGAAAGATTTGATTGTTTGTTTGAAATGAATAGGCTCCGAAACTACAGGACTAATTTCAAAAATTCTTTCACTAGTAGAAAGCTACATTATCAGGGAGCGACATACGCTATAGCTTTTCCCGCAATTCAAAGTGGTTCCCATGGGAACGGGTCCGGAACTTCACGCGAACGAAGTCGCGGGCAAAAAAGCAAGTGTCTGAATATTTTGTAATTGATTTTTGTGTAGACATTGTGTATTTCATGCACAAAGTCTCTTGATGTTATCATCATCTCAGCCACACCAAGAAGTTCCCTGCCCTAACGCGATTATGTGACTGGACATAGGCCTCTCCCAAATGTTTTCAGAATGACCAAATATGTTTTTTTTTAAATACCATGCCTGGAAAAGACATGCCTGGAAAAGACTGGATATCAGTCAGGGAGTCGTCTTAGGTGGATACCTAAAAAAATACCACATCTGGAAAATCCTTTGGTATCCTCCAGGTGTGGTATTTTTTAAATAATAACAAAAGGCTAGATGTTTAAAAAAAAGTTAAACAGGCCATAAAGTCCACACTATTCTTCATTCCTTTTTATCAAAGAATAACACCGTAGAATGATAAATATGTATTCTTTCTTTACACTACTAGTCTACTACATATGTTTGAAAAAGGATACACTTGAAAACCATTCAGGATATCAGCTATACGACACCGTTTCGCTTCTTCTGCACTCAGTACCTCCGTCATTGTTACAAAAAGTATTAGGATAATCGGAGTAATTTATCCAGGAATTCTTCTGGGACTGGTCCACCAATAAAAATCACTTTACTCTTCACTTTGTAGTTGTACACTTGTTCACTGTCTGTCTGCACTGCACTTGACTGACTGACTGACTTGCTTGACTGATCTGTCTGATTGACGTTACTGTACTGACTGACGTTACTGTTGTCAGTTGATTGTCATGTCATGTCAGTAAAATGTGATTGTGAGTTGTGATGTGTTCATTTCATTCTATTTGATTTGATGACTGCGCTGCGCATGACATTGACATTCCTCTCGCCATGGCAACCCTATAGATCTGTCATTTTGACTTTTTGACAGATATATTAGGGTAGCCCTAGGACCAAGTATATGGTAAGAATAAAATCAAATTAGCACTATTTAAAAAAAATGTCTTGAAAGTATAACATAATGTAGTGCTCTTACTTAATCTGTGAATAAATTGAAATTACAAAACAGAACAACACGGTAACTTTTAAACTTCCGCATTACATAATTTATATTAATTAAGGTACAAATGATGGCGTTAATTCCCGTTTTATTAGTAACTTGCTGACCCGGCGAACTTCGTATCGCATAAAAGGTTATAAATGTAATGATAGCTTTAAATTAGCTAAAATTTAAATATTTATAATTTTAATTTAGGTAATCAAAAATACACAAACTTTATGTTATTAAGATTAATATTTTTTTTATTTTACTGAAGCACTTTAAGATGGATAATATTTTTTGTTTTGTTTTCGGGCGCAAGAACAAATAAGGCAGATGGTTTGCTGTGAAAAGCATGCATTTTCTTTGACAAATCATTCATCATCATAACACCATGTCAAACCTATGACTGACTGAATACATTTTGTTTGACATCGATCACTAAATAAAAAGCCGAACAGGCTTGATTAACTAAGGTCATATTGTTCTTTCAAATCAAGAGATTTTTGTGACTTTTTAATACTTAAGCGATAAAACACTTACAGTCCTATTACTCCCTTTCCCGTAGGAATTTTATAAAATCCCATCTTTATCCTTGTCAACATCATAAAGAAAACCTCTATACAAAATTTCAGCTTTCTAGGTTGAACGCCTGCGATAAAACACTTACAGTCCTATTACTGCCTTTCCCGTGGGATTTTTGTGACTTTTTAATACTTATTCTGTTAACCAGGGCTGTGACGATTCAAACTAAGCCAAAATCTTCTAAATCTGCTTAGCCGTTCTCGAGTTATAAACGGTCGCACTAACACGATCTTCTTTCATATATATATATATTAATACATAATACCAAAAATAGGGCTCATTTTATAATGAGAGTGCTTGTTAATATGGTAACTTTGCAGATTTGACTGACAGTGACAGTTGGTAAGAGACACTAATTATGTGATGTGCTAGTGTTGCATGTAAAAATATTATTTTAAATTCAATCACTCTTTATTATTGCTAAAAAAACTACCCTCTTTTACTCCTCTCTGTATATTATTTATAAATAATAGTAAAGGAAACAATATTTATTTCACCATCATTAGTATTAAATTATAAACACACATTTTTGTTAAATATTTTCCATATAAACATCAATGTTGGGTCTGTCTGGGTGTGCGTGTAAATAATCGTAGAAGTTCAAAATGGTTGTCAGACTATAGAATAGAATAATTTGGTGATTTTTTGTGTACCTTCCCAAGTTTATTTTATCAAAACATTCTGGTGTTTCTTATAGATAGCGAATGTATTTGATCCCATTGCATTTATTTTGTTTGTGGCCGAGGTTTTTTGTACAGAAGAGCATTAATTTCTATGAACTCAAAAAGCGAAACTGACGAAGCTTCAAGGTAACTTCAGTGGTCGTAATTTTTACTTATCGAATCAATTGATGATTTGTGATAGTTTGTATCTAAATGTCTTTAAAACGTGTTATAACAAAATTTAATAGTCTTTGTCTTATATTTATGCCGCTGCGCAATTATGAGACAAAGGTTAGGTTAGGCATTACTTGCTATTTTTGTTCCTTGTTTTGTTGTTGAAGTTCTACTGCGTCTGTCACGTGAAATAATTTATTTTATGCGACATTTAACGCAACCCTCTGTCCGACATTTCAGGGGGAGCGAAGCATCATCGTCAAATAACACGTCAACCCCAATCGACTCAGAGGCAAACTCTACGCCAAGTTTATGCCCAATCACTGGTTCTATCAACACTCAGGACATAATGAAGAGGGCTGCGGCTAAACAGTTGATTGAGAGATACTTTTATCAGCTGCTGGACGGTTGTGGTAACCCTGACTGCGATAACCAGTATTGTGCATCCAGTGGAGAGGTAAATAAAAAGATATTTCATAATATTCATTTTTAAATTGTAAATATGTAAAGAGATAATAAAAAACCAATCATATAAATGCATGGAAATTATTATGATAACATTTATTATGAAAATGTTAATTGCATACCTAAGTTAATTTAATTTAGTGATTTTTTTGGAAACATCTGACCAAGTCGGCCAAGAGTTAGCGTGGTTTATACATTAGTTGAATTTAAAAAAATTTTTTAGTATGGGTCTACTATAAAAATAAAAGAAACATACTATTTAAACATAATATAGTGGAATTTCATGTATTGGGAATATTAGTCTAGTAATATTTAAATAGTAGTAGTAGTAGTCTAGTAAATGAAACCCACCTGGGGCGGGGAGGCAACATTTTTCTGTAAAAATACAAAATTTTCGAAATAAGAATGGTTACTTTTTTCTTTTATTTTTATTTTTTATAAAAAAACAATCAAAGGAGTCTTTGTTTCAAGAAAAAAAAGGAATTGATAATAAGATGGCATTTATTTATATTTTTATGTGTTTTAACAGGCCAGAAATCTGACTCCAAATGAAGCTGCAGCAGAGGCCATAAAATTGTTCTACAAAGAAGCTCGACTTTGTGACAGCCTTCCTAATAAAGTACCTCGCACCGAAGCTAGTACATGTGACTCAAGTGCTAGGTAACTGTTCGTAATTATGGGATTCTAAAATATATACAATAATAAAACACTAGACTGCGGTATGTATAAAAACATTAAACATTTTGACAAAAGTGGAGCGGGAACAAAAAGAGAAATAATAAAGGAAGGAAGTTTTTTCATTTATTTTTGATGTCTGTATGTTAACGTTGTTATGTAAGTTACTGAACGGATTTTATTACTGTTATCACTCAAAAATAGTGCTTAATTTAGAGCAGAAAATTGGTTTCAATTAAATTGGATATCAGGAAAAAATTCTAATTGAAAATTTTCAGATCTTAAATACTTCACATGGATGAAGTAGCAGGCAATCATTGAATTTATAGAACTTTCATGTATGCAGAGAAACATATACCTACTGTACCAAGAACGTAATTTCATATATGCCGTTCCTTTACACCGTGAACCTTCACGATACAAGGCGTGTTTACCGAACAGCTTCATAAAGAAATAATTTCATAATAAAACCTTAATAACTAAATTGTGTTTCAGCACAACATGTACTATATCAAATGCAAAGGAAACAACAGATAACAAAGACATAAAGTCTGATTCGCCCACTACAAGCACATCACAGCAGAAGATTTCAAAACCTGAAACTAGTCATTGTGTGTCTCAGAGAGATAAGAACAAAACACTAAGTCATAATAGTGAGTATTTAAATTCAAAGTCAAATATTTTTGTTCAAATAGGTATATTACAAGATTTACAAGCTTTTCTTGATTGTTACTATTTTTCCTTGTCTTAACAACCAATGGTTTCTGTCGTTACTATAAATAATCTAAAATAATGTCTACACTAATATTTTAAATAGGAAAGGTTTGTAATTTTGTATGCTTGTTTTATTTGTAACAAACACAGTACTTATTGGACTAATTCCATAAATTTATTTCACTGGCACAGAGTGAAATGATTATCTATGGGTAACATTAGTTATTTTAATCAGCTAGTTATTAAATAAAATTGTTTTTTTTTTCGTTACAATATCGTAAAGAAAAAAAGTGTCTTCTGTGTACGACGTAGGCATGATAAGAAGAGATTTTTCGAAATTCTCACGGGAAAACGGGATAATCGTCAACGAAGTTGCGCGGGTTGCTCTAGTGTCAAATATAACATGAAGACAAAAAATTAACAGCACATGAGACACAAGACAACTAAGTTATAGATGATAAAGCACAAGCTACATAAATCAAATGATACAATAAATTTTTATTACAAATTCTGCCTAATAATCCGAAATAGCTTAATAAAATTGAATGATGATATATGAGGTAAAATAGGAACAATGGAACTGCAAGTGTGAAGCGAAATTAGCTTATTATAATTTAAATATATATAGCCATTGCATAATATACTTATTTATTTAATTACTCTCATAATTTACATAATTAATCCTCATAATTTTAAAAACTAATCACAATCACAGTTAGTTAAATTATTTAAAAAATTACTTAATTGATACTTTTCTACCTCATAAATAGTTAATAAACTAATTACCCATCTGAAGAACATTACACTTTAGTTATAATATCACATAAGTGTACATTAGCATTGTTTGCCCTAATGAGGCAAGATTTACTTATATCAATTAATTAATACAGAAATGTATTAATAGGAAGTTATATATTTTTTGAATCAGTCTGAAGTAAACATTCATTGGGACAGTCATGGCTGTCCAAAAGTTTAAATTGTTAATAGAAATGCTTGATGATTTACTATTCGAACTATCAGATGGTGCACCCCTGACAGAGGAACGTATATATCAGCTGTGTGACGAGTGCCTTCAGACCAAACTGCCTCAGCCTCTGGTCCGTGCATTAGGGGAAGCATTCACACAGCCCGCGATATTGGCACGGTGCTTCCAAACCAGGGTCACGGAGTTCGACAGTAATAATGATGGTGGAAAAAATACTGGTAAGTTATTTTTTTAATGTCATAGTACAATATTATAATGTAGTTTTTAAAAATTTCGTAATTTATTTATTGCGAGTTTGAAGAGCTTACTATTAAAATGAATCTAAAAAGTCGCATCAGAGCCCAAAGGGTTGAAGTGCTTCATTGGTGAAAGTTACCAAGCCTCTTAACACAGCCATTAAAAGCCTGCAAGGAGAACTTGCACAACTAGCTGTAAGAACAAATTTGTTAACACAAATATATATTTTTAAATATTTAAGCCAATGTAATGTATATATTATTTATATATGGTTTTTTTCATCCACAATAAGTTTTATTTATTAGGTACATTCAAACTTTGCTAAGATATTTCAAATTGAAATCATTCAGTAATACCTACTTAATGTTTAAAAGTGCGTTTTAATTTTAATTACATTATAGTGACATAGAATAATTAATTGTAAAAATTAAATTATTTCAGAGAAAGAATCAAAAGCAATGTGTTCATCAAGTGATCCTGATAAAGACGTGGATAGTGTTACGGGCCCCGGCCTAGATGTGCCCTCGTGTCGTAGAGCATTCCAGTACTTAGCTAAAGTAAGTGTCAATTAAAATATTTCTAGGAATGCTTAAACTGTTTTAAAAAAAAATTGTTTCAAGTAAACTGGAATGGTTGCCGTTTCTCATCATTATCATTTAAGAGAGGTAGGGCACAGCGGATAATCCGCTCAAATCGAAGCATCCCGTCTGGGGAAAGACCTACACCTTACAGAAGATCGTAGCCAAATAGCATTGGTCTCGGCCATGTTCCTACGGTGAGTAAGGTCTCCAGAGCTCCACTTGGGGGGGTTGGGAGGGTTGGCAACGCGTGACTGATACCCCGGTATTGCAAGCGTCTATAGGCTACGGTGATACTTACCATCAGGCGGGCCGTATGCTTGTTTGCCAACTTTGTGGTATAAAAAAAATCCAATGGGAAAGCTCAAAATAATCATATATTGTTACTGTAGGTGACGCTGTGTTCGCCAAATTCATGCGTATGCCAACAGATGGCGCTCATCTCTTGTCACTAATCACTTTATCCGGTTTTCTAAAATTAGTAATCCAAACCGTACAGCGAAGCCGCGCCCAAAATCTAGTAAAATATAAATCCATATTGTAAAAAAGCTTTTGAAATTGACAGGTGCCATCAGAATATTATAGCTCAGCACTGGTAACGGCCCTAACGACACTGGCGGAGAACCTAGAGGTGGATTTGAATATGACGAAGAAAATGAGCATTGAGGACGTGGTCAACTGTTTCGTGATAGCTTTCGAGGTGCCGGACTTGGGGTGTAGTGATTATTTAGAAATAGCACTGCCCGCCCTGTGTCATGCTGCCGACAAGTTGCCTGTTGAAGGTTGGTATTCGTCTGAATTTTAACTTATAAAGTTACGTGAGACTGGTTTTTATAAACATTATCGGCCTTACAGTGTCACGCGGTGTCCTATAGACGTTAAAGACGGCATTATATGTATATACTTTATATAAAATATGCTCGGAGCGATTATGCAAAAGTCAGACGTCGTGTAAACCGTTTATAAGTGACCTCATCTTGTTTTCCTTTTTGCATGCATACAAAAGATTAATCAAGAAACATATGTGTCAAAAACTAATTATAGTATTCCTATTACAATTGTATAGTGTTGCAGAAGAAGAATAATAGCGTCGATAAAATCAATTTTCTAATACCTGTAAATAAAGTACTTGTAAGTTTGTATGATAAATTTATTTAAACACATTCTTATAAATTGGTCTTATTTACAGCTCAAGCGAGGTTAGCACGCATCTGGGCGCAACACTGCAAGGACAGCTTACAGCATATATTGGAAACGCTACAACAATTGATCACTCTTAGGGTTATATCGTACAATTACGACAACCACTTCACCGTCCAGGATGACAAGAGAGTTACTATGGCCACTAAGCTTATGAAAGTAAGTATTTTATAGTTCAATAATTTTGTAGTTAATAGTGCGTGTCGGTCAGATTTGCTATTTCCAGTTTACACTTGTTGACGACAGCTGTCGATGTGACGGTGAAATATATTTTTTAGGTAAATTTATTGATGTAGATAATATAACACGACTATGCCGGACGCCGAATTCATCTAACGACGTTACACTACTAAGAGCTCTTTCACACAGGACGTAGACTTAGCGTAGGCGTTCGATGAACGTTTACGCAGCGCAAACGCCGCGATTACGCGACGCACGCCTAGCGCTATCTCTGCATTCAGTAAAGACATCGAGCTTACCCGATGTTAGCCGAACGACTTTAAGCTTCGACATTTTGGTCTCCAATATCGATGAACATTCCAGATAGTGTACTACGCCAACATGGTGTCGGGCGTGATGGAGCCGAGCTCTTGGCGCGAAGAGCCCATCGTGATCCTGGGCCAGCTGGACCCGCTCGACGACGTCATCGACCATCTCTTCGCACCCATCAAGAGCTCCAAGCACTCGCAGCCCGACGACCCTTTAGGTACACTAATATACTCAAGCTCATATCATTTATGTACAACTTATATATGTAATTAAATAATTATAAAAACAAACTGCTTTATAAACGAATATGATAAAGCTGAATAGGGTTCTTGAACTAACAAATATCTGGAACTAGCAATAATTTAGATAAAGTATTTTAATATTAGACTCAATTATTATCTATCACAAATATAGGGCAGTCAAGATTTCATGCCAACAGCTATAAAAAGTTTATTTAACATAGTATAAAAAATACTAATCAGCATTTTTAATTTTAGTCTTATTATCTACTAAGTCATTTCAGTGTTGCCACTATAAATAATTTCAGTATTACAAGAATAAAAAATGACAAAGTTTTCAACATTTTTTTTTTCATGTTTTCAGCACTCGCACTAGGTATTAACGTATTAGACGCTAGAAAACCACACTTGCCATTCGAGGAATTTTACAACGAACCTCTTAGTGATACTATAGAAATGGAAATAGATTTTGCAAATTACAAAACAGGAGTAAATAGCGGTAAGTATTGTTTATTATTTCAATTATCTTTGTCAGTCGGTAGTACTGTACACCGGCTGCTGGTATTTTTTTTTAATGTTTTCATCATGCGATCAGTCTTACTGACTATAAGCAAATGTATTGATTTATTTGTGACATAGGGAATGTTACTCCCAATCCCAACCGAGCCAGTCCTTGAATTTATGAAGTCATTCTGTTTGACTGTTGTACTCATCAAATATGTCCCGTCGCTTCTTTAGAGGACGTTGGTCTCTAGGACGGTGGTAATAAAGTAAAAATAATAATAAATTTCAGATAAGAAATTCACGTTCCTAAAATACCCGTTCATCCTGACGACGGCGACGAAGTCCCTCGGGCTGTACTACGAGAACCGCATCCGCATGCACTCGGAGCGGCGCGTGTCGATGTTCCACGCGGTGGTGGGCGCCGTGCCGCCCATGCCCTTCCTGAGGCTCAAGGTGCGGCGCTCGCACATCATCGACGACGCCTTGGTGGAGCTGGAAATGATAGCAATGGAGCGCGTGTTAGATCTCAAGAAGCAACTAGTGGTGGAGTTTGAGGGCGAGCAAGGCGTGGACGAGGGTGGAGTTAGCAAGGAGTTCTTCCAGCTCATCGTTGAGGAGATCTTCAACCCGGATTACGGCATGTTCACACAACAGGCGGACTCGCATACTGTATGGTTAGTTTTACATTGTAAACATATACGTTAAAAACTGAAGGAAGAAGTGACGTAGTATGCGATGAATCCTCGTATCTCGATACTGCAATACGAACGGAACGAGGTCGCTTGTGCTAGTTCTGTTGTACATTTAACTAGACTAAACTAATTTTGACAGGATCAAAGGTGTTGTTGTCCTTCATTGGTTTACAATTAGTAACAAGGATAGCAACACTTTTAGTCCTGTCTAGTAAAAATATTTAACTAGACTAACTTTGTCTCGCCGCCTTGCTAACGGATTATGCTATTATCATTGTAAAAAAAAACATAAAACAATATGAATATACCTATCTTCATTTATTTTCATCCAAGTAAGGATTCTTCTTCTTCTTAAGGAATAAAAAAACATAAAACAATATGAATATACCTATCTTCATTTATTTTCATCCAAGTAAGGATTCTTCTTCTTCTTAAGGAATTGAGGTTGAAATGAAATAAAATCGTATATTCAGAGTACGCCTTCACAAACACGATCGATATATGTGTTAGTTGATAAAATGGTAGCCTATGTTTATAGCATACTCTGCCACGCTGCTCATAACAGCGGGAGGTACTTGACGGATATTAAAATGTATATAAACACTTTCAGGTTTAATCCCACGTCGTTTGAAACGGAGGCACAGTTCACATTAATAGGTATAGTGTTAGGTCTAGCTATATACAACAACATAATACTGGCCGTCGACTTCCCAATGGTTGTGTACAGAAAGCTTATGGGAAAGAAGGGATCCTTCGAAGATTTGGCTGATTGGAATCCTGTAAGTAACATTCTAGTTTATTTTTTTTCCTTATAAAACTAAAGTAAAAATTTAATAAAAAATGTCTCGCATTTTGAGCGTGCGTAAATAATATAATAGCTAAAAACGGTGGCTGAAAAATTTAAATGTTTGAATCGCTTACAGTTCACATTTCTAACTTCATTATAAACGTAAATCAATTCATTTTTTATAAAACAATCGCCCCAATGGGACCCCAATAAAAAGAAATGCGGACAGATACGAATAAATTATTTCTCAATAGAATTTTACAATTTACTTTGGAGAAAACAAGATTATTTTGCTAACTATTTTTGCTAGCAAGCATAGTTTTTGCACAAATAACAAACATTTTTTTTAGATAATACTCGGTACCCAATAGAGCCTAGAAAACAATATTTTTATTTAATTTTCTTATATTCCAGACGTTATATAAAGGTTTAAAAGACATGGCCGAGTACATTGGAGATGATTTAGAGGAGGTGTACTACCAGACGTTTAGGATATGCTATCGGGACGTGTTCGGCAATAATATATTCCACGACCTCAAGAAAGATGGTGACTCTATATTTGTTACGCAAGATAATAAAAAGGTAAGCTACGAAGATTTTAATCCGTACTAATATTATAAATGGGAAAGTGTGTGTGTCTGTTTGTTCGTCCGTCTTTCACTTTCCGACGAATTGACGTGATTTTTTAAGTGGAGATAGTTGAAAGGATGGAGAGTGATATAGGTTACTTTTTGTCTCTTTCTAACTCCCCACTTCCCTAAAATGAGAGTGTAAGTTTGTATGGAGCATTCCGCAATTTTCAAGGTAGAAAGCTTTTTTGGAAATCTGCCCCCAACTCCTTAAAAGAGAAGGTGAAATTTTATATGGGACTTCGAAGTTTTTAAGGTAGGAAGCAAGGGGAACCGTGTTACGTAACCCCGAATTTAACGCGAGCGAAGCCGCGGGCAAAACCTAGTACTTTATATTGTGACGTGGATTCGGGCCAGTTGTTTGCGTACGAACGCGCGATCAAACATATTTATTCGGATAGCGGTGTCCTAACTGACATTCGCACGACGCGATAGCGCGACTCCATTGTATATAAAGCAAAACTTAAGAAAAATTAAATGATAAAATATTATTTGTTTTAGGAATTCGTAGATTTGTACGCAGATTTCCTGCTCAATAAATCTGTGGAGACTCAGTTCAAGGCGTTCCGGCGAGGGTTCGTGATGGTGACGGACGAGAGCCCGCTGTGCGCGTTGTTCCGCCCCGAAGAGGTCGAGACGCTGGTGTGCGGGAGTAAGGTAAGGATTTTATTCCCGTATCGGTCGTTCACTGCTTAGTTCACCTGGGTGGACTAGGACATTTTGACCCGTAATTTGTATGTGTATGCGCTGCGTAGTCTGATTTTGGGCACACACACACAAGTGCGAATTCGCATCGCATCTGTCAAATTTTAATATCGAAAACGCAGATAGATGCGATGCGAATTCGCAGTTATGTGTGGGAGAGCCCTTTCTCGGTAATTTGGCTATCCCTGGTTCCTGCGATTAGCGCAACCAAACAAACTCTTCAGGAATATAATATTAGTATAGATAGATTATTCTGAGACTATAAAGTCTCGCTGCATTATCTTTCTTAAAACTAAGTTCAAGGCGATGATGCCTAAAAAATAATATTAAGTGGAACTTCACTTTTCAAGTAATTTTTTTTCGTTAAATAAGTAAATAACCTTTATTACAGAATTTCGATTTCAACGAACTAGAAAAGTCAACGGAATACGACGGAGGGTACACGGCCGACTCGAAGATCATAAAGGATTTCTGGAGTATCGTTCACAGTCTTACTTTAGACGAAAAACGAAAGTTACTAGAGTTCACTACCGGGTCTGATCGTGTCCCTGTCGGGGGTTTAAGCTATCTAAAGTTAATTATCGCTAGGAATGGACCAGACTGTGATCGGCTACCCACTGCACATACTTGTTTCAATGTTCTCCTACTACCGGAATATGATACAAAAGACAAACTACAAGATAGACTGATGAAAGCAATAAGTTACTCCAAAGGCTTCGGAATGCTTTAACGTTCAACTGCGCTTAGAACAAAGATTGTTGTATAAAGCCATGACATTGATGATGTCTTTGTAACATTAATGAATAAAGTTTGTTTTATTTATACAGAATTTCAACTTTGTTTTATTTAATCGCCGAGTAACAAAAATTTATGAAATTGTCTGCCTTTATAGTGTGGCAATTTTTTAAAATTATATTCTGTTCCAATACCCTGCAGAAAAACTAAAACCAATTTGTCTAATTTAAAATATTCATCGATGGGTAATAGCAGTCAAGAATCGATCAAATGACGACACACATTATGTTAGCACAATAAGGCCTACTACTATTCCTCAAAGACTATCATTCCAGTTTACATAGATCTTGCTTCCGAGTTATAAATTGATGTTGTATCGTACCTAAATCCAGATTTTATAAAAAAAAAATATTGTGGTAGAAAATAAAACAAATTTTCATATGAAGTAAAATTATAGATATATTTAAACGTAATTTAAAAAGATAAAATAATTAGAAATAACATCAAAGCAATGGTTAGGAACTTTGTACCGCTACATTCTTATATTATGAAAGGGATTAAGTTATTTCCTACATTATTAACTACTATTTTTAAGTTTGCTTAACAATTTATGTTTTATTTCAACGATTTGGAACTAGAAAATAGAAAAATATAATTGAATGACTGAGTAGGTAGTACTTTGCTCCTTGTATTAGGACGACCCAAGGAATATCTTAAGATTTGGTCTTCTTATAACAAGTTATCACAACCCACAAGGCTAAGGTATGCGGTGGTCTTTTGAAAGAAGTCATAACATGGGGTGTCATAGGTAGTTGTCGATATTTTGACAATAGATCGATCGAACTTTGATATCAAGTAAGCATGTATACCCCGTAGTATGCGTCTGGTCTGGAATAGACCACTCCAGATGCGTTTCATGCGATTGTATGCGATACAACAAACCGAATTGTTGTGAGTTATGATCAAGAGATCAAAACTTTAGGCGTCTTTCCATTGCGGCCTTGGCTTCAAAATATTTCTATACTGGTTTGCAAACAAAAATTATTTTACAAGCAAAATAATTTTACCGTTTTTCCCTCAATTCGACGGAACACTGGACAGTTAATTAGTTGGGCAATCTAAGGTTAAATTCTGTAAGTATCAGCATGTTATTTTGTTTGAAACATTATTATGGATAACTTCAAGATCTCCGTGAGTTAAAGGCTCATGAAGCTAATCGAAAAAGAGTCAACTCACACCGCTTTATTGTTGCTTTCGTGGTAAAACAATTTTGACTATAAAAAGAGGATTCAAGTAAGTATTCGTAGATCTACCTTGTCCAGAAAGGGTGAATTCGGCGCGAATGTTTTTGTGCGAATTCTTACGACCGTTCACATTAATACATTGTATCCACATGCAATGCGCGAATTTTCCCTTTGTGGACAAGATAGCTGTGTTTTGTATAAAAACGGCTGGTATGGATCCTTTTCGATGTACAATTGTTTATGATGCAATTATCTTGTGTAGAGGTACAGTTTTGAGTCGTAGGTCGTGCACAACTAGCGGGAAGGGATGTCGGCAAGCTGCTGAACGTGGCCGAGGCGAAGTTGTAGCGGCGGTGGAGTCGGCAGAAGCGCGTCGGTTACGCATATGTGCAATATGCCTTTGAACAATTAAAGGTAATTTTACAAATTTTTAATCAATGATTGTTCGAGTTAATAATATTCTCTCAGCTGTCAGTGTTTTTCTAGCTACAACTGATTCCCATAACAAAAACCGATTCTATTTCGATTCAAACGCACTCGCTGTCCCGTTTAATTCCTATTTTGTATGAGTGAGACAGCGATAGAACTTGAATCGAAATAAAATCGGTTTTTGTTACGAGAATAGGGGGTGATGGCTATTGTCTTGGCTCGACAACAGACGGGACGAACAACTTACTAGTTACTCGTTGCTTATCTTGCATGTTTGACACGCGCATCAATGACATTGGGCTTTTCTAGAGTCCGAAAGATTAATTATCGAAATTCACATGGAAATAACGAGATTCCGTGGGTAATAAAAAAATTGTATAAAAAGATATACTTAAGTATTTTTGTTATTGCATACTTGTGTCTAGCATCACAGGTGCAAGCTGCAGCAGAAATGGCGGCTGCAGCAGCCTGTCGTCGCACATGTTTAGGACACACGTGATGCGGAGAGTTGTTTTCATGATGTTCTTGGCAGCAAGCAGCATTCGCTACCACCGGCTCGTTGGGGACAAAAGCTGGTGCGCTGCATCGACGTGATGACCGACACATCGACGCATATGTTGGTGCTGCCACGCGTTCTAACTGAGAGTAAGTTTTGTCATTATGTTAACATTTACGCCATCACACTTCAAACTCTCAATGGCAGAAAAATATGTAATTTGTCACTTACTTACATATTTTTCTGTCATTGAAAGAACGCGATTTTCGATTTATGTAGTGCTGTTCTACATTGGGCTGATTTAAACCTTCAACGGGAAAAAGGTAGAAAATTTTATTGGTTTTGAACCGCAACCCTTTACACCAATATTTATTGCAGTTCAACTATAGGGACCTATATTTACCCAATGCCTTATAAACGTTTATTTAGGGAAATGTCACCCTCTCACAGAATATAGACGTGACACTTTTGGATTTCTTTTCGATGAGAAATCCAAAACGTTAACTCCTTTTAATTTAGGTAACCTTTTATCTATAATTTATTTTATGCTCTATTGTATTTAAAGGCAAAACAACGTTCTCTGGAGAGTGCTTAGGATCAGATAACTTCCGTCTCTTGCTTGTATAACTTCCAGAATCATAAAAAAAAATTGCATATTTCATTCATATTTTACCTCGAATCCGTTGCCTTTGCGTCGTCTGCGTTTCGGTGTGGCTGTGTCGTCTTTCCGTTTGCGTCGTGTCGGTTGTTGTGGTGCCGCCGATTGGCCAAACAGACCGCGCTCCTCCGCTACCCGGATCATGTACTTAGCGTCGAGTCGCGTGATCTCCTGTAGTAGTCCGACCATTGTTATTTTTCGGGATACGCACCACATATTCCCGTACCTGTGTCTCTTGTACAGCAAGAATCAACAACGGCGACCTCAGATTGACAATACGTAATGAAGCTTATTGACGTCCCGGGGGAGAAACTACAACTGTCTTAGAACTCATAATGAATTTAAACAAAAAGATATTAGACGGAGTAGGAAGTATTGAAAGGACTACCCTCCTTAGCAACTACGTGAGAGATTGCAACGCTTTTGTACTTTTTGGGTATATCTGGTATGTTCACATTAGCTAGTAGTTGATCAAAGGCATCGGCTGTTTCCAGACAGTTTCAGTTCCACGAGCGGTTATGTAGTAGGTATTCACGAACACGATTAACCATGTTTCATTTAATTTCTACTCGTTTGTTATAATCTTACCTTACGCTGAATAAGCCCGAGATAGCAGCCGTCTCTATCCAGTATATAATTTATATCCAGTCCATTTCCTAAATTTGGCATATTACCTACTTCAAACAAATCGCTACTTGGCACCTGTAAATCCACTTAAACATTATTAATAAAAGCGTAAACCAAGGATTAGAAGATCTGTTTTGTCACTGTCATTCTTGAGGAGAATGAAAAGAAGTGCGACAGTGAATAAACATGTCATTATACACTAGTACATGAGGATTCAAAAATTTAAGGCAAAAAGAAAAGAACCTTAAACACAATATCTATTTAAATCTAGTGACAACGGTATGAATAGTTTTTGCAAAGAAACTTTGGTACTTTTTTTAGACATTTTGAAAATATGCTACATTGTGCTGGAATACTTACAATAATCTCAGGGCTATCCTTGTCTGGATCTCGAGGGAATGTATCACCTGGCATTTCTGGTATAGGCTTTGCTTTAGTCGTTCCTGGTCGAGACACTTTATCTACGCTTGTATGTTTCTTTAATACTGTTTCACCACTTGGAGGTCTAGTTCTATTTGTTGATGGTGGAGAGGATACTTTTTTAGGAGAACCATCAAAACCTAATTCTTCCTCGAATGTATCCTTCTCGATATCTGACTGTGATGTGATATGCTCTAACGTTGTTGAAGAATCTATGGTATCGATTTCATCTTTTTTTGCACTCTGGGAAACAAAATGTTATAATGTATTTAGGATATGATGCTTTAGGTTTTAATAATGATGATGCTCCTTTTTTGTATTTTGAGAAAGGTCACTTTGGTGATCACAGCAATAATATTGACACAAATGGTCCTATCTAAATTATTTTTCCATGTCAGCTTTATAACAATCACATCTCAAATCTATATTTCACTGCTAAAGGAGAGAAATGCTGATGGTTTTTTTTAACTTAAAAACTTCATTTTACTTGTTAGGTAGGTTGAGCCTGATCAGAATTAACTAAGTACAATACTACGGATTATTGTTGACAAGTAAGAATATTTAGCAGTACTATATGTGTCTTGGGAAGACTATTTCAAGAGATATCTATATTTAAAGCAAAAAAGATCGCTATACTTACGGAGGGTCGTTCCTTATGTTTCCTTTTGAGCAAAGCATGTCGCTCCCTAGCTAATCGATTTGCTTCAGCAACAGCCCGTGTCACTTGCGCCTGGTTCTCAGCCTCCAAACCAGAATGAGTTTCGTACAGTATTAATTGTATCTGAAAATGTTACTACATTAACTCCAAAATAAATATTATGATCTACTCGATTAGTCACTTATTTCGATGATAAATTTCATATTACTAATGACTGTGAACTGTTCCCTTATTCTATTAGTTTCAGTGCACCACCTCTTATGCCCAGATTATGTTCCTTCCAGGCAAACTCTGACGTTAAAACGCCTTTATTTTTGGATAATTTATAAAGTGTATATGTCACTGATCTATCACAGAACATCAGCGTGAAGTAGGTATATCCGGAAGCCCAACTCCTTAAAACCCTGGTTGACCCTTGGCTCGCCCGCACGTTTCTTTGTCTATTGTATCACAAAAAAAGTCAGATCTCTCGCACTTTATCTAATTTCAGATCTTGCATTAATATTATAGTGTTATATTTTTTTTATGTATTGCTATCTGCACTTGCCTGTGGTTTCGATAACAAAGCTTTTAATGTTTTCTTTTGTTCTTCTAGAATTGATTGTACGCGAGCTCTGCCATTTGCATCTATCTCAGACTCGGTTAGTACCTGTAGGAATGTAAAAATAGAAATAACTTTTTGTCGTGTAAACAACTTTTTCAAATTTTGACCTAGTGTTGGGAAACACTTATAGCAATACCTACTTATTATAGCATCCCAATATTATCTCAAAAGACTTAAGAAGGAGAAAACTAATTAATTACCTCAAGCATAGCCAAATCTCCACCCCGACTGCAGACCAAGTCGATAGGGTCCGAAACAGCGGAGTAAGAGTTAGGAGGAGTAGCCAGCACAGCAACTACGCCATCTAATGCGTTAGTGACGATAGGAGTATCGTAGTGAACTGGATCACTTAGAACACAAACTGGAGCGCCCGATTGAGGTAACTCTGATGCTTCAATGCCCAATTGTCTCAATGCATCTACGTAACTCTCCACTCTGCAAAAATATCCGTACGCTAAAAGCTGGTGTCAAATTTCCAGTTAAAAAATAAACAATACCTAAAATAGACAATATGTGTGACAATTAAGCTAAAGTGACATATTTTTTATTTCCAACAGATACCCAAAAGACTGATGATGGCTCTTTCCCTACTAAAGAAAGAGTTAGAATTATCTAAACTGCAACAGAAGATCGGCAAAGAGATTAAGCTAAATAGAACATATTAGGAACAAGTGAAACCGGCTTATTATTAAAAAAGAACGAAAAAATAACTGTACATTACTTTGTGTGTGTATACTATACTTTTTAAATGTTTGCCAGCACTCGCTTTTTTCGTTTGCTTTGCTCACTTTCACCACTGATTACTCAATAGTTACTTCATCATTAACTACCTACTTTACATTATCGTTATGCATATCTTCATCAAATAAACATTTCTAAACATCTTTGACAGTTCTAATTTGGTTTTCTCAAAGTTCTTTCTTCACCTACCTGTCTCCAGCACCAAATACCACCAGTTTCCCAAGTTCTGGTGTGGCAGGTGCAGCAGGAGCTTTGGCCTTTAACACCGCAGCCAGTTCTTGCAGCTGAGCGGCAAGGTAGGCCGAACAACGCGGGGATGATGCGTGAGTTTGTGCTACCACACCTCTTAAGGCATGAGCTCGAAGAGCACGGCATAATGTCGATGCCCCTTCGCAGAATTCCCGTTCCTGTTGCGTATAGATAAAAGAGAACTAAATTTAGCATGTTGAAAGAGCCCCATACCATGCATGGCGTCAATACGCATGTTGGATGGACTAACTACACTTATTCAGATAATTTTGTAGGAAAAAAAAACTTTGAATACGCGCTTCATGCAGAATAGAAAATTATACGTAGTTGACTTGACCAAATTAATGATGCATACCATACCAAGTAATACGATGTTGAGATAGACATGTCCGAGTACTAACCTGAAGCACTATAATTCCATTTCTAACTAGATCCAATTGACCGAAACTTGAATTTTCACGTGGTCGTAGTGTAATGAATCTGCGCAAATAACGGAGAAATGATCAGTCAATTCACATTTCATTAATTAATACTATTAAGAGTCATACCTTGGGCATACGCGATCGAATCTGTATTCCCCGGCACAAAGCTGTCTGGAGTTGCTATATGAATATCCTAGTTCATTTAGATTTTTCACGAAAAGTGCCACTTTTCTGTAACAAGAAATCAATATGTTTAAGTGTATTTCTATTTGATTATGTCATTCTTCTTCATATCCATGAATATAAGGAACTGATGGGAGTCCTTTTCCCAGTTTAGGCTAATAATGACAATGGTAACTTGATCGAGAAAGTTCTTCTATTCAAGAAAATATTTTCAGTTATGTGAAGATCTCTTTCTAGTCGATCTGATTACTGGAGATTATGATATTTTTTTTAATTTATTTACTTGTACGCAACTTACTTTGCTTTAAAGGTGTTCACCCAACCGGTAACAGTCTCTTTGTGAACGCAAGCTGATACTCGTTCTTCGCGTAAATGCGGTGGTAATAGTTCTGACAATCTGTTGAAATATTTGCGTATTACGTAATTAAAATAGACCAATTAAATACTAATTTCAAACCGAAAAGTACTATTGTCATATGATTATGATTGACAAGTTCTGATTAAGGAGGCCGCATGCCACGCTGCCGGCTCTTTTGTTTTTTTCTCGTGTTGTTTCCGAGACTCAGAATTCTTTTGTTTTTTTCTCGTGTTCTTTTTTTCTGTCATGTCAATAATTTTTCCTTCAAATTATATAGGTCAAGAAGTCTCGTTGGCCTGCGTTGGCCAGTAAATCGGCAACGACGTGTGTGACCTGTGTTATATCCTAATGTTATATATAACTAAACATAATACACAACAACCTGCTTGCTCGGGAATTTTTCCCAACAAAAAATGAGTAGGTAATAGTTATGTAGGAAGTTTTCTTTGCATTGCTCTGTCGTTTCTATTTCTCTGTTCAATGGAATAAATACCTTTATAATCTACGGTAACTTAACTAACGTTAAAAATGCTATGTCTTTTTGATAATTACGAAAAAGCCTTCTTCTTGATGCGTATCCTGGCGATGGCAGCGGCAAAATGTACTCTTTGCTCCCATATTTCGTGTTCTATATCTTTGAAAGGACTCCCAGCTTCAGTTAATAGTCGTTGAGCCCTGTCCACTTCGCTCCTAGGTCTTGCACCCCATTGCCTACGTGCCAGCTCCATTAGGAAAAGCCAGACTGCATGAGGATGGACGGAATACTAAAATCATAAGTTGGTACAATGTAATCGCACGTTATAGTCTTTAATAAATCGTCTGATCCTGATGGCCTATCTAATTATAATGTGATTCATAAAAACAAATACATAATATAAAATTACTAATGGTAGGTAAGAATATGCGTAATCTGCTAAGTTCCTATCATATTAATTACAATATAAATTCCTCTCCGTCTCCGGCATACAGTATTTCGTAAATCAAGATTTCATACTCAAGTAGAACAAAAGATCCAACTACCTATAGGAAAAGCAGTACCTACATCCTATAAATTATAATACAGAAGATCGCTTTTTACTGATAAGTAGATACTTATTATAGGGAGGGCGGGTGCCTCGCCTATCTCCAAAAAGTCAAAGCGCCTGACTTTAAAACAACTAACGCGATCGCTGTCGCCATTATTAATCGAAGCCACTTTATCGAAGCAGATATCCGAGCATTATGATTCTTTTCGTTTACCGAAATAACAGCCATAAATATACCCTATTTTCGTGAGCGTCCTCAAACATTTGAAAAAGAAATGGATTTCGGTCACGACATTCGCATAATGCGAATTAGATGGCATACTTTTATGACATCTCATCGAATCGGCAACAACCGAAAGTCAGTGATTCAGTAATGACACAAAAATTATGTAACCTTGAAAGCGATAAATCGACAAATAAACAATGCATTCAAGTTCAAGAACACGATGACAATGAAAATAAAATAGTTTAAAAATGACTTTAAGCTAAGTGTACAACAACACACAAAAGACGAAAAAACATTGTAGCTGAATCTGTGAGATATATTTAGGTAAAATACCTAAATATATCTCACAGATTCAGCTAGCCGCAAAGTAAGTTCGAGACTCTTGTGTTATGGGATACTAACTCAACGATACTATATTTTATAACAAATACATGTACATAGATAAACATCCAAGATCCAGACCACTCAGAAAAAGTTCGTTTATTATCACCGAAATTCGAATAACAATACTTATTAAAAAAAATATCACGCCATGCGTAAAATATACACTTCTTCAAATGTGTGCGTGCATACGTGACGGATTTTTACACGGACAGGACGGAAAGTTAAATGTTCCATACAAAATGTATGTGAAAATGCATAATTATGTCACGGAGAGAATAACTGAACGGGAACGTGGTAGTTTTATAAAGAAAGTCACATCCCGTGGATCTTGGGACCTGTGGACCCTTGGAATAATTATTCTAAGACTAAGTGTGGAGCTTAATTTGAATTACCTGTGGAAAGTCACCAAAAAAATCAACATCATCGATAGTTTGCTGTAAAATCGATTTGTCTGAAACAAAACATTAAACGATTACTTTTAAATTACATAAGTATGAGAAAGGCAAGTAAAAAGTTTAGCTCTGCCACTAAACATAATCACATTTTTATGGCTTAAATCAAGGACGCATAAAACCCCCATAACTAGCAATAGCCAAGGGCGGATAGGAAGGTACGTTTTTTAAAAGATGAATATCAATTTTCAACTAATTTAATCGCCTCTAATTTGAACGAAGCGACGTCGCCCTATTCCTATAGAACCATTAACGATAAACTTCGAAAAGCTGTTGTAACTTAATTGTGTTTTAAAAAACTTTCGAAAAAGCGGCAGAGTTTTCACGCAGCCTAACGATTACGTTTACAGGAATCCTTTTCCGAAATCGAACTGTATTCTGGAAACTGTGGAATGATAGCCAAGCCAAGAGCGTGTGTCTATGAGTATAATTTCCCTTTTTTTTCAGTAGCACATTAGGTATTCCCCGATTGAATAGGGCTTTTCTTTGAAAACGAGCCGAGAAGAAATTACGCGACTCACAAATCAGAAATGTGGGAATGAATTATGAAAGTACAATACTTGTAGTCTTCACTTTTAATGCTATACTTATAACTGTGTTACAAATAAACGTAGGTAGTAGGTATACACTTCATTTCATTCTCATCAAGAAAGATAGTGACATAAAGCCCACCATTCACTACACGAACCCGGACCCGACTCGCAACCCGGACCCGACCACGGACCAATCCGGCGTTGCCCATACACTGCATGAACCCTCCACTCGAAGTATGGCATGTGGGGTTCGACAGGCGCTCGCGGCTCGACGCCAACCCATTTGACAAGTCTGGCGTACCGGTTCGTCGCTTCCATACACAGGCGGATTAGTCCGATGGCCGACCAATCCGTCGGACCAATCTGCGGGTGAATGGTGGGCTTAACAGTGAATCCTATCCTTCCTACTAATCCTATCCTACTAATATTATAAAGGCGAAAATTTGTGAGGATGTATGTATGTGTTTGTTGCTCTTTCGCGCAAAAACTACTGAAAGGATTTTAATGAAATTTAGTACATGGGTAGACTATAACCTGGAATAACACATAGGGTACTTTTTATCCCGAAATTCCCACGGGAACGGGAATAATAGGACTGCTGTGTATAAATAAATTTACGCAAACGAAGTTTCGCGGGTTTCACTAGTAACTTAAATACTTGATAAACCACGTTAATTTGTAACACAGATAGTGTTTTATAAGATTCTGAAAGACGGCGGTGTAGTGTATTCTAGAGTTAAAAAGTCGCGTGATGGAAAGTGCACCATCGATAGAGATTTTGATGTTTCAGCGAAAACCGATGGAGGAACCGATGAATAATAACAAGGTCGTGTGAATTTTATTCAAATACCTAAATACACCGTTGTCCGAACTTACATTTTCGTACCAATAATCGTATTTTCTTGGGCAGTTCTTAGATTTATTTCATCATTTGATTTAGCCTGTTTAACAAATAAACTGACAGCTTATATATGGTTTTGAAAATCTTCTGTCAATTTTTATCTGACTGATGAATAAGTGGAACATATCTGCGTGGTGAAACAAACCCTAATAGGCTAATACACTATATTTAAATGTTTAATCGTTTTCTGCTGACCACAAACACATTTCCAGAACATTTAGAGTCACATTTCCAGAACATCTAGAGACTTTTGTAAGTGAGATTTGACTTCCTATTTCGTTTGTTAAAAAACAATATTTTTACAACAATACGAAGTTTCCCAAGAAGATTGGTACCGAAAAATTAGGTTTGGACGACGGTCTAATACATTTATAAACATACAAGTAAAAATTCTCTCATGTCACATTTTGTTTCGTTCGGTTGCTAAGATTTACGAGAAACCATTTACATGATACCATACCGTCGATAGCACTTCATGGTAACCTCTAACTGTGGACATTGTTAGATTTTAAGCTTTACGCTTATTACATAAAGTTCAAGGTAGATTGATAAAGAACATTTAGTGGTAGCTTGATGTGCTATTTACTGTGTCGTCAGTGAAACTGTTGACGTTGCCGAAATAAAAAACATGATGGCTCCGTTGGTAGACTTGGTAGTTAGTATTTATGAGATCGAATCGCGCAGGTTCTATCCCGACCAACTTTTTTTTTTTTTTACAATGTAATATTTATATCCATTATTTGGTAGGTAGGTACTCATAATACAAGCAGGTGAAGACTTACTAAAGGGATAATTGCAATAAATTGCGCAACACTCACAATCAGCGGCTGAAAATACGTTTATTATGAGCATTTGCTTGATATAGAATAAATAAATGTTCTTGGACGAATCACACAAAGCCATCTAGTCCCAAACTAAGCAACTAAGCTTGTACTATGGGTACTAGATTGCTGATAAATATACATAGCTATCGTTAACGTGCCGTTTATCACGACATAATCTTGTAGGCGTTGTTCAAAGTTAAATAATGCCTTTAGAACTACCCCTAAACTAGTATCCAAGCGTAGCGTGATGTAATTCGCAGCTGGTGTTTAGAAGCTAAGTTTAGCTGTTTCGTGACACCTACTTCATGTGAGGACGCAGTTTTATCGGCGATTTATACCCTCCTACCTAATATTTCACAGTGTTTTACAACCCAAAGATTTTTATGACCAGAAAATATAACGCTTTGTCATATTTGTTTAGTTTTAGGAGTTGTAAGTAGAGCATATCATATCGATGTGTTTTTCCATTTTAGACGGTTTGGTAATAAATATTGAAAGCTACATTCCGATGTAGCATACCTAGATTTTATATAAAACACTAGGACATTCATTTTAAAACTAGTTATATCGACATTTACCATTATGCGTTGTGAAGATTATGAATAATTAACTTTTAAAAAAAAATAAAACCTACTTCAAATGTTTTTTTTATTATTAAATTTAAATGGGACCACCCTTGAGGTATTACCTATAAGCCGAAAAAAGATTTGTTCAAATCGGTTCATAATTGGCGGAGTTATCGCGTAACAAACATAGAAAAAAAAAAAAAAAAAAAAAAAAAAAAATACGGGTCGAATTGAGAACCTCCTCCTTTTTTGAAGTCGGTTGATTAGCGAAGAAGGAGACCAACTCGTTCCCTACGACGACTATCGTATCCTGTGCTTGGTATAATATGTACCTAGCGCTTGTAGAAAATATTTAATGCAACTAAACAAAGTTGTGTTTATCTGAGAAGGTCAAACGAACCCATATAATGTGGGTGGGAGCCATTGAAAGCGTTGTTCGTGACTGCATAAAGCAATTTTGTGCTTCATTTAAATTTCTATTTAATACAATGATGAGGTCTCCGGGAAATTTGACAAATTATATCCTGGGTTTTGAAGGTCAGACGCTCTACGTGATAATCAGTATCATCATCAAATATTTAGACTTGGATAACGAGACCCAGAAAAATAGATAGATAGTTAATAGGTTACATTCTGTGTGCATTAGACGTCAGTCATACGTTGCCTTCTTTAAGTGTTTTAAACACACTAACCTCCGTCAAACCCAAAGTATAGTAAAGTTTGGTCTAACCATCGCTCCACACTCTGGCAAAGCGAAGATAGAAGACAAATGAAAGTACGGACGAAGAATGACGAAAAGACCGCGTCCACACTCACATTTTCACTCAACTTCGCGAGAGTGTAGAGCAGAGGAAAGGTCGATTGAAATGAGCGAGAGCCTATTCCAACAGCGCAGCGAGATAATTTTATAAGTATATTTTATGTTGGTAATGTGATACTTACATCTAAAGACGTCATATATGAGGGAATATACACGTCTCATTTCTTGTTCGTCCAAAAAGTTTACTTTCATGGGTGGTTTGCAAAGCAAGCGTGCTGCTTTCAAGACCTGCATAGAATAACAAAAGGCGTAAAATAGATAATCTATTCATTGGGACTATTCTGATTAGAGTAAAAGTAATAGAACTTTGTATAGTTAGACAAAAGTAAAGTATCGATCATTTGGCGTCGTTAACGTATGTAGAGATACAATAAATAAATAAATATAAAGGGACAAATCACACAGATTGAGCTAGCCCCAAAGCAAGTTCGAAACTTGTGTTACAATAAAATCTATAATAATGGTGCACTTTTAAGACTTAATATTAAGTTTTTTAATTTAGCAATTTTTTTTTTCTATATTTTCTATCACTTACTTGACCAATATCCCAAGCAGGTCCAGGAGTAGTTTTTATAGTGACAGGTGGCGGTGCGTTTGGGTTCTTGGTTGCAGTTACTAGGTCCCATGGTGACCATTCTTCTGGTTTTTCTTCTTCGGGTTTTACTATATTTTCACCATCTTCTTCCCTGTATAACGAAGTAAATTTTATAAAAATTAAAGCATATTTTCATGCCTCACCATAATCTGCGTTTCTTTTCCTCGGATCATTATCTGAACCCTTATTGTGAGAGTTATGTTGTGATTAGAGTGGACACTCTTTGGTAAAGCTACCAAATATAGTGAAATAGGTTCTAAAATTTCAAAGTTTTTCTCTATTTTCTCAGTTACCACCATGTTTTTCGAAGTTGCAAATTTGAATTCACAGTACCCTGACGACCTATATAACATACCAAAAATGCAGAACTACATCACGTTTTGCGGTCTGAAAAAGTGCCCGTGTATATGGGCCATTTGAAGCAAGGAAAGTATGTACATTAGATACCTATACTTAAATAGATATCGTTATGTGCAACCATGTAGAGCGCTTTCGACGTCAAAGGCATAAACAAACCCATAAACTTACAAGCTCTGATCTTTTCGAGTCATCTTCTCCATTTATTTATATATTAAACCCATTTTCAAATGATATTAGGTCAAATCAGAAAAAAACAGGGCCATTATGTCTGCATAAATTAATTTCGATTTATTTAGCTAACCATATGAATGTGGAATTTATTATATTGTACTAATTTTATATAATTATTTATCTTTTGTTAATAAATTGATGCTAAAAAAAGGCAAAGATGGAATGTGATAACAAAATTGATTGACGGACCAAATTGACAGTAAAATATTTTATGACAATTTAATAAATTAAAATTCGGAGTTTATGGCCTGTCCTAATTTCTAACTAAGTATTTACTAACTAGTGGAGAACTCCTCAAGATTGTATACTTTGGAGTAGTCCACGGTGTAGTTGTTTCCGAACTATCAGGGTAAGCACAGCAGGTAGTCGTGCGAGCATATCTTATGCGCCCAATACACAAAAAGACATCCTGGATGAAAATTATCCTGCGTCTTTTCCCGAGTCTCATACTAAGTATTACAACATTTGACCAACTTTCTAAATCAGAGCAGCAATTTAAGCGAGGCAAAATTATAGGCAGACAGTTTTAATAACGTTGATTTACAACTCCAAGTTCTTGCGGAAGTTTTGCATGACTTTATTGCGAACATCTGCAAGTGCCAAAAATCTAGAGTTGTTGTGTGGTTTCGTAAATACGTTTAGGCAATGTTATGTTTAAAACACTAGTTTATTATATCAAAGCCTTATTATACATTATCATTGTCAAAGGCTCAATAAACCTGGCGCAATACTATACATAGAGATAGATTAGTATTGTAGATACTAACGTATGCCAATAGGTTACGAGGCTAATGTAGGTAATATTGAGATGTTACGTGCAAATAGGGGTTTCCTACGTTCTTGATATTCACGGTAAACCGTGCTAGGCGTTACCTGCATGCCTATTTCTGTAAATCATTAGATTTCACAGACATACCAATAGATTTACGTGTGAATGGCGACTTTAATCGGCAGTATTCTTAGCTATGATTCAAGATGATCTTTGCCATCATCTTGAATCAGTTATCAGTTAAAAGACATTAGTTTCTAAAGTCTTTTTAATTTATTACGTTTAGTAATAGGTACTCTAATACACTGAAGAATTAATGGAGAACCTCGAACAAAACCCTCAATTTATCTAATCTTTGATGTTCTTAATTGCTTCTAGTGACTAGCAAAGCTATTGTATCACAGGGGATTGGGGTGTGAGGACGGCAGGTCACGGACGCACCACATATTGCTTGCGTGGAAATCAGACAATGAAAAAGCGCTGATATTTTGTCGAAGAAAAAGATAGAATGTCCTTTGTTGCGTTATTTACAATGACGTAGAACTGTAAAGGCCACCTTCAATTCAAGTATCAAAATATTATGATTAAGTTTTATTTTAACTGTTACATCTATAAAAGATTATCCATCTACTTAAAAAAAAAAACGTTTTCTCGTAGCCACGTACTACTTCTTGACCTAAACACTTAACTTATGTATTTACGGATCACTAAGATTTAGCAGTGTAGGTACTTGAATCATTACATTTTTTTGAATATTCGTTTAAAAGCAACTGAATAACTATGTTAGTAGTTGGTAGTTTAGATTATGATTTCTAGTAAGTACATAAATATTCCACAAAAAAATGATTTGGGAATTAAAATATGCGACATAATAATATTGCGACGTAATAATTAAAACATTTAGGTTGCTCATTTTCTGTTTTTGGGTAATAAGTAGTTGAACATATCAAAAATTTGAAAGAAGTTGCTAAGGATTGCCTTAGCAACTTTTTTGGTAGTCCTAGGTACTTTGATTACTCACATAGAATCTTCTGAATCAATTTTCTGCATGTCGACGAGACGGAAGTACTGAAGTAGCCTCCATTCTCTATCGCTGGGCAGGACCAGGTGCTCCGCTTCACTGGTGCCACCTTCCTTCCTAGCAGCATCATCTTGAAGCAGAAGATCAGCCAACAATTTAGGATATACAGAGAACAACCCATCTGTACACTCGCTAAGAGCAACCCACAACGTATTTGGATCATATTTTTCTTTCATATCAAATGTTTTTTGCTTTTAGAGCAATAATTTCTAAGTTACGCGTTAGCATTGCAATAGAAAGCGTTTTGGCTGAGGGCCGACCGACTACTGAGCGAGTTCGTGGATGCGATCGGCAAGGACCTGTTGCTTTAGTTACTTTGTTTTTAAAGTTAGGGTAAATAAGTGAAAACGAATATTTCCTCTAAGTACCTTTAAGAAGAGTTTATAGCCGGTAACGTGGTACAGTGCAAAAATGGTTAGTTATCTCATTTTTGCGCTGTCCTGCTCATTTAATAAATCTCTACCACTCCAAAATAATTTGTACGTAGGTTTGATACATACATAGACACAGAATAATGAATTATGACACATGCAGAAATAAATAAAAACAATGAAACATGTCAAATTTCATCCGAAAATATTTACGTTATTACTTGGTTAGATATTACAAAAATTTAAAATGGCGCGGCGTAAATAAATAAAAAAATATATTTATTTCTATAATCGAAATATTAAAAACAATCAAAATGAAAAACAAAATGAATTTACAATAAAACAAATATGGGAACGGAGTACCTGCCTATAGGTACCTAAAATTAAATTAGAGTTTATCTAGCGGTATGGATAAACCTATGACAGCGGCAGAAAGTTACATTGAGAGGAGGCAACTGTTCAAAACTATTTGGGAAACGGCAATGAATATCGACGAGAAAGATGGCGAAGTGCTAAACAAACCAAAAGTGATTAAGTAAGCAATATAAATTTCCATGTTTTAAATTGTAACGTTTATTTAACTGCTTAGGGTCCGTCACCAGCGGGTTATTAAAAGGTTAGCAATCGCCGTCCATGTATAACCTCATTTTCACACTTTTTTTTTAATCTGAAAACCAGAGCAATAGATATAAACTGGTTTGAGGGAAAACTTTTAAGTAGATACTCTGTTTATCTCTCTCTCTCTCTCTCTCTCTGTAACTAACAATTGAGGTTTACTGCTTTTGGGGGAAAGTTTAGACCATAATCGTAAAAAGGGGGCAAAAATTCGAGACACGATTTCGTTCGAAATTTGTACTGCAACCTACTTGTGTGAGTCCGACTCGCACTTGATCAGCTTTTTCTTATTATCAGGGTGTGGCCAGTATCAGCAAAAAGAGCAGGGACTGAATCTATTGGCAGCCCTAAAGGACAGAGACGAATCAGAAGAGAGGGGAGAGATAGCAGATCACCTGATGGTAAACAATCACTGCAGACCTTGTGCACCCACATCCAAGCAGCTTTTAATGCGTTGCCCACTACAATAAAAATTGAGGATAGGTAAGAAACACTACGGTATTACGAGCCTATGTTACTAGTGGGTAACCTTCATTAACTGAATTATATGATGCTGAATATTGTTGTTTTGGGACAACTAGGTTCTTTACCAGTACGTTTTTTGATTCTCAGGACTCTGCGTTTGGACTCAGTAGATCGTTCTGCTGGGAGAAAGAAAAAACAGAGGCTCAAGAATCTTCGGACAGTTTGTAACAAAATATTGGATTTCTGTGATAAACAGGACGCCGACGAATTGTATTATCAGAAGGTTGGTTCATAATACTTTAAAAAAGGGCCGTCAACGGCTCAGGGACTCCCCGGTGTCTCTATGCTCCATGGATGGCGGTGATCACTTAACATCAGGTGACCCGCATACTCTTTTGCCAACCTATTACATATTTAAAAAAATAAATAATTAGTAGGTAGTAATGAAAATGTTCTGAAGAAGCAACACCATGGTTTGCGTTGCGCGCGAAAAAGTTTATTTGCAAAACGCGCTAAGTTCGATCTCTTAATTAATGACGTTAAATACTATACGAGCTCAGAGTTTTTTGTAGATTGGTATTTGAGTTTTCTAACCTTCGCTCATGGACCTAGAAAAAAAGGCGGACACCATCACTGAAACTCAAACTCAAACTCAATCATTTATTGCACTCATGTGTTTACATAGCATGTACATATGGTGTAGGATTTACATTAAGTTCAGACATGAACCCTGCGAGGGCAAAGTTTTTAGGCGATAAATTAATTATAAAATTAAAATAAATTAAATTAAAATTTCAAATAAAGTTATGTCAGAAGTTAAATTAAATTACATTACATTACAACTCGCTTATTGAAAAATTCTTGCAGATTGTAATAGCTATTTTCTATAAGGTAATCTTTCAACATCTTTATAAATCTTTTGAAATTGTCCTCGTTTTGCACGTGTCTTGGTAACTTATTATATATTTTTATTGCATGTACATATGGTCCTGAAGAGTGCAATTTCAATTTAGATGCAGGCAGGACCAATCTGTTTTTATTTCTCAAATTATACAATCGGGTGTGTTGGTCGCTAGTAAGTGTGAAAAACTGTTTATTTTTACGAACAAATTTGCAAATTTCCAGAATGTATATGGACGTAAGAGTTAAAATTTTATATTTGATGAAGTACGGTTTGCAACTTTCCATTTTATCTATGTTCGCTAGTATTCTTATACATTTCTTTTGTATTACAAATAGTTTGTCTGCTCCCGTGCTGTTTCCCCATAGTATTACCTCGTAACTTAACCAGGCGTGAGCATAAGCGTAGTAGGCGCTGAGGGCAGTTTTTAGGTCGGTCGATTTTTTCAGATGTTTTAGCGCATATATAAATCTGCTTAATTTGCTTGATGTACTGTTTACATGTTGCTTCCAATTTATACCCGTGTCTATATTTATTCCGAGTATTGTAAACGTATCTACACATTCTATTAGTCTACCATCAAACGTGAAGTTCACATCTAACGCTTTTTTTTGATAAGGTTTGAATTGCATTAGTTTGGTTTTGTCAAAGTTAATTTTTAAGTTGTGGTCTTCAAGCCAAGTCACTATAGATGATAATATATTAGTTAGAGTGTTTTCAAACTCACTTTTGTCTTTACACGGAAATACTATTGACAAATCATCCGCAAATAGAACGCTCGTAGAGTCGATGTTTCTCGGCAGATCGTTAATATATATGAGAAACAATATACACCCGAGTACGCTGCCTTGAGGAATAGATTTCTGCACCTTGACTGTCCGTGATTTTATATTACCTAAAACTTAAAGCACCCATAGTAAGCCACCTCACGTATACCTACGTACGAACCGGCCGGCTTACTATGATGTGAATGTGTGCGTGCCGGTCAGTCATTTCACACTCACACATAGTTACGCCGCCGCCATTAGGGTGCTTCAATTCTTTCATAGCAAGATTCCGTCCGCCTTTTTTCTAGGTCCATGCTCTCGCTCATGATAAATCTTATGAGTTACCTAACTTCTCTTCGGTATACTACGCGAGACTGTAGAGCCGGCAACATATTTTCTAAAGCTTTATATTTTCTTCAAAATACCGGCTGACTTGATGAGTTTTTTCAGATAGTGACAGGAGGCAACGCTTCGACCCTCAAAGAAAATGCGCCGAAAAAATTCAAAGGCAAAATAAGAAAGCGTGTGGGTAAAATGAAAAAGTGCAAGAGTATGTATGTACCGACAACAGAGACCACTCAAGCGAGAGCCACCACATCGGAGAGACGATCGAAAGGGAAATCTTACACTACAACAGATTTAAGAACTATTAAATCCAAGCAAACTTCGCCATCAGCTAATGTAGAACCAGCGATGATCAGGAAGTTGCCGACGCGTCCTGTTAAATCTCCGACAAAAGTAGCAGCGTCAGTGAGAGCATCGATATTCAACAACAACATAAATCCACCACGCCGGAAAGTTGTCCAGAAAAACAATAGCAAAGTTGTCCTAAAACAGAACAGCAAAAGGAAAAATGCCCGTGAAAATCCCATTCCAGCAACAGGTACTGCACTGCCAGTTTCTGAAACACATTTTTAAAGTTAATGACACATTAAATTATAGCTGTCTGTCAAACTAAAGAAGAAAAAATCGGTCAAGTGCGTGTCGGGCCACGCACAGTGTAGGGTTCCGTATCTGCAGTGCTTTGCTTGCTTGCAAATGAGTCCAATATCATATTCTATCACATTTGTAAGTTTTAATAAAATAATAAAAAATATAAGTTCGTCAGCTACTTATTACTCGGTAACTAACTAGTAGAGCATTTTTAACAGTAACAGTTTTGTTGAAATTGAGTTGTAATAGTGTTCAGCATATGGACCTACTACCTTTTTTTTTTTTCAAATTTCTAAACACTTTCGGAGATAGGCGTCGTGCAAAACGAAAATTGGTGTAAAGAATTTATTCTCAAAAAAGATTACAAAATGAATGCACTTCCATAGAAATTACTTACTTATTATAAGCTTAGTTAGTTCATACTTCTTCTACGATAAGGTCGTAGGTTTCAAAAATATATTTGGTTAACTGTGATTTGAAGCTCTTTAAAGAGTCCGCATCTTTAATATGGGAACGTAATTGTATTTTGTAGCATTGGTACTATGTATACCTACATACGAAATTACAGCTTTCTAGAATTAAGCGTCTAGGCGCTAGACCGCGGACAGACAGACGGACATGACGAAACTCTAAGGGATCTTTGTAGTTTACTATGGAACCCTTAAAAAGAGACACTAAATATGGAGTTAAAATTCAAATGCGTTTCAAAAACTGGTTGTATATTAGGTATACTGAGTAAATCATATTTCTTTGTTCTTTTGCTTGCATTGATTAGGGCTACGAAACTACAGGACCGATTCGAAAAAATCTTTCACCGTTGTTGGGAAGCTCTATCCCTTGGTGACTTAGCACAAATGCCGTCTGAATTGGTGGTAGGAATAAAATGTGACGATTCGAATGAATAAAAATGATTTAATTTGGCTATAATATAATTTTTTTTAAATTAAGTGTCCTTACTTAAAATCCGTGCGAAGCCGGGGTGGACCTCTACGATGAGTTCTAAATTTTTAACAATATTTGTAAATTTTCAGGTACTCTAACCCGACGACGTAAGAATGACACACGTACCGCAGAGCGTGCTTCTGTAGAACCACCTAAACGTATGATAAAGATGCATAAAATAACTTTATAGATGAAGTAAGAAAGAAATAGCTTACCTATTTTTTTAGGTACTACAAAAAGTACCTACCTAGTTTTGTCAAATAGTACCTAATTACTAATTAGTAATTTTCAGTTTCATGTGAACAAACAGTAAATTATAAGTATAAATTATTTTGTTTTGTCTTATTGTCATTCTTTGCGGCGAACGCGGCGTCTCGATTTGGTGTTTGTGAGATTAGTGCGTAAAAATGGTAGATTAGATAGCATTTATGAAAATATTCTAGCTCAAAACGAAGTACCACTCTCTCACAGAATATCGCAAGCAGCAAGCCGTTTCGTTTGGTGAGTGAGAGCTCTGGAAACCAAACTCATTTCCTATCACTTTTCTCCCTATTCTCACCTTACTGTTACTGTAGCGAGCAAGACGTATTGGTAGCAGAATAGTACTTCTGGTGTTGCCGATGTTCAAAAGCGGCGGTAACCACTGCTTGATTTTCCCCCCGTATAAAATAGGGAATCTACAGGTTCATAGTAATTTTACCTCTGACAGATGGTTTAAAACACTCAAAATAAAGTGTCACACGTATAACCCTGTACCTACCAGAAAATAATGTGTGAGCCGATTATCATTGGATGCACCCAGACAGAACCTTTTGTATCTTCTTTTTAGGGTTCCGAAACTACAAGGATTATAGTTTCCCCATGTCCGTCTGTCTGTCTGTCCGCGGTCTAGCGCCTAAACACATACAAAGTGCTGGAACAAAATTAAAAAAAAAAATTTTTTGGGGTGCCTGTAAAGTGGTTCATGTAAAGTGGAAATGTTTTTTTTTTCGCGCCCACCCCGTGTTGTGGGTTATCGTTAAAAAGGTCTTTTCAAAACATTGAGGATGTGGAAAGATAATTTTTCGATACAATGATCCGTTTCGGAATAATTTACATTTATCGTGTTAATTTTCGTTTTGCACGGTGGTCCCCCCCCCCTCTATCTCCGAAAGTCTTATGTTTAGAAATTTGAAAAAAATCATGGTAGTAGCACATGAGTAAAAATAAACCGCGGAACAGAGGCTAAACTTCATACAATGTCGCTGCGATGAGTACACGCACACAAGCATGTGTACGTGACGAGCGCTTTGAGGACACGCAATACACGCGCCTCATGCTTGTGTGCGTGTCCTCGGCGCGCGACGTTGTATGGAAGTGCAGCCTCTGTCCGTCAGTTTATTTACTCATGTGGTAGTAGTCCATATGCTGAACCTTCAATGAAAACTATAACGGTTAAGTAGGCTCTACTAGTTACCGAGTAATCGCCGACGAACTGATAAAATAAAATTTATTTGATGAAAACTTACAAAATGTGATAGAATTTGATATTGGACTCAACTGAAGGCAAGCAAAAAATTCAAAATTCAAAACTTTTATTCAGAGAATAGGTTTTCACAAACACGTTCTCTTGTCAGAGTATGCAGTAATAAATGATTTGTATAAATTAATCTACTCTATAAACTACTACCATTTCGGAAACAAAAGCAAAATGACCACTGGTAAAAAGAAATGGCGAAAGAAAACCAGTTACGGCCTTTTTTGTCATATAAAAAAATATCGTACTTTTCTTTTTCCTTTTCTTTTTCAACATAAAATTTAAAACTAGGTTCATACATACAACATTACGTACGCGGAATGTCAATAAATAGTGCCATTAATTTGTCTCAACATAAAATTAAATATAAAATATAAAATGCTAGATCGGTGTTAAAGATAGGAGCAGACCGCCCGCAAGGCAGCAACCGTTCTCGTGTATTTTCGAGTTGACGTGAGAGTCGGCCTTCCAGCCTCCATTACTGGGCTCACCATCACGATATTATAAACAATATTGTAGGGAACAACAGTAACCCGACCCCCAACGCCACCGCCAGTTTGGACAATTTGCGAGCATGACATGCACGTACACATTAACAAGCACAGCAAATACGGAACCCTACATTGTACGTGGTCCGACACGTACTTGCCTGGTATTTTTTAATTCTTCTGTGTAGTCAACTGATCGTTAACAGCCCGTCTTGCGATCATCGCCCGCCTGGATTGCGGGCGATCATCTCAACCGCGACGCCGCCGCCGCGCAAATAACCGGTCTCGTGAGTTTAGAAATGAAACCGCTGTTCCACCACCGCTGCGCGGCGGGCGCGGTACAAAATCGCTCCGTGAGTTCTTAGCGTCATGTAACAGAACATTGAGCATTCGCCGTTTTTAGGGTTTTATATTTGTCGAAATGAACAACGAGCCGAGTCAAGCATAGAGCCAAATATTGCTACGAACATCATGAGGATTCTAGCGAACGCTCTAGACTAGACGAAGCAAATCAGTTCTTTCCTAGAATGCTCGCCAGAACGCTCGATAGAACATGCTCGCTATAATGTTCTCGTAATTTTTCTGTGATGTTACATTCGCAAGAATGCTCATTACAAGTGAATGCTCAAGTCTATCAGCACCTTTAGGTTATCGGCAGTGAAGAAACTGAAGAAAGTCTTCAGTTTAGCCTGTTATAGTATTATTAATATCTGTGGTTTAGCGTTATGCCGACTCTCTACACTCTTGGTCTTGGAGTTTAGCCTGTTATAGTATTATTAATATCTGTGGTTTAGCGTTATGCCGACTCTCTACACTCTTGGTCTTGGAGTTGACCGTAGCGAAGTTAGCAAACAGAGGAAAGGCTCTTTTTAGCTGAATTTTGCGAGAGTGTATTTTAGGGTCACAAGTTTTGTGAATCTTGAAATTCGACGTTATAATTTTATTCATCATGAACACATGACAAGAAGGTGACAGACAATGTATGTACTAATGCTGTATCGTAAAAGGTGCCTTTGCAATGTTCTTTATAGAAGAAAAAAACAACTAAGGATGCGCAGTCAGACACCTATTACTTGATATCGATAAAATAAGCTAGGTGATTTAATTTTCTATACCCACTGTTCTTAGGCTTTATCGCGCTAAACAACGGTGTCAGCATGGTAATATTTTACGTTCTATTTTAACAAAGAGGCTAAACGCAGATGTTTTCAGATGTTAAGGTTTCCGGATTCGGTTTCCTTATTCGGAATTCCGTGACTTTGCCTTGCGCAAACGTCCGATTTTTTGTATTCGGAATTTTATATGACCAGTAGGTATGTATAGAGACGCTTTTGTAAACGGACGTTATCATGGATGACGACGAATTGATTTCTATTGCCATGAAGCTCTTATTAAGCTTCTTGGGGTACTCCCGTTGTATTCAATAGCTATTCAATAGCTCATAGATTAACCCAGAAGAATTCTTCAAATATTCTTTGATGCCCTTCTCAATGGCATACGACTTAATTATATTTCCACCGACATAACTAAATTTTCGGTCTCACACATTTTTACTACGATGGAGAACGAACGGGTCGACAACTTGACAGACATTTGTAATTACATAGCACAATATGAATACTATTGATAAATAAATTTTCAAGTAAATCCCTTCACGCAATATTTAGAAATCTTTAATCATATATACAGAGGAGGGTCAGTCAATTCCTTTGTTGACTGTACTTGGCACAGCGCTACTTTGTTTCTAAATGGTTTCCAAAAACATAAGGTACAAGAACGTTGCGTTCGGGATAACGTCATTAGGTTTTTTAACATTGAAAATGTTTAATGGATCGATTTTGAAATATAAATGCTTATAACTTTGTTGATTGTTATGAGGATCAATGAGGGCTCAATCGACGCAGAATTCATCGAGACGTATTTGATGATGAGATTTTGAAAATTTTGAAATACTTTTTTTGAAAAATCCAAAAAACCAAAAAATTTCGGGAAAAATGTTGTGTAATTTTTTCGTTTTTTTTAAAAGTTCCAGTTAAGGGTTAGGGCAAAAAGGAAAAAGTCCCACTTAGAAAATGAATTGGGCTACTCGAGGGTATTTTTGGTTGTGGTGTGGTGTGCGACTTATGGTTGAGTTGATGAGCAGTGCGACCCCAAAGTTCAGAAATTTTCGGATCGATTTTGCGTTATCCACAAAAATGCATAGGTATAACTTTGTTGTATAAGGGTTACGAGGATTAGTGAGACCTCCATCGACGCAGAATTTTTCGAGACCGTATTTGATGATATGAGATTTTGAAAATTTAGAAATACTTTTTTGAAAAATCCAAAAAAGAACAAAAAAAATCGGAAAAAATCGTGTTATTTTAGAACATGATTATTATTTTGAAGCTGGCGGCGCGGCGGCGGCGGCGGCGCGTCTGGCCGCGGCCGCAGTTGGCTATTGCCATTTATCGATATCGATAAACTGGTGGGTTCCACTAGCTGCGAGGACGTAACCACTATAATACTACAAAATAAAATAGACACATATAATTTGACATTTGAATCGGATCTCTCTTTCTTTTTTAGCAGTAGCGGTTGCAATACGTCAAAGTAAAAAACATGCCAGCCGACCATTTTATTTAATCGGTTTTTTCTTCGAATGATGGTTGCAAACTGACCCAGTAAATTATTAAAATAATTACGAATTTACGAGCTCGCTGAGATTTTAACCAAAGATCGTAAAATGTCGTGAAAAAATAAGTCCAAAGGCGTTATTGGAAATTTCCTTTGGTAAGATCTCGTTATTCCGGCACTTATAGATGCAATGTTTGTTCCTCGTTTCTCCGGGCACTTGATTAAAATGCTATAGTTTTTGTGTAAGCGTTGGTGTTATGTGTAATAAAACAGTGTGTTTATTGTTGTAATTCCCACGCTCATTTTCTGACTGTAGACGCATTCTGAGGAGTGATAATGTCAGACTACGATCTTCAGTACCAGGCCGATTTGGAGAAGGCGCAGGCATTGAGTTTGGAGAGTCTCGCTTTAGAACAGTTCCGACGGCAGAAGCAACAGTCAAACGCAGGTAATTTACGTAATGTTGTTTACTGAGGTATAGCTTGTGATTTTCTGATGTAAGTATGACTATTCCATTGATTTTGCCTTTATTTTCCTATACTTTAGTGTTAAAAGATCTTGTATCTTACATTCAACAAGTGTTGGCAACTCTTGCAAATTTATGTTTTTTAAGTAAATAAGTGGTCAGAGAGTTACAGGAGTAACTTTTAAGCTTCATTTCATTTTCAATAATCATTCTAAGACCCTAAGGCGCCTTTCTGGCCATTATGTAAATTATTTGTGAATATAATGGACCCCATTATTAAACATCACTAACTTCTGCCTCTATTTTGTCAAGATCTACAGAAAACCCTATATGTGTCCTAATAGTTTTTTTTTAATTCTACACAATTCACACAGCACCACCTGGTCCCTAAGTATGCTAGGGTTCACCTGCTTTTGTTATGGATACCAGGCAACAGATATATTATTAACTAGCTGTTACCCGCGGCTCCGCCCGCATGGTCAAGAGAAAATGTCAATAATTTTTCCCATGGGAATCTCTTTATCCCGTGGGAAAAAAAGTAGCCTATGTCACTAGACCCCAATCTATCCCCAATAAAAAAATCATATCAATATATTCATTACTTTCGACGTGAAGAGAGGACAAACAAACAAACACACTTTCACATTTATAATATTAGTATGGATATATTATTAAATATTAACTTTTGTATATCTAAATTAATATAAATTCTTGTATTTGGTTTTTCAAATGGGAAGTTCTACAGCATAACAATGAATTTTGATTAGCACAATAAGCTCAATTGGTGCAACAAGAAAAATTAAGAGCACAACAAAGTACTGTTAATGTTTGTATTGGAAAGGAAGTGGGGTTGTTAACCCCAATCAAATAGAGCACTGATTTGTGATATTGGCAGTCAGACTGTGAACACAATCAGTGGTGCCAAACATTTAATAGTTTTTGTACTAAAATGCGTCTATTACAGTTTAAAATTATTTACTTTTAAAGTCGATATAAAACTAAATATTTAACAGTTCATTTAAAAAATCTAAACAATGTATAGAATAGAATAGAATAGATATTGTTAATGTTAATTTTATCATAGTGTATTAGGTTATCTTTAAAATACTTAAGTCAAATAGCACTTTTAATTTTACATAAAAATACATATTTGCAAGTAGTTCAGTTAAATTGTTATTTAAAAAAATATTTCTAAAAGCGTATTAGTAGTTAGATTATTGTGGATAATAGAAAATGTCCTGTGCTATTGTTGGTGGGTATTCCTTATGTATTATTAAAGTTGATTTTAAATAGAAGCAATATACATAATAAGTAATGTACTAGGGACCAAACAATATTATTTATTTATTTATGTTTGGCCATATTACACTAAGAATGGTCAAGGATAATTGAAGAGCAGCAATTATAATGTTTTAAATAAAAGTAAAAATAAATGGTATTGTGTTGAATGCTGAGAACACATAAATAATGCATTTGTTATACAATAATATAGTTTAAAATAAATTACCTTTTCATTGTATTTTCAATGAGTAATAGGAAAAATTTTATTACTAATAAATACATATTTTTATTAATAATTGAAGTAGATATAACTTTTACCAACATTTTGGTATGACTATTACATAGAAAAAATGGCAAAAGAAACTGTCAATGTAGGTCTTTTTTTCAGAACCGTCTCTAATAGTCTCTATAGTAAATAAGTTTTAAATTAAAAAAAAAACAAAAAGCTTATTATTTGTTAATTAAGAACTGTTAAAATCATACAAGTAGTGTAAAAAAAACATGTTTTTTACAAATAAGCTATCTGGGGAGTGATGATATTGAATAATGTTTTATATGCATACTTTATTTATCAGTCATAACAGTAAGTTGCAATCAAATATTAATGATAACAATCTTATTCAGATTTTAATTGGGTTTTCATTACATCTGATATACATTAGTGCAGTTAATTTACTGTTATTTTACTGTATTCATTAAACAGATATTGATAAATTAAGTTTGGTACTAAAGTAAGCTCGGCTTATTTAAAATCACGTACAATGGTCCAGTACAGGACTAAGTGCGGAAACCACACCCACTAGAGGGTTATGATGATGATGATGATGATGAAGCTCTTAAAACTTGTTTAGTTGTTTGGGCTTAAATTGCTTGTGTTATGGGTATAAGGCAATGAATATATTACTTTAAATATATATCCATAGAAACAGACACAAATGCTATCATATTAGTGTTTGCCCTCTGGAGCAAGGTACGGTGGCCTCGAAGATAGGAGGACCATTTTAGAAAAAAGTCGCTTGCATCTTGTAAGCGGATTTCTTTGTTACCAAACAGGGTTTTTGTTTATTAGAGCTACATATGTCCACTAGGGTCGTTGGGTGTTGCAACCAAAAATCATCCTAAAGATGGTCCTGCTATCCTCGAGGCGACTGTACCTACTACTAGGCTTTCATGTTTAATACATGTAATGTTATTTCTTCTATTAAAGAAATCAAATCCTGCAACAACTTTCTTAATGCTTAATTCTTTTCCGGGCAGAACTATATTTGTTCATTGTTTTTGAACTCTATCTCTGCAGCATAAATGAAGCAACTGCCGTCATTCTTCTAAAACTTGAATGAAAAATCAGATTTTCTTAACTTAGGTCAAATATTGTTTCCAATTACCATTTTGGAATAAATTTAAAACTATTGTAGTTAAATTTTTACTAGGTATTTAAAGTGCATTTTCTTTTGTTATTGTATCTGTATATATTATTGTTATATACCTAGTAAGCCAATAAACTATGTTATCTTGAAATATATCTATAGAAACTGAACTATCAGCTAAGCGGTTTATCAATCAATATCAGATAATGTTCGGGAGCCGTCGAGCAGTGTCCGACGACGCGACGAGTGTGACGCGCCGCCTGCGCTGCCGCCTCCACCAAGGAAACCATCACGAGGACGCTGTCCTACCACCGATACGCCCAGGTTAGTGTTAGCGTTACTAGTATAACTAGATTACCACTTGGAGTGCCTGGAGGGTCTGACAGACCGGCTACTTAATTAAAATCGTCAATATTTTCGTAAATTTTCGACGAATACTTACTATATGGCATTTTGACTACAAAAAAACAAAAATAAAAGATTTTTGTATACGGGTCCGGTAGACCCAGGCATTATTTAGGTATTATTTATAATCAGAGTATACGCTATTATAATAACTCCAGTCTAGGATTAACTAAAACCTGCTTTGTCACTGTCATTATTGTGAAGATTAATCAAGTGCGAAAGTAAACATACTAAACTAAACCTTGAGTGATGTATGTATATAAATTCACACACATCACGCTTACTTGATTGGAATGCAATAATGTGTACAGGGTTTCAAGGTTTGGGAGGGAGAACATATTTTTTTAAAGATTACAATACTTCAAAAATTAGAATGAAGTCAATTACCGTTTAAGTGCTGCATTAAGACTAAACTCTAGAGGAGTTTTAATTCATCCAAATCATGCTATTTCGCTTCCACTATCAATTTGTGACTCTTTGTTTATGAATAGTATACCTAATATGGTAAATCCATAATATACTGTTTTTTTTCATACGGTACTATTTATGTTCTTGTAATAAATACGCATAGAACTATTGATCTTTTTTTATATGCCTTATCAATTTATGTTTATTTATGTATATTCCGTAAACATTGTGTAATTTTACAAATAAATGATTTAAACAATGAATCAAGTTTAAAATCGCATTGTCATTTGATGCTTGTTAAATTGGTGTAATCATTGAGCGTTTTACAGGAAAAATACTTTATAGTTAAAAAATTAAACATAATTTGCTTGCCTTTTAAAAAAATGCGTCTTTTTTACATTTTAAAATAATTTACGGTGAAAAAGAAAGGTCCTAAGTGTTTTGATGACACGTAATTTCTAATTTGTGTGTTATAGGAAATCAAGGTGAACGTAAAAAACGCATCTTCATAGAATTAATATTATTTGAAACTATCTCATCTTTGCGCCACTTAAATACCATAATGTTTTTAAGTCAAATGTTAGTTCATTGTTATATGTCAGCGCAAAAGTGGCTAACCCACATTTTTTCATATGCGTACATACATATATATTGCAATTTATTTAAAACATAATAAATTTTGATGCAAAACTGGCCTATCCCTAGTCCCTATAAAACACACCAGTGAGGCAATTCACGTAACAGGAACCGATTCTAGTTCGATTCAACGATACGATTCAACGCTGTCTCACTCATACAAAATAGGCATTGAACGGGATAGCTAGTGTCGTTGAATCGGACTAGAATCGGTTCTTGTTACGTGAATTGCCGCACTGGAAACTAAATTCAAGTATAATATAATTACTATAAATTCAATTCAAATGCATGAAAATTCAAACCTCATTATCTCCATACTAACTATGGTAAGCTTAGGCCACTTTTGCGCTGACGGTCTCTAATATTATTACAAGTATTTGTTTTCTATAATGTTTACAATAAACAAGAGTTCTCACTAACAATAGTTCTTGTTATGACAACAATTTATTACGTAATTCATTATGTTATTTATTAACGTAATAAAATTGAAAAATTCATTATATAGGAAAAATGAATTTTATTAAAGTAAAAAAAAAACATTATTAATTTTAATTCATATATCTGACGCCCAATTATAAATGCGAATGTTTCGTGAGAATGGTAAATATATTTTTTGATTTTACGGGCATAACAACTGGAGTTTGATTCTAATTTTACGTACAGGAACAAAACCTAGTTGTCATAGTGTGATGTTGAATAATATAAATGTTGCAGGTCGACTGGAACTAGCCCTACTCGTGACGAGAGTAGCGATCTGATATCGTTCGCGAGCCCGACCAGCAAGTCGGCTCCCAAAGATGCACATGCCTCCCTGAAGGAATACATCGACCAAATATCCAAGTACGTATTTATTTCATCATATATGACTTTCTCAAAAGTTTCCAGTATGATCGGTTGGAAGAGGTCTGCATACAGCTGCTTTCCGCCCTTAATTGATGATGATACTTTTAACTACCAGACCGAGTTGCCAACATACCGGCAGTTGCAAAAATCCATTTTAATAATAATTCCACATTAATTGTCAAAGTAATAAGGAAAAAAGATCGATTTTTTCGTCTATACTTTGACAGTGACTGCGTTTTTTTTTGTGTAATTTATTAAGAAACAGAGACAAACATTTTTCCTCAGATCTTGGTTTGTCATTGTAATTAAATATAATCATTAGGTATAAATTATGTTTTTGTACTCACAACTATTTTGAACATTTATTTCGTGGAGATAACAGCTGATAACTTTGTGGTCTGATAAAAATGGTGCTTACGTTGATAACGTTACGATACCAGCTGATATAGTGTATTGTGATGGAATATCTCTAGTTTCTTTCTCTTTAGAGCGTAAACTAAATATCTAAATGTGATCCACCTTTCAGTAGTCTCGGGTTTCACTCTCGTACAATGTGTACAGAGTTTGCATGTAATAATTAGAAGTACACATGTATCCGAAAACTTGAATTTAGTGCACATGCACCTACAGAGATTTGGACCTCCTGGTTCCTAAAATATATTTTTTTAAACAAACTAAACCGAAAATTCTTACTGCGTTGCTACCGATCTAAGTAATCATTAGTTGATACCCATCTCACTCTGTCAATATCGAAAACGATGGACATACTCTGTACTCGTCTGTAAGCATCTAAAGGCACGTCCAAATCTGACGAATGCGCAGATCGCGCGCGGGCGAGCTGCACGCGCGCAGCTTAGAAACGTTTATATACGCCAAAGATATGTTATAAAAATTTTGAAGTGATCACCACTTCTATTTTATTACTTACTACAATATTACTTCGTGTTTTGAATGCACAACAAAATTTAGGTCGGGCACATTGATTAATTACTTATAATATATATAATCAACCGCAAATTTTCGGCCAAATATCTCGGTGCAATATGTTTGGTCACTTAGACTGTTAGGTATATGATATTATAATAAACTAAAACGACAACTTTTCTTTGTGTGTATACAATAATTTTACCTGCTATATATTTCCATTTTCAGTTTGGGCCAACAAACCGAAGATCTCACATTAAACACACCAGACCAGACCGTCATAATGAACAATCAGAATTACAATCAAAGGCCGCCGTATCCATACCAATATGGATATAACTACCAGACACCTTACGGGCCAAGGCCGCCTTATCCTAATACCCCTTACGCCATGCCGTCGCCCATGCCATCCCCCATGCCGTCGCCTATGCCCAACTATTCGTTTTACCCACCTACCATGGTGGTACAAAGAGAACCTCCCCCTCCTTATCCCTCGACAAACTCTACAATGTACCCTCCATACAGTCAAACTCCTTATAATCAAACGCGAATGACGTCACCACCTCAACATGCACCAACTCCATACGTTGGTTACCCACCTTCGACACCTAACTATAACTACAACACTACTAACATGATATCAAGGCCGACTAGGCCGAATCTCTACCCTCCCTTGAACAATATGCCTTATCCACCATCACCGAATACAACGCAACCTGTCAACAATAATTACCCAAGTGCAATACCACCAGTTATCAAGAACGAAACGTCTAGAGACAGCGTAGAAAGCAATTCTTCGTTTAAATCTGCAGAGGTTAGTATGAGATGTTTTTTCTGTACGATTCATTTGATTACAATCTAAAAACTTGAACTTTTTTATGTAGCAATTGAGCAAAACAAACTATAACAATATGTAAAATATGTTTTATAAAAATATGCATAATGGTAAACAGAATATACACCAATAATAAATGTTGATCACCATATTTGTCTGTTTTGTGCGAGGATTGCACCCGAACTATTTCCAATCGTCTTTTTACCCCTACAACTAGTTCAAACAGGTTGATTTGTACTAAGAAGTACTGAATATCTTTTTCGTAGTCCTCTCTTAAAAAATTTCAGCTAAAATGTAATATCCTTTTTTCAGTCAAACGAGGTAAACGACATTGTTGGCAGTTTCCCGAAGTCTCTAAACCTGATTGATTTCGGTGGGAAGAACACGAATGGCGCCGGTGCAGGTAGCGTAAGAGTCAGTGTGCTTGAAGCGTTTGATCCACTATTAACTGATCAAAGCAATGCGGGTGAGTGGTTTGTGTTTCATTGTGGCCTGACTGAGCGGATAGTATTGCGGGGTGGCCGGACGGTGCCCGCCTACATCCGAGACCCGGTGACCGATTTTTATTCATGTTTTTTATTGATGAGATTTGGGATTGGAAAAAAATTGGTCGTGGGCGTGCACCTTAGGAATGAGCTTATATACGCGGAGGGGGGGGGGGGGGGATCTGTCCACATTCTTGCTTTTTCGGAGTTCAACTCTTGTAACCATTCCCTCTGATATAGTCTAGAATTGACGAAGTTATTATATTTGTAAAAGAACCTCTGCGTTAGTCCTTCACATATGGAAAAAGTATTCTACATTTAGTGAAGATAATAACTACCCGATTTCGAGGTGGTTTTGAAGTTTGAAGACACGGCTATGCTAAAGAACTGGTCTGAAATTGAAAAAAATTATTTACGCAAAAAACTGCTTTGTAGAAATGCCAGATTATTCCTACAAGTTTTTGATTTATTATTTCTACTTTAAAAATGAATATTAAATTACATTATTTTAAAATATTCGTCTCTCGATTCTATCTGTTCAGTCAGTGTACCCTTCTCACGTAAACTTGGTCCACATTATCACTACTTTGGTGAATATCATTGGGTGAATTTCATTACAATCGTAATTTTTATCAGACAAGTTAGTCACTCGGTAGTGATAATATGGCTTCTAGAAAGTGAGTGGACATGTTTTTTGTATGAATGCACTTGTACCACAGATGGGTTGCAGAGAATTTCATTGTCTTTTACTTAGCGCAGCTTACTTCGTCAACTCAGTAAGCTCAGCTATCTGCGTCAACTCACCGAGTTAACTCAAAATTGTGTTATGGCGAGAGTTGTTAAAGTAAAATCAATGTTTCAATATGTTTCTATCAAACAAGATGAAACATTTTATTTTTCATATTAGTTGTATACATTTTAAAACATCAGTAGTTCGCAACTTATGACACTATAATGAACCGAGGCCAAAATGGCAAACGTTATCTATAAAGTTTTGCGCATTTCCATACAAAATTGACGTTGAAATGATATAAATTATCGAATAGCTACTTACAACCCGCGCCACGAGAGATGAGACCCGATTGATTGCTGATTTGACTTGCGGCGTAGACGATTTCTATTAAAATGGTATAGAAATCTTCTACTGCGCAAATCAGTCACGTGATACCTCAAGTCTCATCTCTGGCTGCGTGGATTGTACATTGTTTTTTTCGTTAAACATGCCATATGCCAAGCCTCTGTGCGGTTGCCCAGCAAAAAGGACGATATCCATCTCAAATTTTTTACTTTAATAAATTACTGTTCCTCATTTTCAGTTTACGTTCATTATTTACCGCCTATATTACTTTCATTGGAATGGTGTCATTCATATGTTTTTTTTAAAATAAATGAACCATAAATTCTTAACCAGGATGTGTAAAATCACATAAATTTTAATCATATCCTGCAGAAATAGAGGTTAAAAAAACAAGTAAAAATAAAGTATTTATACTTCTTGGTTAAGGATTGAAGTGGATATACACAACTTGTTAGTAGTACTGCAGCTGGTGATTTGATAACAAGCACAGCTCGAGAAGTTTGGCATAAAAGTAAAATCAAACTGCCGCACACAAAGATCATATTGTAGGCTGTGTGTATCCACTATTATACTTTCATTTATCTTTAAAAATAGTAATTAGTTGATGATGCATGTATTATTTTTGTTTATTTTTTCTTTTTACCAAACTGACTAAGGTATCATTATTATTTTATCATTTCAAACATTGTGATCTTGTTTGGTGCGGAAACAGATTGTTTTGGGCTTTTTTATTTAATTTTTTATTAAAGTTACACGTCACACCCCACATGCCGGGTGTGACGTGTAACTTTACTAAAAAGTTAGCCTATCTTTCAGATAAAATTGTCGAAATATCGTACAAGAAAATGGCAATTTATCTATCAGATAAGCTAGGTACCTGTGAAACCGGCTCAATATGTTGTAAACAATTCAATTCTGCAAAAATAATGTTAAAATCATTGTGTTAATTTAGTATTTATGTTTGTATCTAATTTAAAGGTTTTATGTTATTAGCAAAGGTTGTTTGTTAACTATTTTATTAGCAAAATTTAAATAACAAAGGAAAGCTTAACCCAAGTGCATACCATTAAAACAATCTTTATCTTGAATTATATTAAAATGTTACCAAACAAAACAATATTTTGTCCTGGTCTTTATAGAGCTTATATTCCTCTGTTCAAGTATTTTTACATTTGAAAATAAAAAAAATATTATTGACTAAATGTCATTTTATAATAAGTAGGTACTTTACTAATTAATCCTTCAATTATAATTTATTTCTTTGCTTACTTGAACCTTATCTTGGCAGCTTAAGGTTGAATTTATGGTGTAACCATCACCCAAACTACCTAAAGCGTTTTGTTAACGACAAAGACAGAAAAACACTTAAAACTAAGGCCCAATTGAATTGTTTTATATTATGAACGTTCACAGAATATGCAGTACCAAGTGAATGTTCAAGTAGCGTGTACGAAGAGTACGATCCATTGGATTTCCTATACGGCGAGACAGAGATGCGGGATACACCTGTGTACGGGACTATCAACAAGAAAGAGACAACGATGTTACCGTCGCCTCCGCCGAAATCTTTACCAACGATTCCAGCTGTTCCTAAAAGGCCTACTACAGTAAGTATATTTTTTACTTCATCCTACTAATATTACAAACGCGTTACGGTTTCACGCCAAAACGGATCGGGGCAAGCTCACAACACATTCCCACCTTTGTGTCTCCTGGGAGGCTACTACGAAACGTAAATCCGATATTTCGGCCGAAGTATCGGAAGAATTTTAACCGTGAAATACAAGGTATTTCATGGTTATTTTAGTAATTCCTTGAATTCTATCCATGAAATACCTTGTACTTTATGGTTATTTTAGTAGTTCATTGAATTATAATCATGAAATAACTTGTATTTCACGGTTAAAATTCATCCGATACTTCGGCCGAAGTATCGCATTTACGTTTCGTAGTATAGCCAGAATCAACAACGGCGACCTCAGATTGACTAGCAATGAAGCTGATTAACGTCTCGGGGGAGAAACTACAGCTGTTTTGGAACATCTCAGCAGTTTAGCACATGGGATAGTTTTTTCCCGGAAATCACATCGGGACCGAGAACAACGAGATTGGTGAAACTGCTGGCATCCACTAGTATTAAAATATATTTTTATTAAGAAAAAAAAAATGACAATCTCTACCTTGTTAATAGTGCTTGTTTTGTTTGGGTGAGTGATTACTTGGGCGCGTGTTTACACGTGTAAAGGTGATAACGCTAACCCGTCTATTCTTAACTATTACAAGAATATAAGTAATATATTTTGATGTTTGTCAGAATATTTTTCCTTTTTCCAGAATAAACTATACGACTGTATTGTGAAGTCAAGAAATCGTGTTTATGATAGTGAACACAAAGCGTTCTTGCAAATGGTTCTCGATGTTAGAAGTAAGTATGAACTTATTAATTCTTTAAATTTAAACTAGTTTTTTATCTGCACTTGAAAAATAGTTTGAAGCCCGTCTTAGTTGGTATTGCGGAATAAACTTTAATATATCGCATTTATTTTCAGAAAGATTTGGTCACGAAGACGTCACGAATCCCGGTCACGTGATAGCAGCGAGGTCTGGTGGCAAATATCCACCAAACACGAGCATTAAGATTCTAGTCCACCACGCACATTCTGACGAGCCGATAACATTTACGTCCGATGGTAAGCAATTTTGAATATTCATTTTTAATATTATAAATGCGAAAGTAACTCTAGTCTATTTTTTTAAACAAATGTGTACTGAGTGTGTACCCTTGCACATTTCCGGTATTGACATAGTGAGGCGGGTTATTGTATCAACCAATTTAACAGTCGCCATCGTCACTCAATCAATAGCAATACATGAAGTAATATGGAGTTTGTTAAAAATACTATAGTTTGTCTATTAACTTTTGCGCTTACGCTGCTGAACTGATTTAGATGAACTTTTGTATGGAAGCTTTTGTAACTATGAGAGAACCATATGATTGCTTAGCTCCTGGAAATACACACATATCTATGTATATAAAAGAAGGTCGTGTTAGTTACACCATTTATAACTCAGAATGGCTGAAGAGATTTGGCTGTTAATTAGTGGAGAGGTAGCTTAGAACCAGGGAGGCGATTCTCGGGCGCGTGACATAATGTCGACATCGAGATATCTCGAAAAAACATGGCGGATGTCGATTGCAAACAGATTTCCGTATTCTCAGCATCTCACGGTAGACATATGTCGTGCCCCAGCGTTCGACAAGCAACGAGTGGTCGACAGCAGTAGACATTGGATATTTCACACATTATGTCAGTCGAAATCTCAATTGTCATGTCTAATTAATGTGTATATGTCTGGAGACGATTTTATGTCGTTTTTTATTAATGATAATATAGTGGATTAAAAAAAATTGAAATAAAAAATAACACTAAATAGAATTAAAGGAAAACAAACGGCGTTTATTCGACTTGTCAAAGTTGTGTTGTCAATTCGAAATCGCGAAAAGAAAAATTACGTTACTTTTCACGCAGCTATATTAGACAAAATATTTCATTTCCTTCTTTGAGAACCTATTTTATGATACTTTTGTGTTGTAATGTATTATAGCATTTATGTTGTTTAGTATTATATTAGTTTTATGATATATTAAAGACTATTCTAGTTCCAAATTAGTTTAGCTCGATTGTGATTCAACACAATCGAAAAAACGGAACGTAACACCAAAAAAGTATGACATTTTGGCGACATTTATCTCTATTGGCACCGAGAATAGGTCAAAATGAAATTATAGAGATTTTGGTGACATTTTCAGCAGACATTTAAAATTCGACATTATCTCGAAATAGAGATATCTCGCAAGAACCGAGAATCGCCTCCCAGGAGCAGGACATAGGATATTTTTTGTCCCGTTAGCCTACCCTAACGTGAAAAAAATATCCTAGTAGGGTAGGGTAGGGGTAGGGTAGTGCCTCAAAGGCGGAACAAAGTTTGCGGAGTCAGCTAGTAATTAATATATAATTAAAATGTTTGTTTTAGTGGAGTCGACTGTAGAACATGTGATATTAACAGTAGTTTGTTCCTTGGATGAGGGTGCTGGAGAAGATATGTCTGGACATATGTTGCGGGTAAGTTTTTGTCAAATGAAATACGTATAAAACAATTTAAAAACAAACTCGCCCAATAAAAATATGTAGCCTTCAATCATACATAATAATATAAATAACGTCAATTAAGTTTTTGTCAAAAATATTTTTTTCTACATGAAAAAATATGACAATGAAAAATATGCAATTTTTCATCAATAATTAGGTACTTGAAAGAATATATGCTAAGGTCGAAATGTTATAAAATAACTAAACAGAATCAATTTTTTTTAGGTATGGGGAGCAAAAGAATATCTAACTCCGGGTAGTTCCCTTAGCGAATACGAGTACGTGCGGGAATGCGTACGACTAGAGAAAGACGTAAGGCTGTGTTTACACGACGAAGCAGAGCGAGGACTCGCGAGGACGGCCAGAGATGACGCGAGAGCTCAACACATCACGCTGGATGATCTGATACCGACTCAGGGTGCAACACCTATGCTGTCTTTTGATAATCTCTCGATTTTATTAGGTATTTTTACATGCTTTTAATTTTATAGTTGTTAGGCAACTAGCCATACATATTTTGAAAATATTTTTCAAAGAAAAATTCGCCTCCCAGCCCCAGGTTAGCCAATTAAAGGAATGAGAAATTTCACCACTATTACTAACCTTCCCGGTAGCTCAGTGGTAAGAGCACTCGGCCGGATATCAAGACGTCGTGGGTTAATCCCACCTGGGGCGGCGGGTAGGTGAAATTTTTCTTTCAAAAATATTTTAATTGTTTGTTTATTTGTTCAGAACAAATCTTATTGATGAGTTATACTTTTTTTTAAATATGTTTTATTATAATTTTTACTATAGTAATGAAAAGAGATAGTTGAAGAAAGAGTACATTAACACGTAGTAAAAACACATGAGTAAATAAAACCACGGAACAGAGGCTTAACTTCCTAAGGCGCGTTCAAAATTTATACCTATTCTGGTAGGGTTGGCACTGTAGAATAAAATGAAATAAACGAAAAGACCAGGTTTTTTTACAAGTTATTTATTAGTTTTCTTACAAATTACTTAATCTACATAATTTTTTATTATTATTTTTACTTTTCAATAATTTGTTATTTCTTTTGATTGAGTGGTAAATCCTAAATCTAATATAGAGTTTTTTTAGATAATCAAGCGGTAAGCACTCGCATGGCATCAAAAGTACAATAATGCATACGTTTAATTAAATTATTACCAATATCATCTATATATATAAAAATGAAACCCGTTTTCCGTTGTCACGACATAACATGAAAACGGCTTGACCGATTTGGCTGTTTTTTTTTTTGTAGTTTTCTAATACTCTGTACAAGGTTCTTACGGAAAAAAATTTGGGGTAGGATAGGGGTAGGGTAGGGGTAGGGTAGGGGTAGGGTAGGGGTAGGATAGGGGTAGGGTAGGGGTAGGGTAGGGGTAGGGTAGGGGTAGGGGTAGGGTAGGGGTAGGGTAGGGGTAGGGTAGGGGTAGGGTAGGGTAGGGGTAGGGTAGGGGTAGGGGTAGGGTAGGGATACACGCAAACGAAGTTGCGCGGGTTTCGCTAGTTATTAATAATATTTAACTTTAATTACTTATTTCAATAATAATTATCCATACATAAAATATGTATACAGGGTGCCCTGAGGGCGACCGACACTCCCGAAATTTCTTAAGAGGTTTATACATCTGCTTTATGCTGGTGAAAGATCTTTTGTCTAAGTATGATAGTTTCGGAGTAATTGACTAACAAACATTAGTTGTAAAACTGTGTGATTTCATCCCTAAAATCAGCTGTGAACGCAGCAACGGGGATGTATTAAGGTCGTTTTTTTTAAATCGGTCATTGACCTGACCACGATTATTTTTAACCATAAGTAAACATAACCATAACATTGATTTCATAACTTTTTAATCTTAGATGTTGGTAGCGTAGCCTAATAACGACCTTTAAGGCTTTTCATTCCTTTATGCCGTAGTGATTGGAATAAAACATGTGTTTTTTGTTAATTGTACCGCTAGCAACTCATACTATCATTCCTTAGTGATAATAAAAAAAAAGCCTAATAAAAACTATTCGTAATTACTTATTCTTTTTAGCGAAGAGAGTACCTATGTTAAAACAAATACGCCAATAATCAGACTTACCGAATCCAGCCCTGAATTAATTGAATGAACGGATGAATGAATGAAAGTTTATTTGCCTTTGGTACATGGTAATTGTCACGGTTACCATAGTGATACAAAAATATCCTATTGTCAATAGGTACATGCTAGAAGTAAATTGTGAAAGTTTCTATTATTTATTAAATGGTATTGGTGTTTTAAGTGATGTTTAGTGTTTTAAATGTTGTTTAGTGGTTTTGAGTGTTGTGTCGCATGAGTCGCATGAGAGAGATGCGCTCAGATACATCGAGCATCGTGTGTTGTAGGTAAGTTCCTGGCGTACCTACTTCATGTTTGCTAGATTTTTTAAATGATAATCAGAATTACTATTAATAGGTAGGTATGTGTGTATCGTGGGCTAGGCAAGGGCTAAGCTAGGTACCTACAGCCTGTCCGTAGCGTAGTAGTACCCGTCCGTGTAGTTATCTTATCAAATGCACTGTTGTTCTGGAATTAGGGTTATCGGCACGTAGGAAATTTTCAAATCTGTGCCTTTTTTTTAAATAAACTATTTTTAAATGAAACCTATATAAAACGCATGTCTGTAAGGTACATATCATCAAACTTTCGGCTGTGTTCGTCGCCTTTTTCCTCCCTGTATAATGTCATAATAAGTAAATTAAATAAATATATTTAATATACACTTTATTAATTGAAAAATCGATTTTATAATATAGTCGATCGTGGTTAAAAAACATGTCCCTCCCTTCACTACTAGTTTTGAGTTTTTGTCTGTGGTGGCCGTGACAGAACTTCATAGGTGTGCATATGTCAAATCAAATATTTAATAAAGGAAATGTCATAATTTTCTGTTTATCGAAGGCCCTGATGTTTGTCCTCGAAGCAACCGGTTTAGACTGGTTTGCCGCTCGTACGTGACAAGCGCTTTGAGGTCACGCACACACGCGCCTCATGCTTGTGTGCGTGTACTCATCGCAGCGACATTGTATGAAGTGAAGTCTCTGTTCCGTGGTTTTATTTACTCATGTGGTAAAAATGTGTAATCACTACATAGTATAAAACAAAGTCGCTTTCTCTGTCCCTATGTCCCTATGTCCCTTTGTATGCTTAAATCTTTAAAACTACGCAACGGATTTTAATGCGGTTTTTTTTTATTGATAGAGTGATTCAAGGGGAAGGTTTTAAAGTATCATACATTCCAAAATTCCCACGGGAAAGCGGGATATACGCAAACGAAGTTGCGCGGGTTTCGCTAGTTAATTATAAAATTGACGCTGAAGTATAGATATTTGGTTCGCTACAGATATTATAATCAGCAAATATTTATTTATTTTACATCGTTTCTGAAATGTATAATTATAGAAACATTAGAAGGTGAGCTGTCAAGGGCCGTAGGCGTGACCGGCGCAGAAGGCAGCTGTTCGCCGAAAGCAGTGTTTCAAGCTGTCAAGGCGATCTGTGCTCTCGCTGGCGGCGTTGAAACATTACACGTGACACACACGCTGAACGCGTTCGCGCAAGCCTGCACCGGAAAGGGCAACAGCAACGTGGTGACGCCGGAGATCCAGAGCGAGCAGGGCGCGTACTGCGCCGTGTCGCTGCGCGCCGCGTCGCCGCGCGAGGCCGTGGCGCTGCACTGCGGGCGCGTGCGCGACGCCGTGCGTTCGCTCGTCGCGCTCTACTCGCGCACGCGCCTGCTCGACTTCACCTTGGCCGACGCGCACTACGGGGCGCCCGACAATCCAGCCAGTGAGTATCGGTCACTTGTACTTGGCGAAACAATTCACATTCATTACCTAATTAAATATACTTTTCACTTCTCATGCTCAGAAAATGCTTGTTTGCGCAGGATATAGGCTGCACAAAATCAAATTTTGTACACAAGGGCAAAAACGTCTACTCATAAATGTATCTATATTAAGGCAAAGGAAATGAGCCATACAGCTAAACACAATAAAAAGTTCAGAGATAGAATTTGTTATTTTACAATATTTACTTAAATTTATTTGCTTATTTTAAAATGTAAATTAAAGTACGGTAGGTTATTTAATTAATTTAAGAAAATTATTTTATTACAAAATTAATTTAATAGTAGGCTGTATAGGTCTGTAGCCGAAGCCTAATTTCAATGTCGTAACATTAAAAAAAAAGCGGCGGGAAACAGGTCTTGTTTTTTCGTGCGTTTATTAATTTATTTCCTCGCAATCGAAGTGAAAAGCAGAGTTTATAACTCGTCCACAAAACCATTTTTATCCTCGACATTACTATCAGCCCTCGCCTTCGCCTCGGGCTGCTAAAAGTCTCGGATAGAAATGATTCGTTTTGTGCACTTGTTGTAAAATCTACTATTGCAGAAGCCGCACCATCGCATACAATCGCGGAATCCACATTATTTTGCATCGAAGCTGTTCACGGTCTGCCTTTGTGCTGGGCTCATGATGAATACCAATTCCATGCACAATTGTTCCATGGTACAAGGCCATTGAAATCAGCCCGATTCACGTTGCCATCGAAGATCGAGAGCGCTGCGTTTTACCCGAGGATTATATTCGACTCATGGTAACTAATTGATATATTTAGTTAATAGTTACAGTCTTTCAAATTAGATCTGTTACAAATGTTTACATTGTAAGTGGTACAATCCGCGCCACGAGAGTTCTTCTTTTCGTGTCAGTGACTCAAATAATGTCACTGACACGAAAAGAAGAAGAACTGTCGTGCCGCGGATTGTACTTTTAGTTCAGCATGTGTTATTCCATGCAGTTTATAGTTGTCTGGGAAACTATTGATTTTAGAATTTTTATTATTAAAATATATGCGAGTCAATAGCTTTTTTATTAATAAATAATTCGAATTTACTAACGCACGAATTGATGAACCTAAAAGCTTTTTATTTTTCTAGGTTAAGTCTTGAAGACCTTCCTGTAAACACGCTTCCAAGGGAGGCACGTCTCGTGTTAACGCTATACGGAAGAACAGAACGAACAGTAGAACAACAGCAGCAAACAAGAGAACAGATAGAGAATAAAGAACAGAAGGACCAAGAGGAAGAGGAGACTGGGGATGTGCAATACGAACAAGTGGAGTTGGGATGGGCGGCTATACAGCTGTTCGATTATGACGGGTGAGTTTTAACTTTGTAAGAATCCTTACTAATATTATAAATGAGAAAGTGAGTTTGTTTGTTATTCCTTCACGGCTTGACTAAGCAGCCGATCATTATGAAAATTTGCATACATATTGTTAGGGGTACAGAGCCCAACAACTTTTTATCCCGTGAAAGTATGTCGTTCCAATGGGAAAATAAATTTTCTATAGAGATGGCGCCACAATTCGAGTTATGGGTTGTTTTGTTGTCAAACGAGATCTATGTCATAAAATTAACGCGAGCGAAGCCGCGGGGAAAAGCTAGTAATATTTAAAACGTCGAAGTTTGGTTTGTTTTTATATCAATTTTGTCTTATTAACTTTTGTTGATTTATTTAAATAAACCTTCTTTATTAATGAGTGGTTAACCTTTTAATAATAAACAAAGATGAGCCAAGGTTTAGCTAAAACTTGTTTTATCACTTTCGCTCTTCGTTTAATTTCCCTCAAGAATGACAGTGACACAAAGGTTTTAGTTGATTTGATTGGACCATGACCTTATTTTATTTTTCATTTAATAAAACATGTTATTTCATTTTGTAAACATGAATCGATATAATATAATATGATAGGAGATAAGAAAAAAGTATAAAAAAACGAATGAAGGCTCTCGTCGGCCAGTGAAACCGGCGGCATTCGTCCTCAAAAATAGCATACCGTGGCGCAGTATGCCCACGAAGTCGTGGTATGGAATCCCAGCAGTGGGCCAATGATGAGCCATGTGTTTACGCAGCATGCTGTCGTCGGGCGCGTTCGTGCTGCCGCTGTGGCCGGCGCGCTGCGACCGACGGCTCGGCCCGGCGCCGCATCCTATGCACGCGCCTTCAGCCCCGCACCCCGTCGTTAATATCGGTAAGGGGTGTCTATACTAAGAACAGAACTGGAAATTTTAATTGCTATAAATTGTTTCTCCTTTGCAATATCAATTTTTGAGCATGGTGATAGGTTATTTTCGGTTGTATCCAGATCAGACGAATGCGATACGCAAGTAAGTCGTACTATCTCGCGATGCACGCTTTTTTGTATGCGTGATCAAAAACGCGTGCAGATCGTGGGTAGCTCGCGAGTGAATCTCAAACGGCCGATTCACGGCAAGATTTTTTCAAGAGAGGTAGGGCACAGCGGATAATCCGCTCAAATCGGAACAGCCCGTCTGGGGAAGGACCTCCACCTTAGAAAAGATCGCAGCCAAATAGCATTGGTCTCGGCCATGTTGTGTTCCTACGATGAGTAAGGTCTCCAGAGTTCTACTTCGGGTTGGGAGGGTTGATACCTCCGGTATTGCAAGCGTCTATAGGCTACGGTGATGGCTTACCATCAGGCCTACCGATGCTTGTTTGCCACCTTTGTGTAAAAAAAAAACGGCCCATCCACCAGATCTAGATCCACTCTTAACACTATGTTAACGTTAGCAACCGAACAAGATGACGAGTCATCAATATAAGTGCCCTAATTGATGTCTGAGAATAATACATTGTATTCTCAGAATGTTTGACGAAAATCAATTATTTAGCTTTGCACTTTTTGGCAATAAGGCCGCCTTGTTGCATTTACACTAGTTTATAAGATTGTTTTTGTACTTTTTCCTGTGTGTAATGCAAATAAAGAGTATTCTATCTATCTATCTATATTTACAGAAATTCCCTTATACGATCATATGGGAGTGAAATGGACGAGTGGTGTTGAAGATGATGAAAACGTGATTTTACCGGAAGACTTGCCCAAGTTTGACTCGCTGGACGGTCATACGCAGTCGCAACTACTGCATCTCATTGAACAGGGCGCGTATAATAGAATGCCTACAGAGTGTAGAGAGGTGAGGTTGTATTTTAGTTCATATCTTTTGTACATGGGTACATTTCTTTAAAAAATAAAAATAGTTGTATAAAATATAGATTGCATTTATTATTTAAACAAGCTTTAAAATTACAAATTATTTGGGCGCAATTCTATATGTTCCGTCTATTGTATAACTTTAATTTGTTGTGTATTGCAAATAAAGAATATTTTAACTATTTCTAACAAAATGGCGATTTTGACTATTTGAAGAAAACGAAAAAAAAAAATTTATTCGATGCAAACCATACCACAATGAAATGAAAAGTTGACGATGCCTGTAAATTTCGGTGCAGATAATGTGGGAGAAGCGCCAGTACCTCGTGGAGCTCGCGGGCGCTCTGCCGCTGGTGCTGCTGGCGGCCACGGCCTGGCACGGGCCGCCGCGCGCCAAGCTGCTGGGCCTGCTGCGCGCCTGGCGCAAGCCCGCGCCCAGGAACGCCATGCACCTGCTGCTGCCCTGGTACCATTTGTTTATTGGGATTATATTGTTCTTCCGGCTCGCATAAATGCAATAACCCGAAGGTCAATGCACTTGTGCGAGCGTGACACTGAGCTAAGCAAAAACAGGTCATTGTACAAAACACTTGATTGTTCGACAGCTTCCCCGACGCGACAGTCCGCGAGACAGCAGCGCGATTGATGAGCACGATGTCGGACGACGCGCTGTGCTGCGTGATGCCGCAGCTGGTGCAGGCGCTGCGCTTCGACACATACTCCTGCAGCTCGCTAGCAGGTGACAATCGCATTTCACATATTTTTGGTAAACGAGTTATGAGAAAGAGAAAGATTGTATGAAGACGTGTTTATACGCCACTCTCATGAGAAAAGGTTTTAAATTCGACTTGATTAATAGTGATAACACGCCAGCACCATGGAATGGGTTAAATTGGACGTCTGATATAAAAAGAAGCATTAGTTTTTATGTGGAATTAATGCTATCAAACCCAGACTATTACTCAGTACACAACTACCCAAAGGGGAAACCAATTAACTCAAATGTTCAAAATTGATGATAATAATCAATCATTATCATCAATTTTGTATTTCATTTATTTTGAAAAGAATGCTTTCAGTAATATAGTCTCCTTGTTGTAATTACACAAATTAGTATATTTGTTTATGTTCATTGTACTTTTAACTGTTTGTGTATTGTAAACAAAGCATCTATTTTTTCAGAACTATTGCTATCACGTGCACTGGCTGCCCCAGCAGTGGCCCACAAACTCTTCTGGCTTCTCGTTCATTCTTTGCCCACAGTGCCTCAGGTAATTTATTGAAAAAACTATTACAATGACTGCAACAACTTCCGTCGCCTTTTTTATATGCCTCGACATACGGTACTACTACGTGCCAGAGTGATCTCCAACTTTCCAATTTTTTATTGACTATTTAAAACCCACTTTGGTATAAACAACATCCAATGTGAATGCCATTCTGCACCCTACAACATAGATACTAAAGTTCAATGTTGCTTGCACTTCCTACTTGTTATGTATAACGTTGTATAATGTATAACTTGTGTTGTATAACGCTTGCTTTTAACAATCCATAAGTAAATATATGTACTTGTGTGATAAATATAGAGTGTGGTATAAAAAGAGAAGTCTAAAACCTTCTAGCTTGTCCGTGACATTAGTAAAATTAACTTCATTCAATGAACAACACATTATGTATAAAAAAAATAGCTTTATTCTCGATCATCCCATATTTAAAATTGCAGGCTGCAAACGAAGAGTTTCTTGGTATAACGCTAGAAGATAATGCGGGGGAATGTTCAGAAACGGATGCCTGCATGACGGCTACCTGGCGCAGTCGGTTGATATTGCGAGCGTTGTTGGCTTTATGCGGAGATAATCTACACAACACACTACTCAGACAGCAATTGCTAGTAAATGTACGTATACTTGTTCTATAGTACAACCAATGAAAGAGATGAGCTGGTCCGTAAATATAATTCAAATTGTATAATTTAAACTGTCGAAACGTCGGGTGTAAAAACAAGTAAGCTTACGTGCGCGTTCAAAACATATCGTTATAATGATTTAAGTTTTTTAATAGCGTGAAGGGATTTACTAGAATTTTTATTTACCAATCTTCTTTTGATAGCGCTACAACCCTTGGCCTCTTTTACAGTTTCCCTCCATTTGTCACAGAACTTGGCTGTCCTTCTCCAGTTGGTGACTCTTCCCATCCTCACCATTCATTGATTAATAGTATTTATAATATGTTACAAAGTTTAATAACGATGCTTACTTTATTAGTATAAAAAAAATAATTTTAGTTCTCTACACTGCTCACCTCTTTCATTGGATGAATATACATATTTATTAAAAAGGTTAACTAAAGGTCGTAGCAAACATATCAACTCGGAAAGGGACTGTCACTGTATCAACTAGAACCGTTTTATTTGTATGAAACTCCCTACTGCAACGCACACTAATCAGAATCATAACATAATCGCCTCGCCTTGGGAAAAGCTCACGAACGAATGCAATACGATCCGTTTCAAAATTGATATCCTTTAACACGCTCAGCGCCATGTTGGGATCGAAAACGATACACATGGCGTTGAGCGGGTTAACCTGTTTTGTCAGTGCATTCTTAATGGTCCCGTATGTTGATGTTAACAGACGCTAAGCGAGGTGGCGATGTCGGTGAAGAAGGCGAAGGAGGGGCAGCGCATGTCGGCGCTGCGTGGCGGAGCAGCCCGCGTGTCGGCGCTGCTTCTCACGGAGCCCGCCGCGCTGCCCTTGGCCTTGCGCGCCGCCGTGCACGACGTCGACGTCAAGTACCTTATTCATTATTAATTCTACACAATTCACACCGCGCCTCCTGGGGCCGTACCACGACCGTTTATAACTATCATTAAACGATTGTGTAAACGAGACGTCGCCTTACATCATGTATTGCGCTGTCTCCCTTACGCAGCCGTTCTTGTTTTGTTTTAAGCGGTCATGGTACGGCCCCTGGTCCCAATGTAAGCTAGGCTTAACCGGCTTGTGTTATGGGTACCAGACAATATTGCACACTGTTCACATGCCATTATCATCCTACTAATATTATAAAGGCGATAGTTAGTGTGTATGTTACTTCTTCACGCTCAAGTGGCTGGACTAATTTTTATGATATTTAGTATGTAGCTAGCTGATACCTTGGATTAACACATTGGGTAGGCTTTATCCTGAAAAGTACACGATTCCCGTAGGATTTGGTCAAATGTCTGATAGTCAATGGTGTTTTTTAAAATAGGTAGCGATACTGTGCATAAAATTAATCGTGGGTAATATCGCGGGCAGCAGCTAGTAATCTATAAAACGACAAGTAAATTAATTGTATTTTAAAATAATAGTGCTGTCGCTTTTATTTTTCTCTTTCATTATCAATAATCTATCGTTCTCTTGTAAAAATCATAATTTTAAAAAGCCAATTTTTTTTAACTTTCGTTCTTTTATAAAAAATCTACATTTATTTTCTTTCAGATCCTGCACATACTTCTCATCAAACACACTGCCATTGAAGATCAACTTTATCGGAAGTGACAACGCTGTAATTCCAGCTATGTTCAAGGTAACTTAAAACCTTCAAATTTACAGGACTTTTAATGTTAACACGGAACTCCGCAAGAAGTGTGTAGAACATGCGTATTCTTATGACGGAAAGCGGAGTACCAGGTTCGCGAAAGTGGATCTTTAACCTGAGTATTCATTAAGCAATTTCTCCTGTGGTAATCACAGCTGCTACGGAAGAGTCTCCATGTCGACTGAGCCAAGACGAATCTTAGTTTCATGTTTTTTATTTTTCTTAGCGTTTCCAATTCCCAGTTCATTAGAATATGCGGGTCCGCTGTCTATGCCCAAGGGATTGACAAAGATACTGATTTTTATTTGTTCTATAGGTTGGCGACGACCTGCGTCAAGACTCTCTCGTACTGCAGGTGATTAAAGTGATGGACGACTTATGGCTGAAGGCTGGCTTAGATTTGCGAATGGTCACGTTCCAAGCGTTACCTACAAGTAATAATAAAGGTATACATATTAACTAATTACACGAGACATCTTAGGCGTAAAACATACAGAAACGGCGAAGGCGCGGGACAGGCAACCGAGCGGTGTCTGCATGTCTGTCGTGCCTGCGCTGCGTATGAAAACGTATACTTACATACTTTTTGTATGAAAACGTTTTGAAGCGACATCGTGCCTGCGCCGCGCCTTCACCGTACGCCGTTTCTGTATAATTCAGGAGGTCGCTGTATAATGAAATATATATTATATTATCAGGTCACATGACACTAGATCGTGTTTTTAATATTATAATAAGTTTCAGTTAGCCTATGAAAAAAGGCATTAAATTTTCGAAAATTACTCCGCATAGTAGTGTCTTGAGTTTCAGCGCTATTAATAAAAACTATAGTCAAGTAAATATGTGTGGTAAAACAAAGGCTCAATTTTTGTTTCAGGTATGATAGAAATAGTGACGGAAGCGGAAACCCTACGAGCCATCCAGACGGAGTGGGGTCTGACAGGTTCCTTCAAAGACAAGCCTATAGCCGAGTGGCTCGCCAAACACAATCCCTCGGAGTTAGAGTACCAACGTGCTAGAGATAACTTTACTGGTAAGATATATCCCATTTTCTTTTAAAGTTAGAAATTAAGACGTGAAATTAAACATAACTTTTAAATAAGTGCACAGTAGTGCTATATTTCAAACACGTATACGGAAGACCACTCCGTAAAGTCGGACGATTCCACGGTTCATGCTGAGCAGATGCCTATTTGTTGTCTTATTTTTTTTTAGTTATTTTTAAGTTGTTACATGTAATTCTGTAAAATAATAAATAAACTATTTTCTTTTATAAAAGAAAGAAAATAGTTTGTCTGACTGTGAGTTTATTTTCTTGATTTGGTTGATGTCATCAACTTGAACATAATTGGACATTTTAAAATATATACACCTATTTGTTAGACATTTCCTCCTTTACAAGTCAAAATAATTTCCTTTTAATAATTAATGCCTGCTGTTTATGCAGCTTCGTGCGCGGGATACAGCGTAGCGACGTACCTGCTCGGCATCTGCGACAGACACAACGACAATATCATGTTGAAGACATCCGGACATCTGTTCCATATAGATTTCGGCAAATTCCTCGGCGACGCGCAAATGTTCGGCAATTTTAAACGGTAAACATCTATAATATAATAAAAGTGTAAAAAAAGTTTGTCTGTACATTGAATATATTTCCAAAAAAATTGTTTAGGGCGATGAAGAATAAGCAATAGAACAAGAATTTCGTAAAATTTTGTCCGTCTGTTTGTATGTATGTATGTTTGTATGTATGTTTGTACACGCTAATCTCGGAAACGGCTGAACCGATTTGGATGCGGTTTTCACTAATAGGTGGCGATTTGCTCAACTTAACATTTAGTGTATGTTTCTTTTCAAAATTCCCACGGGAATCCGAGATATACGCAAACGAAGTTGCGAGGGTATATCAACGCACAGCCCAAACCGCTGGGTCTAGAGATTCCAAATTTGGCATGTAGGTTACTTACGACGTCTAGAGATATACAAAGAAAGGATTTTTCAAAATTCCCACGGGAAAGCGAGATATACGCAAACGAAGTTGCAAGAGGACGCACAGACCAAACCGTTGGGTCTAGAGATGACAAATTTGGCATGTAGGGTCCTTATATGGTCCGGACCAACCGGACCGGACCGGCCGGACCGGACCGGACCGGACCGGAACGGATCAGACCTGATCGGTCCGGAAGGAACCGCATCGTACCGAGTCCGTGCCGGACCGGACCGAACCGGACCGGACCGTTTTTTTTTTGTCCGTCTGTTTGTATGTTTGTATGTCAAAATTCCCACGGGAAAGCGAGATATGCGCAAACGTAGTTGGGAGAGGACGCACAGCCCAAACCGCTGGGTCTACAGATGCCAAATTTGTCATGTAGGGTCCATATAAGGACCGGACCGGACTGGAACGGATCAGACCTGATCGGTCCGGAAGGAACCGCACCGTACCGGGCCGTGCCGGACCGGACCGGTTTTTTTTTCTGTAGAAAAATATGCTAATTGGCATGTAGGTTCCATATCAGGACCGGACCGACCGGACCGGCCCGGACTGACCGGACCGACCGGACCGGATGGAACCGTACGGTACCGGGCCGTGCAGGACCGGAATTTGTTTCTGAAGAAAAATATGCTAATTGTTACTAGGCCACGCGGGCGAAGCCGCGGGCAGAAGCTAGTACATAATAAAATTAAGAGTTCATTGTTCTTTCATTGATAGAAACGCTAATGTACTCAGCGTTTAGCCGGATTTAAAAGGATGATGAATGTTACTTATAAGTTCTTTTGTGATTTAAAATACTAAGAAGGGATTTTTAGATATATTATATCCAAGGAATCTGAAAGTAAATAGGATTGCAATGGGCGATACCATAGGAGTGCGATAATTTGAAATAGATTTTAAAAAGAACAATTTCACCTCGCCCCAGGTGGGATTTGAACCCAGGTAGTATTTTTTTGACCTACCTTAGATCTTAAGTATTAAGTTTAATTTGACAACTTTTTACCTATGTCAAAGTTAAGTTACAGATGGGGTATCTGTGACTATTACGCTCTGTCTATTACCAGGGACCGCGCGCCGTTCGTGCTGACGCACGACATGGTGTACGTGATCAACGGGCGCGAGCGGCCCACGCAGCGCTTCCAGCACTTCGTGGAGCAGTGCTGCATGGCCTTCAACGTCGTGCGCGCGCACCACGACCACTTCCTCGACCTCTTCGCGCTGGTAACTAAACAAATATACATATACACATATTACACATACAACATAATAAGTTCGAAACTTGTGTTATGGGACCCGACCGGGATTCGAATCCGGAACCTCCTGGGTGGCGGTCTGTTGTTTGACGGATATGTTTCGAATAGATGGCAACATCGGGCGTGTCGGGCGTGAGCAGCGCCGCCGTGAGCTACGTGCGCAGCGCGCTGCTTCCCGCCGCGACCAACGCCGAAGCCGCCGCCGCCTTCGCCCGGCTCATACACTCCTCGCTCAAGAGCAAGTATGTACTATTCTCTAATTACGAAAATAAATACCAAAGTTTCTGAGGATGAACAATCAGCTGAGCTATTACCATTATGTGTTACTGCGGCACACATGAGATATTTCACACAGCGTTATCGTTTCGTTTTTATATTTAAGGTTATTTTGTAACTTGAATATCGTTTGTGTATAACAAATAAATATTTTCTATTCTATGTATGGATGTTTGTTACTCTTTCACGCAAAAACGACTTGATAGATTTGCTTGAAACTTTGTACACGGGTAGTTTATGACATGGATTAACACATAGGATATTTTTTATCCCGGGATTTCGCGGACAAAACCGCGGGTATCAGCTAGTTTATTATACTCACAAGCGGTTTCACAATCAACCAGTCTATTTGTCAGATCATTGATCAAATCCAACTGGTAGTTCCAGAGAAATACGCGTTCAATGGAACAAAGTATTCCCGTATTATTTTTAATGTTAAAAAATGTACTGTGCATTGTAACTCAGTAGCAATATACAGGAAAATGCGGCGTACAGCACACATAGTCGTCGTAAAATCGTCACGACGAAGTAAGTATACGTAAAATGACTTATGTCTTCAACAGGTTCACACCAATCAACTTCTTCCTGCACAATTTGGCGCAAATGATGGCGAGCGGTGATCAAAGCAATAGCTCATCGGAGTTGCTCTCGTTCATGCCCAGGACTTATACGTAAGTTGGCTAAAGTCAATCCATGTAGTTGTATCTCTTTCCTTTGCTCCGACCCCCTCATTGCACATACCTACGGCGCGGTACTGCGATTTCGTCGATCAAACTATAGTTTTTTTTTTCGTTTGGCAATCGGACTTCGGACGACGATTCCATTGTGCCACCTTCAAGTTATACTTGTGTACGCAAATTCAAAGCAGCGTATTCATGCTATCTCGACTCAGTATACAGTCTCTGAGTCAAGACGGCCCGAAGAGAGATGATAGCAAAATTTCTTCAGAAAAGGCGGATTTTGAAGTCAACACGATAATGCACTTTTAAAAGTTCCTGATCATAAACTGCAATCACTATGCACTTTAACCAATGTTTGCTTCACATTACACTATCAATACTATGAATCAAACGTTGAAACACACAGAAATTATTTTTTTAATCACGAGCCCAAGTGGACGCTGTTGTTGTTGGCGCCAGCTCTGGAATGAAATTAATTTGTTTTTTATTTATTTGGCTTGCCAATAATTGTTTACACTGTAAAGGCGTGACGCACGACTGAAAAAGAACATGGTGAACGTGAACTTCGAACACGGAACATGTGGTTCGCACGTGTGGGCGTAAATTAGCAAAGCGAACATGAACACCTACAAACATAGTTCTACTTGTGTGTGCGCGCAATCACTCACGACCGAACAAGAACATGGTGTCGAACAAAAGAGGCTAACAAGCCTTACTCTTTTGGTTCGATGTTCGTGTTAACAATGTTCTTGTTCGGTCGTGCTGAGAACATCGTCCACACAGAACAACCAAATTGGATCTACACGAACACTTTTGACGAACAAATTGTTTGATGTTCGTTAGTGGTACGCACGTGCGAACAAAGTTTTCGTGTTCGATGTTCACCATATTCGTGTTCGGTCGTGCGTACACGCCTTTTGACGACCAAATTGTTTGATGTTCGTTAGTGGTACGCCCGTGCGAACAAAGTGTTCCTGTTCGATGTTCACCATGTTCGTATTCGGTCGTGCTGATAACATCTTCCACACAGAACAACCAAATTGGATCGACACGAACACTTTTGACGAACAAATTGATTGATGTTTGTTAGTGGTACGCACGTGCGAACAAAGTGTTCGTGTTCGATGTTCACCATGTTCGTGTTCGGTCGTGCGTACACGCGTTTATATAACGTTCTTTTATTTACACTCAAAATGTGTAACAATTACTTACTGGCTAGCACAACATCCAATAACTAGTATTTTTTTAAAATTAAAATTTCACTTTCGTCAACCCTTGAAAAGTGATCATTATGATTTATACTGTAAGTGTAAAGCTCAACGTGCACCTGTCTGTACTCTATTCATAACCAAATCATAATAATAAACCTACAATTTTACACTTAAAATTTAAATATTTTTGACAGAATGGCGCAGGAGGGTCGCTTGGTAAGCGTTGAATGTCTTGGGTTCGAGAAACGATATGACCCAGAAAAGCACTACGTGTACGCTCTACGTATTTACCGTCAGGGCCAAACAACGCCATCTGTATTGTATCGCTCGTACAAACACTTCACAGAGCTATACCAGAAGATATGTTTGCTGTTTCCACTGGCAAAGGTTCATAGGTAAGTCATTTATTTATTTTTCAAACAGTTTAGTATATAGAATTATTAAGTGGCTATACATAAAACTGCGAAATGGAGGAAAGCAAAAAAACTTTATGATCAATTCGCAGTATTATAATGTTCATCCTGTCCAGCGCTATTCGGATTGAAATCTCCCGTATAGTTTCTACTTAATTTGTATTTTATTTAAACAAAAATGATATGCATTTTGAAATTACAAAAAAGACCGTAACTGATTTTCTTTCGCTATTTTTCATACCAGAGGTCATTTCGCTTTTGTTTCCGAAATGGTGGTAGCTTGTGGAGTAAATTCATTACGCAAATCTATTATTGTATGTACTGTTTGACTAGAGGAAGTGCTTATCTTTCTGAATAAACGTTTTATATATTTAAATCTTGACTGTGTGTTCAAAAGTGAAATTCGGTCTATAACGAAAATAATAAATTGTTTTATTAATTTGAATGCGTCCATCCATTTAATATTCCAAACACATAAGATATTAATCAAGATAAAAATAACAATAACAGTAAAAAAATTGCGATTATCGCACTATCTGCAAATATTTATCTAATCGAAAAATGAGAAATCAACATACATTTATAATATGTACTAATAAACTACATGAAACAGTGATATGCCACATCCAATCAAGGTGTTTTATATCTGTGCAGTCACATACTTAAAAGATAACGTAATTCTATGTATAACAATGAATTATTTTTATTATTAACTAAGACTAGAATATAAAATACGTTAGTTTTTTCACTATCTTGTAGTCCTTCCCTTATGATGACTTCATCATAATCACTGTCACAGGAAAATAAACTTGTCCTATCTATTAATCATCACTGTTACACTAAAAAATACAAACCAATATTTTTGTGAATCCTGTCGTTAGTGTTAACTTTAAACCTAGATCACTGGATTCTGCTGTGTGCTGATAGATCAGTCTTTCAGTCAGCCTCTCCTTTTATTTATAGACTAGCAAAACCCGGGCCACTTGGTTTGTATGTATCCCGCTTTTCAGTGACAATTAGGAAAAATCTATGCTATGTCATACAAAGAATACACCGTGCAAGTTTCATGTCTCTATGATCAGCGTGTTAGCTGTGTGTAGTCTGTGCGTTGATCCATCAGTCGTTCAGAACAATTTATATGTATAGATATCACACTTCACTATTATTTTCATCGTTGCCGTTGTCAGCATGCTTGTATTGTAAGTCCATCACCATTTGTTTTCGGTTGTTCGATCCGATCTTTGCGGTGGGACGGCTCATCTGCTGTCTGTGCTGGGATATCATATCCCAACTGCTAGATGTGTCTACTGGTTTACCGAAGCTGGTGTTTCCAGTATTGTCTTTTTCATTCTTAACCACCTCTGGGAGTTCTGAGTAGGGAGGTGGGCCACTACTTAAACTTATAGTTGAAACAGCTTGTTTTCTGGTTGAAGCTGTTGGCACAGCTTCTGGTGGCTGCTGCCTCCGTTGTGGTTCCTGCTGCTGTCTCCTTTGCACTTCTTGATGCTGTCTTTGTTGTTCATGCTGTTGCGTTCTTTGTGCTTCCTGTTGCTGGGGTGGTGCTGGAGGCGGTTTTATGGTTTTGTTTTTTTTATCTTTCGCCTTCTGTTCCTTTGCCCTTTTCGCTTGTATTTTGGCCTGATCCTGCGCAGCTTTCTGTCTTGCTTTCTGTTCAGCCGCCAATCGTTTTTTCTCGTTTTTCTTCCTGGCTAATTCTTCTTTTTTAGCGTTTTTGTTATTATTCTTCTCTTGGTTTCGAAGTTGTACATTATCTACACCTCTTGGGTCGTGGGATATGTCGGAAGTGCTTTTGCTTGCTGCTATGGGGACTAAGACTGGTTGTTGCAAATTGCCGGTGCTCTTGGCTGGACGTAATGGCTCGGTACTGTTGGGTAGTTTGACCATTGACGGTGTTATTTTCTTACGTGGATCTTCGCAATTGCTGTTGACTCCTGAAATTGACAAATTAATAATAAAAAAATATAATATTATGTTATAGTTACAGTAAAAGCTTTAATCAAATCTAGCACGCGACTATTATATTATTTTTACTTCGCTCGTTATACTTGGCTGATTTTACAACAAATTATCTAAATCATGTCTTCAGAATGTGATTTATTGATAGAACTCGTGTGTACAAAACTTTTTAAAAATACAGTCAGATGCAATGAAATATATACTCGTCAAATCTTTAGTTAGACGATGTAATTTAAGTCTAAATTTTATTGCACGTGGACTGTACATTTGATATGAAATTATTTAATAAATACAAAATCTTACCAAAGAATTCCTCTCTCTGCGCTCTGTAAGCTCCATTTAAACTAACTGCAGGGACTTCCTCGTCTTTTTTGTTATTTGTCGAAATATTTATTCGGGCTCTAAATCCTATGAATTTGAGCATTAGAACGATGCAAGATATGCAGCAGAAGAATGCGATAGATGCCACGTAGTTTACTGAGTTATTTACTGAAAATGATACAAACAATAAAATAAACATGGATAACTTAGACTTGTATATTCGCAAACAAGACGACTTTATTGGTAAAAGTAGCTTTTGAAGGAAAACTGTCAACTCATAACTAATTAAATCAATAAGATTATTATGCTGAATGGGAAGGATTGTGATTGTTTTTTATGTACAAGAATTTATGTCGATTTTTTAAAATTATTAATCAAAATTTAGATTATAAATTTCTGTAAAAGGCCGAAAAGAATTTATGCACTCACACTCAGTAGGATTCCTTATAATAGCCATATTTAATTTCACATTTAAATATTTACAATAAATATGTGTTTTCACACACTTCGAATCAATACTACTAATATCCGATTAGATAGTGCCAAGGATCGATGTGCATGTTATGAATAATAAATAATCTTATCATTTTCAATTTTTGGGTTTCTACTAATCGTTTTCTGCTAACTGATAAACATACAAAAATGTTTTCAATCCAATTAGAAGACTTTATTTGTTGTTAGTTCCTTATCGTTAACAGACCGGGGCACTCATTATTGTTATCGGCTGTCCTACCCCTTCAGTATTGTCCACGTGAAGACTACGTTGCGTTGATCATTTTCACTAGTAACTAAGAACAAATTGCACGTTGGTTCATTATTATTTATACACTGAATAAATAATAATAGAAAAAAATACTAGTCTCTGTCTCATTTTTTTATGGCATACAGTAGACAAACAAGCAAGCGGGCTACCTGATGGAAAGTGGTCACCACCTATGAACATTAGTATCACCAGAATTTTGCTCGCTACAAGGAGATAGTGAGAAGAGGGCTAAGAAAGAAGTTTGGCTTCTGAACCGCTTACTTACCGAACAAAACGCATTGCTGTTTCACGCTAAAATTTGCTGATATGGTGATACTTCTCCGGTCGAGCTGACCCATTCCATGAATGATCTACCACTTCAAAAATGAAATTTTATCAACGAATATGACTCATGTTACAAATCACACGAAATATCATAACTATATCATCTAAACACATTTCACCAAATAATTTATCTTATCCGCAATTTGCTTGAATGATTACATTTTTTTAAAAGAATATTCGTTCAACAGCAACTTAATAATTAATAACTATGGAAGTAGTAGTTCGATTTTGATTTTTGGAGCATAAATATGTCGCCGTAACTATTTCGACGACCTCCGTTCCGTAATGGTTACCACGCCAGACCGCCACCCAGGAGGTCCCGGGTTCGAATCCCGGTCGGGTCATGATGAAAAACGAACTTTTTCTGATTGGCCTCGGGTCTTGGATATTTATCTATATATGTATTTGTTAATAAAATATCGTTGAGTTAGTATCCCATAACACAAGTTTCGAAGTTACTTTGGGGCTAGCTCAATCTATATGAATTGTCCCTATATATTTATTATTATTTATTTATTAGAATTAATGTTTTAATTATTATCACAGTTTGCCATCGGGACTGCACGTTGGGCGATCGAATATCCAGCAAGTGGCCCAAAGGCGTTTCGGGGACGTGCAAGCCTTCCTGACGTCGCTGTTCAACCTGGCTGATGAGATCGCACACTCGGACTTGGTCTACACGTTCTTTCACCCCCTACTCCGCGACCAACAGGACGTCGAGCCGCAGAGGATGAAGAACAGAGGTTGGTAATCTAATACTAGCCAAAATAACCCTCCCCTCGTCATTTCGCTACTATTAACAACCATACCTTTTACTTAACATTTACAATAACATTGTCATATTATGTTACTGGTTGATGTAAGTGTATGTTGGTTTAAAGAACGTTTAATCTTTTTTTAAGACACTTATCATTTCGCCCTTATTTTGTGTAGTTATACCTACATTAATAGGATAAAATCGAAAAGTGTGCGCGTTTATAAAAACTGGGATTTGATACTCGTAAAAGGTTAGATACAGTAATTTGTATAATATGTTATCTGTAGTACCTTGTCACTTTTGTATATCATTTTAATTATTGAAGACTTTAGAGTGAACATGTAAACAATTTTATAGTGACAAGGTACTAAAATGGTATAATTGTCTGTGGGAGGGATTTATTAGAACTACTCCTATGATCAATTCCAGCTATATTAACCTTATGAAAATCTTTCAGAATCTGTGGAGGTGGAAAATAATGGATCGGGGGCTCTCAAAATGTCGGTCCAGTACGCAGGCGGCGTACTTTCAGTCCTCATACTTCACGCACAGTCTTTGGCCAACACTCCACAAGGGTTACCACCTAATCCTTATGTCAAGGTGAGATTAACTTTTAAACGACTAGTATTTATATAAAAAAAAAACGTAACAACTTAAATAACACGCAAGCAACAAACTTGTTTGATGTAGCGTGAAAATGTTTATTGAGAAAGTGTTCTCGATTCCAATAAGCAGAATAAATCTAATGATGTTTATACAATTAACATATAAACATTAATATTATTTTCAGGTATATTTAGTACCGGATCCAACCAAAGAAACGAAACGCAAGACGCGCGTGTTGAAACGAAACGCACACCCGTCGTTCATGGAAATGCTTGAATACCGTCTCCCTATAGAACTTGTACAGAACAGGAGTCTCCAGGCGACTGTATGGCATTACGACTCGTTACAAGAAAACCAATTTTTAGGTGGAGTTGTCATACCTTTGAGCTCTCTGCCTTTGAGAGAGGAAACACTAGCGTGGTATCCATTAGAGTACATACCCCGGTAGCTATTGCTTGCTCGCTCTGCTATGTGGAGCATGGATTACTATAATACAGTTTCCTAAGGTCGTCGTAAGTATGTAAAGGGATTCGCCTTATACAAAAATCCATCGCGTGCATACCCTTCATTTAGTTTATGCATACGATACGCAAGTACGCAAATGTGTACGCAATTTTTGCGTACAACCTAAACTTACGCTGCGTATGAAGTCGGCAAAATAAAACTATTTAATGTAATATCGCGTACGTATAGTCAATCAGCGTATGCGATGATGTTCCCTATCTTGTGTGTAATCGAGGTGCGGAAATAGAAATAGCTCGAAGTTAGGCTAATGAATTTTTACTTATGAAATTCAAACGTGTAATCATCTAAATTAACTTATTTGTAAATAAAATTGTGTTCTTCTCACACTGATTACAGTGTTTGTTTACACAATGAGGCATTGTATCTATGTTTTCGATTCTAAATAATAAACATTGTGTGGGAAGTCGACACTGCGATGTTAGTTTTTGAACAGTTTTACAAAACCATCAAAATATTGTTGATGTTTAAACTTGTGCCTTTAAGCAGCTCTTTTTGTAAATTAACTTTTTAGATACCGTTATGTGTTGCCGGTATCACGCTGGATATTTCGTTTTACTAATTTTCCATGAAATTAAAAATTCAATATGTGCATCATCATCTATATATTAAGATGTGATGATAAAATTCCTACTTCATAGTACAGACTACAGAGGTACCAAAACTCGAAGGACCATTCTTCTAGGTCTCTTCAGTGCAGTTTGTTTATTTACTATGAATTAAAATATTTAGATTTCATATCGTTTCTGATATTTGCAATTAATTAATAATGATTATTTTTTTTAAATAAATATGGCGAATATGAATTCATCGATGCCAAAGGTAAAAATTTACGAGCAATTGTAAAATTGATTATTTTGATAATCAGCGTGCAAGTAATAGCTACTTGGTTAGAAATTTTAGGAACATATCAATATTATATTGAAATTGTAGTTACTTGTGGAAACGTGTGTATTTAGGGGCATCGCGCACTAGACAAAGTAAGACAGTGTCCACCCTATTGGTTTTGAAGACCGCCCATTGCGACGTTTAGATTGTTGCGTGTCCTTGAGTCTCGCAAGAAAAATTTCTTACTTTTTCAAATAATACTAAATTTATCTTATACACACGCAATGCTGGTATTGTGTGCAAACGCGGTGCGTATTTTAACGGTATAAGAACGACTGTACCACATCTTAAACAATCTTTAAACGATTAAACGAGATATCGCTTTACATAATGTATCGCGCTGTCTCGCTTACTCAGTTGTTTATACGATCACGGTAGGGCCATGCCCAATTTTGCTAGGCAAATGATGATATCATCCTCACCAAATACGCATTATTTAAGTGTTTACTTGTAGTTTCCCAAGCAAATACGATATAAATGAAACACGAGTAAGAGTAGCAACTGATCATTGTGACCACTGGAATCTAGTGAGCGAGGTCGCTAAGGAAGAATCTATCCTTCTCACTCTATCGGCATATACTCCTATATACATTCCAAATTGATAATATCCTATTTTTATATTACTTTATGAGCTTTAGAGGATTAGTTTGTGGTGCTTTTCATGTTTGCTTCATAGCATTAATGCGATTATAAAATGAATTCTTTCATATCATATAAAATGTAATAATCGTGTGTGGAATTGTAAAGATTTAATGATTTTTCTGATTATTTGTATTTCAATATTATTTCTAATTATGTTTTTATTAAAGATAATTTATTTTTCCTAATATCAAATTATTTAAATAGCATGTATTCTCGCATGCATTCAGCATGTCAACGGATTTTCTACAGGCATCGGAAAGTGCGTGAATTTTTTGCTGTATTAGAGAGGTTAGAGGGATACCTTGACGGTCTAAAATTCACTAACGTCTTTAACTTATCCCCTGGCCTTTTAAAAATCTAAGCCAACAAACAACTTATATGAAGTTAAAAATAAAAAATTCTGCCTGTTTGCAATAATTCGTTGACTGAACCAGTAAAGATATTTACGGGTTTATTTCATCCCGCAAATCGTCGCCAGTCCCCATGCGTATCCAAAAATGATCTTTATTGACAATGTAAACATTTCTATTTACGTCACAAAGATTTACAGCCAGTTTCTGAAATACATTTTTAAAGTTAATGACACATTAAAATATAGCTATCACTGTCCAACTAAACGAAAAAAAAAGATAGTTTGACACATGTAGAATTAAATTTAAAATTCGTTTCAAAAACTGGATGATAAACTCCTATACGCAGACTAATAGATGACGAATATTTAGTCTTAAAACTTCAGTTGCCAAATCGCACATTTAATTATTCTTATCGCAATTTTGATACTTGACAGTTTTTCTATTAAACGACACGATATTTTCATACATTTTTGCAACTGCCCTGTTGCTGTCGTGTCGAAAAGTCTAAAAACAGTCATTTTCAGATCTGAATGAATTATGCGCACTGTTTATTTGTTTACGTACAGTCAGCAGCATAAATATTTTGTCACATTGTTGTATTAAAGTGATAACATGTTTATGCCGCTGACTGTACGCTATTTATTTTTACAATCTACCAATATTGAATTGATATAACATGTAATAAATTTTAGATTAACTATTTATTGTAAACTCCTAAACATTGGCCTATATCTGAATAGTGTTTTTTATATCTTTATTTCTTAATATTTATGAACTTTGTAGTTATATTTTCATAATAAACGATGTTTGTTTTTTATATTATAGATAAGAAAGTCTCGTTAATGAGACGACCACATTATAGATACAGTACAACATCTTTATACAAACATCATTACAGTTAAACATCATCAGTTGTGTGTTACAAGCAAAACATATACCACAACAAGCCTGGAAACTAAATGCAAATGTAAAAGAAAAGAGTTTCCATACGAAAAAGATAGCATCATTTCTGTTATTACGATGTGTTGCTCTTCATCATCATCATCCACAAGGAGTCCACTGCTGGACATAAGCGTTTATGGTTTTGCCAATACTCGCCACGCTTGGCTGGCGAGTTGGCGAGCGCATTTGTGGCCCTCTGCAATGTGCGCTAAACGTTCAAGATGAAGTCTCGATAATATGATATTACAATGCTGCCAAAAATTTTATAAAGATGACCTACTGCTTCTATATTGTGTGATGGTGTTCATTGCGACATCGGATATCTACGAATGGCTTCCAGAATTTGCTCAAATTATGTCAATGAGCAAAGATCTAGTTCACTCAGAGCTTACAATAATTTTTGACTGAACTATTGTAATCACTTTGTATATAATATTTAGGTAGTTTTTATACGAATATTAGTCTCGGATAACAGCGTAACGAAATGTTAGATTGTACTAGTTGTTTTTGCATTATTGTAATTAAACAAAATAAATTGCTCCAGTATATCGGTGAATATGTGTTTTCTTTCCATAATTTTCAATTTATCTCGACGACTACGGGAATTCCCCGCAAGACAAATATTTCAGTGAACATGAATGAACATGTCTGTTTGTCGTAATCTGAAGTTTTTATATGTATATTTATTTACAATAAACTGTTGTGCGAATTGTGAGGAGCATATGGAAAAAGCGCACAATAATAAATCAATTCTTCAGAATTCACACAGCGCCATGTCCCAAAGTGAGATAGGCTAAACCTGCTTATGTTATGGGTACCAGCCAGACAAGGGATATATTATTGTAAATAAATATTTATAATACATAGACAACATGCAACACTCCGACTCGAGATAAATACAAAACCTTCGCAAATGTCGTAGTTGTATTTCATAAACAATGTGATAAAAATGGACAAGAACAAGTCAAGGGAAGTAAATTACAAATGGTAGTGTACATTACATACACGATAGTTTTATGCCTATTACAGAGAAAAAAACCTCTTGATTTAATAAAGATAAAAAATAATGTGACAATATATTTCGTTTCATCGTTGGTCGCCGCATGCTTGCACGACATCGCGCTTGGTAGAGGAAACTTGATAACTTCTATAATACAATAGTACCTATTCATCACCACAAAATTTTGAACGATTGCTCATTGATCTATTGCTTAAAGGCTCTTATTTTTTTTTAATATGAGCCTTTAAACATTTATGTTAAAATTTAATCAAGGAAAAGTATTTTACAGTACTTACGACAGGACAAAAACCTCTATAGACACGATGATGACACGAAAAAAAACGCAAAAATAGATATTAAGTTATATTAAAACCTACTTATATCAAATTAATAACAAATACGTAAAAAAAAACAAAGTATAAAAGTTGCATCCCTGTCTGTCTGTCCCTATGTACGAAATAGTATGAATATGCTTATATATAAATCTTCAAAACTACGCAACAGATTTTGATGCGGTTTTTTTAAATAGAGAGTGATTCAAGGGGAAGGTTAATATGTATAATACATTCCGAAATTCCCACGGGAAAGCGGGATTCACGCAAACAAAGTTGCGCCGGTTTCACTAGTAAGAAATAAAATTGATCCCTCCCGCATGTGCACAAAGGGCACATCAGCTGCCTAGTTGCGGAGAAGGCCCGCAAGACAACGACATCAAATCCCGCATACTACATTTATAATAATATAATATTATTATTCTTATAATGTGTTTTAATTTTTCCTTTGATAGAAAGAAAGAAAGAAAGAAAATACATTTATTCTGTACAGCACATGAGACACAAGACAACAACAGCATTTTAATGATGATAAGCGGTTCATTTTCAATCCCTCGCGACTTTACATCGAACCGATTTCATAAACGTAAATACATATCTATATCTATGTTTTTATTATATATTATAAAGAGGAAAGGTTTGTATTTTTGTGTGTGTATGTTTTGTAACGAATAAACTCAAAACTACTGGACCGATTTCAAAAATTCTTTCACCATTGGGAAGGTATGTATATTACATCCGGCCCGGGTAACATAGGCTATATTATATTTTAAAAAAAATTAGGGGTTTTTAGTAAAACCCGCGCGAAGCCGGGGCGGTCCGCTAGTTACTATGTTTGTTATAATTTATTATAAGTAAGTATTACATAAGTTACCTTTGTCCGTATTCTAATAGCATTTTTTATTGCTTCATAATCACAATAATTTATTATTATGTGATATCAACATAGTTTATTTTTCCATTGCACTTCTTATCACAGTGCATTCACACCAGCAGCATTTCAGTAGCAGCGTGTGAACTATTTTTTGAAATCAATAATTGTTTGATTTTGCATAAAAATGTGCGCTTTCGTCTTATTGTTCCGACATTTTTTTCCAGATCGGGTTGCAGTGCAGTACATAAGACAGCAAGTAATTATTTACTTATGTGTTGTTAGAAGTCGACTCGCACCGGTCAGACCGGCGGCGGCGGCAGTACTACTTAGCATCGCATGTCGAGAAGACGCTTATTCTATCGACGCGCAAAATAAAATATTTACACATCTACGTAATATCACTAACAAAAATAAAATAATAATTTACTATGTACAATATAATATAGTGAGTGTTGTGACTACTTCGACAGAAGAAGTTATTAACAAATAAATTGTTTAATTAAGTGAAAAATGAATGAATCTGTGGTTTCGAATAAAACTTGGCAATGGTGGGAGAGGTTGAAAACATGGACGGAGATGTTAGGGGTGGAAGAACACGAGGGTCTGAACATGACTGCTCTGAAGATGGACCAAGCTTACTTGGTTGGAGCCGTAGACAGAAATGTGTCTGTGTACAGTGTATCTGATGATTGTTTTAGAGTAAGTACATAACTTTTTAAAATATTAGTACCTTAAGTAAAATAACATAAAATATCTCCAATCCCAGCTTGTTTGTCATAAAAAATGATACAATGAAAACGCCCGGACCTAACACAGACTCGCATAAAAATATTTGTCCTGAATGAGATTTGAACTTGCGCACTTTGTCATCGGATAGTTATTACACTGAGCTATCGGGATATCAAATTACGTTTTCAATTATTTTAGAGTTCGTAATGTTTCAAGCGCTGCATAAACAATTCCATAACAAGTAATTTGTGATTTTACTCTACTATTAAATTAGGTATTATCCTAAGTTATCCATACAAAATGTTGCGTTTCTAATATTCGCGAGCTTTATAAACATGTTCGGTCAGTGGTACTCTCCATAAATATGTTGTCACTTTAGTTAGTTCCTTGTAACTTTTGAATAATTGAAGACTTTAAAAGTGAACATGCCCTTAACATGCCAACAATGTTAAAAATATATATATAGCCTACGCACATCGTGACGGGATGGCAAGGGATTTAAATTGCTATGCTTCATGATAGCGGGCGCGTGTTATCGTACGTTTGAAAAGTTTGAATGTCCATTGGTAAAAAAAAAAATCCTTTGCCATCCCGTCACGATTTGCGTAGGCCTTAGAAATTTTAGATGAACATGTCAACAATCTTATAGTGACAAGGTACTAAAATAACATTTTATGCTACTGACTGTAGGTCACAATAGCTTGTTTTTTTTAAAGTCAATCGTTTATTTAATATATTTTTTTCCTTATTTTCGTAAAGGTATCATCACAGGTAGATATTGCATCTTGAAAGTTAATTTCGAAACGAGTTCGCGATACGTGCCGGTGCAGTTTCGATTTTGGCGAGATTGTTGCAAACAGGTTTATTGCATACGCTTTCGTTAGTTTAATAAGTGTATTTTATAAAATAATACTTTATAACGATTACATACATGTAATAAATGTATTTTAAAACAAGTTGTAAGTGTATTGATTACCAACATAATTAAAAAATTACATAACTGGTATTAAATTCACGAAGGAGATACTAATCTCCTTCGATTGATTTTGATTAAATTGCACCAAGACCTCGTCTCTGAGATAGAGCTCGAGTCCCGCTCTTTTCCTATTCTGTATGAGTGATCATACAAAATAGGAAAAGAGCGGGATTGTGCGAGAGTTTGAGACTAGACTGAAATTGTTCTTGTTACGAGAATAGACCCTCAGATGACCACATTTTACGTGAAGTAGAACAAAATGATTCAATTATAGTGACAAAAAGAAACAAAAAATAGTCAAGTTTACTTCTATTTTCTAACTACTAATATCTATATACCCTTTTGTAATTATGCATTTACTAGCTTTTTCCCGCGGCTTCGCTCGCGTTTAATTTTATGAATCGATCTCGTTTGACAACACAAAAACCCATAGCGCTGCTTGTGGCGCCATCTGTTGACCGATAGCCCTTCCCACAGCGCCCTCTATAGTAGAAAAAATATTTTCCCATTGGAATGACATACTTTCACGTAATAAAAAGTAGCCTATGTTGGGCTCTGTACCCCTGACAATATGTATATAAATTTTCATAATGATCGGCTGCTTAGTCAAGCCGTGAAGGAATAACAAACAAACTCACTTTCTCATTTATAATATTAGTAAGTAATGACCTATCATTAACTAGAAATAATTGCGGTAAACAAAGCGATAGGTTAAGGATAATAGTCGCGCTTAATAAAATTATAAGTAATAAAAGAGACATAAAATTATTAGTAACTAATTATTACACTTTTTTGTTAATTAAAAAGATGCACTTATTATATTTAGCTTTTTATTTACCTATTTAACCAATACAAGTTGATTCCATCCACCTCATCTGATAAAACGAATAGCTTAAACCATGATTAGTATGATTACCTATTTAATTAGTTTGTTTAAAATGCTCTAAGTACGTATAAAATAAATATAATTACAAGTTATCTCATAGGTTTTCATTAGCTCTTTACGTCTCAATACTAGATCTATTTTATGGAAGAGGTGCCAGAAAGCATTTGCGATGTATCTTCGTATCTCAGGTGCATCCAAGTTTGTTGTTACAGTAGTGTTTGTGTGGGAACCAAATGTTCGATGTGTTTTGTATTTTCTCAGAATTGACCCCTGCCAATGGCGTGACGACAATGAACTTATCAACGTTCGATCGTGTTTTGTCACGGGATTTTCCCGGGAAATGTGCATTGTGCAAGTTCATAGTTCTAAAAGCGTATTATATTTATGGGAAATAGGCCCGTACCTATGGGGTTTTAAATTGTTAGAGTCAATATGTATGGCGTCGTCTTGACGGGGAAATACCCACCCTGTCACAAAACATCGAAGTGAAGGATTCATGAGGAGCTCGATAGCGTCGCTGTGTGTCGCACTCGAATATGAACACGCAAGTTAAGCGACGTCGAGTATTTCGATGGGTTTCCTTATCTCGAGCTTCTCCGTGCTTCGGAGGGCACGTTAAGCCGTCAGTCTCGGCTGTTGTCGAAGGACAGTCGTTAAGCCAAGTCGGTGGCCTTAGGGCGGTTTGAAAACACCGGCCTCTGCCAATCCGCATTGGAGCGGCGTGGCAGAGTACGCTCTAATCACCTTCGATTGAAGGGAGAACCGTATTCCTGCAGTGGCATGATTATGGGTTGAAATGATGATGATGAAAGGATTCACGTTTCGTTCCGTGATTAACAACTTTAGAAGTCATAGGGAATATGAGGTCCTGCATCTCTTAGTATCTTCTACAGCCCTGGAGGCGCGGATGTACAGAACTAAAAATGTTTTGCTTTTCTTTCCGAAATGGACTCTTAAACGTATTGAGTGGATTTAATTACATAAATAATTTATTACTGTAATGTAATCTTTGACGTGAGAAACTGTCTGTGAGGAGCTGCTCACTAAATAAACATTTAGAATTTTTGAATGATTGCTTATGATCAAGCAATAGTTTTTTATGTCCTAGCCCCTAATTATTATTGTTATTTTTTTATCATATGTTTTTATTATTGGATTTTTTAAGGTTTTGTAAAATTTTGCGCCACCTTGGTAGGTACCTATCTGTTATATTTCATTTTTATTTCTCTACCCTAAGGTCATCTGGAAGAGATTGCTTTAGCGATAAGACCGCCTGTTGTACTTTACCTACCTGTTTGTACTTTCAATTTATTGTTATTTTTTTGGTGCAATAAAGAATATTGTATTGTATTGTATTGTATTGTATGTCATACGGCACACAAACAAGCAAAAGGAATGCTAGGGAGATCCGTATCTAAGCAGTGGGATGATTATGGGTTGATATCATTTTAAAAATAATAAAATATTCTAAGGATAACTCACACTAACAATTTTTATCAGGCGAAGCCGGGCAGAACCCCTAGTTACTTTCGTAAAATGTTAGTTTAGTACTTAGTAACTATTGGGTATCTGCCAACAAAACTATTTTAAACTAGTTATTTCCGTGTTTACGTAAGGATATAACTAATTGGTAGAGTAATTATCGGCTAAAGGTAGGGTGAACATGAAAATGTAAAAAAAAAACCCACCAATTTTATATTAGTTTTAATTGGTCCTCGGCCATAACTGTTTAATGATGAATTGCTCAAAACTGTCAAACTATAGAAGAAAAACATAAACAGCATGAGACTTAATGTGGAATTAAAATATAAATATGCGTTTTAGAAACCAGCTGTGAACTGGAATAACTCAAAAGTTACGTGATCAATTTTCACATGATTATCAGTCTATGAGTATACAAGTAGATTTTGGTTTCATTGTAAATTCCCTTACAATGAAACCTGAAAAAATTTAGTGATTAAAATGTACTTAATTAGGGAAAACAGTACCTACAATGTGTTTCGATTTTGAAAACAGTAATTTTCCATTCCAGTGTCCTTTCGAGTTCCAAATAGCGCTGACGGAAGACATCGAAGAGTCATGGGTGACCAGCACAGCCCGACGCGCCACCTGGCGGGTCTACACGGATACCACTGAACAGTACATCAGTGCCAGAAACACAACGTAAGTCATTCTAAATTTCCTGTAAAAGTTGCAAATTAAATGATTATAGGTAAGTTATTAATTCCCAAAACAGAGTTAGCGGTTTGACATCGATGTAATGTATGATTCCGCGTTGAGTTCTATAATATCTGAAGCGTTGTGTCAAGACTTCAAGTCTCCAGCAGCCAATTTCCCATTGGACTGGATATCCTACTGTTCTTAGTACCTAAACCAGAAATGCAAAACCGCATGATGTTATAAAAATAATAATGTCACAACAATATATCAGACTTTTATTTGTTAGAATAATATAAGTCCAGAGCCGGCACGCTGCTGTGCAATGTGCGCCAAATAGGATAAAATTACTTTCCTCTGTCTGGTACAAACTGGTGGCACGTAATTGGAATGTCTACCCAGTACCACGACATTGGTACGGAGTACTGCACCTAGGCGTTTCATAAACAGCAGAATGTATCTAATTCCATCACCGCATCAAACTTTCATTCGTACCATGTTGATGACGGGCAATCATCTAAGTGCGAATTACACGTAATTTTTTCACGCACTGATCACTTAAGTTATGTCAGTTTCCCCCAACGGTATTTTCACGGTCACCTTTCAATCAGGAAATATTACTTTTGTGTACGAAGTAACTTTAGTAATCTGTGCTTTGGTTATTATCAACGATGCGTTCCTGGTGAAACTCGATGATTTCGCAGTATCATATTATAAACATGATAGGTACATGGAAGTAAAATAACAATGACCCGAGTATGTACCTACGTATACCTGGTTGGTAGCAGTAGCTATATGCATAATCTTGAGGAGCGTAGTGTTTTCGATTGATATCGCAACCTTTCCATAGTCGGCTTCGGGAGGATACTGACGGATGAAATGAAATGAAATCGTTTATTTCAGAAATTAGACCTTCACAGGCACTTTTTCTTGTCATTTACTACTATTGAAGTAAAGAAAATAAACTACGTTATATACTACCACCATTTCGGACACAAGCAAAATGGCAACCGGTAAAAACAAATGGCGAAAGAAAACCGGTTACGGTCTTTTTTGTCCTGGAACCCACCAACACTTTTACATCAAAAACTAAAATGTTTATTTAATAAGTTTTCTTCAATTATATGAAGTTCAACGTATGACCTGTCATCAGGTAAAGTGCGTTATAGGTAGGAAGAAGTTGACACCACGTGTTTTCAATGGTCAGTAAGAGTTTGTCAAAAAAGACGAACAGGAATTCGATGCAAATTCACGCGATACTTGTAGACTAGATGAAATTTTGTGCATGTGTTCTATGTAAATACAAAGTCAAATATTTTTATTCAAATAGGCCTACAAGCTTTTTTGTATCGTCATTTTTTTTTCCTACCACCAGTTCAGACGGCAGATTTGTACTTAGATAAATAAAGAAAATTTGTATTACAAATAACACACATTGTTAAGTTACCTATATGTAGTTTATTGTGGCGTCTCACTTAAACCACTTAACACTAAATAACAGTATCGTAAACGTTATGGATTGAAGCAGTTATGTTATATTAACTTGTAAACGCTATATATATAACTGTATTTGACTTTAGACTCGTGCTAAAAGAATTACTATTGTGTTATATACTCGCGTGCACGAAAATAGGATATGTGACCGAAGAGAGGAAATTACTAGTTAGCACGATGAGGTCACGTTAACATTATTACGTTAAATAACGTATAAAAATATTTTTTTTAAATACAATTTGACATTTATCATCACCATTCATAGATACCAGAATACCAGAAGCTTAATATTATACTTTACATGTATTGCAAGTATATTAAATTCGCTAATATGTACTTAGGGCTTATACAAATTATCCGGACTAGGCCTAAACCTACGGGTTTGTAACTTGAATCAAATATTATGATAATCCTTTAAGTATTTGGAACTCTACGTTTCATATAGCTACTTAGGTACATTAAAGAAATGAAAGAGGTAACCAGGTCCATAGATATGATTCAAATTTTCAAATTGCTGTATGAAATTTTCTTGAATATTTATTAATTAATCAAATCAGGTAAAACTGATACTTCAAAGCAATGTTCTTAACAGCAACAACAAAGTTGGTGACCAAACATGAACTCAACTCCCACTCTATTAGATACAATTTTTTTTTATCAGGGGTATGCTGTGCCAGCTGAGGCCGAACCTTGGACAGTTCGGGGTGTATACTCTGAATACTACAGAAGATGGATGTGGCATCACGACCGACAGAGAGCCAGTCGACATTTATAAACGTGAGTCAACTTACCTCTGCTTTGTTTTACAATTTATGAAACGCATATTAGTTTTAATACCACAAGAAGAAAATAATAGATACCTTGAGACAGGCTCGGTTTCCATTTCCTCTCCGCTTTGGTGAAAATAAGATTCTATAGAAAAATTATAAATGTCCTCAGAAAATCTTGTGCCGCACGCGAGCAAGCTGGCGCGGCCGAGCGGAGATCCTCCTCTCCGGTTTGGTGGATACCGCGCCTTAAGTCTAAAGCTATATATTTTTTTCTTCTTCTGTTAAACAGTGCTAGCTATACTATTTTCAATACACCTTGCATAGTGTTCTTGTTTTGTCTACAATATGTACTTGATAGTGAAAGTAAACCTTTACACTACGCAATAGTGTTGAAATCTATTGTCATGTCACACATGTGTAGTAAAGTAATTTCTTAATTTTAATACGCAAGCACTCTATGAAAGGTATTTTGGCGATCGAAAAAATCACTTATTAATTTATTCGAATCTAAATCTATCTACTTACAATTTTTAAAGCCGCAATGGGTCTTTTGGTAATCGAAAATTTTCTCATCCTAATCTAAATCAATGTAGACTAAAATTTTAAGAGGTAAAGTTGTAAGGGATAATCTCTGGATCTACTGAACCGATTATTCATTTTCAATAGAAAGCTTAGTTGGGAGTGTCATCATACTTCATACTATCATACTTCATACTATCATACTTCATACTATCATACTAATATCATACTTCATACTAATATTATAAATGAGAAAGTGAGCTTGTTTGTTTGTTACTCCTTCACGGCTTGACTAAGCAGCCAAACATTATGAAAATTTATTTACATATTGTCAGGGGTACAGAGCCCAACATAGGCTACTTTTTATCACGTGAAAGTATGTCATTCCAATGGGAAAATATTTTTTCTACTATAGAGGGCGTTGTGGGAAGGGCTATCGGTCAACAGATGGCGCTACAAGTCGCGCTATGGGTTGTTGTGTTGTCAAACGAGATCGATTCATAAAATTAAACGCGAGCGAAGCCGCGGGGAAAAGCTAGTAGGCTATAAATTGTCCCGAATCACCCACGCAGCCGAAGGCGCGGGCAATAGCTAGTTATTAATAATTGTCAAAGCTATGCAGTAATCAAAGGTAATTTTACAATTTGTATTTTCTTATGTCAGATAAGTGTTTATCGGCCCTTGACACAAAACAAGCCGCCCTTGCTAGTTCGAGAGCTGTTTATTTGTCATTGCTCATCATGTCTGCATTTATCGGTTGGCCTTTTTAATGAAATTTAAGCATGGTTGGTAGATATTATTGGAAATCTAGGATAATATACAGATATTTTTATCTAAATGATTTAAGTACTTGGAATGCACGTGTTGACAAAAATTTCAGGTTACTACGCAGCATTCTGTAAGTTTCAGGAACTTGAGTGACTTTCCGACCGCATTATAAAGTGACTTTCAGACCGCATTGTAAAGCGACTTTCCGACTGCTCTATAAAGCGACTTTCCGACCACTCTATTAAGCGACTTTCCGACCGCTCTATAAAGCGACTTTCCGACCGCTCTATAAACTATTATAATGTATCAGCGGGACTACTCTCGTAACAAAACAGTTAAAATCTACTCTTGATCTCAAGCGCTATCTGGCTCGTTTTGTATTTTATATTTAAGGTTTTGACTATTTTTATTATGAGAATCGACCCGTTGTTCTTCTATAAAAAGTATCTAAAAAGTATTATTAATCAGCCCAGTCATCAAGGCCACCACTACTCTCGAAATCTTGTATCGTGATACCATATCAATTTGAAATGTGAAAATGATATTGCCTTGACATGTTGTTTTATATTTACAAAAAAGGCCGGTACGCATACTACCAATAAGCTAGATAAATTTTTGTAGAAACTTATGTAGTATTGAACAAGTGTAGCTGTTAATTCCAAATTTTAATTAAATAAAAACTTAAGACCGTAGCGTTCCAAAAGATATAAACAAAATTCATCACACTAGATACAAGCCTTCCTTCAATCGAAGGTGATTAGAGCGTACTCTGCCACGCTTCTCCAATGCGGACTGGCAGAGACCAGTGGCAGTGTTTTCAAGCCGCCTTCAGGCCACCGACTTGGCTTAACGACGGTCATCCAACGACAACAGCCGGGACCGACGGCTTAACGTGCCCTCCGATGCACGGACAAGCTTAATATCAAAGTTCTGAACCGACGAGATTAAAGGTAGTTTAAATACAGAGATTTTACTAAAAGCATACTATTTTAAGTAATATAGATCAGATTTGTAACAAAAGCTATTATCAAACAGCGATTTTGTAGAATCACTCATACGGTTTATGGTACTGGAATCAACTCTACATTGTATCAATTGTTGGCAGGATTCTTTGAATGTACCGTTTGTCCTCAATGTATGCTAATGTTATGTTGATGAAGGTTATTCGATAATGCGAAGTTTAACATTGACATTATAGCAAATGGAAATAAATAATTATGACACACCTTTGTTCACGCTCAATAAAAGAATCTGAATCTGGTTTTGATAAGTTATGGCACTGCGCAGACGTGTTGCCTGTCTGTTACCGACACCGAACACTTTTTGATCATCATGAGTATGCGTTAAATAGAAGGAACTGGACTTTACTGGACACAAAAATGTTTCCTACGTATGCGCAGGGAGTGGATGATTTCATACTGGTTCTATAGAAATAGAATATTCAGCTTGTATCTGACACTTAACACAAAAAGTATCTACGTTTGCGCCCCCGCTTTATGTTCAGTTTTGACTGTGGCATAGATTACTGTGGCTATTCTACCTTACAGAAGATCTATATCTAGCTATAGCTTTTCCCGAAATTCAACATAGTTTCCAAGGGAACGGGTCCGCAACTTCACGCGGACGAAGTCGCGGGCAAAAAATCTAGTAAAATATAAAACGCATCACATTGGATCGCACAGCGTTTTAATCGTATTATTATATTATCTAACATGCTTGTACATGTAGCTCTGTACTCAAACACCCTATGAAAGAAAGAAACGGTCACGCATTGAAGATGAAGAAAATTGGAAAAATCTGGCGTAACTAATACCTGTGGCGAACCGCCTTTATACCATGGGATCAGTGAAAGTTAGAAGGAATCCAAATCAAACAAAATGACTTATTAGATTTATTTGCACTTACGTAAAAGCGAAACTAAATTCTCTTCGTACACCTATTATAATATTCTAATATTATAAATTTTAATGTGAAAGTCTGTTTGTTTGTCTTTCACATGGAAAAGAATTAAACGATTGACATTTTGTTATGGGGTTTAATGTCTGAAGAATAATATATATGGTGAGTTGATCAAATACAATTTAAAGTTAATTACTTACACTTTATGTTTCTTACTTCTTCACGCTCAAATGGCTGGCCCAATTTTTATGATATTCGGAATGTAAGTAGCGGATACCTTGGATTAACTCATAGGGTATTTATCCCGAGAAGTACGCGATTCCCGTAAAAGATTTGGTAAAAAATGTGATAGTCAACGGCTCTTTATAAAGTAGATGGCGCTGCTGTGCATAAATACACGCAAACAAAGTTGCGCGGGGTTCGCCAGTGTAGAATATTTTGGGTCACCATTTTAATAACCTTCCCAACAAAGATGGCAAGAGAGACATTTGATTGTGTAGGTATAGGTATGTGTCAAGTCAAATAACTGCAATTTCGAAGACAATACCCTGTTGTGTGGGCGTAACGGCCTGCACTCGATGGGCGGAGATGACGTTGCTCCAAATCTTACCGTTCAGCATCCATTCCACTTGATGATCGCTATCCGTTCGTTAACAGACGACCCAGAAAAATCAAATTGACGCGTTGAATAAAACGATGAATGTTAACCTTTAACTGGTGTCATATATATTTTTGTAATGATACTGCTGACGTGAGGTCTGAAAGGCCGATGCAAAAAATTACATCTTTGTAACTTACCAAAGTAGACCGGTCCAACGCAACTATTCTAATTACCTACGGTATGGACGTAATTAACATCGAAACTACTAAGACGCACAAAGAAAGCACATGGTAATGAGTGAAAAGATGTTTCACTGATGCCTCGCGCGCGGCCTTGGATATCCCATGTCATGAGTTAAAGATGAGCAACAACAAAAATAGATTAACACTTAGTTGTTAATGCTAATTAAAGACAGATTCTGTTATGTTTCCACTTTTGATAAGACATGATACTAAAGTGAGTTAAAATATTTGAACAGTTTCTATGATGACTTTACCAAACCACCTAGAAAAGTGCATTATCATCATCTCAACCACATGAAGTTCAAAGCTAAACAGAGGCCATGATAATTTGCATTCAACGCTACTTTCAAAATAATGTCAAAACAAGTTAAAAAATAAAGCTTTCGTGAATAAAAATAATATAAGCCCGTAACGAAAAAAAGCCTGACCTTACCCAGAAATACCTGGTTGTTAAAAAAATTGCCAAGTATTGATGTGGAAATTTGTTTGATCAATATTAAGTTCAATGGTTTAGAATTTTAGATAGAATATGTAGTAAAAATATAATCAAGGTTAATTTATAATTATACTGAAGGACCAGTGTTTATTAGCTATGCTTCGTTTTCAGATTAAACTTGTCCTTTTTGTAGAAGATCAATAAGGCGCACTGCTCCCCAAGGAGCTCCACAAGGACCCAATGTCTTTAATATTAAAAATGCTATAAATTATATACATTTATATTTTTAAATTAAAATTCCGTGCATACAAAACATTTAAATCATAATTTAAACAGGTATATTACACGTTCTTAAAAGTTTGTTATAACTTCCGAAACTTGTATAAAAGAGATCCCAGTAGGCCATTCTCTCGTTCAAAAATCTGCTCTCCATCCGAATATCAGCGTCTATCACAAGATAAGGTCGGAGCTCGTCTCCTGTCACTGGAGTCCATGTTACAGGTAACAATTCCGTTTGTTCAGGTGTTGGGTTCCTGAAATAATACAATTGTTATGATTGCTGTTTGTGAGAAAAACAGGCTTCTCTAATTTTTCTATTTTTTGCATTTGTTTGGGATGTGATATTCACAGCAACTATCATTCGCGAATTATGTTGTGTACTTCTGAACTAATATTACTCGTAAATTTCTAATACGGCATGAAGCTCGATAATGAACTTTCGTTGTTCATAAAATGTAAACGATAAGAATAACGTATAACACATAAATTCTTACCCATATTTCACGAAGTTGGCCCACAAAGTGGTCATACGATCAACCATTAATTGTTCTTCATCACTTCGCGCCAAATTGTTTGATAAGTTAAATAAATACTTCAATTCTGCAGAATGCCCTGCACCTTCAGCACCAGAATCACCAACGTAACTGAAAACGTATTGAAAAACTGGTTGTGCGTTTTCCTCCAAAAATTTTGTTATCATCCTCTGGGTTGGATGATTAAAGACAAAATCTGATTCAAAATCTTGGAATTTAGTCGCATAATCTCTCGATATTGGCTTGTCTCCAATATAAAAACGTTTAACGCTTTTTGCAACAAGATCTAATTGATTCTTATTTAATTCAAAATTCCTTTCAATTTTTTTATAAAATTGATCGCTATCATAATAGTCACTGGCGTACATCTGCATTTCGATTTCTTCCTTACTTGTGTGTCCTATTAAAATCGGAGTATTACGGAGTTTTCTTTCGTTTGATAAGGAATATGGGTCAGTTTCTACAAAAATATCTACTCCACTAAAAGATTTCTCTGTACACGGTCTTAGATCTAACCCAATTGCATTCATTGCATCTGTTACCGAATTAGATGGTTGGTTTGATAAGAATTCTAATGCCTCTTCCGTGTTAGTTGTATTGAAACCCAATTGTTGTGCCAGCTTATTTGCTGCTTCTACGTCTCCTATGACGTACATACCATCACTTTGCGGTGTACCACTTTGAATGATGGCTTTGTGAAATAATTTTTGTTTATCGGAATATAAATGTAATAAAGCCGAACAAGCACCTGCGCTTTGCCCTGATATGGTTACATTGTAAGGGTTTCCTCCGAAGGACGCTATGTTATTTCTTATCCAAACTAGTGCCGCATGCTGATCCTTTAAACCCTGATTCCCTGGTGCTTGTGGTACATCTAGGCATATAAATCCATATGGCCCAAGACGATAATTAATTGTTACTACAACAATTCCATGTCTTACTAAATTTTTTACTCCAAAACCACCGGCGCTTCCAAAAGAGAAGGCTCCTCCATGGATAAATACAAGTACTGGAAGAGGATTATTGGCACTGGCTTGAGATGGCACGTGGATGTTTACTTTGAGGCAGTCTAAAGATTGTTCACCGTCTTCAGGGTCAAATCCAGATTGAGGACATTTCGCTGAGCCATCGTAAGCATTGAATATTTCTTCTTCGAATGCTGCAGTTGGTAATGTTGGCTGAAAAATAAATTATGAATTGTTTACAAATTATATTCTTCACTAGCGAAACCCGTGCAACTTTGTTTAACGTCAGTTTCTTTGTGAATGGAATGTATTCTAGTGCGAATTATACCTTCTTCTTGAATCACTCTTATCTATTTAAAAAAAATACACCAAAATACTGTTACGAGCGTGGGGTTCGGGATTTGGATAAAACACCGTTGACTTGTTAGAAGAATTTATTGAGCGATGAACAGGTCACAGATACACTCAACGTAGCCAAATCACACGAAGAATCGAAGTCCGTAGCGCGCTGAAGTCGTTGGTCCAATCACAGTAATCTTCCAAGTCGCAGAGTCGTCCGTAGTCCGCACTCACTCTTGATTAGTCTTCGCAGTTATCGCACCGAAAGCTCAAACTGAACTGACTGTGTCGGCACCCATCGCGGTATTTAAATGCCTCAATATACGCCTCGAATGTTCCCATTTTTTATGGCCCTTTTTTGTGACTTGTTTTGATAAACAACTTCAAGGTTAACACAACTTCTGATGTGTAAGCCATTTTGTACCATATAGTACAAGCATTAAAGATTAATGTCGCCTGTACCTCTGAATTTTACCTGACTTGCCTGTCACGCCGGTTTTGAATGATCACTTTTTCTCGATCCACGAATAGTTGTAAACAAGTGATTCCAGTGGCGACGCGAGACGTCGAGAACATTCGAGCACGTTCGCGACATTGCCCTCCTCTTAGAGATGCTCGTCCCGAGCATCATCGTTATTCCCGTGGTAACGTGCCAAGCGGTCGATGTGAACCACCTTTAGAGCTCCTCTCGGATGTCGTTGAATCCGGTAGGTGACGTCGTTTATCCGTGTTACCACTTTGTACGGGCCTTCCCATCTAGTCTGTAGTTTAGGTGACTTTCCTTTTCTTCGTATCGGGTTATGTAGCCAAACTAATGTTCCTTCATCAAAGCCGCTGGTATTTGCTCTCCGGTCATATCTGGTCTTCATGTTTTCGCTCGACTGTAAGCCGTTTTCTCGTACCATGGCATAAATGTCTCGCATCTTTTCTCTTAGTTCAGAGACATAATCCTGAACGGGGATCGGTTCGTCTGGCACTCCTCCAGTTAGAAGATCGACCGGTAACCTTAGCTCCCTTCCAAAGTTAATATATGCCGGGGTAGTCTTCGTGCTCTCATGTTCTGCAGTTCTATAGGCGAGAAGGAATGGTGCAATGTACTTGTCCCAGTCCCTCTGATGATTGTCAACCAATTTCGCCAGATGCCTCTCCAGTGTTTGGTTAAACCTTTCTACCATGCCATCGGACTGAGGATGGTACGCAGTGGTTCTCGTCTTGTGCATGCCCAATAATTTGCAGACTTCTTGAAACACGTTTGACTCGAAGTTCCTGCCCTGATCTGAGTGGATTTCCAATGGTACACCATATCGGCATATAACTTCTTCAACCAATTTAGAGGCTACGGTCGTTGCTTCTTGGTTGGGTATAGCAAATACCTCCCCTTGCCACTGGTAAAGTAATCCATGACGACCATGAAGAACTTGTTTCCTGACTCCGACACAGGGAATGGTCCAGCAATATCCACTGCTATTCGTTCCCAAGGTGCACCAACGTTATAAAGTTGAAGGTGTCCTCGGCTCCTGGTGGATGGTCCTTTTACTGCAGCACAGGTAGTACATTTCCGGCACCAATCTTGCACGTCTGCTCGGCAGTTCAGCCAGTAGAATCTCTCCCGTAGCTTGGTCAAGGTCCTTTTAACACCCAGGTGGCCTCCAGATAAGCCATCGTGTACTTCACGGAGGACGTGCTTGATCTTTTTCCTTGGGACTACCAGCTGCAGATGAAACTCTCTACCGTTAGGTTTTTCCCACTTTCGGTAAAGTATTCCGTCCTGCACGATAAAACTGTCCCACTGAGCCCAGTATGCTTTGGTGATAGCACTCGTATGCCCAACTTCACCCCATCGCGGCTTCTCACTACCACGTTTCTTCCATGCCACAATGAGTCGTATATCTTCGTCATCCTTCTGTGCTTCTCTCATTGACATTTCATCTTCCCAGGATCTCTGAGGGCTTGTTCTTATCATTCGTACAAGTTCCTTCTTTGACTCCTGCTTGACGCGGTGCTTGCACTCTTCTGGTCTTCTTGAGAGAGCATCAGCTTTCCCATGTGCCTTCCCCTTACGATGTTCAGTGAGGAAGTCGTGTTCTTGCAGTTGTCCAATCCATCTAGCTACTTGTCCCAGCTGCTTTGACATTTCTTTAAGGCGTTTCTCCAACTTGCTCAACCTTTCATCAAGCTTAGCTGTTTGAGGTTCCTCAAGGCGTTTTTCCATAGTGTTTCTCCAAACAAGCTTAGCTGGTTGAGGCTCCTTCTTGGGACAGGTAGATTGTAAATGGCCTGTCCCTCCACATCTATAGCACTTAGGTCTGAATGTCTTCTTCTTCGGCGGGAACAATGTCTTGATCTCCCGCACTTCATCAATTATCTCTCGTACTTTATGGTCTGGCCGCACATCGCGTCGCACGGCTTCCACTTCCAGGGCGTGCGCTAGGGCTTCCTTCAATGATGCATGATGGCGAAGCCTCACTGCAGCCCTAATCTCCAAGTCTCTGATTCCATCGATGAAATACTGGAGTGTGTTCGATTCCACCATCTTCGTGTCCGTAGATGTGTAGGCCTTGCGGACAAGCTTCTCAATTTCTAGGGCCCACTGCTGTAGCCCTTCTCCCGGACGCTGAGTTCTGTCCCGTAATCGAGCACGGAAGACGTGCTCCAGATGTTGTTCGCCGTACCTTGCTTCAAGTGCCTCCATCAGTTCCTTGAATGTGCTTCCTGATGATGGTAGTGTTTCCAGAACCGAAAGAGCAGACCCCCGAAGTGCCACTGTGAGAGCTGTCAAGCTCTGTTCCTCCGTCCATCCGTTAGCGTTGGCAACCGTCTGGAACTGCTGCCGGTAGGCGGTCCAGGATGTAGTTCCGTCGTACGATGGTACTTCCACTCGAGGCGCCTGGTTGCATGCAACAAAACCACTCGATATGGCAGGTCCCGTAGTCTCCACACGCAGAAGCTCCTTCCGCAGCCCATCGACATCCTTTTTTAGGGTGTCCATGTTGTCCTCCAGGTTGGTAACCCTTTCTTCCACTTGGTCCACATTCTTTTGTAGGTTTTCCACCTTTTCACCCACCGATCCTACGGCATGCAGTAATTTCTCTTGCGATTCCTCCTGTTTCTGGCTTATTTCCTGGCGCATTTTTTCGTGCCTTTCTTCCTGTTTCCGGTCCATTGCTTCCATCATCTGCATCAATCTACTGAAGTCAATGGCAGATGATCTAGCCTCTTGAGCTGGTGTCGAGGTCCGGTGAGTGGAGGTAGTGGATGGGGCCTGCGTGGTTAATGTCGCCTGGTCCTGGTCGATTTCGTCGATGGAGCCGGTAGGCGTGTCCCGATGGTCCACTGATGGGTCCTGCCGGGCAGTAGCCATGGCTTCCGCAGCTTCCTGTGCCCTCGTTCTGACGCCGGTAGTTTCTTCCCTCGGAGTCACTGGCATCTCCAAATCCCACTTCTGACACCAAATGTTACGAGCGTGGGGTTCGGGATTTGGATAAAACACCGTTGACTTGTTAGAAGAATTTATTGAGCGATGAACAGGTCACAGATACACTCAACGTAGCCAAATCACACGAAGAATCGAAGTCCGTAGCGCGCTGAAGTCGTTGGTCCAATCACAGTAATCTTCCAAGTCGCAGAGTCGTCCGTAGTCCGCACTCACTCTTGATTAGTCTTCGCAGTTATCGCACCGAAAGCTCAAACTGAACTGACTGTGTCGGCACCCATCGCGGTATTTAAATGCCTCAATATACGCCTCGAATGTTCCCATTTTTTATGGCCCTTTTTTGTGACTTGTTTTGATAAACAACTTCAAGGTTAACACAACTTCTGATGTGTAAGCCATTTTGTACCATATAGTACAAGCATTAAAGATTAATGTCGCCTGTACCTCTGAATTTTACCTGACTTGCCTGTCACGCCGGTTTTGAATGATCACTTTTTCTCGATCCACGAATAGTTGTAAACAAGTGATTCCAGTGGCGACGCGAGACGTCGAGAACATTCGAGCACGTTCGCGACAATACGTTGCGTAGTTTGGAAGATCGCAAGGGACAGACAGACAGGCAGAGCGTCTTCATTTTAAAATATGTAAAGATATACAGTGCAACAGTGATTTGCATGTGCAAGTTTATTTCGTTAATGCAACTGCGAAGGTCGTCTGGCTACGACTCGGGTTACTAATACGTATGAGTTATAAATATGCAAGGTCTAAATGAAGATAAATATGAAAAAACTACACGAGTTTGGTCAGCAAAAGTTGCAGGCACCTTTCGCGCACAATTGATAGTATCATTTTCTTTATCTGATCATATTTACGTCAAACTATGTATGTAATATAAATATAGATCAGTGCGGGTTTAAATAATATTTTTTGTCACTTTCACACTTCATTTAATTAGCCTCTAGAAAGACGTGACAAAACAGGTTTTAACTAAGCGCTAAGCCATCTACGTTTATTAATTAGAGAGTTCCAACCAGTTTCCGAAACGCCTTTAAATTTTAAGTCAACATTAAGTCTCAAGCTATCTCTATTTTTCTTCTTTATTGACAGTGACAGCTATAAAATAATGTGTCATTAACTTTAATAAGGGTATTGAAAAATTTAGCGTTAAAATCTAGATTTAAGTAAAAGTCCTAAATAAGTATTAATTGTACTCACTCCAAAAGGATTATCTTCATCAACTTTAGCATAAGGTATTCCCAAAAACGTTGAGTAATCTCCATCGGACGCCCTCCGACCTCTCACTAGCCCCTGGCTAATTTTAACCAACGGATCAACTCTGACATTTACACCATACACGTAACTTATTAACAAAAGTATATTAATATATAATTTTAACATCTTTATATTATTTACGTAACTCTGGAATAACCGTTTCTAGCAATTTCTCCATCAATAATAAGAAAGATGACAGTGGGATGTTTTATATCGAGCTAATCTAAGTTTAGTTTATCAAATACCTACTTCGGATGGTTCTGCGGCTGATAAGTGAAGTGGTCGCGTAATCCGAAGCGATATCCATATCAACTCAAGATTCTATTGTGATGACGTTCTGGAAATTACGGATACAGTCGAGAGTAATGAATGATAAAGAAATTGTACATTTCAAATGATATGTGATATTTGTTTAAAAGGTTATATGCCAATTTTTATAGTAATAAGTTACTACCTACATCTGCTAATCTACATTAGAGCAGCGTGGCAGAGTAATCCCCTTCTATTGAAGGGAGACCCGTATCCTTGTAGTGGGGTGATTATGGGTATAACAATAAAAAAGCTAGTTCCTTCCTTTTTGTGTATATCAATCCTCAGTAAAGATTTTAATATTAGATTTGTCTTCTTTTAGTTTGAAACACGGGGCTGATTCACGTAACAAAAACCGATCCTATTTCGATTCAAACAACACTCACTGTCCCGTTCAATTTCTTTTTTGTATGAGGGAGACAGCGATAGAACTTGAATCGAAATAGAATCGGTTTTTGTTACGAGAATAGGTCTGAACAGAGTTTGTGTTAAGAAACATTTTGTAGTTTTTTTTATTATTTAGTGGTGCAAGATTACACCGATAATAATAATTATGGTTTTTTAAATAGTATACAGCTTGGACAGTTGGACAGGAATAACTTTAAGTAAGTAACACTTCCCATCCAACCTAAGGCCAGTATCCCTCCACCTTATTTATGCGGGTAACGCATTTGTAGAGCCCCTGGTCCTGGTATTTCTGATATTCGTGTGGTTCCATCAAAAGTAATCAAAACCCAGTTCCAAACCGTATATTTTTTTAAATGTATTACACGTGAGTGTAAAAGATTATTTTCAGTACCATTTAATTGTAATGTAGAGTTGTAAGTTCATTTTAGCATATTTTTTGTTTATGTAAAGTTTCTGTGGTACAAAGTAAAATATTATCGTTTATGTGGTTGCGGTTAAGTTTTCTTAGAAATCAAGTCATACGTGCCTACCTAATATGTAAGTATATTTAAATAAATAATCTTATGTTTTCTTACTAAGTAATAAGGATAAAAGATTATTATATAAAGTTGAAATATTTTGTAATAAATAATTGAGTTTTTGAGTACCTACATTAATTACTTATTGTGTAAATTTGGGTCAAATAAAAAAAGTAAAGCGAGTATGAGTATTAAAAACCTAAAAAATTACTACCTACCTACTTACTGTTTTGTCGAAGTTACGGTCATTTTGCAATAGTCAACGACCTTGCGATCAATCAATATTGTGTGAGTGAAGCAAGTTGTTTTTAATCAATCACTAATGAAAATTTTTAAATAACGAACTGTCAAGTTGCTTTTTAACATTAGAAATGTTTTTTCGATCGCTTCTGTAGGGGCCCCGTTTTCAACAAAAGTGGATATATCCGTTATTTCTAAGTCAATAAAGTTAATTGAGGTGTCAAAATATGTGTATTGACGAGATTAATAATATATAGAAAAATAAAACTGACATAGTGATCTATAAAATAAAATAAAAATGCTCTAAAATGGAAATTTTATAGTGTACCTTGTGGGCCCAATATCTACTCTTATTTACGATATTTTTTGAATAATCACAACATGCACATCTTCAGAAAGGTTATATCTCGGGATGTTTTTCGAAGTTTATGAAATTAATAATAAATTTTATGACGATTTTAAGATCTAGGTTTGTGCGTCTTTGGCGCGCGGGTTTTCAAGTAACATATTTGGGGTTTTGATATTATGTATATAGTTAATATTCATTATAGGTATTTTTATAGTTTTATTAATACTATTTCCAAGAAAAAAAAAACGATAAAAAAAAACCATAAAATATAAATTGTAAACGTATTAAGTATATGTACTTACATTAAGTACATATATTCAACGGCCTCTTGCTTGATATGAAAATTACTCCTCAAATATGAAAATTACTCACCTATACTTTAATAATACGTCTCTACTGCCACGAATATGGCCACCACAACCAATACAAAATCTGATATTTTTGAGTAAATCCGCATCCAGTTCTGTGTTTCTCGAAAATAGAAGTGTCTGCAAGTTTTAATTTTGGATATTATACTTTTGGATATAGAACAGGAAGCTGTGTGTGCTTCTTGATTTATCAGACAATGGTACTCATGCCTCGGTGGTAGTTTTATCCCTACGACCTTATCCGTGGATTTATACGGTGTCAACTAAGGGGGACTGGGTTCTAGCTTCTGAATATTGATTTCTTGTAAAAGTTATTACACAAATGAGAAAATCTATGAAAAGGAGAGAGGAGGGCTGAATTTAAGAACTTCGTGTGACATAGGATGGCCCCTATGTAAACGTCAGTTTAAGCATCAATAATCTACAATACAAAAGGTGCCATGCAAAAGAATAAACAGTTTCTTTGTTTCCCAAGGGTGAAAATAAAAACATTCTAATTGTTTATGTCGTATGGAAACCTTTGTAGCTGCACGATTGTCTTTTGTTTTTCACATAATCTGTGGACTGACGAAAATGGCGCGAACGCAATTGTTATTTTTAAATTCTATTTTAATTGAGACATTTTGTTCATCAAAAGTGAATTAAATAAAACCACGTAGCGTATAGGTACGTAATTAGAATTTCACTCTTTCTCTTTTATCACAAAATAAAAATATTATATTTTTATTACGTACCCCTATAAATTGTACCTATTTTAAAACAAAAAAAAATGGAATTCGTATTTCCAAAAGGTGATAGATAATCTATGCAAAATACATAAATGCTTATAGTCCAGATACCCTATTTGAAGCTAAGGTTAACTTCCTAAAACGTATTTTTGTTCACTTTCAAAACAGGTCTTTGTTTACTAATAATAGAGGGTGATAGGGTGAATTTTTTTATTAGATTTTTTTGTAAAATGGTACGAATGTAGAATGTAAGCGTTTTTTTCTTGTTCACAGCATTACTTCTACTCCTGGGTGTGCTACTCGGAGTATGGGTGCTGCACAGTATCGTGCGACTGATTATGTCTAAGATACACAAGACTGGCAAACTACGCTACGGTGACAAGGAATTGGCCATACAGCAAAGACTACGGGCACTTGACACATTTAGGGGGTAAGTTATGATTTCTCTCTTTTTACAACATAGTTACGACTAGTTGTCGATGGGTGACAGTCGTTAAGCCAAGTCGGTGGTTTTCAGGCGACCTGAAAACACTGGTCCTCTCTTCCAATTCGCATTGGAGCAGAGTGGCAGAGTACGCTCTAGTTTCCTTCGTTTGAAGGTTGACACGCATCCTTGCAGTGCAGTGATATAATTTATATGATTTTTTTATATTCTAAAAGGGAAATTTAAACATTAACAGAAGTTTTGTTTTGTTCTAATATGTATCTGAGCGGGATATGTCTGTATCGACGTCTCCGATTATTTAGGTGATAGGTGTGTCATCCTTATCCTTACTTCCTTATCCTTACTTAATATTATAAATGAGCAAGTGAGTTTGTTTGTTTGTTATTCCTTCACGGCTTGACTAAGCAACCGATCATTATAAAAATTTACATACATATTGTTAGGGGTACAGAGCCCAACATAGGCTACTTTTTATCCCGTGAAAGTATTTCGTTCCAATGGGAAAATAAATTTTCTACTATAGAGGGCGCTGTATAGGCCAACAGATGGCGCCATAAGTCGCGCTATGGGTTGTCAAACGAGATCTATACAGCCATAAAATTAACGCGAGCGAAGCCGCGGGGAAAAGCTAGTTTTGTTATAAAAACAATATGTAGACGAAAAGACAGTTTCCCTTTTTCCTTGTGTTGAAATTCTCTGATTTCATACAACACTACCTACATACGTATATTAGTTATCATCTAAGTAAGTAAGTTTATCATCTAAAAGTTTAGCGATTCATGTTACATCAGTGACTTTTTGTCGAATTTGCATTCAATGTACATAAAGCGTAAGAATTACGTAATAAACAACGAGTAATTTCACTAACGATCGTTTTGCATAAGCACCATTGTATCTCTAGAATATAAAATTGTATAGGAATAGGAAGGTCTAAGGATTTAATGGTCATTAAACCTGGATGCAGTACACAAATGCGAATAGATTAAACTTTAACAGCGAGCTAAACTTGTTGAGAACCTGACTGGGAAACATGTTTGAGATAAAACCTTTTGGAGATGACTATATAAAACAATTTTTAATTTCTTAAGGTAAATCAAACACATGATGTTTTACTCTATGTATTTTATATGATACTAGTGAAACCCGCGCAACTTCATTTGCGTGTATTTATTTATGCACAGTAGCGCCACCTATATCAGACTTTTGATGAAATCCTACGGGAATCGCGAACTTTTCGGGATAAAATGTATACCAAATATCATAAAAATTGGCCCAACCATTTCAGCAAGAAGAAGTAACAAACATACACATAACTTTTGCCTTTATAATATTAGTAGGATTTGTTAACTAGCCATTAGCTAAATTTGAAGCTAAATTATAAATTTTTGTGTGAATTAATAACAAACACCTAAACATACAGACATCGATCCTAACAAACTTTCACAATAGCTTTAATAATAGTCCTAATATATCCCCAAATAGGCCTAATGCAATGTATTTTGAATCGCCACAATTTTTTCCTACCACCAGTTCAGACGAAGGAAAGGAAGGTTTATAATGTGGAGTAATATTGGTAGGATGTGCGAATATTCTGACAAATTATCAGATATTTATCTTTTTCTATATTTTATCGTTTATGTATCTTTATTTCTAAATATTCGACAGGATAGCAATTGTATTCATGATCTTCGTGAATGATGGTGCTGGAGGATACTGGTGGTTGGAGCATGCTACATGGAACGGCCTGGTGGCTGGTGACCTTGTATTCCCCGCTTTCCTATGGATTATGGGAGTGTGCATACCTCTATCTATTAAGAGTGCCTTCGCTAAAGGAATACCAAGGTGGAAGATAATCTTGCATATTGTCAGAGTAAGTATTTATGCGAGCAATAATGTATATATATAACTCTATATTTTTTATCAATATTTCTACGTGAACGCGTTACGTGCGCCTCAAGAAACTGAACAGTTAGCAGTTTTAAAAGTTACCCACAGTTAACCAATATCACAAAAAGTTATTAGATGTGTTTTAATACATTTAAAAAATAAATAAACAGAGGAGTAAATTTTAGTAGTTATTAATTACACAAATCATTTATGATCTCTGACAAGAGAAAGTATTTGTGAAAACCTATTCTCTGAATAAAAATTTTGAATCGTTGAGTAACGAAAGATTTTCTTTTTTAAATAATCAGCAAAAGCTTACCTTGTAAGATTTCTAGTCACACCCTATGGTTTAGGACCACTTGAGAGCTAGACGGCAAAGTAGACGTATATCTCTTAACTGGTTCTAAAAGGAACCGGCTACTCGGGGTGCATGACTTAACACAGCCATCCAAGGCGGAGTTACGTAAATATTACTTAAGTATTTACAATGCGAACGCAATAATTGCTAGCATCTGTAGGTGGTCCTCGTATGCGAGTGCATCTTTGTCTTGTGCAATACTCGATCTCCTCAAATATCAAGCTCAAATATTTTTATTAGAATTGACCATTTACAACGACTTTCGTCTGCTATTTTTTTAAATGATCATTTTACATTTTTGTCCTTCTAATTGTAAGTATAAGAAAATTTGGGCATACATTTTTATTAACGTTTGATATGCATTAAATTAAACTGATACCTACTTATTTTATTGAGCTGTACTCCCAAAAATTCACTTACTATGTAACCAAAATGCGGTACAAACGTTAAATCATCCAGCATTCAATTTCCTTCCCACAAATTAATGAAAAGCGTAAACCCATGTCCAACTACAATCAAAGACAAATACAAAACCTGTAATATTTTTATATGTATAACATTAAGAAAAATAAAATATCTCACTAATCATTAATCTACACACGTACGAATGCGTTTCATTGAAAAACGTGCATTGGAAATTCTCCGCTTGCGTGATGATAACTGTCTTTAGCTTTCTCCGATCTCAACGTGCATATTTATCTTCGCACTTTACAATGCATTCTTTGTTAAGTACTCTTATTGACTTGTGTTAGCTTTAAACGTCGATGTATGTTGAAGCGTATTACGGAGTTGTGTTCGTTTGAATCATTGTATTGATTATAATCTCGTGTAAGATATACTGACCTACTCGTGGACACGGCCTGGTTTACTTTAACTGAGAGGTAATGGTTGGTATTCAACTAGAACAATAGACGAATGTGTCGCGAGAAAGGTACCTACGTAACACTAGCCAGATAAATATTGATTGTTATCAACTGAGGTCGAGAATGTGGGAACATTAATGAGATGGGTAGCCTGTTGGCAAGCAGCCGCTGTTATTTGTAACCTCAGAACAAAATATAATGTTTGAATGAAAAAGAAGATTCGTCATTGATCTGTGTTTCTATATTTCTGGGTGATTCCATAACATATTTTTATTAAATGACACTTAAAAACCCACATTTATAATCTAAAACTTTTGTCTAAACAAGATCACCTCATTTTACTTTTAGAGGAATAAGAATCACGTATGAGCATACTTATGTAAGAATCTTCGTTTCAGGACTGGTTTTAGGACTCTTCTTACTGATTCTTATTATTTTAATTAAGGTGAAGTCATCTGTTTGAACGAAATTGGTTCAACCATAATATAAATGCGAATTTTTGTTGTACCTATGCTTAGATGTTTTCAATGTGTCAAATTAAAGGTACCCGTTGTCTAGTACTCTAGGTTAGATGGTACTGTGTGAAATAACTAATTTATTATTATTATTATGTGAATTACAGCGCTCCATGCTAATGTTCCTGTTAGGCATGTCTCTGAACACTATCTACGGATCTAACATGCTGCAGGAGTTGCGCATCTTCGGTGTGTTGCAGCGGCTTGCCGTGGCTTATCTCATTTCGGCTGGATTCTATGCCCTCACCGCGCCCAAATACTACACACCACCAAGAGTAAGGCTTGTAATTAAACTTTCGCGTTTCGAACTCATTACTTCCATAGGTTCCTCACACTTAGTACTCGACTTTGTGGCATTGAAAATGAACAAGGTCATGATGGCGATTATATTTAGGGTAAATGTCAATAAATAGGTACCTACTTAATAAAAATAACTAGGGGTGCATGGCGTAACGCGATGCAAAGTTGAGCTGAGCGAATGTTGAAAGTTTTGGCGCCAAAAATCAGCTTTATTGGTTTTGGCACATTTTGGCACATTTTATTTTCATTTTTATTTTTTTAAAACCTTGCCACAAACTGTCTCTTAAGATGTGCCAAGTTTGGTTCTAATTGGTGGAGTAGTTTGGGAGGAGAAGACGAACAACCAAATGAGGAGAGTCTGGTATGGAGAGCTTCGCTCGCCTTCGGCTCGCTCAGCTCAAAAAATATTTAAAAATATAGAAATGCACTGCATGCAATTATTAGGAACCTGGAGAATAGAAGGAGTAGCTTTTGTCACAAGCATTTCTGCATCAACAATAGGAAATGATAGAATAATATAATACCTAGATGAGATGTATAATTACTGCCTTGCGAGTAACGATAACAATTTATTGGATTTGATCTGTGTAATTTTTTGTTAATTTCCATTATTAGGGTGCTTGCGGTCAGGCTCTGAAGGACGTGTTGTCTTGTGTATGGTGCTGGGTTCTGGCAGGCGTGCTCGTGGCGCTGCACAGCGCCATCACATTCATAGTACACCACCCTGATTGTCCTGCGTGAGTATATTATCGTAACTTCAAGAAAAAGTACCAGGAATTCATGACTTTGCAAAAGTGAATTTCTTTATTTAGTTCTCAGTTCATCATTGATGACTCAATGTCATAAATGTATGTAACAAGGTGATAGTAAATGAAAATGATAGTAAGAGATTAATTTTGACACAAATATTCAGTATTCCATTCATTAATTTTCTCACTTGCACTCCTCCTATTCTTCTATTATTCATAAGACTATAATTAATATTTTTCCAGTGGTTATCTTGGACCCGGTGGTAAACATGATGATTGGGTAGCTCCTGAGTGTAGTGGTGGTGCTGCAGGCTACATAGACCGTTTACTGCTCGGCCAGTCACATTTGTTTCAAAACAGTGATGCCAGGAGGGTATATGGTGGGCTACCTACTGATCCTGAAGGTTTGCTAGGTAACAACCATTATTTTATTTTTCATCAAATATGATCCATAACAAAAGCAAACCAATGATCAATGATCAAAAGTAACCAATGATTAAAAATTACCAATAATCAAAATTGACATCGACTTATCGAAAGGAATAGGACCAGACTCTTGAAATTGTGACTCTCGATGAGCGTCAATATGACTGCACAAGTTAGAATATAAAGACTTAAAGAAGTATTCTTTAATTTTCTAGGTTGCTTAACATCAGCAGTTCAGGCTTTGCTAGGAGTACAAGCTGGAGCGACTGTTCTACTGCAACGTTCACACAAATCTCGTATTTCCCGTTGGTTGGCATGGGGACTGGTCTTTGCGCTAGCTGGGGCTCTGCTCGCCGGTTTTTCCAGGGAACACGGAGTTATACCTATCAACAAGAATCTTTGGTACTTAATGTTTTTTTAATTCTATTTCTGTAGTAAGAAAAATCTAACTGTTATAGAGTTGAAGCCAGATTTAGGGGGAAAGTCTCAAAACTTTTATTTATATTGTGTGTGTTCCATCTTATCAGCAGCGTGATGATAAATTTTGAAATTTAAGTTACTTTGCTATTTTAATCGTAATTAAAACGTCTTTTTATCTCTTTAAAATATTACTGGTGATAAGTGGAAAAGTTACTTAAATGATTCTTTGTATGTCATATTTTTACGTTTATGGTAGGAAACTCTTCTCCTTTTATTTTAAGACGATTTCAAAAAGACAATTTTATTTTATACAAATTGTAAGTAAACTATCAGGTACATCATGTAGGCGTGCTTGTACTGCGACTCACGCAGTTTAAAGGAATGAGAAATTTCACCACCCATAACCTTCCCGGTAGCTCATTGACAAGAGCACTCGGCCTTCCTTCCTCAGGAATCCCACATGGGTGGTGAAATTTTTCTTTCAAAGATATTTTCAAAAATTGTAAGTATTGTAACTGGCTGAAATAGTAGATTTTACAACAAGTGCACAAAACGAATCATTTCTATCCGAGACTTTTAGCAGCCCGAGCCGAAGGCGAGGGCTGATAGTAATGTCGAGGAGATAGAAATGGTTTTGTGGACGAGTTTTATACTCTGCTTTTCACTTCGATTGCGAGGAAATAAATAAATAAACGCACGAAAAACAAGACCTGTTTCCCCTTTCCCGCCGCTTTTTTTTTAAAATCTTACGACTTTGAAATTAGGCTTGGGCTGCAGACCTATACAGCCTACTATTAAATTAATTTTGTAATAAAATAATTTTCTTAAATTAATTAAATAACCTACCGTACTTTAATTTAAATTTAAATATCTTTTATGACTTAAAAAACACATTAGGCAAATAAATTAAAGTAAATATTATAAAATAACAAATTCTATCTCTGAACTTTTTGTTGTGTTTGGCTGTATGGCTTATTTCCTTTGCCTTAATATAGATACATTTATGAGTTTACTTTTCTGCCCTTGTCCACACAATACGATTTTGTGCAGCCTATAGCGCAGGAGCGCAAATAAGCACTTTCTGAGCATGAGAAGTGAAAATATATGATATCTTCTTTTCAGGTCTATGTCGTTTGTATTGGTGACGTCAGCCTGCTGTCTGGTATTACTCAGCATATGTTACACCCTGACTGATGCTTGGCGACTCTGGGGAGGAGGGCCATTCCGGGCTCCGGGCCTCAACGCCATTGCCCTCTACATAGGACATTCAATCTGTGCTCATCTCTTCCCGTTTCATTGGAGAATACCTCACATGAGAACCCATACAATTAGTTTAGTTGAAGCGGTATGGGGAACAGCATTATGGGTTATCATAGCTCATATCATGGCTAAAAAGAAAGTTTTTATTACTCTTTAAAAGCTGTTTTTGAATTTTGTGTTGTAACAAAGACATCATATTCAAAGGCGATTATATTTTATCTCTACATAGAAAGTGTTATCTATAGTTATATTTGACAACCTCAAGTTAAAAGCGTACAAGAATTTATGTTATGAACGTTGAATATCTAATTGTCTTCTATGTGTAATATGTATAGAAAAAATATCGTTGGTCTGGTCCCATAAGCAGGTTAATTTAGGTACAGTGTGTGACTAATTTGTAATGTTTATTATAGTTTTTATCTAACGCTTTGATTATGGTGACTCGATCTAGTATACAATACACAGGTTTGTAAATTTTTTCTTCAATATCTATTGCTGTGTTGCCAGAAAGAGAATGTTACATTTTAAGTTAAATTCAGCTTGAGATTATTATCAGGTCAGTGAATAAAATACATAAGACTGAAACCTTTTAGATTCCTTGTATTTCTAGAATATTTTTTATGATTTTTTTTTGACAAGATGCATGCAAAGTCTAGTCTTAAATCATTTTTCAATATTATTGTAAAAATAAGCTATTGATGTAAGCTTGCCGAACTAAATATTGATAATATAATGGGTGCGTAAAATATTTTTTTTTCATTGTGTGATTCTAGTTCTCTACCTACTCTTAGGAAGTTGAGCAAAGTGAAGTTCGACACGAAGTTCTGACAAAAGAAATGTAATTAATGTAAAGAGATAGGACAAAGAGCTCCGTTTTCGCTCAACTTCGCGAGAGTGTAGAGCCAGAGGTGGGCAACGCATTGGTAATGCTCCTGGTGTTACCATTTTCCATCAGGCCCGCTTGCCTGTTTGTCTGACGCTTATCATTTTTTTTTACTGGAAATCGTCTAAGTATTGCGTGCATCTCTCGTGACGCGACAAATCGCGTTACGATAGATGAGACCGGATTCATTGCTATGCTAATCCTACCAAAGTGTATTTTGTCTTCTTGCCCATCTCGTGGTCGTTTCCAAGGAAGGATTAAAGATCAAACATTATTGAAACAACTGATATACAATATTTGACACTTTATTAGCTCAAGGATGACAGTAAAATCCGCAATGTCATTGAAATAATAATAAAACAAACGATTCAACAAATCATGACTCAAGGTAACAGCGCATAGTTTTAACAAATAAAACTATTAATAAAATTACACTTTAGATGATAACAAAATTATAACGACTTAAGGACGTGTAGTTCTTATGTCGTAAGACGTATGATCCATTTGAAATTCTCAATAAACAATTTACAACCTTTTATTTTTACTACTTTAATATCTATCAAAATTTCAATGCGAGCGAAATGATAGCAACTGATAATTTTGGAAATCATATCTGTCTAACGTCAAATTTGACCCAATTGCAGTTGTTTAACGTCAATTCAAGTTTGACAATTCTAAATTTGACAGTTGTCATTGCACGATTTCCACAAAAACATACATACACCTACTGTTATGTTTTTAGTGAGCCTATTTTCTTGGGGGAAGGTAAAACTATTAAACTGTTCCGCTCATTATCTAATTGCAAGGCAGACAGTTTCATAATCTTCCTATAGCCATGTACTAACGTTGAAAGGATGCTAAGTATTTCTAATGGATACATTATCATACATCAATGTCACCCAAAATATGTGCCGTGCTCGCAAACTAACATATAAATTATGTATGTTTGGCATTTCGTAGCTAACTCGACGGGCGGCCGCAGACCTAGCCCTCGCATTAATTCCATAAGTTAAATATCAACTACTTCATTAATTTATATTAGTCGTTCTCGATTAAAATCACTCTTTTTGTAGACGGTAAATGCCATATTAGGAATTAAATATTTTACAAGATAAATACTTTATTTTTATATAACGTACAGGATACTTTCTCGGTATCGTAATCTTATTCTACGATCGATACTTATTATATTGGTAAAATCAATAGCTGATTTGATAGGCAGGCACACACATTGCAGATTCAATAAAACTTGTATATGTAGGTACTAACGACACGCTCACTAGTCCTAGAAAGAGGCCCGGAGGCCGAGCCCGGGCCTGCCTTGTATAGCGAATAGACATGTAAAACAGTGTTATATATTTCTAAAATTTCATTAGAAAAAATCTCTTAAAATATATCTCAATTTTTGTATAACCCCCTGTCGAGGTAAGATGATATAATATATTACATTCAGCGCGATATAAATAGAACATTTCCTTACATTTCTAATTAGGAAGAACGTTTAAAAATTTAAAAGAGAACAATAATTGCACACATAGTAAACATTATTACGAAATAATATGCCGATAAAAAGATTATTCAACCGATGTTATAATAAGCTGATTTAGGCCTACTCTTGGCTAATTTCAATTGCAATATCTACGATGGGATCACCCAGGTTTTTTACATTTAGTTCATTAAGTTGACTTGCTTCAACGCAATATGATCGCAAAATTAAGATTTTAATTTACAATTTCGAATTGTAGCAAATTGTAATCGAAATTAAGCCTAAAATTTCTAAAACTAACACGATTGGTAACATTGGTCGTTGTATAAGATATGAGCGAAGATATAAATTTTATATTTTCCAAGCAATTTATTTTTTCTAAAAATGTTTAATTGCTTTTATTAACATCGGTTGTATAAATCATACTATTTACAATACATAGCGCTAGTGGCTATAGTCACACATTAGACTATTCGGCTAAAGTATATAAAATTATGCTAGCGATTTATAACAGCTCGTATAACCTTGCCCCATTATGTGAGCGAGTATGTATAACATAGAGCTCGCACAAATATAAATGCGGCTTTAGGGACCTCGCGCACTAGACCACGACTTTGGACAGACGCGCAATGACGAAGATATGCAAAGAAACTATTGTAACCGTTATGCACTTGCCCGTAAAGGACATTAGGCCACTGGCTACACGATTGGTAGCCAATTTATGAGTGGGGGTACTTAATGTCAACATGTAAAATATCAACTTTGTAACGACACGACTTCGGGCAGACCCGCAGTGATCTTCTACTAAAGAGACTCAAACGGTATTTGCCCGTAAATGACATTATGCCAAGCAACACGACTGGCCGGAATCGTGGTCGTCTAGTATGCGAAGTCTCTTAGATAAAATAGGATAAAATGTATAATTTACGACGAAAACAGACAAAGATTTGTACAGGATTATTTAATTAATAATTTATGATTAGAGTAATAAGTACACGAGCTCACTTTAAGTCACTCTAATAAAATGGGAATTGGAATGTTTAGTTAGAATGTTAGTGCACGCGAACGCAGCGTACTGCGCCCACCAGTCGTACAAGTTGAAAATAAAATTAATGGCAAGACCGGGGTTTGTTTAAAGATCATGAAGTTTTTAATGTTGAAATACTATATCAATGATATCGGTTTCATACGCCCAGACAGAAAATTATAGTATTTAAAAAATATATAGTTATAAATTTGACATTTTATAGGCCGATAATTGAATACATTTTTTTGGATAAATAAAATTTTGGAGAACTCGTTACGTTTCTCAAGTCATGATCTATTAACAAAGACAGACAGATGGTAGAAGGTTTAATAAAAAGATATCTCAAAGGTATGGTAATTATTAATAATTGCTAGTTCGAAAGTTTAGGTTGTAAGTAAATTGTAATTTTCAACTTTTTATGAAGAGAGGAAAATTAAGCATAGATTTCCTAGTTGTTTGAGAAGAGATTTGGTAATGTCATTTTATAACAAAATGTCACTCCAATTTCTAATCTAGAACTGATCATGACTCAAATAACGTAAAAAATGCGTACAGAAGCATAGTTTCATTCATGGATCATTCTGGTTATGTTACTTTAAACTACTTTAAAGGCATGTCGTAATTTGTACTTGTCAACATAGAGCGCAGTATGAACTGATATTAAAAGAACCACATCTCACAGTACGCACGGCCATATTGCCTATTTCAACAATTTAAAGTTACTTTTGCATCTTTGCAACTAAGAAATTCCACGCAATATAAACTTTAAATGTTCACAATAGATTAAATTTGTGTACAGTTAGAGTCCACAATCCTGTCAGGCGAGCCGCGACAACGGGCCCGCTCGGTATTACGAGAGACTAGACATAAACCGACATTAACACATTGTCACACGGTAATTATATAGGTCCTCTATTAGAATATATATTTATCTAATGTTATCTTAAATACAAGATAAAATCTCTAGGTGATACACATTTCGCTATAAATGCAAATTCATGGAATTCAATAATATACGGTAAGGCGTAAGTATGCACCGTTGCCTTACTTATTATGCTAATAAGATTCCCGATAGTGCACACCGCGGCGCGATACGTGCATATCATAAGGTTAGTACGGGCATGGTCGGAGAAGACCGCAGACTGAAGCGAGCGACCTTTCACTCTAGAAATCTGTGATAAGTCTACTTCAAAAAGAATTTCTGATAATAAATTTGAATTTACTTTTTAGGTATTTAAAAAAAATTGAGAGGGCCTTGAGTCTTTGAAAATTCTGTAATCTGTAGGTATGCATTGACAAAAAAATAGCAGAGAAGTCTTCATTTTAGACGGTTTGTTTCACAAATTTAGTTACCATGCCTCGTTTTATTTGTCCCGACCCAAGAAAGTAAGTAGTTCAGTCACAAATTAACCAGCGTCAGAACATTATATCGATGTTATGCATTAACTCTAGGCCGACGACGGCTCCGCGCCGCCATCGCTGGCTGGCGCAGCATACATCGTATGCTTTGGGTAACAATATGATCCCTAATCTAATTGCATATTTTAATAAAAACACGCAGAAAATAAAACTTATATTATACAACGCTTCTACAGCACTATTAGAATATATTACGAGATTTCAATTAACACGCGTAAATAACTATCCATACTTATGATAGACCCCAGTATTATCCCTGTCATCGAGTCATCGCTCCTCGCACGTGTCGGCTGTAACTGATTAGAGCTGTAAAAATAAATATCTAGTGTGGCACTTGACAGTTGGTATACCCTACCGCAGGTATATCGAATCCAGCACCACAGAAACCTATTTCCTAAAATAGTGAGCAACCATTCAAACGCTAACAGTCCTCCCCGCGGGTGCCGCACACGCGGACAAATGTAAATACATCCAAAATATACATCGTTAAAAATATACACTCCGAAACGAGGCTTCTTGCAGTACCAACGAACTATCAACTGTGAGGATCAACGATTCGTCTCTCACAGCCTCTTTATAATTAAAACGACCGTATCAAATCGGTTCACGGGATCCGAACAGGCAATAATACTGTTCTGTCGAAGCGTCGCTTCTCCATGATCCGAGTTGACAGCAGAATAATTATATGACAGCGACGTCAGTGTAGTGGCTCCCGCGCCCGGCCTTGCGCATGCGCGCGGGGCGGGGCGAGCGCTGGCAGTGACGTCACGCGCGGTCGACGCAGTGACGTCACTTGCGGCCGCCGCGCGTCACCAGCGCCTGCAGCGTGGCCAGCTGGCTGAGCAGGCTCGCGTTCTTCTGCTCCAAAGTGTCTACCCTCTTCCGATAGTCGGTGTTCTCTGACACTAAAATTTCCACTTTCCTCTCTAGCTGGTCCATGTATTCTTTCTTTTTGCGTCTACTCTCCTGTGCCGATATCTGGAAAATTAGAAAATTAAATATAATATTTGAAAATGTCAACAAATTCTATTAAGTATACTTTAGATTCTTCTATAGAGCTAACGAGAATTCATTCATTTGGAAAAAATTGTTACCTTATTCTTAATTTTCCTCCTGATCTTCTTGAGAGATTTCTCCTCGGCCTTGGTAAGTGGCAAACGGGTCGGGACAGGGTACCCTTCAGCGAGCAGGGTGCGTTTCTCTTCGTCAGTCAGAATTAGCGTGCCAGTAGATCCTTTCTGTAATCAAAATTACGCCATAAGTTCAGGGGTAGGTACTACATTTACTCTGCACTGAGGGAGATTTACAACGAATAAAAAATATATTTTTGTATGTAGGCGTGAAGAGGAAGAACGAGTGACATCTAATACTATGGAATCTCCAGAGGAGTCTAGAATCCGTTAAAAAAAATAAGACTAGTTCAATAACGTCACGTAGTAGTCCATTCACCGAAACATACGCACCATGAAATGAATATATTAAAAAGTAGCTTTAGGCTTATTAAGGTCATGCAACAACTACAACAACAGTATTCCTTCTTTCTCTGTCGTGTCCTAGTCAATACTACCCCTTAAGGTCTAGTTCTAATCTAGATCAAAACCTGACACACTCAAGAAAAATAGTTACTCCTGTAGAATATGTACAGGACTACCCACCGGTTGGCTGCTAATAAGTGGCGTATTGATGGGTTGCCGCGAATGATGCGACACGTATAGGTGCGGGCGGCGTGCTGGAGCTGGCGTGCTCGCTGTGGTGCCGCCTGTCGCCTCGTGCGCCGGCGACAGTGCACCCTCGCTGTCCGATGACGACAGAGAAGAAGGTGGCGTTGGAGGCAGGTTGAACCCTGGAATATACATATTATTATAATAAATATACGCATAATTTAAAAAGTATAAAATTATCAGGTGGGTAGTCGGATAGGGATGTAATTATTGAAATCATGAAATCTGCTAGGTCTCTACAGTTGATAATAATATTAAAGTTTATAGGGGAGAAGTAGAAGTCAGTACACCTTTGCGACTGTGACCGCCTCGTTGCCCGCCTGGGGTTGAGGTACGCGATTCGGTGGTGGCGGAGAGTGGCCATTCTACCTCCAGTTATTACTTATTCTATGACAGTAGGTAATATTTACAAATAATATAAAGATATTTTGTTCTTTTCCTTTTGAGAGTTTTTATGAGTGGTGTTAAAGTTAGCAACTCTTTTAATTTAACAATGTATCAAAATTATACCTGAAGCACCGGAGCTGGTCACTTTGATGGACAGCTTGCTTGCACTCAGAGAGGTGGCGAGTCGCGGAGCCGCACTTAATAGCAACTGTGGTACACCAGCCGCGCCCACTTTCTGCAACACTGCTGGCGGCATGTGAATGGTTCCCGTCTGAAAGTAAAATATTTTATTTTTATTAAACATGCCATCTCCTTCGAATTACTTCGAATAATAAAATACTTCTTGCTTCGAATTCGAATATCAAATCGTGTTAGAACGGCCAGATACAAAAGAAATGGCAAGGATAGAACCTATTTCGAATATTTTTTTACTAGTCATACAATGACGACCTCCGTGGCGTAATGGTTACCACGCCAGACCGCCACCCAGGAGGTCCCGGGTTCGATCCCCGGTCGGGTCATGATGAAAAACGAACTTTTTCTGATTGGCCTCGGGTCTTGGATGTTTATCTATATATGTATTTGTTATAAAATATAATATAGTTGAGTTAGTATCCCATAACACAAGTTTCGAACTTACTTTGGGGCTAGCTCAATATGTATGAATTGTCCCTATATATTTATTTATTATTATTTATTTATAATGAGATGAATTGGCCAGAAATTTTGAACTTTTCCGTTTTTAAAAAGAAATAATTCGCTTGGGGATCGAATGTTCTTCATAGATATTATTATGACGCGTCGTGCTACTATGTTTAGAAATATGAAACATTAGAGAATGTAGGTTTAAAAAAAAAAATTTAATTGCTGGCAGTACTGATAAATAAGCTATGTTCGGAATGTTTTCGAATGTCTCTGGTTAAGTGGAGTACCTAGTTTATAATAGATTCTTTTCATAGTTTGTGCTAAATACTGCAAATTGTTTCCTAATAGCAACAAGTTTCGCTTACTTTTTCCTATATGGCGTTGTACATTTAACTTCCTACGTAAATTACTTAGAAGTACGTTCATTAATTATATTGTAAACAAACAGTGTCTGAAATTATATATTTTATACCGGTTATAACAGCAATACTTTCTAGTACCTTTTTAAGTTTATAATTAAATTGTTTTTACAATGAAATCATCACCACACAAGCATATATTAGCAAAGATGACACTATGTAATTACCGCTCAACCACGAGTGTTGTCTCATTATAAAAAATCAATACGTCTAACATTTCAAAGTTGAGTTAATTTTGCGATAATTGCTCACGATTACCATACATTAGTACGCCGAAATCCAGCTTGATGGCGAAAGTTGTCGGGTTCACTTCAAATGAACTCTCATGACCCCTGTTTTTTTTTATAGTGGTCGTGAACTTTTTAAACGCGAAGAAACAATTGGCGAACCAAATAGGTACCTACTTATTGAGTTCCCAAAACGGTTCGGTATTCTGCCGGTCTGTTTTTGCACACGAAAAAAAGTTAAGATATTTTTTTTCGTAGTCTGGAGGTATTATGTCTAATTATCTTTACATAAAAAAATATATTTTTATATAAATAAATGTACCTACAACCCGAATCAAATAAAATTTAATTAGTAAATTAACGATTTGCTTGAATTTGGAGTTACAAGTAGGTAGTTTTTAACATGGATACACATAGGCTAGCATAGGCTACTATTTGTCCCCGAAAATACAGCAGGCGAACGAAACTGTATGCCCACTAGTGCCCAGCTAGTAAGTATTAATATACTCACATTATTACATAAAGAACGCGCAATATTTTGAAAGTGGTTACTGGCATATACTCAAAATAACGATCCAAAATAAATGCTTAACCACGTTTTGTCAATAAATCTGAATTGCTTGGTTTCATAAGTTCTATTGAGGACTATAAAGCTCAAGTAGATAAATAGAGGCATAACAAACAAAAAGTTTGATCATGCCGATCCTCGATAATCAAATTCGTGAGTTGTCCAAAGTGAACTTTAGAGAGCTTTTGGGAATGCACAGAATATTAAGCTAAACTAAACTTAGCCATGAAACATTGGAAAGCTATTTTAAGATTTATGATATGAATATCCATACTTATTATTCAAACTGTGATGATGGAATATAAGCTAAAAAGATTTACTGTCCGTTCAACGACCGTAATTTAAAAATAAACTTTATTTCTCTGCGTTAAAACGTATTTTTAAATTGAAGGTAATCTGCGTAGTCTATCACACATAAGGACAATCATCATCATATCAGCCACAAGAAGCCCACTGCTGGACAGAGGCCTCCCTCAAACGTCTTCAGTATGACTAGTTGGCTGCGGCCTGGAACATGAGGACCAATTTCATGACCAGCAGCGGCCTGGGGACCAATTTCACTATAACTTAGCCTTTACCAAACAAGTCCTTACCGTATGGTCAATGACGTAATCCAAATGTGTGACTGGCGTGCCAGGGGTCGGCGAGGGTGGACAGGAGGAGGCTGGCGACTCTGGTTCTGATTTAGGCTCTGTTTTGACCTCCCGCGGTGGAGAGTCGCTTGAACGTCGCCGACTGCTCCACGCGCTGGCTGGCATGGCGGGATAACATTCGTCTTCCATATCTGAAATTAATATAAATCTACGATTAATTAAGAATGGTGATAGTTCATTAGAATTACCCGCTGATAAAACGACTGGTGCTTTGTTCAAATCTTGGTCTGGTACAATCATTATCGTTTGGTCTATAGACACATCGAATTCAGTACATATTGTGCAAGTAGTGGAGAGATTTATTACTACGCTTACTTATTCTTTGGAATCAGTACCTACTGTAAGGCTTGATTTTACTAGAAAAATTATTGTTTTACAAGAATTGATACGTCAGACAAAAACGAAGTGTGTATTTTCAATACCACCTCGATAAATATTTGCATCTTTAGAAACTGCATTTTCAATTTTCATGGAAACATTTACGTTGTAACCTTTTAAATAAACGTTAATAGAAAAGCAGGATGGAAATTGATAATGACTCAATTCACAGCGATTTCCTAAGTCTGTTCAACTAGCTAGCGTAGACAAGAAATTTGTGCGTATACTCATTCAACCGAAACAGAGGAAGTAGGTACTACTTTGCGAAGCGCGAACATTATGTTAAAATAAAGTTCTTGCGCATTAGCATTGAATTAATATAATATTCAATAGACAGAGTACGAAAAGTCATCTTCTTCTTCCTACCCTTATCTCACATTACGGGTCGGTACATCATGCAAGTCTTTTCCACTTTGCCCTATCATTTGTCATCTCGACCGTAACATTCCTTCTCCACATTATCATCCTTCACACAATCAATCCATCTTTTCTGCGATCTTCCCCTATTTCTAACATACTTATATGAAAGACATAATTCTGCTAAATTCCTGGTATCAGTTGCTGTGTGCAAGAGTATTTGATAATTACTCTCTTATATGCGAGCGAGATCTAATGTTTATGGTTTTTGTATATCACGGATGAAGGAAGGATTGTCGTTCATCAAATTGTGGTCTTTATTTGTTACGACGACACGACTCTATAAAGGGACAATTCATACAGATTTGTCCCTTTATAGAGTCGTGTCGTCGTAACAAATAAAGACTGATTCAGACAGACAGCTAGCCCCAAAGTAAGTTCGAAACAAAAATTCTGTCTTATTAATAACTAGTATTGTTACATCATTACTAATATGTATTATGGTACCTAAAAGACCATCTCACGAGACAAATGAGCGATTCGACCACGGTGCAATCGCAGGCATGTTCCATGTTTTAGACCTTTCGCACCGAAGTGGTTGAAGCGGTCCGAATGGATTAAGGTGTAATAATTAGGGGCGATTTTTTTTTCGACTCATATTAAATAGTTCTTGGGACATTCGGACCGCGCTGCCGAATAACTTATTTAAAATTAACATTTGGATGATACCGATCGGCAGTGCGAATCTTTCGTGGTGCCAATCGCCTAAATACCCATCTGATGTTTTAGTAAACGATAGTGTAGTGTCAATGGTTACTTTATTATTTTGTGTTCGGATGAATAAAGTAAAGTCTTTTCGTATGCTTCCCGCAATTACTGTCAAGTTGTCAATGTTTTTTGAGCTAATCAGTTTCCCGTGTACGAACAACACCTTCTGTGACACCGGGCAGTTGCCGGAGCGTAGGGCTCTCACCGCCCCCTACAGTCAACTGAGAGCAGCTGATGTCGATGTTTTCCAGCCACCTAACGGTCACTGACCTGTCACTGGCGTATTAGTACCTAATACTCCGTGTAACAAAAGCCTTAAGACAAAAAGCAACATTGTAACAACTAATTAATTTAAATTCATCGTTTTTGCAGACGTGCTCGCAGTTACATCATTGCATATTAAACGAAGACGCATGAACGCATGATTAACTCATTAGCTTATTCCGGCTGATTTCTAGAACGCAGCTAACCACGACTCTACTAACTTACAGAGTTATTAATTATATTACATGTGAAAATAATAAGTATTTTATTAATTATTGAAGTCGGTAAAAAATCTATAACTTCAACTTTATTTATAATTAATAATGAAATTCACAAAATATTTAATTATAGTGGATGTGGATTTATATTTTTTATCACATTACTCTTATCTATACAGCGACAAAGCTAAAAGGAAGTAAAAGATATAGATTAGACTAATGTTATGCCTTTCACTCGAAATGTAAGGGATAACTTTAAATTATCGTATGAGTAGTATTTTTATACTGCAGTTTTTCTTCACATTCGAATACGAGCGCGTTAGAATTTTGTATGGGAAAGATAGATAAAGATAACGCGCTCGAATTCGAACGTGAGGTGAAAAACTCGTACTACTTATCTGGATAAAACATACCATGTTTTATCATATTTTCTAGCAAACCTGTTAGTTAAGCCTTTTTAACATGAAATATTAACAAACATCCACCCTTTAATTATTACAAAGTTTCAGGTTTAACTACATAAAAGAAAAAGTATTTGGAAAAATAGTTTAAAGAAAGTATTTTCTCACTAACAGTTAAAATCACATATTATGACCATGAAGATCATATTTTACAAGACACTTGACATTAAGCGGAGATGGTCTCATCATCGACCGTTCACCCAGTGAACACCTTTCACCAATAACATTCGCAAATTGATCCATCATTAAAAATGATTGCTCTTTCCATAGCATACAGACGACACACAGTTTCTATATTTGTACATTCAACTTGTCCCTTCTTTTTTATTTAACAGGGTATTAATTACTTTAATAATGTGCTTGTAAAATATTTGGACGCTATAGGCAATTATTATGCAATTAATCGTTTGAGAAGTCTCAATATTTCTTACTCCGTCTAATATATTTCTTATTAAATTCGTTGTGAGTTCCAAGACAGCTGTAGTTTCTCTACTGGGACGTCAATAACCATCATTGTCAATCTGAGGTCACCATTGCTGATCCTGCCTTTTCAAGAGACACAGCGCAGCAGCGGTGAGGACGTGATGCGTTTGAAAAAAATTGTTTCTGATTATAGCGCGGCTTACACTCTTATACTATTAATTTCTATTTTTATTTGAATAGATAGTAATTTTTTTAAGAACCCTTCAATTGTATTGTTATTTATCAAAACTCTTCAAATATTTCTCTGGTCAGTAGTGACGTCATATCACTCTTGTTTACCATGTATCAATTTGTATCCAATCAATAAACATTTGCAATAAATAATCGTATCAGCTCTTATCAACAGCATTATCGCTTTATCATTTTTTTCTATAAAGCGTGCGACAAAGATAGTAAATACCTATTGATAGTAAATTTATCCAGAATTTATCATTTAGATATGTGATCATCTTTACTATTCGTGACGATATCTGATACATAGGTTTGTATTGAATGTATTTTTTAAGAGAGGTAGGGTACTACTACTGGGCACAGCGGATAATCCGCTCAAATCGGAGCAGCCCGTCTGGGGAAGGACCTCCACCTTACAGAAGATCGTAGCCAAATAGCATTGGTCTCGACTATGTTGTGTTTCTACGGTGAGTAAGGTCTTCAGAGCTCCTCTTGGGGGGTTGGGAGGGTTGGCAACGCGTGAGTGATACCCCTGGTATTGCAAGCGTCAATAGGCTACGGTGATGCTTACCATCAGGCGGGCCGTATGCTTGTTTGTTAACTTTGTGGCATAAAAAAAGACATCAATTGTAATAGCAGACTCCCGTAAAATCTCATTGTTTCTGTTCGCGGAAAGATATTCGAGAGAAAAACTATCCTATGCGCCTACGGTTTACTTGCCGCTTGCCGCACTGATTCGTTAGCGAAGCGCTCCTGAAATTACAGGTAGGAGTTTGTCAACATCTCAGTAAGCGAAATCTGAATCTGAGAAAAAATCTATTACGAGGTCACCTGATGCCAAGTGATCACAGCCCATGGGAGTTCCTAAGCCATTGCCGACCTTTGATATAAGGAGGGATTCATGAGGAAAAATATTTACTCTATATAATAATATCAATCTATAATCTAGAGATCTAATCGGTTATTAATTCAAGTTAGTGCCCCGCAGCAACCAATCGTATCCGATGTTCCACAGGAGTGAACCCAGAACCGACCCCTGTGGAACACTGCTACAGTATTTAAAAAAAGACGATTCGCCTTTTCAGTACCGCAAAGAAATAAAATAAAATAGTTCGTGTACAAGTACCGTACCGTAGAATGACAAAAAAAATAGGCAGTTATGTTGAGTTGAGTATGTCCGTTTAGAGAGTATTTTATTATCGGTTCCCAAATGTCAGCCGCACCGAAACTGACCTAGTAAAGGTCAGATCTGAATGATACCTGTATGTAAATGTCTGCGTCATTATGACCTATTGATTAATATGATGATAAAATAAGACAATAATTATTATCTATAAAAAAAATATAGATTTGTTTCTTTTATTATTTAATTTTAGAACGAACGTGTGATTTTAATGCTTACTGTATATCGTGTAGACATAATAAAACGTACATATTGTTTAGTTGTAAATTATAAATATATTATTATGGTCTATTTCACACCAAGTGGAAAGGTGTCGTCAACTCTCGTGTACAGTGTAATCTAACAGTACATTTTATTACTACATACAAACATTTTTATGTTATGATGCGGTGCCTGCAAGCGTGACCAAGTCGTGACGTCCGGAGTAAACTAAATTATCAGGTATACCTTACCTATGTCAAATGCCGTTAAATAAATAGAAAATGAAATGCAATTACCTTTAGTCTTTGCGGCTTCTGCGCATTCCTGATGTTAAATATCCCATGGGAATAGAAGTACCGCTTATAACTTACGAAGGTAAGATTACAATGTGGTCGATGCTTATTTTAACATTTACATATACTTAATAGCTATATGTCAGTATGAAAGCGATAGACAGACAAATAATAAAACAGTTTAAATTACAAACTATAAAATAAATAGACATTTAAATGTCATTTACTTGCAAAACGTATAAAGGGTTGAGTATACATATAAGTGTTTTAACATTCACATTTTGAAAACCAACATTTAAAATATCTGCTTGTAAAAACGGTAGTAACTTAGGCAGTCCACTACTAGAAATGACTTCGCTTAACTTAATATAAGAATGGAAATGAAGTTGTTTTCCTTTAAAATAGTATATAGGTTACTTTTAAGTAGAAAAATGTGAAAGTAGGGCGCATACGTTGATGAGTTTTAAACAAAGTATCTGGTAATAAATAATTCAACAGTAACAGTATGCATTTAAAAATTATAATTTGGCACTCGGGCAGTGGTGCTTCACGCCTGCCAAGTTGCTGTACGACCAGAGATGCAAGCAGGCTGAGCAGTAAGCGAGAAAAATCAACCAACAGTATTCTCGAATAGTTTACTTACACATCTTTGATCTAAAAGAATTCTAAACCCAGCTCTATAAAACTCGCCAAGTTGTTGCAGTTATGTGATTACTTATGTGTCGAGTGGGCACTTCGTCTAACTTCTGTCTCAACTTCGTCGGACTTTGCCACGATTAACTTCTATAGAGAAGAGCCGAGATGTTTTATAAACCAAATAATATTGGGACAGCAGCGGTAATAATTAACGAGTTCCCGTTTGTTATTTTTACAAACCATCTCCGCTACTTTTCTGTGCGATCACATTGTTTCATCCACAGATGACGGACCTTAATCACTAACCCATATATCAGAGCAATCACTAACTGTATGTTAAGATAAAAAAATTATAAGTAAATAAACTCGGCCAGGACTCACAAAACTGTTTGTTTTTATTACGTTTTGTTCACACGTTAAGTTTTATAACAAGCTATCTTCTTGACATGAATTTATTTAAGTGCTATACTTGAGACTAGCGATAATTTTAAAAAAACGGGAAGTTTTAAAAATTATTTGACATCTAACCTGTTTAATTAGGTACCTATCTAATCTAATATTTAGAAAAGTCACCATTTTCTTCATTAGGTATTTCTCCGAAAACTAGTATAGAGCCAACTATATCTAGTCGCACGAACCATGCTACGAATTTTGATGCAGTTTTTACATCACATTATATTTATTGTGTCACGGTATCCATAAAAATATTCGAAATTCCCATGAGAACGAGAATAACGGGATTGCGCATATCAACATAACACTTTTTAAGAAACATTCATATTCTTAAACGCTCCACGACCATGGCTTTATGCTGATTCGGGTTATTATTTGTATAATATTTTTATATTGAAGAGACTTGAATGAGAAAAATCCATATTTAGTATAACAATTTTGACTTTTTGTAAAATGCCAATGTGAACGGATGTAGTTATTTCAGCGATTACCATCGGCCTTGAACAAAAATGTTATATTTAAACGGTACCTTATAGCAATGGTGACAACAGATGCCCGGTATTATGTAAATAAAACCGTTTTTATTATATTGAATTCTTACTTGTTTACATACTTGTTTAATTATTTACAAAAATGTAGAGCTAATGGGAGACTTGCTATACCTTTTAGATCGATCAGGACGAGCGTCTCTGGACGCTGGAGCACAGTTACTTCGATGGAGGTCCAAAATATGTAAAGAGGCGGGCTTTAATACGTATACTGGCGAAATACTTCATTTGCGTGTATCCTGCTTTCGAGAGAATTTCTAAAAATCCTTTCTTATCGGATCTCGGACTCCTAACTCAAGGTTTAACCTAACTTGTATGAGTTAGAAGCCGGCAGACGCTAGAGGGCGTTAGTGAAAACGGACATCAGTCATACATAGAAAACTCCCTGCAGATTCAAGTCTCTACGTGATCGTACAAACGGCTTAATACTGCTTTTACATCATACAGATTATCATGTTAGGCCGCTTTTGGCTGTGCGTGCGTTGATCAGTCATTATGGGCAAAGAAAATACAATATCATGCCATTCAGAAAATACTAATAGGTACCTACTATCCAATTGTCCATATGTAACAACAATGTGTCACGTTAGTGAAACAATACGCTACATTATCTTAAGCACTTTAAGGTTATCGTTTCGCGGATTCCATTAATTACATTTGACTTATGACACGTAATTTTAAACGTGAACTAACAATAATCAGCTTAGAAATTACGCGTTTTAGCTCTAGAAGTGTAATTGTTAAAATTTTTAAATCTATTTGTATTCTTTGATATCAGAAATGGATAAGCAAACTATAGTATCATCTATAAAACAAATAACTGTTCCTCGCGGCTGCTCAGGCGTGTGCTTTTTCTGATTAACATTTTAACTTTAACGCTAAAAAAATAGCTATCTATCTATTGGTAAAATAATTTTCAAAATCGGTTCAGTAGATCCAAAGATTACTCCCTACAACCTCACTTTACCTCTTTATAATATAAGGATTTGCATATTTATCATGTATCTAAAGAGTACATAACATAATTGTAACCTTTGAAAATTACGTCATAGTATTTTATACTTAATTTAAGATAACTTTAAGACAGATATTATCAACAGAACTAAGAACTAACTAAACTATTACGATCCTTTACAAACGAATTAGTTTCCCATCTGTCCTTTAAGCTTAACACAAACACAAACGGCTTAATACTGCTTTTACATCATACAGATTATCAAGTTAGGCCGCTTTTACATCTGCAATAAACTACGAGAAATTGCCGATAGCTCTGCCTGACAGCAACTTGCTTTAAAACCTACATAGTCTCTCGCTAAAGGTAGTATGACAGTTGTTTGCAACCACGCAGTTCTTGATGCTTATCGTTTCAGTTCTGTTTTCAGCATTGCACTGTATAAATAGAGATATTTGTATGCATCAACTAAAATACACTGATTGTCATATTTTTTCTGAAATCCATTAGTACTCATTGGACAGTGACAGACATGCGAGGCTATCGCGAGAAAGTAATTGCAAGAATAAACTGCAAGAAAGTTTGTATGTAAAAGCGTTCTCATCAGCCACAAGAAGGACAACGCTGGATATAATCCTCCAAACGATTCTAGTCATAGCAATAACTTGCGCGAGTTTTCCCGTGACAAATTGCAGATCTAAACGCGCCCTTACTATGTCTTAATGCCTATGAATATGCATAGATCAAAACTCGCTTAATTCTTCAATTAAAGGCGTGAAATGTCTAACTATATTTAGATAATAATGAAGAAAGTATATATGTCAAATTGTCAATATTGAACTAAGATTGTAACGTTTGATTGGATTACTGCGAGTCATTTCCATCACATTTTAGAAATTAACCAGAAACACAACAATGTCATGGTCGGTACTCCACAAACATTGGAATAGGTCATGCCAAAATATTAAATCATTCAATGCAACGGGTGATATCTCGTCATAGTCGTCGATTCAAATTGTGCAAGGAATGTCTGGTCTAGAAGTAGTGGTATGAAAATATATTTAAAAAGAAAAAAATCACCTCCCCGCTCCAGAGGCCCGATTCTACTAACACAAATGCACCATTGGACTCTCTGAATTATGTTATTGTTTTAGTCCATAACAAACGTCAAAAACTATTCCACTGATATATTATCGGCATTCTTTTGAGATACGATTGAGACACCATTGAGAGCCCATTGGTGCATTTCATTCCTTTATACTGCGTTAAGTTGCAGTGGAAGTAGTACAGCAGTCGAACGTTGTCAGAATAATTAATGCCTGACGTATTAGGATTGTTGAAGTTTTGACCAAGGGTAGAAATCTCAGGAGACCGGTAAATAAAATAAAATTATCGGTAGGATATAACGTAAGTATACTTGCATATTCGCTATTGTGTTAACTTATAAATAAATAAGAAAAACCCAAATATTTTGGAAATTCTGAACAATTCACGTCGAGACTCGAGATAAATGATAGATATTATTCAGAGATCGTCGAGACTCGTGCCAGACAGGCCTAAGCGGAGTTTCCCCATAATATGCTACCTGTTGCTTCAAAATCCCCTCTTGTGTATTTCCATTCATCCATTTTCATTCTTATAAACTAAATAGTTTGGTGACCGTTTTATTGCTGTACTAGTGAAACCCGAGCAACTTCGTTTGCGGGTATTTATTTATGCACAGTAGCGCCATCTATATCAGACTTGATGAAATCCTACGGGAATCGCATACTTTTCGGGATAAAAAGTACCCTACGTGTTAATCCAAGGTACCAGCTACCTACATATCAAATATCATAAACATTGGCCCAGCAACTTGACCGTGAAGAAGTAACAAACATACACATAATGTAACTTTCGCCTTTATAATATTATATATAGTAGGATAGGATAATGTGTCCTATTAACTTACAGACTAGTGAAATTGTAACAAAGCGGCCTTATTACTAAAAGCAATCTTTTCAAGGCAACCTTAAGGTAGGTAACGAATTATCTAATCACTAATGGACTGGGCAGGGCTAGCACGATTATCATTAAAAAAATATGATTTATAAGCTAACGAATATAATAATAACAATGACATTATTTACATAATAAAATATATTAAATTTATAAACATACATACACATATATGAACATGAAACAAATACCATAGGTACGTAAGAGAGCCAGGAAATGACACCTCACCAGGTTTTTATTTTGCCCCGGGTTGTCGTTGTTATGATGAAGTCAAATATTTTTATTCAAATAGGTCAAGCTCTTTCGAATCTTCACAATTTTTGCCTACCAGTTCAAGAAACTTAGCACTTGCTCTTTTAAAATGGTACCTACTAATCATATCAACCCAAAATCATCCCACAGCTGGGATAACGGGTCTCCCTTCAATCGAAGGTGATTAGAGAGTACTCTGCCACGCTGCTCCAATGCGGATTGCCAGAGGCCGGTGTTTTCAAACCGCCTTAGGGCCACCGACTTTGCTTAACGACTGTCATCCATCGACAACAGCCGGGACCGACGGCTTAGCACGGAGAAGCTCGAGATAACGAAACCTATCCAAACGCTGGCTAGGGTCGACGTCGTTTAACTTGCGTGTTCATATTAGAGTGCGACACACAGCGACGCCATCGAGCTCCTCAAAATGATACTAATAAAAGTTACAATTACAATATAATAGATAAAACAACCACTTACCGTCGACTTTGGTATGGTGTGGTGAGGAAGGCGCTGATTCTACATCTGAATGCAGACTGTAGGAGTGTTCTGTTTTGATGGGGGCGGCGCCCAGTGCTGCGTCTGTCATCAGCCTGTCATGTAGGACCACAACCGATTTGGAGTCCCGGATCAGCCAATCGCTCATTACTGAGTCCTCGTCTAGAACTTCTTGCATGTCCTGAAATGATGAGAGGATGTTGTTGTAGTAAACTTTTTTTTTGTATTTTTTTGAATAGTTTATTTATACCAGAGATTTTCTTATTTCGCTAACCGCCTAATTTGAAAATCTATTAATTGTCAGCACCCCCCAATTTTTTTGACATTTAAAAAAATACAATATCGTTATTTTTTATACCACTAAGGTGGCAAACAAGCTTACGACCCGCTTGATGGTAAGCGGTCACCATAGCCTATGGATGCTTGCAACACCGGGAGTATCACTCGCGCGTTGTGGACCCTTAACACAACATTAATTCATTTAATTATAGACTCCTATCTCTGGTCTGTAGTTTATTCTTACATTCTAAACAAGAGATTATTACCAGTGAGAAAAATTAAAAAGACGATACTTTTTTTCGGCTTCCTACCGCCTTCTCAGGCCTCTCATACTAAAAATGTATGAAACACCACGCTCTGTATTCTGCCTCAATTCGCTCAAGTAATAGGTAAAAGCTTCGCCATTTTTATGGACTAGACAAGGGTTTATTCACATGACAATGGAATTTCTATTTTAGCTTTCATTGTAATGCAAGTGGTGGTTGAAACCGGTTTTCCATACGAGTCTATCAATAATGGACCTTCACATTCACTGCATTCCTCCGTTTATGTCTAGTAGTGCTGTATAGTCAGCGGCATAGATTAGGTACTGACATGTTCACTTAAAAGTGTTTATGAATTAGGTAAGTGAATAAAATAGAACTGTAAAAATATTAGTCTAACAAAAATACTTTATTCAGACATGTCATTTACAACATATTATCCTTCTGTGTTAAATATAAAATACTACTACTCTATAAACTACCGCCTACACATTAAAAAGAAATATACTCCCAGAGAATACATAGGTTAACTACAGTAAATAACTATTTATTAATCTGTGCTACAGTAGTAAGTGGTACACAGTATGCTGCTATGAATGAGATGATTGTACCTTACGAAAATCACATAGTGTGACGTAAATCATTGACGTAGATGGAAACAACGTGCACGAGAAAAACATTCACTTACTACTTTAGCTAGTGTGTAGACCAAAGATAACACAAAAAACAGGAGACATAAATAAATAAATAAATATAAAAACATAAGAGAATCACTATAAAACGCTGATCACCGAAAGTAACTATTTTGAATAAGCGCCTATAAGATTTTAAAGCGCCTAGGACCTTTTTCACTACTGTCCGTCAGTTGAAAACGTCAGCAACTGTCAATTTATCAATGGAATTCATCAGCATTTGCTGAAAAACGACATTGGTTTCACACTTTTGGTGAACCGTTTCTGACACATTCGTTGCTGTTCTATCATCATTATTTAGTCGTGAATGAATCGTCTAATAATGCAACAGAACAATATTGTTTTTCCAATTGGAGCATCGAGGAATACGTCAACAATCAACATGTACCTACGTGCAGCGTACTTACTCGTCACTTCTACTGTCGTTTTACTGTTCTATGGTACAGTAAACAATAAAAACAACAAAACAACTAATTATATATTATTTATTTTCGCGTCTAATTCATTGGAACGGCGCACGTTGCTGTGTAATTGACCGAGGCGAAAATTTTTTTTTCATGTAAGGCTATTCCGGTTATTGTTTTTCAAAATGGCCGAGAGAGTAACGGCCGGCGAGACAATCAAGTTGTTTGTGTCAATTCTTAGTCAATAAGGGCTAAATTACACAATATTATATTTTGGAAGATCAATGTTAATAATAAAACTTGCTGTATCAAATGAGCTATACTGAAACAACAACACACTGGGGGAAACTCTAGGTGTCATTTGGTAATTTAGTAGAACCAACTCTTCTATCTCCCCCTTCTACCTTTTCCTATTCTCCTAAAAGTGAGAAAAAGTAGTCAAGCTATCAGTTTGCTAGACATTTAAAGGAGTCTCAGAGCGCACAAGCTTAGCGTAAATGTATTTTTTATTTGTGACCCCTCTGACAGCAATATCCATTTAAATCCTAAATCAATCATCAATAAAAAGTTGGTTAAAAAGTTATGAGTTTATACAGAAAATTCGCACGTGACGTCGACTTAAATCATTCAATTGAGCAATTTGAATTCGATCGTCGACTATTTCGGATACAAATGAATAATATGAGCAGACGACGGACGGTGGACTGGACATACACGAGGAAGTTTACATGACACTGCAGACTTGATCAGCAGTCAATTACTGAAGTGCATTTTTAATTCCACATTAACTCAAGCTATCTCTCTTTTTCTTCTTTAGTTTTACAGTGACAGCTATAATATATTGTGTCATTAACTTTTAAAAATGCGTTTAAACTGGCCTTCTTCCTCTACTTATGTTGATACTTGTAAGCAGAGCGTTTCAAATACTACTATCGCGCGATAGTTGTAGTTCTGCAGAAATGCCTTATGTGGACTATGAGTATAAATAATTCGTCAACCGAAAAGCTATATAGGTAGTACGTACATACCATAATAATGTACAAACACAAGGCGTCTGCGGTCAATAAACCGACAGTATGAAATTACTCATACTTTCTTAATAAATATTGTGTTGACGTTGTCCTTACTAACATAGGAATCTTATATGTTTTTTGATAACAGATTTTTCTGTATTCTTGTATCTGTAAAATAAAAACATTGTGTGCGCGTGAGCATATTTCACTAGATTTAAAATAGTAGAATAGTTTGAATATTAAAAAAAACATTTACATTCTACTATTCTGTAATGATAATAGGCCCTCTGATATTTTAGTACTCCTACAAGATTTGTTTAGACTAGATGCCGTTATTTAATTTTCATGGACTTTATTTATTACATTTTTTTATATATTTACTTAAAAAATACATTAAGCAAAATTAACAGATATTTAAAGTATCACAAAAACCAGTGATTCGGTTTTCCGGATACTTGAGTGTCACAAAACAATTACGTCTAACCTAGACCTTTCCTGTTCTATAAAGACTAGCTCATAAATTCTGTGGCCATGACCGTTACAACCCTCTCTCTTAACTATAAAATGTATTATGACAATAAAATATAGGTCCTCGTTCGTTGGTACAAGTATTTGACATTCAATATAAGCATAGGGTTCAATGCCAGGTGTTATAAGCAATGCTCATACACCACAGAGTAAGGAAAAGCGCGGGAGATCACACTAACTGGTCGTTAATTCGCATCTCTTGCGACACACCAGCCAGCTCTGACCAGGAGCGTCCCTCACCTTGGCCGCTAACATAATCTTGACTAACTATATAATAGATAAAGCAAACATTGTACGAAAATATATTTTACACATGAGTAGTAATTTGTAGTAAAAATAATGATAAACATTTGTGCGCATTTAAAATATTTCCTTTAGAGTTTAGAGAGAGAGACTGACCTCAAATTTAACCTTGTAGTCGCTTCGTTTTAGAGTCGGCATGTTTCATACCACTTTTATTGAAATGTAGCCCATATCCCGTCTCGGCATCAGTACATTCAGTACGGGTAGTTAGTTTTGTTAGTTATATGAGAGCCTGGTAATTTTTATAATTTTAAATGTCTTAATATATCAACACAACTTCCTGCAATAAACCTTATAGGGATGTAAATCGTGCATACTTACTACTTAGACATGATACACAATAAAATTATTTATGTTTACATATTTGCACGATCCGCGCGATACTCTTGGCATAGTTAGTCTGTGGTTCTCAGCGTAAATAGGCAGGCCGCACAGGAGGCCAGTGAACGAACGGCCATGATGGCCGAACTCGGTCGCCGACCCCTCACGCCTTCCGAATACCATATAAGCTTCCGATCTGATAGCAATGCTCGATGCCTATGCTAATTAGCGCCACCAAACCTTGGGCGAGGCCAAAGCTAAACATTGCTTACATGTTATGATGCGCCGAATTTTAGCTTCGGGGTATTGAACTCGCGATTGTGGGAATACCACACCGTCTTAACGTGCACGGAGATTTTAATTCCGTTTAGGTGGTGATCATAATGGAAACTGCTAAGGAAATGTCGAAGTTTTTGTAACGAATTTAGATATTTCAGTTAAAACAATGAATTCTAATAAGGTTTTTATAACTTGTGCGCTAGAAAATTGACGTTAGAAGGCTGCGTTTCCACCACGCTACACGGTTGTCCAGCGCACTGTTTGACAGTGTGTCTCTCACAGCTCAGCAATCTCGCACATCTCTTGATGACACTCCCATATGTCGACGTAAGAGATTCAAAATTAAAATACAAAGTAGAAATCCGTTGATGTTTATTCCTTTTTCCATTCATTGTATTGTATTGCATGCCATCAGTTGCTGCCTCTGCAGTTTAGTTGTAACGTGTGGTCAAGGCCTAAGCGCCTAGTGATGGGGACTAATATTTGTCATTACACAATTAGCGCGGTACAGTCACGTACACAGTGCACGATGTATTGCTAATTACAATGTATCTAACAATACATGATATTGTCGCATTTGCGTGATTTCTAATTGAAAAGGATCTCATTATAAATCAAGTGATATCACAACCAGTAGCAGAATCAACTCATTTTACAGCTGACGTGTAGATGCGTCTATGTATTGCATTACTATGTCACGCAAAAATAGTTTGTTTTATTTATATACCTATTTGGTACATTGACAACTTATAATCTTGAATTAATACGTATGATCTTATCATAGAAATCGAAAGAAATCGAAGAAGGAGAAAAACGGGGTTTGCGCGTAAAATCGTCCGCTAGTTAGATATATCTTCTTTACGTGGTAAAAAATGAGGTCGCTTCCCACTGTCTGTCTGTCCCTTGTATGCACGGATATTGATGCGTTTTTTTTAAATATATAGAGTGATTGTTTATATTATTATGTAAAATATATTGCCACGGGAAAGCAACGAAGTGCGCGGGTTTCGCTAGTTGTTAATAAAATAATTCAATCAATACATACCATATTATCTATACATATTAATGCAATAATTTCTGAGAACTCTTTCTAGGCTTCGCAATTGTTTAGTTGGTATGGGTATGAGTGACCAATAATGATGCAATCCGATTTGTCTCACAATCTGCGGTGTCACTTTCTATTCGGTGACCTAAGAATAGAAGACAATCGTGCAATAATTATGTCATGAACAATCATTTATTATCGAGATGAAATAATTAATCGACCATTTAATTATGTTTCTTTGAGACTGCATGTAGGTAGGTATTGCCCGTTCACTAAATTATTTTGTATCCCAATATCCCACTATATATTATCCTGGTCACCTCTTCCATTGGTCGACTGTACGTTATAGAAAAGAGCAGTTTGAATAAAAATAAAATCGTTTATTCAGGTAATAGTTTCCTCACATACACTTTCTATAAAAAACATAGAAACATGTGTTTTAGGTAGGTAGATAATTTATTTTGCGAGCGTAACAATGAAATAATATGAGTTAAAAAAATAACTTCATCTGTGAAAGAATTTTGAACAGTGGCAAACGAGCAAATGATATGGAAAAAAATATCGCCAACCAATCTTCAGACACTTAATATTATAATGTGAACCAAATCTTAAGTGGTTTAGGATATTTTACAAACAAGTGTACCGTTATTTACCCTTTTTATAGTTTTTATTGGATCAAATGAGGTGTGGACGTTGGGCCACTTCTTGTTATATAAAAACAGTGCTATCTCGCTCATTTCACATTTTATTTGGATAGTTTCAGATTGGTTTTGACAAATTAGTTCAAAGATTTGACCCACTGATCTGCTGACAACTTATTGTTTATGTAGCTTAGCCTGTTCCGCGTAACTGCGTCTACAAAGCATGCATCCAAAATCCTTTGTTTCCCGGACTATTTATTATTGTTCGATTTTTCTGGAGTGGTAGAGCAATTATTACGAAATGGGCTGGCTCGACCGGGGAAGTACCACCCTCTCACAGAATATCGACGTGAAGCAGCAATGCGTTTCGTTCGGTGAATGAGAGATCTATCCCCTCTTTCCCCCTCCTTCTTTCCCTTCCCTTCCTCCAACCTCCTTGGTGGACAACGCATTGGTAGCGCCCCTGGTGTTACTGATGTCTATAGGCGGCGGTGACCGCTTTCTATCAGGTGGCCCGCTTGCTTGTTTGTCTACTGTATGACATAAAAAATAAAAAAATAAAAAAATATAAAAAAACACGGTAAAAAAAAACTTGTTTGAACCAGGGGCCCACCGATTTTCGAACCAATTCACGTAACAAAAACCGATTCTATTTCGATTCAAACACACTCACTGTCCCGTTCAATTCCTATTTTGTATGAGTGAGACAGCGATTGAATTTGAATCGGAATAGAATCGGTTTTTGTTACGTGAATAGGGCTACAGGTAGGTCTTGCAATGAAATAATAAAAGGGTTATTCAATTGTACCTATTGATGAAAATAATTTTCCCTTAAGTATAAGAAATTCCAGACAAATTAACATAGAAAATAGCTCAATAGTAAATCAATAATATATTTCTTTCTTTAAACAATATTAGGTATTGGTTTAGATTGTGACACGAAATCACACGAATCGGCATCTTGCAATACCTTATCCTTCCGTCTATGTCCGGTCCTGTCTAGTATGACCACAGATGACTCAAGTTTGATATCTAAATAAGATAGAACTTAATATGCCAAAGTTTCACCCACGTATTATAGATCCATTTTTAATAAGCTATGCATTGTACGATCAGTGATAATGTGCACTAATACATTTTAAAAAAAATTACACATTATATCGTCACTGTTATTTCAAACCACAAAAGAAAGACTTGCCACTTTTAGTCGCGGCTATCGACGTTTTTTTCGGTTGCAAGCGTCCATAGGCTACGGACCGCTTACCGTCAGGCGAGCCGTAAGTTTGTTTGTCATCTTAGTGGTATAAAAAAAAAGTTTAAGTGGCTAGAAATAGGCCAGGGTTGGCTTGATAGACGTGAAGACTAATTAACGTTATCTGACTTTAGTCACCCTATAGACAAAGATCAGCTAAAGTCTGTTTTGTCAATGTCATTCTTACAGACAATTATGTCACGTGCGAAAGTGACAGAACACGCTGGTAATCCTTATTTACTACTTCCTAATCCATATAATATCTTTATTTCTTTAAATAAATTATATCTTTCTAATAAATTGTGAGTTCTAATACAGTTGTAGTTTCTCCCCCGGGACGTCAATAAGCTTTTTTGCGTATTGTCAATCTGAGGTTACCGTTGTTGACCCTGGCTTTACAGGAAACGCAGCGGTGGGAATGTCTCATGAGGTTGTCCGTGGTTGTCCTGAAAATCCTTGTTTATTAATTAGCTGGTAGAAAATAATATGCCGTGTCTTCACATGACATGATGTAACATAACGGACATTATGTTCAAAAGGTTAAAATAAAATTACTCCAAGTTATATTCGCAATTAGGCAACATCGTGACTTACCTACTCATCAAGTTTGCCAATATGAAATCGATTTAATATCGATAAAAGTGTTTCACGCGTTAATTTGTTATCTCTCACGACAAGACAGTTTAAACCTTAAGCATTTCCGATATACACAATCCATCTTTATTAATAGCTGACCTTCACACGGGTTTTACTATGCACCCCTATTTAAAAAAAATATATAAAATATAGCCTACGTTACCTGGGGGTAATGGTGAAAGAATTTTTTAAATCGATCGAGTAGTTTTTGTGATTATTCGTTACAAACAAAAATTTAAATCTTTTCTCTTTCTAATGGGTGTGTTCGGCAGAATAAATCGATGTAAAGCGATTTAAGCGATTCACTGATTTCTGCCAGGACACTTTGCTCCATTTTGAGTCACGTGCTCTTTACGGTCCGCCATTTTAGTTATTTTTTTTAATTGTTTCATTATGCTTTGAGAAATTAGAAAATATAATCTAAAACGCCATTGATTACATTCATAATTATTAATAACGATTTGTTATGATTCATGAAGTCGCCATTTTTCTGTAAATCGCTTAAATCGATTTACATCGATTTATTCTGCCGAACACACCCAATATTACTCCATAAACGTAGCGAAACCACACATGTTTTGGCTGTAGGTATCTTGTCACTTCAACCCTTCAACTTAGAAATCATAATGTCGAAATTGTTCAGGGAAGGTAATGCGTCAAGTGCGTCAAAATAAAGTGACGTTTTATGAGGTCGAGTATGAACAAACCTAGGATGTCTTGAAAGACTAGTTTCAGAACTCTCGAACGAAGGTCGCGAAGCCTTCCCGCAAACATCTAGAGTATAGGACTCGATTTTCTAAACCACTCTACTGATATTACAAGTCGTTGTGCTTCATTTCCTTGCGTTCATGTGGACAGGCAATCTTTAAAGAATTAAGCAATATAATTTTATTTTAAAAACCAAAACTTCCACTCTTTTAAAACTGGTGTTTTATTGTAATTTATGTAGGGTATATCTAATATGTAAATAGAAATAAAATATTATTAACTTGATAAAGGCAGGCTCCTTATCAATTTATTATCACTCTGAATGTTGCAACTGAGGTATAATTATTCATCTATAGTCAAATGTGAATAGACGTCATTTGAAAGGCTAGTTAAACTGGTTCCGTTACTCGATAATAGCTTTTAAAGGTCAGAGCATAGGTGCTATTTTCAAATCAGGCAACGCCCGGTGGCCTTTACACGTTAAATGATGGAATAAAAATATATGAACAGACATTCAACCGGTGTTTTACCGATGAAATCCAATTATTTGATGTTCCTAATGGCGGCTTAGAAATTACCATCGCTCGTTCAATATCTTTTACATGCAATAAGTCTTAAACAAATAAGTATCAAATTTATGGCTCTTTATGTTATGTTAATTGGTTTATTTTAATGTCTTTTGGTGCTAAACACACTCACACCACATAAATATTAAGTGTAAATGTATTTATGCCCAAAAAACCGGGCAAGTACGTGTCGGGCCACGCACAATGTAGGGTTCCGTATTGGCTACGCATATCTTGCTTGCAGATGGGTACAATGCCATATTCTATGACATTTGTACGTTTTCGTTAAAGAAATTTTACTTCATAAGTTCGTCGGCTATTACTCGGTAACTATTAGTGCCTACTTTTAACCGTTATAGTTTTCTTTGTAGGTTCACTATATGAGCTACTACCATGAATTTTCAAATTTCTAAACACAAGACTTTCGGAGATAAGGGCTATGCAAGCCTCGTCAGACATTATTTACTAGTCTCCAAGGAATGGAATTGCTTGCTCATTTCATCAGGTTGTTTTGTTGCGATATTCCGAGATTATTTTTATCTTATCATACCTTTAGTACTAAACCTACTTAATGTTTGTCACAGACATCAATTAAATGCAATTTTACCTTCATAAAGATATTTATCAAAGAACATTGTGGAGGACCGGACCACTCCACATATGATGCTATCTGTAGACTTGATGCCTACCTATCCGGAGACCCAGCTCTGATAAGAGCTAATCGTGATAAACGACTTGGATGCTCCCTCGGTCACTTGTTTTGCGTCTATTACGCGTGTGGACTGTATACTAGGTGTAATTGAAGAATATGTGACTCTACGTTAAATACTTGGAAAATAAAAACTGACTCTAATACTTAATAAAAACTGACTCTAAACTTCTAGATAAAATAAAACTTTTTCTTTGTTCTTGGTAAGAGCGCTTGTGCTTCGGGCGGGATACTTGTTCCTTATCGGTGGCTATTCGGCGACTGACTACCGTATTAAATTTGGCCTGATATTTATACTATTTTCGCCCGAAGCACGAAAACACAAAATTCATTTATTCTTAATAGAAGTACCTTTTTTGACCTCTTGAAGTTGGCACGTGTAAGGAACCGGTTCAAACCGGTTTTTTCCTACACGTGCCATATAAATACAAATTTATTTCAGCTTTTATTGAACATTCTTATTGGAAATGGACACCTTACTTCCCAACCATTACGTATCACGCAATTAATGTTCAATTCAATAGCGAATTATCGGAAAAAACGTGTATTTACTTTTGGTTCGCACGGGCCCAGCCAGTCGCAGCGCTGCCAGGCGCGTGCGAGCGAGACAACCTATCGATATACTCGATTCACAACTTATTTTTAATATTTACATAATAGGCCGTTACGTTACATAGTGCTTATGTACTAAGCCGTCGTGTACATTCTCCCGCCGTCGCTTCGCGATCTCCTGTTGGCAACACGACGATCTTCTTGGTCGGGCGGCGCAACACGTTGCCGTTGCTGGTGGTGACGTCGACGACTCGTACCTCGCCGTCTGCACCGGGGAAGAGCCGCGTCACTCGTCCGCGCGGCCATGTCCCACGGGGCAAGTTGTTGTCGCAAATGATCACGACGTCGCCCTCCTTCGGTGTTGTCCCGCGGGTGTGCGTCTCCCGCCGGTGTTGGAGCAGCGGAAGGTACTCGCGCAGCCACCGGCGCCAGAATTCGTCGGCCAGGTACTGCGCGCGCCGCCAGTGTTGGCGCGCCGTTAGGTCGCCGGCATCAAAGACGCCAGGCGATGGTGAGTGCGAGTTCGCGCCCAACAGAATGTGGTTGGGCGTGATGGCCTCAGCGTCGTCGGGTCCCACCGCGACATGTGTCAGCGGGCGGGAGTTCACGGTGTGCTCAGCCTCGGCGAGCAGGGTGGCGAGCGTCTCGTCGCTCGGGTACTTCACGTGCAGGGTGTGGCGCAGTGCTGTCTTCACCGTGCGCACCAGCCTCTCCCACACGCCGCACATGAACGGGGCGGCGGGGGGCTGAAAGCGCCACGTGATGCGTCGTGCTGTTGCTGCCTCGCGGAGCGCGGCCACCGCTTGCATTGCGGCGGCCGCTGCCTCGCTGAGCTCCTTGTTGGCAGCCTTGAAGCACGTCGCGTTGTCGCTCCAGATTTCAGTCGGGTGGCCGCGGCGCGCAAAGAAGCGGCGCAGGGCGGCCACAGCTGAGTCTGCGCTGAGCGATGCGACGACCTCCAGGTGTACGGCGCGTGATGTCATGCAGGTGAAGAGCGCGACGTACCTCTTCTCTCGACGTCGCCCCACGGTGACTTCAAATGGCCCGAAATAATCAAGGCCGGTGAATGTGAACGGGCGCGCATGGTGAGCCAGGCGCGCGTGAGGTAGGTCACCCGTGAGAGGTGTCGCGGGTTTCGCCTTCAACAGGCGACAGCGCGGGCAGCTCTTGATGACGTTCTTCACCGCAGGCCGCACTCGCAGAATCCACAGCCGCTGTCGCAGCTCGTTGACGACGATCTCGGTGCCGCCGTGGTGTAGCTCTTCGTGCACGTGTTGTATGTACAGCTTGCTGTACGGGTGGTCCCCGCACAACAACATTGGGCTTGCTGCATCCTCGGTGATGTCGGCGGCGGCGCTCACTCTGGACTTCACTCGCACTATTCCGCTTCCGTCGCGGAATGTGGTGAGGGCCGCCAGCCGGCTCGGGTCAGCCAAGCTGTCGCGCTGTACAGCGCACACCCACAGCTGCTCGGCGCGGAGAAGGTGTCGCGCCTCTAGTGGCACGTGGCTCCGCGCAGCAGGTTGGATGTCTCGGGGTGTTGCTGCGGCGTCGGCGCGGGATCGCGCCGCTGTCCATGTGGGGTCACTCGCTGCGTTGGCTCGCGTTCGCTTGCGGCGGGTCGCGGCCACTGTTGCAACATGTGATCTGCAAAGTTCGATGAACTGTAGTACTCGCGCAGTGGCGCGCAATAGGCGCGGCCAACGCGAAAAGCGTCGGACGTCTGGCAAGTGTCCTCCAGGCGGCGTCGCGACGGCGGCGCAGCTTAACTCCTTCTCTTCTCCAGTGTTGATGCGGGCGGCGGGCTTCTCTCGCTCGGCGGGCCACTCTTCTTCCGGCCGGCGTAGAAACGCGGGCCCATGGAACCACCGATGCCCGGCGCCGAAGTCCGCTGGTGTTGCACGGGTGGCGTCGTCGGCTACGTTGTCGGCTGAGGGTAGCCAACGCCACTCGCTTTTCCTTGTGATGTCTTCTATCTCGGCGAGCCGGTGGGCCACGAACGTTTTGAACGTCCGGGGCTCGGCGCGTATCCACGCTAGCGCCGTGCTCGAGTCGCTCCAGTAGACCCGACGCTCCGCCGTGAAGTCGTGCTCGTCAGTGACTGAGCGCGCCAGCCGCGCGCCCAACAGCGCGGCCTGCAGCTCGAGGCGCGGGATCGATGTCGGCTTCAGGGGGGTCACGCGGCTTTTCCCAGCTGCCAGCGCGACCCGCACCGACCCGTCGGCGCGCCGCATCCGCCAGTATACGGCGGCGGCGTAGGCTTCCTCGCTCGCGTCGACGAAGGTGTGTAGCTCGTAGCTCTCTGCGGGCTCGATGTCGTAGCACCGCGGTATGCGCAGCTGTTGATGCTGCCGCAGCACAGCCAGCCAGCTGAGCCAGCTCGCCTGCAGTGTTGGTGGTAGTGGCTCGTCCCACCCGGTGCCGTGTCGCCATGTGTCCTGCAACAACCTTTTTGCCGGTGTGGTGATTGGAGCTACTAGCCCGAGCGGGTCGTATAAAGACATTACGACGCTCAGGGCCTCCCTCTTAGTTGGCGTCCGGGTGCCGGCCAGCACTTCCGGCGTCGCACGCTGTCCGTAGTTGTAGCTCAGCGTGTCCTCTTGCGTGTTCCAGAGCAAGCCGAGTGTTTTCTCAAGCTCGCTCCCGCCGATGGCGATGGTGATATCGGCGCGGCTGGCTGCCAAGGGGGCCACGGCGTCCGAGACATTGGACGCCCACCCGCGCAGCTCGAAGCCCGCGCGCCGATGCACTGTGTCGACTGCTTGTGTTACCTGTTGCGCTGTTGTCACATCGGCGTAGCTTGCGATGTAGTCGTCCATGTAGTGGTTGCGGACGATGGCGGACGCGGCCTCAGGGTACTCCTCACTGTGTTCAGCTGCGTTGCGGTCCTTGATGTAGAGCGCAGTGCATGGTGATGAAGTCGCGCCGAAGATTAGCGACGTCATGCGGAACTCTTCCGGTGGGGCGTCGCCTCGTTTGTCGCCTCGCCACAGGAAGCGCAGCGCGTCGCGGTCCTCTTTTCGCACTTTCACTTGCATGAACATTTCTGCTATATCCGCTGAGATCGCTACACTGTGTTGTCGGAATCTCATCACGACGCCCGGCAGCGATTGCAAGCGGTCGGGGCCCGGCAGCAACATGTCGTTGAGGCTGCGGCCGTGGCTGCTCGCTGCGGCATCGTGCACAACACGTATCTTGGGCTTCGCTGGGTTGACAACGGCAAAGTGCGGCAGGTACCAAGTCCTCTTCGGCGTGGGCGCGGCGGTGACTCGCTCAGCGTACCCGGCCGCTAGCAGATGGTCGATCCTCTCTGTGTACTTCCCATTGAAGTTTCCGTCCCGATCCAGTTTCCTCTCTAAGTTGCGAAGCCGTGATAATGCGTTCGCATAGTTGTTCGGGATGACTTCTTCTTCTTGCTTCCACAGGAGTCCTGTTTCAAAGCGGCCATCTGGAAGGCGGCGGCTCGTCGCATCTAGCACTGCGAGGGCGCGCTGCTCTGGATCGCTTCTTGTTTTCCTCGCCGTAATCCCGATGGAATCTAGACTGAAATACTGCTTAATTATTTCGTCCATCGGCTCCGTAATGTACCCACAAAAGGCGACGGGGTGGCAGCGCGAACTTCGGCATCCGTGTATAACCCATCCTAGGTGGGTCAGTGAGGCGACCGGCTGGTCGCGCCGGCCCGCGCGCACCTCGCGGCTGACTATGAGGTCCCAGTTGTCCTGACCGATGAGCAGCTTTGGCGAGGCCTCTCCATAGGTGAGCGGCGGCAGGTGGTCTAAGTGGCAACAGTCCTCTAGCTCGTCCTGGAAAATAGACTGTGTTGTGAATGACAACTTGTCCACTGTGCGCGCGTTTGCGAGTGTGTACTCGCGGTCACTGTGCGCGCCCCGTATTTTCACATTCACAATCCTGCTGTTGGTGTGTTGCGTTTCCTCGCCGCCGACTCCCTGCACGCGCATTGCCTCTATAGGCCCGTTCAGCGCGAGCGCGTCCGCTATGCCGCCGTCTAGTATGGTCACGGTGCTGCCTTCATCCATCAGCGCGTAGACCTCCGCTGTCGTTCCGTTGCCGCCGGTGAGCACGACGGGCGCTATCTTCAGGTAAGCGCGCCGTCTTCGTTGCGTTGTCCCGGCGGCGTTGGTCTGCTCCACTGCCGGCTGTTCTGTAGCGGCAGGCTTATCCTCGTGCAGCAAACGATGGTGCGGCTGGCGGCACCCGCGCAGCCCGCAGGGCGCGGCTCGGCACCGGAAACGTCGGTGTGTGCTTGCTAAACATCTGAAACACACGTTGTGCTTGCGCGCCAGCTCCCATCGCTGTTGTGTCGTTGCCTTGATCACATTCCTGCAAGTGTAAAACTTGTGATCCGCCTTGCAGAGTGGGCACGACTCCTTCTCCGCCTCTGTGTCGCGCGCCGCATACGCCCGCTCCGTGCGGCGTCTCGCTGCTGGCTGCGCTATGTTGATGTCTCCGGCGCGCTCCGGTGGTGCGTATTCCGTCCGCTTGTCGGCCTCTACTCCCAGGAAGAGGGCCATCCTCTTCATGTCGGGGATGCCATCTTCTTTGACCGCTGCGTAGTCATACCACTTCTCCCGAAGCGCCGGAGTTAACTTCTCCAATATCGTGCGCACCATCGCAGTGTCGTGCAAATGGTGTATGCTCTTCATAGCTTCCATCGTCGCTACGATATTGGTCACTTGCGATGCGAAGATGCAGATGTCCCTCGGTGAGTCTGCTAGTCGTGGCAGCCTTCTGATCTTCTCAGCTTCCAACTCTATGAGGGCACCTGGTCTTCCAAATCGCCTTTCGAGCGCAGTCAGTACTTCCTCGGGTTCGGGTCGACGAATCAACAACCCGCTGACTGCCTCTGCTGCGACGCCCTTCAAGCTGCGTCGGAGTCTCACCACGTTCTCTGATGCGGAGAAGCTTGATGACGTATCCTCGAAGATGGCTCTCCATTCCAACCAATTTCCACTGTTCCCGTTGAAGATAGGTAGGTCCTGGCAGTGGGTAGGCATCCTTGTGGCCCCCTGCTTCATTCCCATGGTGATGGCCTTCGCTAGTTCCCCGAAGTCGAAGGCGCCCTCACCCCTGGCAGGCTTGGCACTGCTGCTACATTCTTCCTTTGTGGTGGCTGGTGGTGGCTGCGTTGCGTCGCCCGGTGGCTGTTGCTGAAGCCACCTGTTCACCTTAGCGACGGACGCGCCGCCGTCGTCCTCTTCATCCGTGTCATCCTCGCTCTCGGCTACGGCCTGGGCGCGCGCCAGTTGTGCCTCAGCCAGCATTACCGCTGCCTGTGACTCCGCTAGGCGCCGCTGAGCCAGCTGCTCCTTCGCCTCCAACTCCGCACGGATCTGTGTGTGTTTGGCTCGGGAACAGCGTGACCGAGCGGCAGCTGTCGCGGGCCTGCTAGGTGCGCGGTCAACGTCGATCGCGGTCCCGCTGGTTTGCGCCGTCTCTGCCGTCGTCGTGGTGTCCGTGGTCGTCGTAGCCATCGTCCCTGTAGACGTTGTCGGTGTGGTCGTCTCTTCCGACGTCTCGTCTGCGCCTCCCCTGTTGCTCCTCGTCACTGGCATTCTTCAACCTTCAAAATTCGGCTCGCGAAGGACAATATAATGTGGAGGACCGGACCACTCCACATATGATGCTATCTGTAGACTTGATGCCTACCTATCCGGAGACCCAGCTCTGATAAGAGCTAATCGTGATAAACGACTTGGATGCTCCCTCGGTCACTTGTTTTGCGTCTATTACGCGTGTGGACTGTATACTAGGTGTAATTGAAGAATATGTGACTCTACGTTAAATACTTGGAAAATAAAAACTGACTCTAATACTTAATAAAAACTGACTCTAAACTTCTAGATAAAATAAAACTTTTTCTTTGTTCTTGGTAAGAGCGCTTGTGCTTCGGGCGGGATACTTGTTCCTTATCGGTGGCTATTCGGCGACTGACTACCGTATTAAATTTGGCCTGATATTTATACTATTTTCGCCCGAAGCACGAAAACACAAAATTCATTTATTCTTAATAGAAGTACCTTTTTTGACCTCTTGAAGTTGGCACGTGTAAGGAACCGGTTCAAACCGGTTTTTTCCTACACGTGCCATATAAATACAAATTTATTTTAGCTTTTATTGAACATTCTTATTGGAAATGGACACCTTACTTCCCAACCATTACGTATCACGCAATTAATGTTCAATTCAATAGCGAATTATCGGAAAAAACGTGTATTTACTTTTGGTTCGCACGGGCCCAGCCAGTCGCAGCGCTGCCAGGCGCGTGCGAGCGAGACAACCTATCGATATACTCGATTCACAACTTATTTTTAATATTTACATAATAGGCCGTTACGTTACATAGTGCTTATGTACTAAGCCGTCGTGTACAAACATCAACAACAGAAAATTCCCCCAGTATATTTATTAGTAGGTGTTTTATTAATTTTAAGAATAAAACGCCTTGTCTACCAATGATTGGTCAAGGCTTTGCTTTGAAGCTTTGAGCAGAGAAGAATGTAAGGAGGGTCGCATTTTCCTTGCAGTATTTATTGGTGCTATACTAAAAAACTTAACAATTTTAAAAATACAGGAAAATGAAAACTTTTACCCATATACCTTGATAGTCAGCTGCTGGAGTATTGTAGTTCTTATAGCACTATAAGGCATCGTCCTAATAGAACGCGAATGCGCGATCATCGATTTACAAACATTCGAGTCGCGCGACAGCGTCGTGCGTTTGTCAGTTAGTACACCTATTCGGGTTTAATATGTTTGACCGCGCGTTCGTACGAGTAAAATGCGCGCGAACCTACGATGATCGCGCATTCGCGTTCTATTAGGACGATGCCTAAGGCTTAGTAGCAAATTCAAATTCAAAATATTTTTATTCAAATAGGCCTAATATAAGCTCTTTCGAATCGTCACATTTTTTCCTACCACCAGTTCAGACGGCAAATTTTGTGCTAAGAATTGGCAAGAAACTTAGCACTTGCTCTTTTACCAGATAAGTGCGACTATTTTATACGCATAGCCGCATATAATTCGATTGAAACCGTAGTACAGTATAACGCCAACGACGATTTCTGGTCTGGTTATATAAATAAACTATTTATTCCAAGCTATCACTTCAGCATTCACACCAGTTTAATTTTTATGCAGTTACTCTGCAGAATAATTTATAATTAAATTAATATCTCGAAACATAAGAGAAATGGGTGTGGCGTGCAATTTTAACCATATATTTTTATTATGCAATAAATTTTATTGGTATTGGCACGTGGAACCGGTTGTATTGCATCACATGCAAACTCGGGCGCCCGGTGTTGTACCGGGTCGACATATGTAGACTGGCTATTGTACAGTGCAACAAACTTATCTGTGCCGGTGGATAAAACTAGAACTAATGAATACGCCTTGAATACCTTGACGATAGCTTCGAACCTAGCGCCCCCGCCATAGGCACAAATAAGTTTGTGGTACTGTATACAGGGCAATGTCACGTCGTCGGCAAGAGACAGCCGGTCACGGTATAACTACCATGTACGTAATGCATTTGTTTTAGGATTTTGTAAAGTAGCCGACATCTCCGGGTCTTTTGATTTTTAATAGACCACTGTTTAAATAGACATAAACAACAAAAAGTATAGTTTCAGTAGTAGTGATTTAAACATCTCAATGATGTTTATTTTGGAGCCGTGTCGGTATCCTCTGTGGTCAAGCTAGTGGAGCAGCGTGGCGGAGTATGATCTACAACGATTTATACTTATATAACTATATATTACAGGTGGTTGTTGATTTATTTTACTGAAAATGTCTTGCCAATAAATTTTTAATTAAATAGACAGACCTTTAAATAGACATTAATTTATTAGAACCAGTCAAATGTATTCAATTAGATAATTATCGGATCAAAATACCTAACAAGTCTAATTACATAGTAATAAACATGAGCAATGAATATGCAACTATGTTGCATGCAAATATATTGCTTTTCAAATATGACCGATATTTGTCGAACTTGCAAATAATCGCACTGGTTTTGCATAAAATACATAAATGACCCTTTTCAAGAAAACTTGAATATAATGCAATAATAAGTAGGTACTTTACTTACGTAAATCACAATAAAAGCCCTGACTAAATGATTAATATAATGCCCAAATCTTTGGATCTAAAATCTGATAGATTTGCACAGAAGTTCCCTCTATTTGGGGGCCTGATTCTATCATGTTCGGTTTCTAGCTTCTAAAAGCGGCAATAGGCCGATTTGTGCGACAAAAAGTAGAGTGTCTGCTCAGACCCCTATTTTTCGAAATTACCAACATAACAGGATAAACTAATATGAATTGACACGGGTTTAGCTAGCTTATACAATAAAAACAGTACTTATCCATAATATTCCGTCTTAAAGGTACAGGGAAGTACTTATAAAGAATAGTTTTTTCTCAGAAATTGGTCTAGGAACCGGAAAACTCGGTTGCGCTGGTAAACCCGGTTTATTCTAAAGAAATATCACAAACACAATAATTAATTAAATTGTTAATCTTTTAATTGATGCATTTTGTTACAATTACCATATGAATCGAGCATATAAATTAAAAAATCATTAAACAATTTACCTATTTGAAAAACAATGCTTCGTTTATCAACTGTTAATTATAATTTAACTGTGAGAGAGAATTCACATGAAGGTCGGATTGAAAGAGCACGGCTCCATACCGTTATAAGAAACCCGCCGTGAACCGTTTATCAAAACAATTTATCATTCACTCATTCATTGTTAAGGTTCTTGTGAGAGTTTAGACAACTTTAGGCCTCTTCACACCAATGTTTCGCGCGTCATTTCGTATCATTATCGTCGTGTTTGTGCTATGTGAACGCTGAAAGAACGCTAACGATAGTATGAAATTTTTATTTATTAAAAAGTAATCACATTATACTAAGCATGTAACTCTTAAAACGATTATTGAGGATGGCGAGGACTTGGAAGGAATAGAACGGAAGAAACAAGTTAAAAGGTATTAGGTGAGAGTTTTTACAATGCGAGTAAAAAAGGTGAATGAATGTGAAAAAATATCAAGATTTACAAAAGACTTCGGTTTGCCACAACGAACGAACTAGCCGTCAGGAGGTGTAGATACTTTTGTAATACTTTCAATTTTTTATACTTTTGTTTTGTTTGATAGCTGCATAGATTTAGTATATACTAGCGTACCTATAAATCTATGCATAGCTGTCATTGCGCCTTTGTCTCTGTTCGCCTTTGGTTTTTCTCTGCAACGTATGTATTTTTCTATTTTATTATATTTTGAGCTCTGGTTTCCACTTCTCTCTCATGCCCTTTACAACGATGATTACATTATTGATGCATTATTGGCATCAAAATCTTTGTCCTTAGTTCTCTACTCTGACACATCCAGCTTATGTATTTAATTACTTGACGTAAACGTATGCGTATGAATGAACTTTACACTATAAGTACTTATAGAAAACAAGACAGGTAACTTACAAGAGTGAGCAGGAAGATAATATGAGGAATAGTGGAAAACAGAATGAAATTAAACATATTAATCAATTAGTACCGCGGTTACCCGCTATTTCATTTATAGCATTGTTTTATGGGTGCCTGTAAACGCAATTACTTTTGATTTGTGACGCTTATCGTGCATATGGAAACAGTAATACATTAGAATAACTGTTTTCAATACGTAACGATACAAAATAACATAAGTTTATCTGTTACTACGGACCGCCCGCGGAGTTACATGTATAACCATTTTCCCACGAGAATATCCGAATTCCCGAATGTGAAGTTGAAAGTTTAATAAAAAAGTTACTTCGTTAACTTAGTCCTGACTTTCGGAATGCACCTATAAAAATACAAAGAGTAATAATGACAAAAAGAAATTTATTCAAAAAGTTACGAGTAAAAAGCTAGTCAGTATAATAAATATCTATGTAAATTCAATGATGATATTTTTTTAAAGAGGAATTGAAAAGAAAAATGTTACGCCTTTCCCGTGTTTGTAATTAAACTTCCAAGTTACCGTAAGGGTAGTATAAAAGGCGTAGGATTAACTTTCAATGATATAATGGGCTGGTGAGCTTTCAGGCGTATTGAACGAGGCATGCGTGGGTGCTTTAGCCCGTAACTTCATTATTTCAACAAGTTCATTTTGTTTTATGAGTTGTCGTAGGTTATGTTATAGACTTTAATACTGTAGGGTATGTTTTGTATGTATACTAGGAAGTGACTGAGCAGCATTCAGCTTAAATCCTTAGACGTTGAGTACTGAAATTTAACACCAAGGTTCTAAATAAATCAAATTAAAGAGATTGTACATAAATCAAGATGTTGCTTTAAGCTTTAATGACAAAATAAAAATAGGCAAGGTAAAATCTAGATTCAATTTTAGAAAGAAAAGGGTGAATAGCTGGTATGGTACATAAGAAATGTAAATATCTAAATCGTTTATTCTATCATCGGTGTTCATAAAGAAACTAATATATTAATTTCATGGGCCGGACGCCATTTAATAGAGGAAGTTTTTATTTTGCAAATGTGGAACACAAGCATTACTTTGTCCGGGAGCATTAAATCCGATGGTTTCATCTTTGATACGTTGTTCGTCAAATAACAACTAACTCCGTGTTAAACTCTGTGCTTCCATCAGAGATTTGCGAGGACGCCTAGCGAGAAATATATTTGTTAAAAAACCTCGCTCTGAACAGCTCCCATGGCAACGTGTTAGCAGAGCTAGGTTTTTGTACGTACAAAACAAACGAGGCATAGAGAATGGAGCATACCGCTGCACACCGTTTCATAGCAAAAAAAGCTACAAGAAAAAAAAAAAAAATTCAAAATAAAAAATGGTTGGTTGAACCATAACATATAAAATAATCTTAAAAAGAAAGGTATGTTCCTTCCACCGCTTAGCGTCCTTGCAGATCTCATATGAAAACGCTCATATTAAAAGCTTTTATTTAACTTGACCTGTATGTATGTATGTATGTATGAATGTATGTATGTATGTATGTAAGGGTGGAATCTTGGAACGATAATTTGAACCACTTCCCGAAGACCGATTGAGCTGAAATTTTGCTTAAAACTGTAGATCAGATGACAATACAATATTATGATAACAAAATTACGATACAGCCGTTTGTGTTCCGTTTTTCGTACAAAACAGTTCCGACCAAAAACCTATAGGGTACTTCCGGTTGTTCTAGAATCATGAAATTTGGCAAGAAGCAAGATGATGTAGTACAAGTACAGGAATAAATCTGAAAATCGTAAATTTGTAGTTACTTCTTCTTCTTTAAACAACCAATATAATGTGACCCTACACTTGGTACATTTTACATTGGTACATGGCTCTTTTTATACCGGTTATGAAATAAAATGTATTTTATCTATTACTAGCTTTTCCTCGCGGCTTCGCTCGCGTTAATTTTATGACATAGATCTCGTTTGACAACAAAACAACCCATAGCGCGACTAGTGGCGCCATCTGTTGGCCGATAGCATTTTATAGTAGAAAAAATATTTTCCCTTTGGATTGACATACGGATTCACGGGTAAAAAGGTAGCCTATGTTGGGCTCTGTACCCCTGACATATACAAATTTTCACAATGATCAACTGATTAGTCAAGCCGTGAAGGAATAACAAACAAACAAACTCACTTTCTCATTTATAATATTAGTATGATAGTATGACTAGTATGAGGAGCTCGATGGCGTCGCTGTGTGTCACACTCTAATATGAAAACACAAGTTAAGCGACGGCGACCCTAGCCAGCGTTTGGATGGGTTTCGTTATCTCGAGCTTCTGCGTGCTTCGGAGGGCACGTTAAGTCGTCGGTCCCGGCTGTTGTCGATAGATGACAGTCATTAAGCCAAGTCGGTGGCCTTAGGGCGGTTTGAAAACACCGACCTCTGCCAATCCGCATTGGAGCAGCGTGGCAGAGTAGGTACGCTCTAATCACCTTCGATTGAAGGGAGACCTGAGACCAGCAGTGGGATATGATGCACAGCAATAGATGGCACTGCGAAACCTGTCCAGTGATAACTAAAAAGTAAAAAATAAATTAAAAGTAAAAAAAATAATATTTAAAAACAAGCTTTTATTTAATTGCGCTAAAAAGAATAAAATAAACATTTTTATTTTAAAATTTTAACTATCAACTTATAACGTCATTACACAATTTATATGACATAAAAGCTTGTCGCGAGATTTACCTGTTTAGGAAAACATAATTATCGAACTAACATTTATTCGTACTACTAGTAAATATATAAATATATTCTATAGTAAATGTTAGTAATTAAATCTCGCGACAAGCTTTTATGTCATATAAATTGTGTAATGACGTTATAAGTTGATAGTTAAAATTTTAAAATAAAAATGTTTATTTTATTCTTTTTAGCGCAATTAAATAAAAGCTTGTTTTTAAATATTATTTTTTTTACTTTTAATTTATTGTTTCATAGCTTCGTTACGCATTCTCCGGAATCGCTTCAAAAACGGAACCTGTTCTAATAAATTGTAGTTATTAATTTATGACGTGATCATTGGGTTATAATGAAATGACCACACAAATTAACAGGTCTACTTCAGAAACTAGTGATAAGATGATAAGACAAAAATAGATATGGAAATAGTTTGTGGTAAATAGAAATATAGAAATTGTACTTATTTCGAAATTATTATTCGTTATAAATTGACATGACAAAAATTAAACATACAAATACTTTAAAAAAAATTATGTAGTTGGATACAGTACTGTAAATAAATATTCCTGGACTAACACAAATTGTTACTTTTATTTAAGGAAAATTAAAGTTATTTGTGGTTACAGTTATTTACATCATAGAGCACACAATCAAAATTATGTAGTTTTGTAAATGTACGAAGATTAAGTATATTCGAATTTTAAAAATAATTCATTACTTTAGTTTTTTTTCGTTGATACTGTTACAATGTTGCAGGCCAGTGCAACGGTATTAATTTGGCAATAACTCCGAGATCACGCCCATCGAGCAAGGCTTCGCGTGCACGTGTGTCCAGTTAAGAGTGTGAATGCGAATAAAAATACAATTAAAAATTTTTACTTAGTACAATGGACCATACCATACCACTAAACCAGACAATTAAATTATTTCTAAACTACACAAAATATAGAATAACATCATAATCAACACACTTATGGATATATTTAAATGCGCGAGAGTATAACCAAAACCATGTTTTGTCACTATCACTCTTATGGAGAATTAAATGAAATGCGAAAGTAACAAGACATTGATCTACTGCTGCTTAACTATGAATTTTCAGAAACATTATGTTAAACTATTGTATATGTCTCTGATATAATTTATAACTTACAACGTAGATAATAGGTTATAGCGTAATTATGTAAATTTTTGTTTATCTACGCCCAACACCGATATTTTTCAATTTGTACGCGACGCATACTAAAATTGGACAAAGATAAATTGTCTTGTCGTGTTCAAACACCAATCACCTGTTTATTCTATGAAATTAACAATTAATCAATGGAGGTAATTATAAGCATTATTCAGAAATAGTAGTTAAAACCAATTAACCAAGCATGCAAAATATTAGTACTTATGAAACAAAGACGAGTCCTTTTGAACCGTGCAACGGTTTTTTCTACGATTTTAATTATTTAAGTAGAAAGTTTGATACGGTTTATACTTTTACTAAATTCTCATGGGAGTAGCATTGAGTAAATAATTTTGTGAGTGACGGGTACTTATTACAATATTTATGCTTTGTTAACAGCAAAATGTAGGATCACAAAAGTAATAAGTACATTTTGTTACGGTGAAAAACGATGTCACTTTGTATTATTTATTCTTTCATCCTTATACGTAAGTTTCAGTTAACCATCTAAACCCAAACCAAACTGTAAAACGGGCTACATACAGTAGGTAACTGATTTGACCATAACATCAAATACTCAATTAATAGTTACTGCAACAAGAGGTTCTTAATTAAGGTTAATGTTACCATAAAAGCCTATCAAATGATGCTTCTAAGAATACACATATCCTGATAACGTACTCTCTCTTTACTTTGTAATTAATTAGGTTGTGCTGTAAATTTTATGTCAAACACTAAATAGGCAACCAATGCTATTATTTATTTACTTAAAATGTTTTTTGGCATTTAGTTAAAACTTTATGGACAACGCGCCACCAAAGCTATTTAGATTTAACCTGTTTGACTATATTGTACAAAACAACGGATATATTATTGTTATATACTTATAATACATAATAAAACACCCAGACTCGAAAGAACCAACGTGTCCCCCGAGCGGGAATCAAATCCGACGCAGGCTAAACAGATAAAATCTATTAGGTGGTCCAAAAAATAAGGTTGCGCATAATCTAAAAATAGGGACACTGAAGGCCTACGTCACTCTTTCTCTTAAGTGAACGTCTCATGAAATATCAACCGGCGGCGCAAGGAATGGGAGCATTTTTTGTAAGATCAACTTTCACCGGCCGATAGTGGAATCGCATCCGGTTGTCTCGGTACCGTTCTCGCACCGGCTATTATTCGATCCAGATCCGGACACTCGAATGCCCATTGGTTGTTTAATGAGCGAATGCATGATCGATAACCTCCGTCGAAATACGAATAATTTTTCAATAAGTTAAGACTGGTTTTAGAGTCGGAAAAATGTGATGAACCGTCCGCGCTAATAACTGCGCGTTATTCAAAAACGCATATTTAGAGGTTCATTCATTTTCGGATATCTCTAAAAAGCCTTACACACAAATTTTTTGTGTCTATCATCGAGTATAGTAATAATCCATAATTAGTTATCTGTGATATTTTTTTGATACAAGACAGACCAAACAAACCAATGGACAAAAAGGGCTCAAAAGTGGTCACCACCACCTATGAACATCAGCAATATAGCGGATGCGGTTCTGCTAGCAGTGTCTCATGCTGTAAAGAGTCCACTCCCTTTCTCCATAAACTTAATATTTAAAAAAACTACCAAGTTTATTCATTAAATACCGATAAAGCTTTTATTTCATTTTATAAACTAAGTTCTATTATCATTTCCTCACGCCTCGTCTAAAAGGCGTGGCGAGTTGTGTGTTTCAGTTCAATACACTTCTAAATTGACGATATATTGTATTAGAATACAAATTGTCTCGTCGTAAGATACAAGTAAGGCGAATGGCCTATAACAGTATCGTAACGAAGATTGTATCAAGCAAATTGTTAACGCATGATATTATATTTGGGGGTCTATTTTGTTATTCAATTACGAATATTCGGACGCGAAAATTGAGTTAAATCTACTATTTATAAAAGTAATTATCAGGATGCATGCTTTTCTAATCTGAATAAGATCTAGCAGATATGTTTTTGTGTAAGTAACAATGATAATTAACTCTCTATTACACCAAAACATAAAATACAATAAGCGGCCGTATCGCAGGCAACCGGAGAAATATGGAAATAGTGGTAAGACAATGAATAAACCATTTATTAAATTTTTTCTTTCTATAAACATTTTAGTAATAAAAAATACGATAATATCGTCATAAAAAATCTAGCTCTATGTAAATTATGGATTGAAATTTCGTACAAATTAGACGCAATTATAATTTTATTTTAATTCATAGAATCACAGATATTATAATACTTAACAGTAAATAGAATGAAACAGATTGCTATAACATGTCCTAAAGCCCATATGTTTCTCTGCTCAGGCGATCAACTATGTGTCTGAAAATGTGTGAAATAGGTCGCCCATTTTAACAGAACTGCATTTGATACCGAGAATCGTTTATTATTGTTCACACCGTTTAGATTGATAATAGATAAAATAGATTACATTATACATTTAATTTATTTCTTACGTCTCAATTAAGTTTAATTGTTAATTAAAATTATAAATATTTTTATCTGTTGCCGGTAGATACTGGTACTGGTATTACACAAGCCGGTTAAAAAATCTTTTTGTGTCGACAATTTATTTCAGCATTTATATTAGTCCACTCATGCTTATTTAAGATTTTAAAAAACTGTCTATCATCTCCAAAACGCAACAAATTTAGATGTTTTTACTAAGACTTCGTCCTGTTTTACACGGACAAAAATATAATTAAGTATGTAAGTAATTAAAATTGAACACTTTCCCTCTTATTAATAAACAAAGATTAGCCAAGGTTTAACCTAAACCTGTTTTGTCACTGTCATTCCTAAGGAAAATTAAATGTAGTCGGAAAGTGACAAAACAAGTTTTAGTTAAAACTTGGCTAATCTTTGTTTATTAATAAGAGGGATAAATTTTAGGTTCGATGAATGTTTTTGAACTTTACTCTATCCTATATAGGGATTAAATGAGTGCCTTGAATTAACTGAACTATAGGAATAAATTCACAAAGGGAATTATAATTCAAGTATTGTTTATCGCGTAATTGATAGCGGCTTGGATCCAACCAAATTACAGATAACAGTTTCCACGGCGCGTGATTTATTATCACGAAATCCATGGCTATGTAACACTTTTACACTAAGCGGCTAGTCTGGCTCAATTATTATTTACTTTCTAGTTTTTTCACGGGTTTTCCACTTATTTATAGTTGCAGATGGTAGACTAAATGTGAGTCGTTTGCGTTGGCACGTGTACAAATAAACGTTCTCCTGTTTTTTGTGATCTGCCAGAAGAAAAAAAGGACGGGTTGCACTCCGGGGGTGCCGGCAGAAGTGAAAACTTAAACATCAACGTTGTGCATTTTTGAATATTTTGGAATGGTTACGGAATCTTACGCTTCTTCGATCAGGCTACGGATCTGACTCGAGTTTAACATTTTTTATCCATCTAAAAAAAGTGCCATTTTTTCACCCTATGCTCATTCATAATCTTCATTTATTATAATAATTAGTGTATGAGGATGATTGGTACCAGTGATGCAGCCGCGACTTTCTTCGGATTGCAAACTGCAACTCAAAGAGCTAGGCGCAATGTCTCCCTACAAAACCAAGGAGTAAAGTTACTAAACGCTCAGTGGAAAATAATTCTTAGATTTGTTGCTTTGTACCTAGTTATTTATACATGAACTGTCTAGACAATAGATGGGAGATAATTGATTTAACTGCCACACAAATTACATTATGTTCCCGCCCAGGCACGTTGCTAACGTCACTTTAGGACAGATCCCAATACATTGCGTCCTTCATGTAGCCTCGTTTAGGACATCAATTGGGATATCGGGGAATGGACAGTATCTTGTATTATTGCCATGTTATTATGTACGACATTTTGGCGCCGGACGTGTCGGCTACGTTTTTGTTAACGCATAATTGAGTGAAACATAATTTCCATTTTCGTATAATTTATTTTCTTTTAGAAGGATATTATTATATCGCTTGTTTGTTACAAATACTTTTTTTGGTTGACGGGCCTTGGGACAAAATAACCATTTCTAGAAACTAGACCATCGAGCCTGACTATAGGTTCTTTAATATTTTGTATCCTACTAATATTATAAAAGCGAAAGTTATGTTTGTTTCTTCTTCACGCTCAAATGGTTGGGTCAATATTTATGATATTTGGTATGTTGGTAGGTGATACCTTGAATTAACACATAGGGTACTTTTTATCCCGAAAAGTACGCGATTCCCGTAGGATTTCATCAAAAGTCTGATATAGATGGCGCTACTGTGCATAAATAAATACACGCAAACGAAGTTGCGCGGGTTTCACTAGTTTATAATAAAGCGGAAGGGTTTATTTGTTTGAAAGAAATAATCTTTAGTTAACTACAAATTAGTAAAATTCTGGATCTTCTGAACATTCTTCCACAAGAAATTCACAAAAATAATTATTTTGAAGCAAATGCGTGAGAAATAGCTGTTATGGTAAGTATTAATGTGTTTTGATCTTTGATTACTACTTAAAATTTCGATGAAGGTACATTTCACGCACTTCGGCTCATACGACGTAATTACATGTTACAGAAAATTTATATATGTACGTAATAAATACTAATACCTGCGGAAGACCAGCGCCATGGAGTCGGACGACCCCACGGTTTATGCTGAGCAGATGCCTTTTTGTTGTCTGATCTACATTCTTTATTATTTTATTGTTGTTAGTTCTTAAATGTAAGTTAGACAATAAATAAACTATTTTCTTTCTTTCTAATATTTACGTAATAATACGAAAAATGTATACGTTTTATATTAACCATACTCTATTGACTTGAAGTCTGCGCGATGGCTGGATGCGGTGCGGCGAATGACGCCGCCCAAATGTATAGACGTTTATGAGACCGGTCTGCCGCGCGCCCGCCCACCGCGCCGCTGCTCAGTAACAAGAGATAAATTATTTCTTTCTCAAAAAATAATTGTATAAATTGTGATTTTAGTTAAGTATAATTATTACAAAATGAGGGTTAAGTAAAAGAAGTCTAAGAATGTCTTTCTTCAGACTACTTTGGGGATACGATACGGTTGAATGGATTAATTCTATGAAAAAATTATAATTTCCTATTAACACGAGAAAGTAGGTTGTGTGTAGGGGGATGACGTCATTAACCCATAAAATTCGTCTAGACGCCAGTGAAGTCGATATCCGGATGATTACACGGGACGGCAACTATGTAGGCGTGTTATCGGTAGGAAACAAACTGGGTAGCACTTAGTCTTGGATAATGGGAATGTTTATATGCCCAAGCGCAACGGGGCAACCACGAACTCATCCAACATTTTATGCTACATTCAACACAACGAGATCACAACGAACTGGGTCCTTACTCTTGATAAAAACAAAAAAAAATACCTACTACTAATGTGGCAAAGAAGCCTACGGCCCGCCTGATGGTAAGCAATCTCCGCAGCCTATAGACACTTGCAATACCAGGGGTATCACTCCTGTTGCCGACCCTGTAAAAAGTGGATCTCTGGAGACTTGAACGAGAATTGTTACGTTTAGGTATTCTTGACAGACTAAACTAGGCCTAAATACTAAACTAAATAAAATCGCATTGTACGCTAATCAAATGCTTAGTATAAACGTTTCAAGAGTACGAAGATGTGCCGTTAATTTTAGATTGAAATTATGCAGAACTGAAATTGAAATCGCGATTTCATTGCAGAGTAACGTCACGGAGATTCGTCTGAAATTGGTCGCGCGACCCTCAAACAGTAGTAGTCAATCAATGAAAGAAATAACCAGGGGGTAGATAACTAAGAACAAAGATTTCTATGAATAAACATCATCATGAAACTTAACATAGTACAATGTGAATTTATGCAATTTAAAAAGAGTACTTCAGAAGTGCATTTTATACGATATTTAAATTGATTTGATAATTTTTAATATCGAATTACACTAAATTAGAACACTTGTAAATATTGACGTTTGCATTCTAAAATGTTTTCTAAGCAGAATTTTCGTATTTCACAATCGAACAGTGAATAAGCTAACAAAAGAGGACAATTGCAATTCGCTGGCAGGCAGTGACGTCGACACAAAGAGGAGACAATTATGTACTAGACACCGTGATAGTTTCTGCTGCAATGTGTTAGCTACGTGTTAGAATGAAAACAAATCGTTCGTCTAGAAAATCACAAAATTGCGAAGTTTGGTTTATTACTGGGTAATTCCAGAGTCATGTACATCATGGTATGGTTTTCTCTCAATTTACATTGCTAAACAATTTTTTTGTTAAGTAACTAAAGGCATCTAAATGTCATGGTACAACGTTTGATGTTGTCAAAACTCGAAAAAACGAACATTTTTTAAATTGTTTTTATGATAATTATGGCTAGCTAGAGTAGGGGCATTCAAGCTGGCCCGGTCAAGCATAACATTAAATTTAATTAAGTACCACCCTCTCACAAAATGTCGACGTGAAGCAGCAATGCATTTCGGTCGTTGAGTGATGCTGTGGTGAGTCTGCCTGCTCATTTGCCAACCTACTTCGTAAATGAATACATTTGCTAACAAAGCATTTTTAGCAATAATAGTGATACCATTTTCCTAAATTGCTCTCGCGCAAATATGTGTATCCAGTTAAGTATTAAATGTACAATAATTAACTTATCCTTATAAAACGCACAAATGAGACAAAGTATATTGAGTTTCAATCTCACGTTTCATTGAAAAATGAGCAAGAGAAGGGTTTCCAATTTTCCGGCTGTGCGGGCCACAGATAACACCCCGCCGCCGACGCAACAGGCGGACCTCTTTTAACTGGTACTGGGTGACAGTAACGAGTTCCGTAGCGTAAAATTATTTTTAAATGTCACATGGGTACAGTTGCGTACAGTGCCACAAACTTATTTGTGTCGATGGTGAGAGCGCTGTAATATCGAAACTATTGAAAGTATTCAAGGCGTATTCATTAGTTCTAAGTATTGGCCACCGGTACAGACAAGTTTGTGGCATTTAACATAGGTTGTTAGGGATTTTGGCGCCAACGCCGCCAACTCCATAGCGTCAACTTGAGCTCGTGATTAAAAAAATAATTTCTGTGTTTCGAGGTTTGGTTCATAGTACAAGTACACGTCATATTGACTATTTAGGAATAAATAGACTGTACTTAATTATATTTTAATTACATCATACATCATAATAGTAAATAAATATGCGTTTGTTATTAAGTAAATGTCACATTAGTCGCGTACTTAATATTTAAATACATAACTTCTAAACGAAATAGTAAAGATAAAGAAAAATTGTTTTGTTTGTATATAGTTCGTTAATAGTTGACCGAAGTGAAGTTAGGCACAAACTTAAAGGAAAAGTGAAGATCAAATAAGACGAAGAGCCCGTAAACACTCTCGATTCGCTCAACTTCATACGAAGAGCATAAAATGTCTGAAAAGATTGTAACACGTTTGTAATTTGTATGCGACTGTACCCGAGCTGCGTCGAGAGGCATGGCCGGCGGTGACGTAATGCGACGCGTGTCGTCACTGTAACTGAACGCCGTTCGCCCCGTCCCACTCCCGCCCACGCGTCTCACCCCCATTTTTCTCAATTTTCCGCGCGTCTACCGCCGCCTGCGCCCACCTAGATAAAGCTACGTAACTTGCGAAATTGGATTTCCGCTATTTATACTCCCATAGCAATTTACAGTTCATATACCGAAATGTTTCATAACTCATTTGGGATAGTGTTATGACAGCCAGCTGATATCAGTTTAAACAGTTGCGCAAGTATAATAATAAAGGGAGATAGAACTGTATCTGTCAGACACACTGCCCCCGTACTTCGAATAGTGCTTACATAAATTCGAGATAACTTATATCGACAAAATGGTTTTATTGCTGCTACCGATATCTTTACAGTCATATTTATATCAATGCCGATTATTATATCTGTGATTAATTGACAACTATGACGCAATTGGTTTACAAACCGCCTGTTGCCACAATAGTATATTCAGTTGTTTAATGACCATAATTTGTTCAAAATACGAAGAGTCAAAATCTACACAAAACTATTCTAATACTATTCCTTATCCCTTCTTCTCGTCATGGAAATAGTCCCATCCTAATAGCAAGCAACGCATTAGAGTAGAGACTCTGAAGACTGATGTTCATAGGTAGCGGTAAGCCGGTTTCCATCAGGAAGCACTCTTCCTTGTTTTCCTTCAGTATGACGTAAAAAAAAAACAACTGACAATCAACTGGTGGGACGATGTACCATTCGAAAGAGTTTGTCTAGCGGTCTATTCAAATAAAAAATATTTTGGATGATGAATTTTATTAAACTGTTTTCACGGCGATATTCTGTGAAAATGGTACGTTTACGAGACACCAGTTCATAGTGGCTAGGCTCTACCACTTTTAAAATGACTGTCAATGTTGATGGCCTCCGTGACGTAATTGTTACCACGCCAGACCGCCATCCAGGAGGTCATCCCGGGTTCAAATCCCGGTCATGATGAAAAACTAACTTTTTCTGATTGGCCTGGGTGTTGGATGTTTATCTATGTATTATAAAATATAGTGTTGTTGAGTTAGTATCCCATAACACAAGTTTCGAACTTTGGGGCTAGCTCAATCTGTGTGATTTGTCCCTATATATTATTTATTTTATTGTTTGTTGTGACACAGTGTTTCTTATGCATTAGATTACGCAACTGTCCCTTTGTTACTCAATTATCACAGCGTAATCGGCTTTCCGGTGTAATAACATTATCTGTAGTTAGGCGAGCCTATTATATACCGTCCAGTATAAGCGAAGCCGCAGTTACTAATCATATGTATAAATTACTAGGTCTTATTAAATTAGGTCACATAATTAACTAATCAGATTCCTACTAATAGGGCAAAAATGATCTATACTTCGTTTATTTAAAACTTTTTTCGGTCAAATAAGGGTGTGTTCACTGTGTTTTAAAAAGAAATTTATATTTCGCGTGTTTAAATTAAATAAGATTAAATTCTTACTTATTATTACATAGTATAATGAAGTCGTTTCAGCTGTCTGTTCGTTTAGATCTTTTATTGAACTACTCAACGATTTAATGCAGTTCGGCAATAGATGGAGTGATTAAAGATAAAGGTTCATGTGTAAATGTGTATAATACATACAATTATTTTTCGAAATTCCCACGGGAAAGTGGGACACATTCCAACGAAGATGCGGGGGTTACGCTAGTTATTATAATTTTGGAATCAGCGCAGGTGCGCAGTATGATGACCTCCGTGGCGTAATGGTTACCACGCCAGACTGCCACCCAGGAGGTCCCGGGTTCGAATCCCGGTCGGTCATGATGAAAAACAAATATTTTCTGATAGGGTCTTGGATGTTTATCTATGTATTTGTTATAAAATATATTATTTTGAGTTAGTATCCTATAACACAAGTTTCGAACTTACTTTGGGTGCTTTGGGGCTAGCTCAATCTGTGTGATTAAAAAAAAACCGGGCAAGTACGTGTCGGGCCACGCATAATGTAGGGTTCCGTATTAGCTACGCATTTCTTGATTGCAGATGAGTACAATGCCATATTCTATGACATTTGTACGTCTTCGTCAAAGAAATTTTACTTCATAAGTTCGTCGGCTATTACTCGGTAACTAGTAGTGCCTACTTAACCGTTATAGTTTTCCTTGTTGGTTCACTATATGGACTACTACCATGATTTTTTTCAAATTTCTAAACTCAAGACTTTCGGAGATAGAGGGGGGAGGGGGACCACCGTGCAAAACGAAAATTGACATGTTAAATGTAAATAATTCGCAAACGGATCATTGTATCGGAAAATGATCTTCCCACACCCTCAATGTTTTTAAGAAACCTATCTAACGATACCCCACAAGGTGGGGTCGGTAAATCATTACACCTTTACCTGTAGGGAGGCAACGCAAAAAAAAAAAATTCAAAATTTTGTTTTGCCACTTTGTTTCAATTGTTCATATGAGTATACATACCAAATTACAGCTTTCTAGCATCAAGCGTCTAGGCCCTAGACCGCGGACGGACAGAAGGACAGACGGACATGGCGAAACTATAAGGGTTCCTTGTAGTTTACTACGGAACCCTAAAAAAGTGTGGGCGTTCCTTTATTCTCACTAGTAGGGAAATATTATTGTTTTATAAAAAAGGACAAGTCTAAAATAAACAAGTACCTAATACATAAAGAACATCGGTTCTTTCAACGGGTTTATCTTCCCACTAGAATAAGACATGAACTAAAAGTCAATTATTAAAATAAAAAGAATATTTTCTAATACATATACTTAATTAAAAACTCCTAAAAAACCTTGATGGTATTATGAAGAAATTGTGACGAACATTGCTTGCGTCTTAAATAATATTTATGTTCAATTTAAATAAAATTAGAATATTATTATCTTATTTGCATAATCATGTCTTACGTTCTAATTATAAATATAGCAAAACGTAAACGTTGTTGAGATGGGTTTCCGTTTGATAAAACATAGTTTCCTTCCTGTCATTTTATCAAAATACTCCGCGGTATCATTAGTTTCAAATAATTTTGTTACTTCAAACTCAACCTGTTTATTTATAATAATTATATGCTATTATTTTATATTGTTTTTAAAGTAAGTATATTTTGTACATTTTATATTTTGTAATCGCCGCAATCGTGAATTTCTACACTCCCGATTATCGACTGGTAGAGAATGCAATTAGCATTAAGTTCGCATATTGTATCAATACTTTGTGTATTGTCGTCAATAAAGTTAAATATCTAAATAAATACGTACGTTAATAAGTAATACATACATTTACGTTAACACTCAATGTTTATCAGTTACTTTTATGTCATGTAAACTATGTTACATGTTTTTACAATCGACCGTTTCGATTTCATTAATCCTCTTACAACATTAATCTCTATCGCAGTAACAAAACGAATCAATAAAACAAATCCTTACTGATACAACATTTATCAAATGTTTTCCTAATATGTTTTCCAGCTATTCTTTACATATGAAGAGGTATCTCGGATATGTGATACTTTTGTATCAGATAGTATTTGACAGATCAGCGTATACAGTCATAGCCAATTGGTTTAATCGTTTTAATAAGATTAGAATAAGCCATGTTGGGATTTTGCCGCCAACTACGATAGCGTCAATTTGAGCTCGTGATTAAAAAAATATTTTTAGTGTGCTTAGTGGTTTGATTGATAGTACCTATTGTTAAAGTCAGAGCATTGGTTAAACGGGGTGATTAGAGTTTGATCGGGAACTATAAAAGTGCATTGTCGTGTTGACTTCAATATCCACCTTCTCTGAAGAAATTTTGCTATCATCTTTTATCTCTGTCTCTCGCGTAGTTGTTAAGGAGGGAAGTCTTTTCAATACTTCCTTTTACGACTATCTTCTTTCTAATTAAATTAGTTGGGAGTTCCAAGACAGCTGTAGTTTTCTTCCCCCCGGGACGTCAATAAGTTTTATTGCTTATTGTCAATCTGAGGTCGCCGTTGTTGATCCTGGCCACACAGCACAGGATACACATCGGTGGGAATGTGTGGTGGGCTTGTCCCGATCATCTTTCATCGGAGCATACTTGACTCATAGACTGTATATTGAGCAGAGACAACATGAATACTCTGCTTTGAATGATATATCTTTTAAATTCCACTACATATACGTTGCAGGTTTTAACTTGACTGAACACTGGCTGAATTGCGAAAAAAATTTTATCCCTAGAAACAAAAGGGATTTCGCGAGTAAACCCACGGATGTCCGCTAGTCAGTACACAATAATTAATAAAGATATCTTAAAATAACGCCTCGTTATCAAATTCCCAAAAAATGTTATCGAATTGTGTGAAAACGTGTTTAGTTTCGTATGTTATGATAATGATAACGGTGCAACATTCCTCCGCAGGCGCACATCGCATCCCGGTCACGTCACCACAGTAAATTCACTGCAACAAAACGTTCCTTGCGCTATACCTCAGATGTCTTTACGGCATTTACCTTCTGTGCTGAATTAAGCATGCCTTAGGACTGCATAATAATGTGGAAATATAATTAAATCGCTTTCTTAGTTCCCTTATTTTTTATGATTTCCCAATGTCCGATTTTCTACGTATTCATGATGATCAACCCGTCGAAGATTTCTGTGGTCATAGTTATTGTGGTTATACTTGTTTCGTGTTGGTATCGTAAATCAAATGCCTCGCGCAAATATATTTATGTCCTAGATCTCTCTTTCATATTAGAATTTCGAAAAATTCTCTCCAATTCTTTGACTACATTTAATCTATCATAAACGGGAACTCGCAAAATTCAATATCTTCAGGGTCAAGGGTTTGGGCTGATCGTAGATCAGTGCTTTTACTTTTCAATTGAGAAGTCAATAAAATATTAGGATTTTGGGTTAAAATAGTTTTTGCAAAACATTTTATTAGAATGAGCCAATATAAAATAGTCCACAATGATATTTATCTATGTCACAATTCCATTTTGTGTACCGGAAATGTGTTAAGATATTATCTAGGATTTCACCGTAGGCGAAATGTTATAGCCTAAGTCGTTGTTCTGTTTTCACGTCACTCTAAATACAAACGAAACGCTTATTTATGTCGCGGAACGTCCTGTTTTCCTGCAATTAATATTTTAATGCGTAGGTCTTGTTTGTAGTATAGTTCTGAGGAGCTCGATGGCTACGCTGTATCACACTCTGAAACGAACACGTGACCTTACCCAGTGTTTGGTTGGGTTTCATTCGTTATTATGGAATCCTCCTCCGAATCCTCCAAATCCTCAAATAATCAGAAATTTACCAGAAACATACCAAAATGTTTTAAACTAACGCGATTGGCCTTCAGTATCTCTTTAACAGATTCAAACTAGAAACAACCAATGGAATTTAAACTTGCAAATAAATGCATCAGTATCGATATACCATACTAATCGATTGGGCACGCGTGGCCAATTCGAATTATACTGCGGTAAGAGAATGTTGTAAGGTAATTGCTCAATTATCGCCGCCCCGGTTACAGTACTGTACCTATGCCACCCACTGGCCCACATCGGTCAGGTGAACTTGTATAATGTCGTTTTTTATAGGCATACAAACGTCCGGCTCGCCTGGTGGTAAGTGGATAACTGCACTTACAGTTCAAAGCATTTATTCAAACTTATAGCTGTTATGGGAAATTCCTCAGGCTACCAATATAATTAATTTGCTTACTGTTGTTTTAGTTAGAAGATGACTTCAACCTGTTCGCATACCTGCCTTGCAAGCTGTGCTATTCTGGAATGTTTCTATCGCCTTTTGTGTCAAGTTCCTCATCTAGAGGGTGTAATAATGAAATCCACTTTATAAACTACTTACTACCATTTCGTGAACAATCGAAATAGCCCCCGGTAAAGTAAAGGCAAAATAATATTAATTCGAGTCTTTTTTATCGCACACACGTACATAAGAGTACGATCACGAATTCCTCTCCAAATTCTATGCTTGTTATCCTCCTGTACAATATGATTGCTTAACCACATTCTGGATCGCCCTGGTTATTCAGTATCTGGTATAGATAGCACTTGGTATTGCGATAGCGCAGTACTTAGTGTACCCACTGGCCCAGATACACTATCTCGTGAACTTGTGTTCAGTAAGGCTGACACTCACGATTATAATAGTTAATCTTTACTAAAGAAAAATCCTGACTGACCAGCCCAAACATAATATGAGAATTTAAATTTTGAACCGAGGCTCTCTTTATGAAGTAGACAAGCGTTAAGGCAGCATTTTTCGAAATTTCCAAGGGATGCAAATGAAACTCGTTTGTTTCGATAGTGCTCTATATAAAGGGACAAGAAGTTTTGAATCATAAGTCTCAAGGGTATTTTTTTCGGTACTTGAGATAACGCTCGATAAAATAATGATTCATTTAAATTGTATGCATGCTGATTAATGCGTTAAGATAGAGGAGATAGTGCAAACAATTTATCTGAACATCTCATAGTAAGTTATCACTGTCGTCCATGTACACACGCGTCCGCAGATGGATCCAGAACGCATTAATGACTATCTAATGAACTTTGCCTAGCTAGAACTACCGTAAAAGATCTGCCCCTTCATTAGCGACATTACTCTTTTCTCTCATCACATGCCCTTATATATAGTAACTGATCTCAACTTTATCATTCTATTCATCCATCTAATCCTCCTGTCATGGTAAGTATAGGTATACAAACTTTAAATATTAATTTATTATTGCATTTTTTTTTATTAAACATAACGAGCACTAAAGAGATGAATGGTAGATATGGTTTTATCTAGCAACCTTAATTATTCGCTCAACGCAGTACATTTATCTTTGACGTCGGTCAAAAGTGTCACATTTACTATAACCTCAAGAGTTCTTAACTCAACACCTGTGCTTATATTTGTAATTAATTTATTAGTTAATTAATTATTTTCTTTTATGAAGTTTCTAGTAGGTACAGTGTTGCATATTGCAATGACTCAGTCTATATCTATTAATTACTTCTTTGCTAAATCTATTTTATCCTATAATTTCACATCTAATTTTAATGAGGACCGGTTTCATAATGTCTTGTTAAGATCCAGATAGCTTATCGGTCTATATTTTTATGTATATATATTTTTTTTCTATCCGAAACTTGTCAGCACATTAGTGATCGCCTCTTCCCAACGAGCACTGAGACTCCGGGGGAATCACGGCGCCTTGCCGATGTTTAGTTAATTTAAAATCTCAAGTGTCTTGTATGTGTAATAAATAAATAATCCGTTCTGAACAATTTTGATGAACTTGAGATGATTTGGTGTCGTCAACCTTTTATCGTTCATGTCTCACGCACATGATCATAAATTATGATGCCAGAAACTTATCTGATAATGGTGATTGATCTCTTTCGGATTCACCAATTTTCTTTTGCGGGAAATGCAATTTTTAGATTTTGACATTTGAAATTTAAATTTTCAGTCTATGTATAACAATACCTAGATTTTGATATTTCATCATCACTAGATTCAGATTTTTGAATTCGACCCTTTCGATATAATCATAAACTAACCCAAAACGTATCTTGAAAATATGCCTTTCAAATATAATACCTTGTCATAAAATCTTGTCATAAATGCCCTACAGAGTGCGTTACTTGCACCTATAAAATTACCCGACTGCAGCAAAACCCCAGGAACTATTCAAAATCTATCATCTTATTTCTCAGTTTCTCCTGAATTGAACATGTGGTATACTAGACCCGGTGATTCATTCCCTCTCCGTTACTTTTTGGTTGGCCTCAATATTTTTTGTCAGTTACTAAAATGTTGTTATTGATTTATAACACCATAGAAAATCTTACTTTTTATCTGTGACGCAAGGTTGGAATGGCCCGTAATCCGATTGTGGTAATGAGCATTCATGTCACAAGCAGCAACATTATTGTGCAGTTCTTAGTTTGTTTTATGTGCTTTAACACAATGGAATAGAGTTCCGTCTAGTTCATCTATTATATTACCAACTGCACTGCTTTAATGGTAAGTTACGTCTGAGTATCGGCATATTTTCACATTCTCCCAACTATGCCAATAAGTACGTGATTTTTTTATACGAAAGCCGTGTGAACATCGCATTCCTTCATGTATGTATACAACTGCTTAAGTCCTGATAGTTGAATATATCTTTTCTAACCTGAAGATACTGACATTGCATCTATTAGCCTGCTCTCAATCCTTTCTACTCTACCTTGTTTAATTCTAATAGCTTCTGATTGAATTCGTTGTAAATTCCCAGACAGTAACAGTTATTTCACAAGGACTTCAATGATTCACTGCATTTTATCAATCTATAGTCGCTGTTGTTAATACTTTGCATGAGACACACTGTGGGAATTATTGGCTTAGTTTCGTGCTGTGCAAAATATTGTCACTTTTCATGATACTCGGACGACAAAAAAAAACGTAGAAAATAAACAATTCACAAGACAATCATAATGGAAAACATAATAGTACAAAATATTTGTAGTTGATGCAAACCTTTTATAATTAAAGTAATGTGACAAGTTTAAACCCACTCCATACAGAAATTCGTTATCCTAAGGTTGCCCTTAAAAGATTGCTTTTAGCAATAAGGTCGCCTTGTTGCAAATACACCAGTCTGTAAGATTTTGTTTAATGTATTTTTTTTCCTGTTTGTATATTGCAAATAAAGCGCTATTCTAAATAAATAAATATATTGGGACAAATCACACAGACATTTTTCTATCTATCTAGTTTCTACATTTTACACTTCATTTACACTATGCATTTCTCTTTCGGAATTCGTATACAACGGGACGCAAATCAAAAGTCCATCTTGTGGCCGTCTGAGTTTGCAATGCGATGCACGTAGATAGCCAAGGCCTGCCTTTCTTTTGACAGGTAGGCAGGGTCGCCACTATGACTAATGTTTAAAGGAATGTCGTCATTAACATGCCCTAAGGATTGAATTTGGCTTAGGAAGGAATACACTAAGTCCTAAAAAGTCTAACCTGCTGATGAATCATTAAAGCATTGTTATGGATGGTGGGAATTGTAAAGAACGTAATATTAATTGAAGGTAAAATTTATATATGAGAAGTGAAAAAATAATACGAGAAAACGAAAGAGAGTGAATAAGAGGCAAAAATATGAAATAGACAAATAAAAAAATATAAATGCAGTCTTAGGGTCGGCAACGCGAGAGTAATGACCCGGTGTTGCAAGCGTCCATAGGCTACGGTGACTGCTTACCATCAGGCGACTAAGCCATTATTCTTCCAATATCAAAATATAAGGAAAAACGCACCCAAAATTCATTGGCAAATTAGTTTCGTAATGTCAACTGGATTCTACAATACGTAATGTAAACAATATACCTTATTCAAGGCTCACTGAAGCCGAAGGCTGAATGTTGGAGGTTATTCTAATTCTGCACCGGCCTTGCAACACTTCATTGTTACTTTGTTATGAATTTATAACGATGGCTGTATGTAAAACAATCTCTTTTCATCTTATTATAGCTTACAAAGATGTACCAAGTCTTAAGTATGAGATTTACAACAATAATGGCTGAAGTTTAGGAGCGGTGATAACAGTAGATCATGTGGCAGCGCTGGTTTTGTATACATGTGCATGTATCATTCAAATTGTATTTTTGGACTTATGTGCTTAAAAAAAGACAGAATGAAACCGAGATTATACCTAGGTATAATAAATTTAGATTACTTTTCTACTACACCTATAGTATTTTTAGTTCAGAAAGTAATCTATCGGATCATTTAATAGTATAAGATTAGGCTACTTTTCACAAGTAGCAGAACTATCGCCAATTATCCCAATATCCCCACTTGGCTTTTAATCAGGTTAATTGATATGTCCCTGGTAAATAGGTAAGCCCGACAGAACAGACTCCCTTCGCTGCCCTAAGCGGCAGTGACTGTGAATGTATTTATCTGAATATATTAAAAAAGGGCTACTTTTCATTGGCTTTTTGGTTCACTTCACAACATAAAATGTCAATGGAATTTATAGCAAAAAAATGATAGCAAAAAATATCGAAAGAACGCCATACAAATCGTGTTTTGAAACAGTTAGCTATAGATTCGATGTAAGTAACGGTACTGAGTTTGGACTGTAGACGTCGCGGAACCAATCACTTCTGGGTACCGCAGGCAATAGGGCTTTTATCGTTAACCGATAGTTCAATCAATGAGTCGATATTACCATAGTCCAAGATCTCGGACAAATAAATTACTTTCCAAGTAACATGTGCGGGATAGAGTAACGACCGACGTACTTACAACGTACGCATACTTGCTAATTTGGTCTGCCAATTTTAAGGTAAACTAAACCATAATAAACCGTGATATGCACTAATGCTCATTTACATAAAATTATGCATTTTCTCTTGTATATATGTAATATTTTACTCTATTTTTGCTCTCAAACATTGAAACATCTAGAAATATCTTACGTTATAATTTAAAACAGAATAAGGTGAAAACTTACAGCGTATTTCGAAATTCCATAATAGAAGTTGACTCATGATTGCTTACCTGTAAAGAGAGAATGAATCATTTAATTTACACATAATGATTAAAATAACAATGTATTATTAAATTTATAATTCTTTAAAATGTTTTGAATTAATGATAACAATTAATTGCTGTATAAAGATCGTTTCCTGTACCGAGCGAGGGCTGATTCTCGTAACAAAAACCGATTATTTTCGATTCAAACACACTCGCTGTCCCGTTCAATTCCTATGTTGTATGAGTGAGGCAGTGATAGAACTGAATCGAAATAGAATCGTTTTTGTTACGAGAATAGGGGGTCTGGATACGTTTCATCCACTGTTAAACATAGGCCTCTCCTGTAGAGAGCCACTCGCCTCAATCCTCTAGCACCCTACTCCGTCTAATTTTGTTTCTGATTGACTTCGTTGTGAGTTCCAATCCAATACAGCTGTATGTTTGTCCCCTGGGACGTCAATAAGCTTCATTGCCTTTGCCAATCTGAGGTCACCGTTGTTGATTATGACTTTACAGAAGACACAGCGGTGGGAATGTATGGAAGGCTTGTTCCGATGTGCCACCCTCGGATACGTTCGGGAACTAAAAAATAAGACGAATTGCCTCTATAACTTCGATTTCGACTTCTAGAACTTCGTGTAGATCGGGATAAAAGCGTATTGAAAGAATTGCACATGTAATTTCGCCAATGACACTTATTCTTATCTTGTGATGTTTGATGTGTGGGTTGGAGACTGGTTCTATTATGTTGATCAAACATTCGGATCGTTCGGGCTGAGAGCGGGCCGGCGACGTGCTGACTGTTTGAGACCTAAGCAGGGGTTCTCAACCACGTGCACCATCCGTGGTGTATCTATATATATAGAAGAGAAAATCACTGACTGATTCATCACGAAATCTCCGAAACCACAAGTGCCAGTAGTCTCAAATTTTGCATGGGGGTTCCTTTTAGGGCGTAAGTGCTCACTAAGAAAGGATTTTTAGAAATTCATCCCCTAAGGGGGTAAAACGGGGGTGCAAAGTTAGTATGAAACTTTGCCGTTTTTGAAGTTATTCGAACGAAATTCAGCATTAGGGTTCTTTACTGAAAAGCATGAAACATGAGTAAAATATTTTTTTCAAAATTCATCCCTTAGGGGGTTAAACAGGGGTGCAAAGATAGTATGAAACTTTGCCGTTTTTGAAGTTATTCGAATGAAATTCAGCATGAAGGTTCTTTATTGAAAGGCATGAAATACGAGTAAAATATTTTTCTCAAAAAACATCCCCTATGGGGTTAAACGGGGGCGCAAAGTTAGTATGAAACTTTGCCGTTTTTGAAGTTATTCAAATGAAATTCAGCATTAAGGTTATTTACTGAAAAGCATGAAACATGAGTAAAATATTTTTTTTAAAATTCATCCCTTAGGGGGTTAAACGGGGGTGCAAAGATAGTATGAAATTTTGCGGTTTTTGTAGTTATTCGAATGAAATTTAGCATGAAGGTTCTTTACTGAAAAGCATGAAGCATGAGTAATTTTTTTTTTAAAAACATCCCCTATGGGGTTAAAAGGGGGCGCAAAGTTAGTATGAAACTTTGCCGTTTTGAAGTTATTCGAATGAAATTCAGCATGAAGGTTCTTTAGGCGATACGAACGATACGAACGTCAGCTAGTTTATTATAAGTGGAGATTTGTAAATGACTTTGTTTTCAAAATGTAGTGGTATATTGTTTTTGTAGTCGAAAAGCAAGCCACGTTTATAATATTCAGACAGTGCTTCCCTCCACACTCTGGAAGCAGCAATTAGTTTCTTTGTGAGAGATCCGGAAATTTCGAAAACACAACCCCCTTGCAGTTATGTATTAATTCTGTTATAACATGAAATTCTAATAATTTGTAAATTGTCTATATAACAGGTAACGCATTGGTAACGCCCGGTGTTCTCGGCTGGGGCGGTCGTAAGTATTTTTCATCAGGTAGCTCCCTTGCTAATTTATCTGCCGTACAACATAAAAAACTATATTTTCTTATATTAAAGTTTTTGTTGCAAATTACTGTCAACTTATTTACCTTTGTTGCTAATAAGAATGAGTTTATATATCATGTCATGTAAACACATGTATAAACATACAATGTGTTATTTTGTGCAGTTGAAATATTTTTGGAGGCGAATCTACTGCTGATATTGAACACGAATAAGTAAAAAAAAACATTACAATAAACTTACATTTCAATTTCATATTTTTGTCGAAAATCATAATTCGCTTGGGTCGCACACAATACATTTTTATGTTAAGAAATCACTCCTTGTGAAAGGACACAGACACCCGCCTGTCAGTATGCGGCGGTCACGGCCGCGAAAATTCTTCGATCATATATGGTAAATTGTAATTTTCCAACACAACATAAGTCGAGATTACATTTATTATCTGACACTACTAAGAACAGACTCGCGTCAAGCAGTTTCATAAAAGTGGCCAGCGACTTTTTAAGAAACTTTTTGCTCATAAATACACTAATTATTGTCGAGGTTCATTCTACGCACTGATAGAGGTTATTCATAAACCTCTCAAATCTTTGTAAGTAAAAAAAATACAGGAATCTGTTTCCGGCTTTTAAAATAGAACCGACGAATTATTTACGCCTCTTAAGATTTTCTATTCAAATATTGCAACTGACTAAATCAACACCTTGATTTGAGATAAAAGCAATCACTAGTCAAAAAGGTTTGTAAACACTGTCTCAGATACAACTTTCACTACGATCTAGTTGAGTTAACCCATTGTCGAAGGACAATGGCGTTTTTCCACTTTCACACGCCCGCGCCCTCGGCTCATTCATGCCGCAGATAAATCAATTATTCCAGATTACTCATGCTGATGTGTTGACTGGTGGTGCCACAATAAAAAAAAACAATTTGCATGCTATTCTCGTATTAATTTGGTTAAGCGATGATTAAAAACAATTGGAAAGTTCTGGTACAATATAGTTCTAAAGTAACAATTAAATCGAGCTGGCGTTTCTGTGCTCCAAGGGTGGGTCTTGCCATCAGAGTATGTATTGTTTGCCAACCTTTTACATAAATAAAATATCGGAATAAGCCAACCACACATTCTTACCGCTGTGTCGCCTGTATAGCCAGGACAGTCTTATATAAAACAAATGGTATGTTATTCAATAAAACTTAAAGAACAAACGAAAGTCTTTCCAAGGGAAGCTTGACATGTGATATGTCGAGATAACAAGACAGAACTGTCCAGCAGGCTTTTCGTTCATTTTTTCATATTCCCTTGATAATATTAGCCGTTGTGGGTGTGAAGAGATTTTTTATTTATTTTGCTTTATTTATTTTATTCCTGGACGAATTACAGAACGCCATAGTCCCAAATTGAGCACAGATTATGCTAAAGGCACTAGTTAGCTGATGAATAAACATGAATATGTTTTCATCCCGGATATCAGTCAGGAAACAGAAACAATGGGATTTCACTTGTAAAACTGTGGGCACCAGCTAGTATACTATAAAATACAAATTAATGTGTCGTTTATTTTCCAATCTCAATAGTTAACTGAATCACCCAATTACAATGGCTACTATCCGTAAAGCCAGCGGTCGACCTTCTATCGCCATAAGCGACCCGCGTCCACTCCACCCAACATTCTTGGCTGTATTTTTAAGGGAATATGGAGAAATTGATTGCATCCTGTTTCTACTACCATAATTATTATCTTATAAATCAATATAATAACAAAGTTTTGACAGATTTTCAGCTTATTTGGTAGTGGCTAGCCCTACCTATGGAGCCAGAAGTATTAAAATAAAACCAGGACAAACATTATTCATGATAAACCTATTGTGTAACAGAACAGCCAGTTTCTGTAACACATTAAATTATAGTTGTCACTGTCAAACTAAAGAAGAAAAACAGAGATAGATTGAGACTTTCAATAAAATTAATTAATTGGTTATAAGTTTAGAAATAAAACTAAAACTTGTACATTCCACGTACAGTAATTGTCATTTTAATGTCAGACAATTCATAAGACATCTACATTAATGTTAATTAATGGCGTTATCAAAATACAATGATAAACCAACAACGAAGTTTATATGAAAATGTAAAAACATAGTTTTTAATAATATTGTCACCTAAGTAATTCCAGCGTATTTCATTCATATTCCACAATAAAAGAGACAGTTTTAAATTTAACTTTGTTTATTTAATCTATTACATATTGTAATAATATTTAGAGTTGATAATATTATTTTTCACGAACATATTCGTTTTCGGGTCGCATTGTTAGCTTGAGATTTCAGTCACGCCTGTTACTCGCACGTGAGGACGCTCTACGACTTTCATAGTCAATTGTCAGTCTAAAGTAAACAAAGTCATTTCTAATAATAAATCTGTTAAGGGAGTACCTTCACCGGGGGCATTCATCTGTAAAGTAAAAGATTCGACCATTACATCAGTGAGGAAGAAAAACAGCCCGCATCGAGATTGAATCTGTTTTTGTTACGAGAATATTACGATAATTTTTTTTATACACAAAGGTGGCAAACAAGCATACGGTCGGTCTGATGGTAAGCTGTCACCGTAGCCTATAGACGCTTGCAATACCGAGGGACTCACTTACGCGTTGTCAACCCTCCGTACCGTAGGAACACAACATGGCCGAGACCAATGCTATTCTCACTCATACAAAATATGAATTGAGAATGAGAGCGATTGAGTTTGAATCGAGATTGAATCTGTATTTTTTATGAGAATAGGAGGGCCGAGCATTACAGTGCGCACCCTGTAATGCTCAACTAGTCGCCAACACGGCTGGCTCGCGCAGTCGTAAAACAAAGTTCGAAACTCATACTTATTACTCAGTGTATAACGACTATCGATTTTCAATTGTTTTATAAACTGTGAGCCCAAAGTTTGGCGCGGGCCGCGTACTATAGGGGCAGAGATATTGGTCGTTTATGTTATATTTGCTCATACTTCACATAAAGTCTGTAAATATACCGTTTAAGAATAATTAGTTATAAATGATACAAGATATTCGTTAAAAACGTTTCTTGTTGTATTTTAGCAATAATTTACATAAGAGATTTTTAGACGATTTGATCCTCCATCTTATTTCTAAGGTATTGACAATCCTCCAAACCAGTTTGGAACTAGTAAAATAGAAGACAAACACGAATGTTGCGGGTTTAATTTTGGACATTAGCAAATGTCAATGATCTCTTGGACTCAAGGGCAATATTGAGGTAACGCTAAAGGTAAAGGTACACACTTTGAGTTCGCCCACAAGACCGTCAAATTTGGCCTAGCTGTGTTAATGTCAATTGATCTTTCTGCTGAGATAATAAAGGTAGTTTAGAAAGTTTACGGCAGTGTTTTTGTTTATTTTTAATTGTGCGATAGATAAAATAGATAAAAAAGGTTAATACCATTTTAACTGTAGCAAAAGCGATATATTTTATTTTTGTTTTTCTCATTATGGTATATCAACAGATAAACTTTAAGTTTCAGATACATTAAGGGACAAAAATGTTCCCCAACATGACCCATAACTTTTTTAAGTGACGCGGGACTCGGCGGGACTCGGTGGGACTCATTTTAGTATAGCTAAAATGTCCCACAACACTGTTCCTGAGACTCTCGTTGTTGATGAGCGCCATTTTGCGGACATGTTGACCAATTTGACGCCTAGTGAATACTAGACTTATAAAATAACTACATAAAATATGTTTATAAACTGAGTTGTTTATTCGAAATTAACCCACCTTACAATATATTGTCCCAATTCTGCCTAAAACGGGTTTCAATCAATCAATTTCATAAGTATAGATTTCTTTATGTCGACAATACCAGTAATATTGATATTATTGTTAAATACAATACACAAGCGTATCGTATCTCGGATGATCATAAACATAATGGATAGTCGCAACACAGAGTAATACAGAGGGTTGACTCCCGACTAAATGAAAAATTTATACCTATTCTCATAGGGTTGACACCTTTGGCACGGTATTAAATTCAATATAAAAATAAAAACAACGTTTATAATAAAATGTTTTATTTAATAATCAAATTTACAATGTACTTATCGATACTACTATTATAAAGAGGAAAGATTTTGATTGTTTGTTTGTGTTTGGAGTGGTTTGTGGTAAAATTTTAAATTTTGTTAAGTACCCGTGCGAAGACGGAACGCGCCAGTGCTTAATAAAATATGTTTCATAATGCTATCAATTAAACGGTCAGCATTATGAAATGTCAATAAATAAATATTCTTGGACGAATCACACAACGCCAGCTAGTCCCAAACTAAATTGCTGAAACTAAATATACTTAAATACTTTTTTATAAATAAATTATACATAGAAATCACCCAGATCAAGGCAAACAGACATGTTCATGCACACAAATGTTTGCGTTGCGCAGGATTTGAACCCGCAGCCCTTGGGATAAAGTGACCATTGCTAGCCACTCGACTACCGGGCCTGTCTATAAATGAGTGACCCGAAAATATTTTCTTTTATTGTTTCGTTTTAATTCCTTATTATTTCTAGTTTATAATACAAACATTTGTAATAAACATTATTAACATTGTTTAAACATTTGGTTCTATGTAATTTAGGTAAGTATACAATACTACTTATTAAAAATAGGTAGTAGCTGTGATAGTAAGGTAGTAGGTACTTACAACAATATTCAAAAATAATAAATTTTCGTAAATCGTAGGTACTTACTTCACATCATTTTTAGGGTACGAAAAAAATAAATGTCCTTGTCCTTTTTTGAATTGGCCATACAAACACTACACGAACTTGGCATTGTACACGTCACAGAACGTGCGGCGCGGCGCGCGAGCGGCCGGCGTCCCTGGCGTTAATACGGAAACTGAGCCGGTTCAAACCAGTTCTTACCGCGGTCGGAGCGTACGAGACCTCGTCGGTGAGAGCTCACGCACACATCGCCGTTCTTTGTATGCGTATACCTATTCTGGACGGTTGTTTGAAGCCAACCTTCTGTAGTATTCTGTGGTCGCAAGTCATTGTGACAGACAGACAGTTGCAAAAGTTGATAATGGTAACCAAATCTCGATTGTATAAAGCCAATGCTACACTTGAAATTCTGGACAAGCCCACCACACATTCCCTACGCTGTCTCCTGTGTAGCCAAGATCAACAACGGCGACCTTAGGTTGAGACTCAGATCGATAAACTTATTGACGTCCCACCCAAGGGAGAAACTACAGCTGTCATTTAAATTCTATTTCTGAATTTACGTCACGGAATAATTTTACATTGTGTTTCACGTGCGATTTTTTGCGTAGGGTCAATACAGTGACACGATTTTGCACCCGCGCGTTTTGTGACACGCTTGCACCCGCTAACTAAAACACAACAGTGAAAACTGTCGTTAGAAAAAAATGGCTCAATGTGCCAGAAGATAGTGAATAACGAAATGAAACGTATAACTTTCCAAAACGTCGTGTAGCCTTTCTTTTTCTGCGAAAATTTCGCAAAACTTCGAAACGAAATAACGTAATATTTAAACCACCGAAATCAAGTGTAGCCTTAGCTTAAAGATCGATTCAATTCGAATTGTATGCAATTAAAAGACAATAAACTGTGGGGGGTGGTTGCATCACTTAGAAAGCTTTGTGTTGTAATACATGATGTTTAAATTCAGTTAGTCATAGCGTGAAGAATAGAGATCTACTTTCCCATTCTCTCCTTTCTCCCTACTTTTTCCCTGTATTCAAATACTGACTACGCATCTTCCAGTTTTCTGGGGTTGCGAGTAGGCATAAATAGCGATGGATGCTTATCATTAGATGACTCGTGAGCTCATTACTCCAGTATTATAAAAACAGACTATTGGACAATCTTCATCTTCTTCCGGTCTTCTTTCATTCTTTTCCAGCAAACATTTATCGTTTGCTGGTAAGAAGAGGATGTTATTGAGTGGCTGCAATATTTAAACAGTGAAATCTTTATGAGTGTTGAATGCTCTACTTTACTGCGAACGTGTCATTGTATCTCACTATAATATTTTTAATCTGAAGTTTTTAATTAACGAGTTTATTGTCTCAATTTTGAAAACAATGTATCGTTCTCTCACCAAAACCGCTGCAATGTTATACGAATAGTTGTAATTTGACCAAAATTTATATTATAAGACACGGATAACATATCATGAGAATATTTTTTACCGGTACAATCCAAATTATTTGATATTCCCAAGACCGGCTGACTCTGTGCCGTTGGTATTCATCTTATTAAACTTTAAATACAGTGGCAGCTTTACCTCCCGGTGATATAGCAACGCTTTTGGGTGTGAAAAAAACTTCTTATCTAATCAAAATTAATAATAAATCGAAAAAGAAGAGAGACAAAATCATAGGTTTCTGTTAAGTTCCAGTTCATAGGACAGGTAAAAATCAGGATTTTAAAAACATATAAAGACTTCCATGTAAAATGTGGAAGGAATTTAATCGACAATGAAGATGTTGTATTGGGGGGGTTCCCGTGTCATAGTGGTCTTGATTTTGACCACCGCTCCTTACCAACAATTGGCATAAATAAAAAAGATACCTTGAAACCAAGCGAAACAAAACATGACATCGTTTATCTTCGTTCATAATATACGTCGGTTTAAACTATCTAACGAAGAATGCAACAAGTTCGATTCTATCTTTCACTTTTATCGCAGAATCTATGAAAACGTGCGAGTATGCTATACAAACAATTCAATAAAAAAAGTAAATCAAGAGAAAGGAGGAAAATTGATGACACTGTTTTGTTTACTATGTTTGTTTACACTACACTAATATTGCCGCCGTGTTTTTTTTTAAATGAATTTTGATAACTTCTTTTCTATCTAGGAAACGGTTTTTTATCATAAAGTTATATGCAGTTATTGATTCTCCAGTTGATGTTGGATGGGATGTTGTTCTTCAACTGCGTCTACGAGAGAAATCAAACGAACCAGCCGGGCTGAAGACTATAAAAACTTAACCAAGAGAGAAAAGTGTACTTTGCAATAAATACAAAAGTTAATTATATTAATTAATGACAATGGAAAAAAAAGCTAAGCTACGTCAAAGGATGAAGTAGGCGTGGATCGCTACAGCTCGAAGACGATAAAAAGTGACCTAAGAAAAGATAATGGCGCGCTTGAAATAGTATAACACGATATTAAAGACTGTGGTCTAGATCGGTCAACAATTCATTGGTTGCATAAAACTGACATACTGGATTTTGTATGTATTCCCCCAGAATTAACCCTAATAGGTCTGTATATTTTGCTAAAAAAATATTTGTTCAACTTCCAAATGGCAGACAGTTAGGTTTCTAATGTGCCCCTCATTGGCTAGAGAGAAGAGCCCGACAGATCCGGTTCCCCCAAGTTGCAGGACAGTGCATGATGATTTGTACCGACGCGATATGTATCATTTTAATGATGAATGAAGCCACATTTTATACCTAGGTACCTAATATTAGGTGACTATTCAGGTTGTCCATTAGCTACATAATCAGTTTGGAGTACAACCAAATCTGTGGAAACCCATTGTTCACATAACTTTGTCTCCTAGACGGATGGTTGGCACTCGACAGAATTCGCTTTTCAAAGACCATTCATTTTATAAATCGTGCCTAGACTTCTCAATCCACCTTGCAAGGTTTCTTGGCAGAATTCTCAGATAATAATTTCTATGTACACTTATATTACCTTGAAGAAATTGTATTCAAGCAAGCTGATTTTGCATATATTGTGTAGCTAAACTGAAATAGATGTGCAGTTTCCGACCTTTGGCAGGAAGAAAGGAAGTAAGAGGAAAAGACATAGTGTAGGAGATGGGTTTTCGGATGTGTCATAAAATTTTTGCTTCACGCCGATATTCTGTGAAAGGGCAATACTTCCCCGGTCAGCTTGCTACCACCACTTCAAAAATTTCATAATACGCTCCATGTAAAAATTTGCATCCATCTTCGTCTTTGGAAGCTAAGATAATGTTTTCCGCTAATCCGATTGGATTAGAAAATTGGATAAGGCTAAGAGAAGAGACGTAGATACAGGAAGAAAGAAACAAATGCGGGGTAACAGTACGTCACATAAAATAGTAGAAACAACAAGCAACAAACTTTATATGAATGTATGTATACATTGTATGATAATGATTAACAGGGCGCGGGAAATCACGAGAGCCAATGTGCTAATCACTGAGGTCATTCCGGTTATAATAACCACACACGTGGTATCAGTGTACTCTTTCTATCTAGTTTTATTTTTAAATTGGGAATTTTAATTGGGAATGTCCCAATCCTTGTACTAAAACATTGGAAATCACAGTTGCATGTTCTTTTCGTCTTCAAAACATATGAGAACAAAGATTTTTATGATAATAATGTTGCATTATTATGGAACTTTGTAATAAAATAGTACAAATATTGATAAATAAACATTTGAGTAAACCCAATTCTGCAGTATTTAGAATGCCAATCAATCGTTTGTGTCGTAACCACACAACTGAATGTTTTGCGTCATCACTTTTTATCTAGAAATCGAAAAAATATTTTAATTTGTCCAGTTCATAATTTCTTTCAACTTTGTAGTCAACGGAGAGTTTGACATCAAAATAAAACAAGTGCAGTAGGTACGTTTGATATGTGTGAAAATTAAAATGGAATATGAAGGAAGTTTCAGAAGGTTACATACAAATAAATAAGAAGTAATGCCTTTAAAAGTATACAATTTGTGACTTAGTAAACAAACTACTCAAAATTCTAGAGGTCAATATACTGACTGTCATTGACGTTACTCGTCAACAGACACGAGAAACAGTTAGCAAAAAATCCATGAATATTTTTATCTATTTTAGCATAGAATAACATCTTACTAATGCTAGAGTTATAGCTGTTACGATGTGGTGTGTTGTGTCGCGCAACTCGCGCACTACAGACGTTACATATCTAATTCTAAGCTAAATGAAGAATCAAATATTCGAAATCCGTTCAAGGTCTCGATCCGGCCGAGATCTCCTATGTTTTATTATGTTCAGCTTTCAGAAATAAATGGGGTGATTCAAGTGGAAGTTTCATATGTATGTATTAAAGCGGGATGTTCGCAAACGAATTTGCGCGGGTTTCGCTAATGTTTATATCAAAAAAAGCAAGAGTTATATCACTGAACATCAATAACAATGTTATGAGTCACATAACGAGAGCGTGCGTGCGCGATGAGAGAGCGCGGATGTTGGCCGCGGGTGACTGAGCAGATACTGATAAGATAACAGTAATACACGCGTGGGAAAACTGAATAAAACCGCTAAAGAATTAATATCTAAAAGCTATAAAACTACTAACCGCTGTATAAGCTATGCGAGTCCACACCCTGTACATGAAATCTTGCGCTCGCCCGGACAGAATAGCTAGGAACGCGTCACCTCTTTTGTTTCAGAAATTTTTCGTGATAATTATAATTTTTACTTTGAACCTTTATAAACAGTTGTGGACCAACGTTAAGCAATGATGTTAGTCAGCTTAGTGGTAAAAATGCTAGTGATTTGCAGGTATCTGCAATAAGTACAACGAAATGGAGTTTCTCTAGCAAATATTAAAAACAGAATTTTAATTATTCCTCTGAATATGCTGTAAATTGATATAAGACATCGATTTTGGAAGTATGACACGAATAGTAATTATTTATTTAGACTCAAAGTGAATATGGATTGAACTTTTCCAGAAGATCGTAGCCAAATAGCATTGGTCGCGGCCATGTTGTGTTCCTAGGGTGAGTAAGAGCCGGGTCCAGAGCTCCACTTGGGGGGGTCGCAAGGGTTGGCAACGCGTGAGTGATACCCCCAGTATTGCATGCGTATAAAGGTTACGGTGATGCTTACCATCAGGCAGCCGTATGCTTGTTTGCCAGCTTCATGGCATAAAAAAGAGCTATGTCTATTTTATCATTTTGACCCTAACTTCAAACTAAACAAGAAATGAAATTATTTAATTGAGAAATTAATTGAATCGAGTTATGCTTTCCTTTAATAAACCCCTGTTGCTATAATCGATAATCGTTATTTTTCCAATCACGATAACAAATAAATAATTCAAAATGTTACCAATTAGTTTCCGGATTACACAGACTTTTACGTTACAGTGTATTTATTCGAGTTGCTCTCTAATCGATAACTATTGTGTCCCTTCCCAGCGATTGCACGTGTTCTTGCTATGCGTCTGATCACTAAAAACAACTACTTAATTCGATTTAATCGATGTTGCATTGTTATATAATTCGTGAAAGTGCACGTGGAAATTTATGCAAAATTAGAATGTATTTCTTTCTGTTCATAATAATTGTTGGAGTAAACATATCGTAGCCAATTTCTGAAACGCATATTTAAATGACATTTAATTATAGCTGTCACTGTGAAACAAAAGGGATGGCTTGAGACTTATTGTGGTATTAAAATTAAAATACGTTTCAGAAACTGAAAGTAAATTATTCACGGAACAAAGTATTATGTTAATATGTGACGAATTTACTTCCAATGTATGAAGATTCCAAAAATGACGAATTTACTTGTGACGAATGTAAACAGCCCCTTAAAAAAATTAGTCATATTTATTGCTGCATTCTTTTAAAATTACACTACAAGTGCATGTTCTGTTATCATTACCAATATAGGTACTATACCCAATGCCAGGCCCGCACGAGGTATCCATTTGACATAAACACAGGAATGTCTTATCTAAAATAACTCTATTTGTAGCGTGTTCGATGATTTATTATCGAATTATCTGATTGGTTTTCCCTAGTATTTATTGAATAGTGGATTACTTAGTACAATATTAATTTATTGATAAATTTTATCAATAAAAGTAAGGCAAGGTGAAGTGCCAAAAGCGGCGGGGATTTTTCTCCTTTGAATGTAATTTTATTTAAAATGTAAGGTACCTATGGAAAAATGTTTTTTTTACACTTAATACAACTGTGGCATATTTTATATTTCTTATCAAAATTAAAAACAACGAAACGTTAAAGCTAGCTTACGTTAAAAAGACTCAGCGACTCAGTGATTCCATTTTAGAACATACCTCTAAACTGTATTACAATAATACCCAAATTGTAACGGTAAAAAATACAATGTTTTAGACGTAGTTGCAAGTCTTGTTCGTCTTGGTCCATAAAGGGAAAAGTCGCTGCGAATCTTTACGGAAACTAAACTCGCTACATTTGACATCTCATTAAATAAACATCCTTTAGATTCAATAATGCGATGCCATAGTGATCAATTGCCACCCATTGATGTCCATCTAGAAAGTTGGACGCAGATTGATGTACAGTGGTTTTATTAAAAGCTCATAAATTTTCATTCCAAAATACGGTCAAACAAGTTTAACTTTTGAGGATAAAACTGGAATATTTATAAACCACACTTTATGAAAAACCATCAAAAGGAAAATTTCCTAAAATAATCCTCAGCTAATAAACAAATGCTGTGGGTTGTTCACGTATTGGTTGGTGGGCGGAAAATGAAATAATATTTGAACAAAACAATTTTATCTGACGTTGTAAGGGCATTTCTTTTGAGATAAACTGTACACAATTAGAGTGTCCGAAAACCAATTTTTACTTACAGAATATCGTAAGGATAAGGATTCAATACTTTCTACTCCGTCTATAATTTCAATACTTCCTGCTACGTCTTATATTGTTATGATTAAATTCGCTGTGAGTTTACAGAATATTAAAATGCCCTTTTTCATTTCAGTTGAAAAGATCAAAGTGTCATACTTCATTCCTATTCCTACCTTTTGAGGGTGAATGACATGGGCAGAGGTGATTGCTTATCATCCCAACTCGTTTGATTCCTTCGGTAATAAATCTTTAAGCGACTCGAGTGAGTATCATGGGAAAAGTAATTTGTTTCACACTTCCAACAGCCAGAATCTTGTTACTGCATCAAATTGTTTATGTTCAAATTTACTGTTACTGTTATAGCTGTTGCAAATAAAGATTTTGTATTTGTATATATAAGGCTGATCTCGCCGAACGCGGCAGTCATCAAAGATACTTAGGTTTGGTTACATTGGACGCGATAGTGCGTGACGACGGCGCCTCAGGGAAATTCTAGTTTTCGACTCCGATACGCTTTCCTACAACGGTAGGGGTGCCAGCAGCGTCTGTATTAGCATCATGTTCTACATCTATATAAACAAACAAATTTGTCTTTTTTAATGTCCAAAAAAACATTTTCTTTATCTTATTCATAGGTATAAAAATACCAGCTAATCTCAGTGTCAGGGTCTTCAATGATCTATGATATGAAGTTTCCTAGCTTACGTTATGAGGAGTGACTTACTGTCCTTTTACATTCTCATAAGAATGGGAAAATAAGATTATGCGCCGCGTGGATGTCATTATCATGAGTTGAGATATTTGTAATAAAACTTTAATTTAATTACGTCATAGTTAGTGTAATACCTTGTTTATAAATTAAATAACAATAGTAAGTAAAATTATCATTTTTCTTGATCAGCGAAAAACCTGAACCTACTGTTTCAGCAGTATCACCAATTATTTTCGTCACAATATAAAATTCAATTCAACTTTTTGACAAAATTGCGCAATAAACATATCATATTAAAAAAAATAAACTACTTAACATTTCATAAGATAGTAATTATCTTATGTGAGAAATATAAGGTTTTTTATTTATTAAGATATTCCGTTGGCAAGTTGGTAACCCTAGTTGGCCGATGTTGCCCGCCGGAACCAATGACATCTCATTGAGGAAATAACAACGTTAATGCCAATTAATAATCCATTTATTCAATTGTGATAGCGTTGCTAGTAATTTTAGCTTTATACCATAAAATTGCTTATAATCCTACAAATATCATACTTTATATTTCATATTCATTTTCATACTAATATTATAAATGAGAAAGTGAGTTTGTTTGTTTATTATTCCTTCACAGCTTGACTAATCAGCCGATCATTATGAAAATTTGTATATATATTGTCAGGGGTACAAAGCCCAACATAGGCTACTTTTTATCCCGTGAAAATATGTCATTATATCATCATATATTTATAGGAAAATATTTTTTCTGCTATAGAGGGTATTGTATGGGATGGGCTATCGGCCAACAGATGGCGCAATAAGTCGTTGGGTTGTTTTGTTGTCAAACGAGATCTATGTCATAAAATTAAACACGAGCGAAGCCGCGGGGAAAAGCTAGTTATAAATAAAGACGAAAGTTTTTGTGTTTGTTTGTTACCTCTTCACGTTCAAATGGCTGTGGCGATTTAAATGATATCTGGTATGTAGGTAGGCTGATATCTTAGTTTAACACATAGGGTAGGTACTTTTTATTCCGAAAAATACGCGATTCCCGTAGGATTTGGTCAAAAATCTGATTTAGATGGCGCTGCTACGCATAAAATTGGACGCGGGTATCACCGCGGGCAGCAGCTAGTCATAGATAAAATAAACTAATAGATAGGCAATGTGGGCGTGAGCTCTCTGGTTATAACATTGACGAATCTGTACGTCTCTTTTGAAAACTGTCACTTTAACTTCGCGAATCCGTGCTTATTTTTACAAATACACTGCCAATCAAAAGACTCTGTTGGTACTATTGCGGGCGTGGTTCTTTGACGTGTAACCATGAAGAAGATGCGTGTAACTTACATGGTTCGCATACAATTTGTAGTTAACTGCATTTCTACTGGGGAGTAAAAACTCCCAGTTCCCAGCTCTGTGACTATTATGAAGAAATAGGCCAACGTCATGCTACGACCGTATCATGCGCTTTACAATTTTTGACTGTATAACTTTGTATTCAGGGAAATTTGAGGAACGTCAGCACAGATATTGTGAGTACGTTTACACATAGCTGATGTTATGAAGAATATCCCAGGCTAATTTTATTTTTGGAATTTCCATAAAACATAATAGGGAAAACCCGATTGAGCATGCAAAGCCAACCATCGAGACATCCTCTTATCAATAATAAATCACGGAGAAATAATATAATACGGCAATTAGATTTTACGTAACAAGCCATATTTAAGTGAAAGAAGTAGGCCCACAAGTTTTTGTGTATCATAACAACTATAATATAAAATGATTACTTTAGAAAAACCACTTCGTAATAATATTTATTAGATTCTATTATAGCTATATTACCACTAAATTATACTAATACTGGTATAATACGGTAATGCGGAGGCAGCCCCTCAAATCGCCAGCACTCCATTAGCGTCGCCGAGTAAATAAATACCCGCATACATACCACTATTCGGCGGTCGTCGACCCGCTACGGTATAACATAATTATACAAACTAGAATCTCGCGTAATCATTAATTTTTAACTTTTTAAGTCAAGTACACGATTACCTACATAGTATATTTTTTATCGTTATTTCTTTTCACAGCCGGGCCTTTTATTTCAATTATAACTTTCCAATATTTTTCAAACTAGCGAATTTAGTGTTATTACTTTTTTTAAATAATTATCGAGATTAATATCTATTTGAAAATGTATTTTTTGGGGCATTGAGTATTTTACTGATTTGCTCATATTCAGGACTTTAGTTAAGTCATCATGATTTTGATTTGCATTTTTCTAAAGTTTTTATAAAAAATACATAAAGTTGTAAGTGCGTAAGATTTGTTTGCCTTATTTTAGGATACGTTCATGTATTTTTTCTGTATTTTTCCAGCCATATAATAAATACTAAAATGTTTGTAAATTATTGATTTTTGTACCAGTATATTTTTTTCAAAGCAATACAGGTTGTAAAGTACATAGTTCAAATGTCAAACTTTTACCATAAATAGGTATCTAGAATGGCTGACGCACTAAAGAATGATTTGTATGAGAACGTGCGCGTCAAACTTTCACATAAAAATAACGGGTTTAGTGTTTTTTATTTATGAAAATATAAAGTACTTTTAATTACACGGGCAGTCTCGTTGTTTCCGTTAAAAAGAGGTGTTATAAGTTTGACGTGTGTACTTGTCAAGGAGCGTTCATTTGCAATGGTCAGCTACGTAATTGACAATTGCAAATGAAGATGCTTTTCAATATTGTGTCACTGGCCTTCAGTAGACATAAGGCTCTTCAATTACGTAGAGACATTGACAATTGCTAATAAAATAAAAAACCGGGCAAGTACGTGTCGGGCCACGTACAATGTAGCTTTGCTTGCCTGTAAATGAGCCCAATATAAAATTCTATCACATATTTTGTAAGTTGTCATCGAAGAAATTTTTCTTGGTAACTAGTAGAGTCTACTTAACCGTAATAGTTTTCATTGAAGGTTCATCATATGGACTACTACCATATTTTTTTTTTATTTCTAAACATAAGACTTTCGGAGATAGAGGGGGCCCCGGGGCACCGTGCAAAACGAAAAATGTCAATAATTCCGAAACGGATGTTGATGGATGTTTTTAAAAGACCTATCTAACGACACACAACATGGGGTCGGCGCGAAAAAAACAAATTAATTCTCACTTTTCCCATATAAAAATATTTTTCAAAATTTTGTTCCACCACTTTGTTAGCATTATTATTATTATGCGTATACATACATCTTTTACAATTACTGCTTTCTAGTATTAAACGTCTAGGTGCTAGACCGCAGACATACAGACGGACATGGCGAACTAAAAACGAAATAACAAAACCCATCCACTGGCTTGTGTCGACTTTGCATAACTTGAATATTTGATTTGGAGTGCAACACAGCGACGTCATTGAACTCCTAGCTCTAAAATTAAATGAAAAAAAAAACATTACAATGTGAGATTGTTTTTTTTTGACAAATATAATATATATGTAAGTCGTGTATATCTATGTAAGATGACCTTCTATATATAGACATTAACTTAAATTGTGGACAAGTAAATGACAATGGGTCTCATTATTATAACTAATGTTAATTGTATTAGCTATACAAAGAGCCGGGTATCGGTTGGTATTGTTGAAAATGAAATATAAGAAATTATAGAATTTTAAATTCTATTGTATTCGATTTTAACGGTTTTTAAGCGATGGAATCCTTACTAATATTATGAAGGCAAAAGTTTGTAATTCTAATGTATGAACGTGTGGAGGTGTTGATGTTTGTTACTCTTTCACGCAAAAACGGTATGATATATTTGCTTCAAATTTGGTACACGGGTAATTTATAACACGCATTTCATCCCGGTTAGCAGGCTGGGAACAGGGATAATAAGATTTCCCGGCTAAATTGCGGACATCATCAGCATGAACAGACTTCATAATGAAATAGCATGAACAGACTTCATAATGAAATAGCATGAACAGACTTTATAATGAAATAGCATGAACAGACTTCATAATGAAATATAAGTAGCTGAAGTGTCTGGTAAAATGACTGGCAAATAGGAAGGAGAAGACAAACACTTACTTCAAATAAGAGAATAGAGGTGAACGAAAAAGGAGATAACCTAACAAAGATTTTGTCTCCATAAAGACCACCTCACTATTGCAACCACACCTCAATTGCACAATTATTGTCTCGTTGAGATAAAACGACAATTATGCATACACGTTGGGAGTAAGCGCCCGTATAATCTGTCACCCGCATACCTAGTACGTGATAAATATACAATTACGCAAAAAAAAAATACTGCAAAATTACAAGAAAATCAGGGCACACTGTATAACGATAACAGTATAAGGAAAACCATTGGGCAGCCATTTAAAAACGCATTAGATCTCAAATTAGCGACTTTAGCATGTAATAGCCGCGCGCCGCGTGCAAACCTGTAAGACTGTCTCTGTCTAAATCAGGGGGCTTACCATAAACTTTAACAAAACCATGATGGTTTTCGCCCGTCTTGTTTCAAGCTTAAAATAATAATGTCCCAAATCGTACCATGAACTTTCAAAACAAGATTGTTTTAATCTTGCGTAGTGTTGTCAAAGAACGAATGATTTATCTATTCCCTGGCGATAGTGAGAGCGAGACACCGCTATATAATTCGTATAGCTACATCACTTTTACGCAGTGTTCCGATTTACTCTCGCGGCCTTCTTACGAAATATTAAATTATAAATTTAATTTAATAGATTATGTTTATATACACATAGTAACTTTTAAAAAAAGTTGACTATGTGTATAAAATATATGAAATACATTATATTATTAAATTTCAATAACAACAATTAAAAAAATTACATTTGGATTATAATTTACAAACGAAGCTGTGTACGCAAGCAAGATTCGGAACATTTTTTTAAGGTCTCAAAGAGACAGTCCGCGCGCGGCCACTCAAAACATCTCGGCACCGAGTTTAGTTTATTGAAAATTGTTTATAATATAAATAACTATGGCTAATTCCAAGTAAGTTCAACTTAATTATATGTGTGGACAATGTGTATATTACGTATGTTGTGAAACTGTAAATATGTTTGTTGAAAAATGCACGCCAAGGAATTATTTGTTTCTTGGATATTGTTCATAGTCAGCGATGTTAAGTGGTTTATATTTGAAGTGTTTTTTTGCAGCATAAGAACGCGTCGCGTTTCAATGAGGCAGCTCGATCTCCTGTGGGAATTCTTGAATTCGCATAGAGACATTGCGTTTGGCTTTAACCGGTCTTTACAGGCCAAAGAATATTCCTCCAGGAAATGGCAGGAAATCGCCGACCTTCTCAATGCCCAAGGAGATGGAGCACACAAAGACGGGAAAATGTGGTCCAAGGTAACTTTGTTAATATTTATCAGATGAGAGTGTATTCTTACAAACTTTCACGTTTATAATATTAGTAGGGTATGTTAATAAATACATATTTTATTACTTTTAGTACTGGGTGGATTTCAAGGCAAAATTAAAAAAAAGGAATGCTGCTGTACATTCATCCAGACGACGAACCGGAGGAGGGCCATCAACAGAGCCACCATTGTCTGTCATAGAGGATAAATTTTTATCAATTATGGGAGATGATTTTGGCCAAGGTGTTGCTGGAGTTCGTGTGGATCCATTTCCAGAGGTAAATAAATTGTTTTTACAAACATTTAAGTATATGTGAGTATAATAATATGAATAAAATCTAAAAGCCCTTTTATAATATTATTCCAATATTCCATATAAATATAGATACAAATAAACATTTTAAAAACCTATAAATAAAATAACGCTTTAAACTTACAACTATTTAACCTACTTTATAAATATAAAAATAAAAAGTAATTATGAAATATGGTCCTCCGAAATGCGCGCCAGACATCAACAAGGCGAGCAGAAATTTCTTTGAAAAGCCGGCGCGCCTCTTTCTTTACCCCAGGGCCACAAGGTCTGCACAGCAAAAGGCGCAAAAATATACGTCTCACCCAGGGCCTCATACTTGAGCCTATTGCTGACTTTTATAATAAGTAATTAGTACTTTGTAAAACAATCTTATTATAACATGCTTTATCTTTTTTAGGCATCCACTCCTACAATTGGGACACCAGCGTCACAGTCCATTTTGTTAATAGAGGATATTATAGAACCTTCTCTTGGACAAGTCCAATTGGAGGTTTTGGATGTTCAGGGAACATCTCACGGGAACATGGACACAGCTGGGAATGTGGATGTTCAAGAAGCCACATTGGTGAATCCATTGTTGGACGAGGGTCCAGCAGTAACAGTGGAGCCTGCCGGCTCCTCTGTTACTGCTGTATCACCATCCCCCCGACCGAGCCGACGCCGACGCCGCAGCCATGTCTTGATATCTCGGGAGGATGCTAGGCGTCTCCTCGTGCAGTCAGCTCAAGAAAGAACAAGGGCGGCTGTGCGTAGCAGTGATGCCATTGAAGGAGTGCAGCGAAGCATGGCACTTATTGCTAATAGTATTATGGCGATACAAGAGGATATCCACGATATTAAAAGGTAATGAAAACATAAACAATTTCTATCAAAATGTTTATTCAGTTACTACTAATGAAAAAATATCAACATGCCTTATGGAAAAAATAGTTAAATGTCTTGCGAAACAATACTAAAACAATTAAAAAATATATATTTTTTCAGGACTCTGTCTAACGCCTTTCCCAGAGCCGCTGAGTGAGAGCGTTCCTCATGGCCACACCCTGTTGAAGTGGTATGTTACCACCACGCCGGCCCTCAGTCACTGCAGTACTACTACGAGCAGAATAGATTGCCAATAATCGAGCTTCTTCTCCTCTTTCTTCTAAAGTTAGCTCTTCCGGAGGTAGCTTGGCTCCATTGCAAATATTATGTAATATAACACATGCATTAACAATAGAGCCAGCTACCGCTGGTTGATAGTGCAGCCTTCTGTGTAGTAGCAAGCAACGGAAGCGTGCTTTCAAAAGACCAATGGTGCGTTCGATGATGTTCCTGGCACGAACATGTAAATTGGTGTAATGTGCCTCTGGTGTATCCGGTGATGCATTCAAAATAGGCGTCATCATGTATCGCCTTAATGGATATCCAGAGTCACCTGTAAATAAAAGAATATTTTCATTATATTTTGTTATAAAGTTTTATACAAAATTTTATTTTTTTTCTTTATTCTAACCAAGCTTCTCTTATGAACTTACATAAATATTTAAATAATATAAGTCTGCTTTTAATCGAATCTGCATTTGATCCTCATACTTGAAAGACTCATTTAAATTTAAATATATATTATAATGTAAATTAATACTTACCAAGAAACCATACATTTTCATTGTTACTGAGTTCTTCCATGTAGTCTTTTAAAGGATGGCTAGACCATATGAAAGAGTCATGAGTTGCACCTCCATGACTAGCATCTACACTTATGATCTGCATATCGGCATCACAAATCTAGAAAAGAAAAAGACTGTTTAGCTATAGATCTATAAAATATTATTAAAGTTGGTATAATTATTTTTATATAAACTTACATTTAAGGAAATGTTGAAAGTATAATATTTAATTTTAAGGATAGACTAATATGTATAAAGACTGTTCTTAGCTCATAATGATTAATTCATAATTAATACATAGTACAATTATATAAGATTTTTGGAAATTAAATATGATTTTAATTTTATATTAGAATTTTGCCTTATATGCAAATGAATATATAAGTCATGCTTTTTTCTTTTTTCTTATGTGTCAGGAACACAGCAAATTTTTGAAAAGTACCTAGTTATTTATGGATAAACATGTGATATGTATTGCTGATTAATATTATCACTATTTTTTCCGAGTTTCTTACATACCGACTGAGCAATGACAATTCTTACTTACCAATTGTACATTTAAAGAATGGTAATCCTTTCTGCAAAAATATCTTTCTTCGTGTACATTAGGACGCACAATAGCAACATGAGTGCCATCAATGCATCCTAACACTCCCGGAATATTAAACTTATTGTAAAATCTAAAACAAAGAACATAATTTTTATGATTTGATGAATGTATTCAAAATATGTACATATTACAATTATATTTTTTGTACCTACTATTATTCAATTTTGACTGATAAATATAGAGTTACCTTGTTTTTATTTTGTTTTGCTCATTATTGTTCCTAGGGAAATGTATATATTTTTGTCTAAAATATGAAGTATTCAGACAGTTTGTTATTTCCTTTATAATGGTGGAGACAGTTTGCTGTGCCACAAAATGCCCCTGAATTTTTCCTGTAGGCCTTTGATAAGACCCTGTGGCAAAAAATGACAAAGCAGTAAGAACCTGGAAATAAGAAAATACATATTTATTTTAGTAGGTATACAAACAGATAACATAAAGTCAAACTTTATTATTATATTATTATTACTTAGTAGAATTTCTCTAGGGTTACCTTGGTCTCCACCGACAAGTCAGTAGCTTTTTGTGGAGTTTTAAGAAAGGGTCGAACCTCCTCACACAAATCACGAGCAAGATTTTTCGTCAATCGATACTCTTTAATAAATTGAGTATCAGTATAAATTACAAACGGATCACATTGATTCCGTAATCGTCTACGACGCTCCTTCGCTGCTTGTTTCGTCCTTACTTTATCTTCATGATCGTCTTCTTCTTCCAAGTATTCGAAGATCTCGTATTCATTGGCCATCTCGTATTTATTTGCAATGTTTTGCACTAACGTAACTAACACAGAACACAGCTAACACTCTAATGAAAGATTCAACACAGACACCAATGTTTTTTTGCCTAAAGTTAGAATTTACCTGGTTTTTTGTAATCTTGTGTTACAAAAAACGTTTGAAAAAATCATACTCAATATGAAAAAAGTTTTGTTTCCATCGCATCTGACCAACTTTTTCAAGATCGCTAAATTTGACATAAAAACAATATTGCTAACTATCAAATTGCAGTTCATAGTACGAAATTGAATGAACGATTTACTGTGACGTCATCAAAACTTCTAGGAAATGCAAGCTTAAAGTAATATTGTTTTAAGATTGTTTTGTAGGTGTCATGGTACGAATTTCGAAAATAATATTGAAGTAATACTGCTTTAAGACATTATGGTAAGCCCCCAGGATTATAAATGGAAATGTCGTAATACATAGATATTATAAGCGTGCAAAAAAGGCAGTTGTTAGAATTCTGTGTACAATATCTGCTAACTAACCTTAACTGACTTACCTGACAAGACAGGTGGAGGGTGTGTAGGTATGCCTTCGGCACTACGCTACAGGGGGAGAGGTTCTATTCCCGTTTGTGGGCAAACATTTATGTGTAGGGCATTTGTGTTTGTTTTCGAGTCGTGTTTTCTATGTCTCAATACAATCTATATTCGTTATCTGGTACCCATATAACACGAGCTGGGTGAACCTAGATTAAGTGTGAATTGTGGAGAATTAAGTAACCAAACCAATTTAAACCAATTTAATAAATACATTATTTATTATTTAAAACGATGTATAATGTTTATTATATAAATCTAGTACATTAGTCCTTTAAACCTCATTTATAATCCACTTATTAATAATGATACACTGACATAAATATGATTTTCCACGATGTGGGATTTTCCTGCGTAATCATGTCTGAGAAATGAGTTAGAACGAGATTAAGGGAATTGATAATTGAATATCTGATTAGAACTGGTAATATTATAACTAGAGGTACTAAGAAATGTTGTATTTATTTATAGTGTGTAGAGTCATAGATTTATTTATATATTATTATTGTTAAACAAAGTGGCTTCCCGCGCATGTCTATTTGTTGATCATATTTTTTCTTCCAAACAACATTTTCCATATAAAATTGAAATAAATATATTATAATGATTCTTGATTGAGAAAATTATGATTTTTTTGTGATGGACTTCCACATTATAATAATTTGACTTCCTTAGAAAGACAAGTCAGTGATCAGAATTCTAATTTGTTTTCTTAAATATATTTAGCAAAATACGAAGAAAAATATACATTTTGGGTCTGGTCTTCTTGCAAAGACGGAACAGGAGTGATGGCTTTTGGTCAAGACGTGGAATATGTTTAGAAAAGGTATCATGGGAAATGTAAAAATATTTATTTACAACAATCGATCAGAACGGACAGTGTTCCATAGAAATCTAGACTACGTTGTGTCTAAAGAAAATTTGAGGTACTTAAAAAGGAAATCAACGAAAAGGGAGAAAGAGAATGTAAAGGCAAATTATGTTTCTAAGGATGTACTTTTTTATATCAAGTAGGTATAGTGGAACGAACCCATCGAACGGGTTCATGGTTGACTTGTTTTGGCAAACATAAAAATTCTAGAGTTTTATAAGGATTATAGATTTCGGGGATCATTGACCGTACACGTGTTTCCTTATTCTAATTACTTATTATGTCGACTTTAGCATACCAAAATTGTTTTATTATTTGCCTAAATTTAAATTTATCAATACCTAGAGAATGTCATTGTATTTCTAATATTTTAGAAGTATAATTTACTCAGAAATCAGAATGTCCACCGTAGAACTAAAGTGACCGATATACAGCCAGTGTCTGAAACATTTTAATTTTAATTCCACATTAAGTCTTTACTTATATCAGATAAATTTGCAAAACAGGTATTATTTACTTTAGGAAGGTTATTAGGACCTTGTTAAAGAAGATTACAATAAATCGATTGAACTCAAGGAAATAACCATGTTTATAGATCGATATCAATGTCTAGAACACAATCAATGATAATGATTAATGATTGTATTCTAGGTAATCCCGTAATCCCATAATAGAATAAATCAAATATTATTTTTCTTGGCCGATTGCACGCCTCACAAAAAAATTAATTATCCTTTTTCTTTTTATGAGGCAACAACGAAGATATCTATAATTAAAATTTTCATTTTTAAGCTTGTATTTGTATGTACCTACATGCAATTACGTATACATATTTTTCATAACGTATATTTTTAACGCTAGACCAAGGCCTAGCGTTAAAAATATAACAAATATATAACAAATCTAAACAAGTTTCCATCAATTTAATAGCATTTTGTATGATTTGTAGATAAATTTATCTGATACATAAGCTAAATAAAACTTATAAATGTACCTATAAAACTAAATAATATTTAAAGAAATTAGGTTACTCAAAAAGTAAGCTAATAGAGACAGTAATTCATTGTTATTGGTGACATACCGGCCCCATAAGTGTGTAGTCGGTACATGGTCCATTCCATACCTTCACTCGTTGCATAAATATTGATATTATGACGCGTCATACTGGCCATAAACTTACCTGAAAAAAGGAAACATTATTTAAAAATGGAACATCGCAACATTCGCAACACATAAACAGGAATATGGCAACAAAACTTGCATAGTTGTTATCGCCCGGTAGCTACCGTGTTTCCGCCACGCGACAAACGCTTGTAAAAACGTAACATTTGATAAGCATTTTCAGTTATAAACCCGCCATCTTGTTATTATGTTACCTTCTATTTTGTAAATATACTTAAACTAATTTATAAATACGCAATTTGATGAACCAGTGGTTACCAACGCGGGGCATACCTCGCAAACCTTTTCCTCACGACCAGTCTGTTTTGTAAATTAAAGTCTGACTCTTGATAGATAACCAGTTACCTTCTTCCTGTCCTGTCGGTATAGCAGTCTCCATTTTCCTATATCTAGTGCTAGCTTATAGGGCTGAGCACACCGCATACAGCGCAGCACAGCGCGTTGCAGCGTATGGCGTTGTAATTTATGCAATATTATGAGAAAGGTTCATGCGTTTGGTGTGTCCATATTACAACGCCATACGCTGCAACGCGCTGCGCTGCGCCGCATGCGGTGTGCTCAGCCCTTTATCACCTCTCTTTATGATAATACGCCTGACTTTTACTTCACTTGATCTGTATTATTATATCTGATTGTAAGTAAGCCCTTTTGGACCTTCCTTTTCTACCTTCTATCTTTCCTTCTAAGATGTTTCTGAGAAATTTGTCGTGTCTTATAAGATGTCCTACCAGTTTCCCCCTTCTAGTATCTATTAGCTAGATAGGACAGATACCTATAATACTATAAATAATTAATATACTTATTATGATGTCACTATGTAAAAGACCGCTTTGTAAAACCTATTCTAACTATCTGATATATCAAAATACTATACAAAGTACCATCAATCAATGATTAAGTTACACAATACAATTAGAATTAATTTCCTTTCTTCAAACAATTGTAATACTTAACGGTCATTAGTTGTCATTGTGCCGATTCGTGAACGGACTTCCGTTGGCGCCGACCTGATGCGACTACACAAGTCCTCGACATTATTCAAATCGACCTATACGGTAATCGTATCTGGTTGGTGACAGTTGACTTCTTAAAAACTGATAACATCATCACCATTACTTTTTTCTGAATAACAGAATTGCTGATGTATTTTATTATAAGTAGTTGCAATAGAATAAAATTACAATGGGTATTTTTTTTTAAACCGGGAACAATAAATTTAAATAACAAAATTAACATTTTAGTGCTATTGATTTTGTAGAACGACAGATATTAAATAGAAACTTGTGATAACAAATAATATAAAGATAAATGATAACAAATACGTTCTCAAAAAAAATTCTTAAAGGAACACAAAAAAAAACGAATTCAGGACGTCCTTTTTAACAGTTAAAAAATAATACTGTCAACGAAATATATTATGTGCAGATTGCGTACTGAGCGATTTCTAAAGAAATTCGTTGTCAGTTTTAAGCAAAGCGTGCTAATGGGTGTAATTTAATACCAGTAATTAACAGGATGCGGGTTTTGGACATATGGGCGACACGACGGGTTTATGAACAGAATTATTGTACATGCGGTCATTTGGTGCATCTCTGTCATGCTCGTCAAGATAATACAGATAAGCTTTGTCAGTTACATCTGCTTATGATAAGATTGGTAGTACAAAGTTTTTACGTCGGAAATCACTCATTTTTTAGGTTGTAATGAAAGAAAAGTTATTTGCATAAAATTGAAAAATCGACGTGTAAATAAACGAAAGCAAGAATAATATAGAAGACAGTTACAAAATTAAACAAATACAAAAAATTATAACTCTATTTTACTTAGTCTCTATATATATACATATATATAGATATATTTCAAATTAAAAAATAACAGCTCTTACTTAGATTATTCAAAAGTATATTATTTTAGAATACATAAATAATAAAAAAAATATATATGGACAATTCATACAGATTGTGCTAGCCCCAAAGTAAGTTCGAAACTTGTCTTATGAGATACTAACTCAACGATATTATATTTTATAACAAATACATATATTATAGATAAACATCCAAGACCCGAGGCCAATCAGAAAAAGTTCGTTTTTCATCATGACCCGACCATGGCGGTCTAGCGTGGTAACCATTACGCCACGGAGGTCGTCAATTATTATTACATACGAAAAATCGTTAAGTGCTCCGATAAACTCCGATTTAAAAAAAACAAACGTATGTGGTTCGTATCTTCTTAGTTCAAGCTGATAGAGCAAACTGGCCAGTACCTTCATAAATAATAAAAAATCTGTAGCGGCCATTACCATGTATATTTTTCATCTTTGATTATACAACAGCGGGACTTTTGAATTTTTAATAAAATCAGAACCACATCGAAGGGCAAACGAATGAATATCAATTTTCGAATTGAAAATATCGAACTAATCTCAAAATTGAGTCTCATGAGAGATCCGTTTCGCTAATGACCTTGACCGTTGATTTTTGAAACTACATAACAACAGATTACTCAACTTAAACTAAATAAAAAAATGATAACATACGTTATCATTGTTTTGACAACCCCTGCAAGCGTAATTAGTTTGTTGATAAGTTATTTTTACTCAACAATCGAATGACCACCTGCATACAATGATCGATTGATCGCTTATGTAATTATACGACACAGTCCCATGTACATTATGTAGTGTGTGGACTTGTTAAAGTATGACAGTATATAATTTGTTAACTATGTCAAAATCTTGTTTAGTAGTTAGTAGTCAGTCAATGAAATCGGTATTTTTAATTTTATCGGTACTGATTTATTTTTTATTTATTTTATATAAGTGTAACGCAACATTAGTATTGATACGACACTCCGCAGATCTTTTCATACTTACATGTATTTTTTTTTGTAAAAATTGAAAAATATATATATGTCAAGTACTTTTTTGTCCATCAGATAGACAAAAATGGCCGTAACCGGTTTTCTTTCGCCATTTCTTTTAACGGTGGTAATTTAAAAAAGAAAAACTTTTTTTTAGATTCGTGTGGTTTTGTGTTGCAAAATGTTTTCAAACACAAATCCCACTAACTAATATTAAAAAGGCGAAAGTTTGTGTGTACGTTTGTTACTTCTTCACGCTCAAATGGCTGGGCCAATTTATAATATATATTTTGTATGTAGATGGCTGATACCTTGGATTAACACATAGGGTACTTTTATCCCGAAAAATACGCGATTCCAGTAGGATTGATGGATGGCGCTATAAAAGTTAGATGGCACTGTTGTGCACTGTGCATAAAATTAAAAACGTATGGCAAAAATATAATGTATATGTATAGGTATAATAAAACGCGGGTAACACCGCGGGCAGCTGCTAATGTATGTATCATACAATGCTATTCACGAGTTAAAAACCATTTCAACGCCTTTCAACAAAGTGGCGATGAACTATGTCGTAACGTGAATTTTACATTGCAACAAATTTACGGAGCCACTGCGTTTTTGCTGCATAACGTAATATTATAATAAACCTTCTGTAGAACAACCAGTTGTTACAGACCTATGTGCGTTAAGAACAAGTATCGTACAATGGCTCTTACTTGCTGGGTGACCTAACAAATTACCCTGGAATTTATAACGAAACTGATCGCGCAAAATTTCTCCGTCATAATTTGCTGATGTTAAATGTTTTGCAAGTGAACTGAAATAGCTGACACAGGCGCACCTAAAAGGTCTTACTCAAAACAGTGTAAACAGCTGACTTGAAGTTTGTAATTTGTATTTCTAACGCTATTGAGTAGTGACCCAATTAATATAACGCAATTAATTTTTTAGGATTCCGTTCCTAAAAGGTTGCCGTGCGTGCTTTCTGTTTCAAACTGATTCGCCTTTTATTTTTGTAGTTACGAAACAGCTAAAAAAATTCTTCTTTCGTAACCAGTTACGAGATTTTGGTTATGAAAATTGAATAATCCAATATTGGTGTTAATAAATTATAACAAAAAATAATTCACCGTATAAGCAGCAAATAAATTTACGACTCGCCTGTTAGTTAAATATAAGAAAAAAATTATATCCGTAAATGATAAACAAATATGCTTAGTGTTATATTTTTTTACTGTATATTTGTATGTGTAAATTACATATAAGACTGTATCAATTTTTTAACACTTTTGTCATGAAATGTCATCGTACCTGTAGGAATAACCGACATAATTATAGCGAGTTTACGTGAACAAAACCATCTGACACGAGGGGACTGCTCCCATAAATTTTATGGCGCTTTTAAACGTATGAGAACATGAACAGATTGAGCAGCGAATTTCGAATGTTCCAGGAATTTTCATGCACCACAATTTGTTTTTATTCTATGTTGTTCTAAACTTTAACAAAATAAAACTCTTGTCGAGTCAGTGTGTCGAAAATGTCGGAATAAAGGTTCCGTGCTTATTCTACAACATATAACTTATTTGAGTATTTGAGAATGTAACGTTTAGTATATTTTTTTGGCAGACAAACAAGCAAGTGCACAAGCACACCATTTCATACAGTAGACAAACAAGCAAGCCACCCGATGAAAAGTGGTCCCCGCCGCCTATGGACATTAGTAACACCAGGGGCGCTACCAATGCGTTGTCCACCAAGAAGGTTGGCGGAAAGGAAGGAGGAAGGGAAGGGATAGAAGGGGGAAAGAGGGAATAGGGAAGGAGTTGGCCTTCCGGATCTCTCACTCACCGAACGAAACGCATTGCTGCTTCACGTCGATATTCTGTAAGAGGGTGGTACTTCCCCGGTCGAGCTAGCCCATTTCATAATAATTGCTCTACCACTCCAAAACCATGGAAAAGTGTCACTGCCAAGTTATTGCAGCCTATGATGTCGATGATTTCTGACGCTACTAATGCGTTCCCCGCTATTAGTAAGGTAATAGGGAGAAAATGAATAAAAAAATAAAATAATAATAATTAAAAGTTGTACTTCTAGGATCTTTCTATACTCCCTAGACTAGACTCACTAAATAAAATGCATTACTGCTTCATCTCTATAATTCTGCGAGAAGGTGTTACTTTGGTCACCGGTTCGGCTAGCCCATTCCAAACATGCTCTACCAATTTAAAAAGTTTTTGTTGTTATAGTATCATATTATTATCGTTCGTTCGAATATTATCTATCCATACTTCGATACTAATATTATAAATGGAAAAGTGTGTGCCTGTTTGTTTGTCCGTCTTTCACGGCAAAACGGAGCGACGAATTGACGTGATTTTTTAAGTGGAGATAGTTGAAGAGTGACATAGACTACTTTTTGTCTCTTTCTAACCCCCCACTTCCCTAAAATGGGGGGTGGAAGTTTGAATTGAGCATTCCGCAATTTTCAAGGTAGAAAGCTAAAAATTGGTATGCGGACTATTTGTGACTAGCGAAAAATACGTGTTATCCCGAATTTAACGCGAGCGAAGCCACGGGCAAAAGCTAGTTTCATATAAAAATATATTTGTGACGTCAAAAGAACAGTCTTCGGAAATCACCAAGCTTGAAGCCCCCTGATTGGTCAGAGGAAACTCATTACTCCGGAGACCTCAAGATAGCTATACCTACTTGGGACAGTTACGGGGAAACCCATACAAAACATGTTAAGGGAATTCATGTGTAAAATTAGCATATTATTACGTCGTTGTTTATTTCTGTGGACTTGCGTATTCTTAGTATTTTAGGGGAACTAAAATTGTAAGTAAATATTCAGTTAACTCAATAAAATAAAAAGATAAGTGTAGTTGAATATACTCGTACTAAACATGTGGGTTTGAAGTAATTTCACGAAAAGTACTACTATGGGAACGGAACAAATTTTCAAAATTTGACTTTTTTTACTTAAAACTATGAAAATGGACCAAATATTTGTTTGACTATAACTTTACAAATTCTTACTGATTTGAAAAAAATGGAACGAAATAAAAAAAGCATACAATATATTCTTGAATGAATCATTATAACGCCATTTAGTTTTAAACTAAGCAAAGTTTGTACAGTACTCTGTGCATGTAGGTACTACGTATGCTACATAGCTGATGAATATACATAAATACTTTTTTATTATCATTATTATATAAACAATTGAGAAAAAAATCAATTTCACTTGTTCGGGTGTGGGTGACGCATGGCGATTCCAATAAATTAACTCAAAAACCAGTTTAGGTATGCGTGAAAGACTTGACAGTATAAAATATTGTGTTTACAGAATTTCTAATTCATTCCAGATCACCGATATTACTTTTTTAAACTTTTATTTTTATTCCTTTTCTCTTTCACCGGTAGCAAAACCACTTATTTTGTTAAAAAAAATATATCTTAATCAAAAGTAGAACATTGGATTGTATTTTGCACAAAGAATCACGACCAAATCGAACTGTCATAAGAAAACTCGATGATCAGCGGGTCTACTCTTGTAATAAAAACTGGACTCAATCTCAATCGTTGTCTGATCATTCCACATTTTGTATGAGCGAGATAGCACTTATAGAAACTTTATTTTGACAGAGAACAGATCCGGATTAACAAAAAGATAAAAATGTATTTGATCGAAGTCTTTTAAGAAAGTAAGTAGATAATTTACTCGTCTAAACATTGTTAGTAAGTAGAATTTTGAGTCTTTTTGTAATTCATATTATAACGCCACTTTTGTTTTTAAAATCTCCAGTAAAACAAGGAATAATTTATATGCCCGATCAAAATTAGTTCAAGAATAGCCTTTTAATTAGCGTTTATGTTATTTTCTTCATTATACTGATACCATACTGTGTTATATCATCGGTATACTCAAAAATATTATATAAATAAAGCCGAGGGCATCGGCTAGTTGTAAATAAAGCCAGTCCGGTCCGGAGCAAGTGGCCAAGTGGTCCAGTGTGTAACGGTACGCGACGGAACTCGGCGGAATGCAGGCGGCAACAGGTGGCGAGTCGACTCACTGCGACCAGTCGTACATGTGTTTGCTTGTTGATTTTGATTGATTTGATGTGAAAAATACATTATAAATTATGCAAATAATGTGACTCTATCTTCATTTAAATATCTTGTGTTCACTGAATTACTATTGACTGGAAAGATTTTATGTTTTTGTATGACCTCTATAGTGTATCCTGGAATGTTTAAAACTTACAGTTTGATCTAGTAACTGCAACAATATGGTTTTATAACGTCACACAACATCTGCCGAGCCTGCTAACTGTGCTGCAAGTATATTACTTGCATAAAAGGCTGGCTTCCATTAACTGGGTAATTTAAGCGGTCGCAACGTGACTATTCAGAAAAACAGACGTTTTTCTTGATATTCTTCGGGTGCATCTCAGTAGTACCCCATACTTATTAGTAGGTACTGGGATGCACCCCATTCTTTCCAAGACCGTCTACACATGTCATGTACGCGGGTTGGCATGGCGTTTCGTGCTACATTGAGCAGACCCCTTATTCTCGTAAGAACAGGGGGCTGATTCTCGTAACAAAAACCGATTATTTCTATTCAAATTCTATCGCTGTCTCACTCATACAAAATAGGAATTGAACGGGACAGCGAGTGTGTTTGAATCGAAATAGAATCGGTTTTTGTTACGAGAATCAGCCCCCTGTTCTTCATCACAATGAAATGATTGCAACTCTGCTTATGGGTAATGAAACAAGACGTAAACTACGAATTCGCCCTTTCGGGTCAAGGTTTTACGGTAATAACACGAATCAACCATGTACTTTTCTGAAAAGAACAAGTTAATTTGTTGGTAGCTATTAATATTATCACAAGGAAAACAAGAGAACAGTTGTTGCACTACTCTGATATTTATGAATTTATGCTGTCAAAAATATAAATTACTAGCTGTTACCCGCGGCTCCGCCCGCGTGGTCGAGGGAAAATGTGAATATTTTCTCCCATGGGAATCTCTTTATCCCATGGGAAAAAGTAGCCTTATGTCACTCTCCAGACTTTAAATTATCTCCGTTAAAAAATTATGAAAAAATAATGTTTTACTTTTTTTCCCGTGGGAATGAGATGGTTTTCCGTAATAAAGTAGCCTATGTCACTCTCCAGACCTTAAACTATATCCAATAAAAAATTCATATCAATCCGTTCATTACTTTCGACGTGAAGGGAGGACAAACAAACAAACCAACAAACAAACAAACAAACACACTTTCACATTTATAATATAAGTATGGATCTATCGCAAAAAAATCCACAGTAGTTGCACATTAAAATCAATTGGCTATTCTTTTCTTATCATATTTATCAATAGTTGTAAATAATACTTTCCACTTACATAACGTAATACAACAGGACAATCTTGTCGAGTATTTATTGCTTCGCGGAAATTAAATATTATGTACATTACGTGGACCAGTGGACGATTGTACGCAGATAATGGGTATTTTATTAATTGCACACATTCAATTATTGAACAGAATATTTTGCTTATCCTTTGGAAACTGCATTATTGCATGTTCCGCCGCTTGGGGAAGCGACGAGAGCCTGTCAACTTTTCCTACAGGTTACACCGGTCCCTGATAAGTTCCAGTTAGCATATCTATTGGATATTTTATTAATTTTAGGACTTCTTTCTTTGGGATTAGAGAATACTTTTACACTATCCTTCCTTTTTAGATAATTTGCCTCTTTAATTAAGTAAAAAATAAGATTCTTATGCTTAAGCAAGTATCCACATGGTTAATGTAAGAACAGGTTGATTGACACTTCCTGTTTTCTTATAAGTACAATATTTTAAAACGACCTTTTGTAATAAGAGTGCTGCTCATTTGCATAAAACAATTGTGTAAGTCTTGTAGTGTTATTATTTAACATAATATAACCGTTTATTTGCCAAGGTTCTCTATTACTTAATACATTTTGCGGTACTTTCAAAACTACCGCAAAATATGAGAAACGGATGAATGTTAAAGTTTAATTTGCTCTGAAATTTCGTGAAACATCATCACAGACTAATTTTCCTTATCTGCCGACAATGAATCGTCTTTCCTTAAAGAAATCAAGCGAATCCGGGCCAAACACTGTCGATTGGTTTTCGAAAAAACGCCTTTGTTGATTCTGACATTAAGACTCTACTTCAATGCTTAGATCTCAAAGTAACAATAAGATCAAAAACGTGAGTCTGCAGCAAAACGCTATTTTAATTTAATAGAATATAGAGGAGTCGTTGAACTGAACATATCGGTGGGCAATCGGCAAGTGGCCGAACTTTTTTGGGCTGACTGTTTACCGCTATCTCGCGTTGCCATGTAGCAAGTAATTGATCAACTGCTTTCCAACAGAAAGGTCAATGAATGAGCAACAACCAAAGTTAATGTTTTCGTTAAGGCTACATACAAATTGCTCTAAAGTAAATGCATCTTTAACAGATTTATTGCGATCCAGTGAAGCGATCACGGCTTACAATGTGTCGTTTCCCTTTATACGTTTGCGAATGTCGAAATTAAAACATTCCACCTTGTGACAACACGTTTTAAAAGGTAAATGAAAGGCAACCGATAAAGACGAAATGTTCCAGCTTCCGAACTTGGAGACATTGACATCTATTTAAAACCAAGGAAAACATACATGGGTGTACAGAAATTAAATATGTCCATAAAAGTAAAATTGGTAATGTTGATATATATGGTTTTTATCAAATTACTAGTAAATATCATCCTCGAAAATAGTAACAGTGTAAAACGTTTTATTTCGTTCGAAGCAAAATACCTCTCCAAGAAGATTTTATTTATTCCATTTAAAAGAGGAGATGTTAGAGAGGTAGGGCACAGCGGATAATCCGCTCAAATCGGAGAAGCCCGTCTGGGGAAGGACCTCCACATTACAGAAGATCGTAGCCAAAGAACATTGGTCTAGTCTAGGCCATGTTGTGTTCCTACGGTGAGTAAGATCTCCAGAGCTCCACTTTGGAGACCCCCCAAGCTTGGAGATTTGGCAACGCGTGAGTGATACCCCCGATTGCAAGCGTCTATAGGCTACGGTGATGCTTACCATCAGGCGGGCCGTTTTTGATTGCCAACTTTGTGGCATAAAAAAATTATTAAAAACTGACAACAAAGCCCGGACTGGTTCGCATATGCAACGGTGATTGCTTGGTGGGTGATCCGCTAATTCGTTTATTCACCTCCATTTCACCAGTATCATAATAACAATGATACTTGACCACTCCCGTTGCTTTCCATCGGAGTTTTCACCACATCTGACACACGCCAAAGGATCTTTGTGTAAAATTTCATGCCAAGACTGACAAAGCGATTTTAGCCTATTGTTCAGTTTCTTCTTTTGTATATAAGAAGATTATAAAAAAAAATATTACATCGTAAGTTCGTTCACCGTCGTTCATGAGAGCGGTCTCGGTCGAATGCCTCTAAACGTTAATAAGCCACGCACGATATTAAGCGAATCTTTGGATAACGCACCCAAGACTGAGTGAAAGACGTATACGTTACAATGAACATACTATACTAACAGTTTATTGTATAATTTGCTGTAAAAAATAAATATTTATCCAGTTATTTTATCATGTAAGAAGTACAAAGTCAAATTTCTGAGATATTTTGGCAATGAGGATAGTTAAATGACATAATGTTATTACTAATAAAAGAAATTAAGGTCAGCCGAGGGAATAATTTTCATACTTCTGTTGTCTATGATCTAAGTTCTGTTGCTATTTTTTTGAATCAGAACAATACCTACATTTTATTTGGTTGTTCTCTATGTGAAAATTTCAATACTGGTAAGTATAAATAAATGTACTTTATCATACAAAAATAATCAAAGGATTTCTAGAACTTAGATAAACCTGATTATGTTAGTATTTCGGGAATCCATGTGAAGCCACGTCAGGCCCGTAAATTAATAAATAACCATTATGCCAAAAACGAAACAGGTCATGAAAATTTAAAGAAAGTACCTATTAGTACAGTAACACCAACGACCAACCAAAAAAATGAGATAAAAAATACACGGCACAGATAACATCATCCCATAGACGAATGAAGTGAGGTAACGGCTTCGTGTGCTGGTTACTTGGCCAGCCAAAAAGTGCGCCAACACCCGGAACGTGGGACCTTATAGAGTCTGCGCGGTCTCCCACGGCAATAATGGTTCTTATAAGTAATTATACCGTTCCATAGTTTGTACAGAGATTTTAATTTTCATTCAACAGAACGGAACTTCGGTTATTAATTTGTTTTGGAAAATTGACAGGTTTAATGGCTTACTATTCGATTTTATTGTGGTGTGTGATGACTTTATTTTACCAAACTAGTGACTGGTTTTAAAATGTGATGTGACGTAACTAGAACGTAATTAATTAAACAATAATTCAAGGGGAATGTTTTTTTGTAATATACACACAAGGATTTTTCAAAACCACGGGAAAGCGGGATAGACGCAAATGAAGATTTTCGCTAGTTAAAATAAATAAATAATATTCTTGTCACAAATTATAATTTTTTCATGCTCGATGGTTACATGATTACCGTGTTTATAAAAAAATAAAAGTACAAACAAAAAACAATCAAGTTATTGTTTTAGTTCAGATTTGTTTGACATTCATTTGCGTGGCTTCTGTTCTGTTGAAACTTTTCATTTTTATTGTTCACAGAAAATAATTTGAACCACATTCAAACTACGAGGGTTGCAAAGTTTTAACAAAAAATTGGCACAACACAAACATGCGAAAGGGAAGTGTTTAAGTTCTAATCCTATTTATTATAAGAGTAATATTTGTTTGTTATCCCTACACTCCCGCATAACCAAGTGTAGGCTACACTTGGTTATGCGGGAACTCGACACAAAACGTCAGTAAGAAAAAATAAAAATAAAATATAATTCTACTAAGCACTCCTTTTGGAGTGGTAGAGCAATTATTATGAAATGGGCTAGCTCGACCGGGGAAGTACCACTCTCTAACAGAATATCGACGTGAAGCAGCAATGCGTTTCGTTCGGTGAGTGAAAGATCCGGAAGCCCAACTACTTCCCTATCCCGTCTTTCCCTATTCCCTCCTTCTTTCCCTTGCCGTCCTCCTTCCTTTGCTCCAACTTCCTTGGTGGACAACGCATTGGTAGCGCCCCTCGTGTTACTTATGTCCATAGGCGGCGGTGACCCTTTTCCATCAGGGGGTCTGCTTGCTTGTTTGTCTACTGAATGACATAAAATAAAAAAAACACGTACAACTCAGTCGGCAAGCTGTATTGTTAGCCGTGCTACACAGTTTTCAGAACTAAATTCGATCTAGCGAGCTACATTAGGGCTCAAGCTAGAAACATACAATAAGTAATATATTTTATTGTGGTCACCGTCGTCGAAATCCATGAGGAGGGCTCTATGCAGCCGATCATAATCATATTTTGTATCTATATTGTTAGGGGGTACCTTAAGAGATATAAGAATCAACCGTTCAGAATGTTTAATAATAAATACAACTTTAATTTCATATTATTTTTGTATGCAAAAATGTTTTAAACATGAATATTTATCCTTATCACATCACAGGTGTAAAGGTGATTTAGATAATGTATTAAAATTACTGCGGCCTTCGGATTGTAACTCTACTTTCGTATTTGAAAACACCGGAATAGACGCGATTAACTAACCGGTCGTAAACCGTTTTCGACATTTCAATTGTTTTGTGTGTCGAAAAAAATGATTGAGAGAAAAATGCGAAGTGACGTTTGATTGATGAAAATATTAACCCTAAATGGCATCTTATGATCAAAAAGTACGCCTTTATAGACATGTTCTTCAGTTATAAGGTAAGTTGCAAGAACACATTTTTAAAGTAATGATACATTAAATCTGAGGATATCTTTGTCAAGAAAGATATAGCTTGTGACATAATGTATCATTAACTTTAAAATATGTTGTGTAAAAGGTGATTTTATTTTATAGCGGAGCATCGTAGTTTTAAGAATTTAAAAAAAACAGATTATATTAAGTATATATAATATAATATAATATAGTATAGTTATAACTAGGTAGCATGGTAGACTTTAGTATGAAACAGGATTGTAATATAATTTTGTTCCAATATTTGAAAAAAAGGACGGTTTGCACTCCGGGAGTGCCGGCAGAAGTGAAAACTTTTAAACATCAACGTTGTGCATTTTTGAATATTTTGGAATGGTTAGGGAATCTTACACTTCGATCAGGCTACGGATCTGACGCGAGTTTAACATTTTTTACCCAGCCATCTAAAAAAAGTGCCAAGCGCCGCTAAAGAAGTTTTCACTTCGAAAAATTGATGCCGTTTTCGCGTGAAATAGGAACAAACATCCAACAATGTACAGGGGACGTAGTAAAATTATTGATCTTAGTGATACAGTTACATAAAGTGTTGTGTGTTCACATAAACACGGTTTCGATACACGTGCTTTAAACGCGCGTGCTGGAGATAAGTGTCCTACGAAATACGTAGTCCTTCAAAGAAGACATTACTAATTAGAATAAAGTTCAAAAATGGTTAGAATTCAATGAATAGTCAGACCTAATTTTCGGAATTTCGTTTCATGGTTTCTGTTTGCAAAAATACCGGTTCATAAGTTCCTGTTTAGAAGTGATAAGGAAAAGGGAGAATGGACAGTTAACGCAGTGCTGTTTTATGCCGATATTCCGTGAGATCTTCCCCAGTTTAGTTAGACTATTTCATAACCAGTCCAAAAATATGTAGTTAGCTACAATGAAATATCTTTACACGCATGGTAATTAAGTCGATGTTATACAGTCTTTTGAATTCACATGTATACTTATCATTGCACGTGAGTGTACCTTAGATAAAGTACACAGAAATAGTAACTTTGTTGCATATTTATAAATCTATCTATACATATTTATAGATAGGTTATTAATAGTTATATTATGTAGTGAAGCATTCGTTACGATACGGAACTAATTTGATTCATTTCTGTAAATATGCTGTACAATAAGGATTCTTAGTTCACGATTTGGAATATAAAGCCTCAGATACACTTGGGGACAAAATGTTTCCCGATATGAGGCGCAACAGTGACGCACAGAGTCCTACAACATGGCACGCAACTTTTACGTGACGCGGGACTGCGGGACGCGGGACTCGTGCATCTGTAAAGTAGGTTGTACTAAAAATGTAAGGGTTAAGTTTTACAAAGCCATCTCAAAATATACTCAGCTCTGCGGAGTTACGTTACGTCATCATGACGTCACATCAAATCAATTTTAATAGGTCAAACCTCAGCGGCATTTCCCACTTAAAGATTACAACTATTTTAACTTTAGACGGTATTTTGTGTAATGAAATTAATATTTTATACTTTTATTTTTTTTACTGGATTAGACTGGTTGCATGCTGCAACCTGACTATTGTATTCAAAAGAATAAAATAAGTTTATCAGGTTGTGAAACCCTTTGTGTTTACTTAGTGTATTTGTGGAGATAAGATGTTTCTGATCAACGTAGCTATGCGCCATGCGCCATAGAAGAGCATGGGTACGTCAGTGAATAAATAAATAAATAAATTTGCATTTATCAATAAATAACAATCATATAGAAAACACTATAACAGGACAATGTCATAGTGAATGGGTATGTTATGGTCACTGTCGTCCAAGAATGTTGCAATATAATGAAGCGGTGCATTCCGGTAGACTAGTTTATACGGTCAACTGGACCGGTTGCATTGCCATTCGAAATTGACCTTTATATCAATGGTAATAAGTATACGGAGGTGTTGCCGACTGCCCCAGATCTTTGGCAAAGCGATCGCGACACAGTTTAGCGTGCCTTTAACAGAATTATGTCATGCCGATACCCAGCGGCATACCGTGTTGTTCTACAACAATGAAAACGGTTGCTAAAAACTTTTCGTTTATATTTTTGTCATTATATAAAAGAGTTTCACAAAGTTTTACATTGTCAGATATATTTTTGTTTTATTTTTCTGACAGATTAACCCCTTTTTAGGGATCCGTAGTAAACTGCAAGGAACAAGGTCTGTCTGTCCGCGGTCTAGCGCCTAGACGCTTAATGCTAGAAAGCTGTAATTTGGTACGTATACACATATTAACAATACTAACAAAGTGCTGGTTTTTTTTTAATTTTGGGTGCCTCCCTTACATATAAAATGAAATGAATTTTTTTTTCGCACCTACCCCATATTGTGGGGTATCGTTAGATAGCCCAAAAAAGTCTCTTTAAAACATCGAGGGTGTGGATCATTTTTCGATACAATGATACGTTTTGGAATTATTTACATTTATCGTGTCAATTTTCGTTTGCACGATGGTCGGGGGACCATGGGATGGGGGGGCCCCCCCCTCTATCTCCGAAAGTCTTGTGTTTAGAAATTTGAAAAAAATATGGTAGTAGTCCATAAGCTGAACCTTCAATGAAAACTATTACGGTTAAGTAGGCTCTACTAGTTACCTACCGATATTCGACGAAATTTTTCTTTGATGAAAACGTACAAATGTCATAGTATATGTCATTGTACTCATCTGTAAGCAAGCAATGCGTATCCAATACGGAACCCTACATTGTGCGTGGCCCGACACGTACTTGCCCGGTTTTTTGTATGTAGTCAGGAAAATGTTACTGAATGTCCCGCCACTTGGAGAAGTGACGGAGGTCTGTCGGGCTCTCTTCTCTGGACAATGAGGGGCATACGGACTAAAAACCTGACTGTCTGCCAACAGTGCCAACTTCTTTGCCTTAACAGTATGGGAATTGATGATACGATACTTTCTTGACAGATTTACCCATAAGGACGAACGATTTCCCTATAAAATTCTGTTTCGGCTTCCAAAGTTTTACAATATAACTTACAGAGAACCTATAGCGGTTCTGTCTGGGTGCGACAGCATGCAGGCATTATAGATTGTGTTAAATTACATAATAATAATGACAAATAGTAAAATATAATATAAAAAAGAGAAATCAATGCAGTGAGTGGCCGTAAAGTCGGGAATTAACGCAGAATTAATGAGGACGGGCGGTCGATTACCAAATACTTAGCGGCTTGTAACGCAAACATTTGACTTTGTTGAATAATAAAATTTCAATAAAATAAATGGACATGTAATTAACTAAATTGGTGATGCAGTTGGATTTATGTTAAATCTTATGGATAATTAATTATCGTCGGTAAGTTGCTGAAATTCTCAATGTTTCTTCTATAGTTTGAAAGTGACAACCATAGTTTAATGTGTAATATTGATATATTTTTAGTTGCACAAGAGAAGAAGCGCTATTGCATCCTAACTTGTGGATTCCGAATTATTTAAATACTTTTTAAAGATTTTTTATATATTATACAGCGGGCAAACAAACAACTCAACCTGTTAGTCAAACCAAACCTGTGCGTTAACGCGTGATGAAGCAAATTCGATATTTTTCTGCGACGCGGAAATGCGCCGGACTTTTTGCGCGTCGAGTGCGTTACTGCATATAATTACATGGGTTCTATTTTCACAGACAATAAGTGCGTCATAGTGTCGTCTACGTTTTCTTGCAACTATGTAGAGCACTTTGTACATACTTATTCGGTCGCAGTTGTCGGCCTGCGAGTCTGTCGTAGGTCTGCGGGTCAGTCCTGGTCGTCTTCCAGTTTCAGGGTTCAGGTCCGTCCCGTATGTTGATCGATAGTCATCTCTCTGTATGTGTCATCCCTGTCATCATAATTATGTCTGTCAGTCTGTCAGTCATTAGTCGAAGGAGGCTGGACGCCGCGACAATACTTTAATATAATTTGATTGATATTGCATAATTTAACTGGAGTATTTAAAATGTATACCTGTCGCTTTTAACATTTGACATTTTAGTCTAGTAAAACAAGGACAACGGGTTTTGGGCCGGAGGAGAACCGCTTATACTTTAAAATTATTAGAAGTTGAACAATTATTTTTAAAGTTATGACATTAACGGCCAGTTTTAGAAAAGCATTTTAATCTTCACATTAAGCTATCGCTTTTTTCTTTAATTTGAAACTTTTAATGTCATTTTAACGTCATTAATGCTCTACCACCCTAATTATGTTCTCATAGCACTTTGACATGGATGATGGTCATTTTGATATTTTTATTGTTTAAAGCAAGACCTTGCCTTAATGTTGGTATTCCGTATCACTATACTTGACTTGAAAGTTCAATGATGTTGTTTAAACTAGTTAGTTGGTCATACCATACTCATACCTTATTGTGGTAACGAATGTAATATTGCAAGTTTTATATTCATATTCATATTCATTTATTCACGTAAAATGGTTTACAATGAAGTTCACACAGTAAGTGGTCAATATAGGTCTTGTATAAAATTGTAAAACCACCTTTTCAAGGTATGAGTGAAATTATTAACACTATTTTAAACAATTTTAACTGAACTAAAATATAAAAATAAGAACAAAATAATAACAAAAAGAATAAAAAAATAGCACAAAAACAAATTTTACAATTAAATTATTAATATTTATCATTATTATAATTTTTACACATATATAACAAAGTGATTTGCGATCAATTCATGTTTATTTCCTATCGGTTTATATTTGAAATCTACGGGGCAACCATGAAAGTGTCCAACCGTTAACCGTTAAGACATTACTAGTTAGAGGTTCAAAGGTTAGATTTCAACGAAACGTCAATCCGTATTTTTAAAATTTAGTTTCATGGTTTCAGAGAATTGTTTCTAGCTTTCATGACAAGTATTATAGAACGGAATATACGCTATCTTTTTAAACACAATAATATAACGATGATTGTAGAGAAAACATCGTAATTGATTAGCGGCGGGATTATTGCATGACCAGCCATATTTACTTCGTAACGATCACGTTCTAGCGTTTATGCATTCCTGGTCATTTTGCACGCATTGCGAAATCTATATTTTTAATGTCAATTCATCGATGATTGTTTTCGATTGCATTGTCATTAGCTAATGCATTTTTTTTTTAAATAAAATGTAATAAATTATAAAGTGAATTATTTTGTTAGGATCTGTTGCTTCATTACTTGCTGTAATGCGTTTTTTCTCCTATAAGCTCGTATTTGTCACAAATACAAAGAGAAGCGCTACTATTTATAATTTATATGATGATTATTCAGTAGATACCCATATTGTGTTTGTAGTCGGCATTCGCATTCATGCAATGCAAAAAAGTTTGAGCTGCAATTTGGGAAAAACGTAAGAAAATTTGAGATACGCGGGCCGTGCGAAACGAAACACCTTAAAGAAATAATATTTTATTTATTTAAATAACAATATAAATACAAAGGACACAAAAATTTATGGTTTAAGCAATCAACACCTATTTAAAATTATACAGAATTTTTAAATAAATATGAATATAGATTCATAGCCAATGCAAATAGACGAAACTAAACGACAGTTAACAATCAACATCCTAGTAGCGACCATAACCACGGTCACGGTCGTGGTCGCTTCTGCACGACTAAGAAAATACAAAGGTCGCGACTACCATACACATATTTTATGAATGGTGTTATCAACTTGCGTTTTATTCATTAAAAAGTGGTCAAGTATTTGTAGGTACTCTCCATTCCAAATGCGAATAGAAATAAGAAGAACAAAATGTCAAACTAATAATAAAAAATTAATAGGTACTTAGTGTTATAGTCACTTGGCAACACCATGTAATTTTGTTTTATTTTAATTTTCGTTGGTAGATTTTTTTACCATTAAAAGTTTAGACTAAATTCCAGTACTTGAGATGAGACTAATTAAATACAGGTATCAGCATAATTGACAGATTTTTAGATGGGAATTAGGTTCGACAAAATACGTTTTTTTTTTAGTGTAGCAGTCAAGTACGATATTGGTAGATTCCCAAAAAATACATGAGACAAAATGAATAAAGGGAATAGGTAGAAATAAGATTAGGTGAAATTAAATATAAATTTCCTTGACGATATCATTCTTGTAAATAAACGAGAGTAATTTAATAGGAGTGGTGGCTAGTTTTGGTAATTTTTAAATATTTTAAAGAAGTGGGCGTTGGTTGCCAAACTAATAATAACGGTATTCAAACGTCTATAATGGCGGAAACACACTACCGTGTCGGGGCCTGTCGTGTCGCGCCAGAAGCATATCGCGTTCATACATTTTATATGGTTAGGAGCACATTTGTAGGGCGTGTCGTGTCGTGACTCGCTCTGTCGTGGCGCGGACTGCTGGCCGCCGATTGCGCCACGGCGGTGGTGGGGGTTATGACGCGACACGACACGCCCTGCAAATGTGTTTCTATACCCGCGCGCGGCTCGTGGCGCGAACAAGTGGACGCTTTTTTTTTAAATTTATTTTTGCAGCGTGATAATGAGTTACTAGTTACTAGATTCCTGATAAATATACTTAAATACTTTTTTTTGTAAATAAATACCATTATACATTATAGAAAACACCCAGACAAAGGCAAACACTTCGAGCTTCTGTTCAGAAATGAAAGAAATAAACGTCTGGCGTTTATTTCGTTCATTTCTGAACAGAAGCGCGCCCCGACACGACACGTAAGTGTGCACACCCACCGTCACGACAGAGCGCGACACGACAGGCCCCGACACGGTAGTGTGTTTCCGCCATTATTTATTTGTGGATTCCTTAAATATTATAAAAGTTTGAGGTTAATTTGGTGTTTTAATATTTTAATAATATTTAAAAAATATATTATTTATTGCCTAGAACCAACAGGGCGAGTCCGAGTAGTGTGACCAAGTCGCTGTTATATATTTTTTTCTCTAAAAGAACAAAAAGTCGCTGTTATTTAAAAAAAAATGTTTTTAATACAACAAATGCCATAATAAATTTATATTAAATAAATTAAATAAACGTATTCATTATATTAAATTAAAAATACAATAATATTTTATTAAAGTAACAAACTAAAAAAAAAAATGTTAAAATTCTAGTAAGCCTTTCGATCACAAATAAATACTTAACGCCGATAAGTGATAATAATATGCTTGTCATAGCAGTAGATTGCAAGTGAACAGTGCAAGTTGGATTAGTTACTAGATGGCTCTTTGCAATACAACATAACCAAAACGTGTATTTCTTTTATTTCATTTCAATAATAGTGTAGCGTTAGCCTAATCAATCGCTCGATTACCAATAACATCCATGAATAAAACGTAGAAACTTTCACAAAAACAAACGAGGAATGCAGAAAAACTACAATACTAGTTCCAAGCTAGTTTTTAGACGTGCTATAATATGAAACTTGTTACAAAACATTGTTTTAAGAATCTTGGCTGAGGTTAATATTGACTCCACTTTGCCAAGTAAGCATAAGTGAATCCCCTAAGATCTGCTAAGACGTAAAATGGTTGTGTTAATGAGATCTTGTAACCGTAGCTTCTAAGATTAACCTTGTATACAACAATCACATATAAAGGAAAGGTCAATAGAAAAAACTTTTTACTGTTACACATTCTAAATGAAAATATTTGTTGTTTGATGTTATACTCACGCAGAACCTCAACAGATTTGGATATTTGACACACACATAGTGTCTGGGTTAGTACAGACATATTTTAGGGACTTTTCACATGGTTACGATTTCATTTAAGAATATGGTGTATATAGCTAGGTAGTATAATTTTTAATTTCGAAAATACAGCACTTACCATTGTACATTACAAATAACGTCTGTGAATAATACGGCGATCGACACTCAAGTATTTTATAATTCTTTTTCATTTTATAGTCCTAAAAATAAATGTTTGCCCGAGCGGGAATCGAACCCTTCTCATGCCGAAGGTTGGATCACTAACAACTCACTATCGAGTTGTTACATCAAGGTTATATCGAATAAGTCTAATGTTAGTATCGATTAGTTTATCAGTTTATGTGCAACTGCACAGTATTATTTAACAAGACAAGGTGACGCAAAGGTTTGTAATAGTTACCTTCGGTTTGTTGTTGTTTATATTGATTGTATATTTGTTCAAGTACGTCAATTATTTGTGTATAATTTGTTCGTCTGTTATTGTCATGGATGCTCAAATGTACGACAATTCCATTAAGAAAGTCTTTACAGCCAATAAGTGTTACACTACACGACATAATCACAATTAAAACGACATCATACACTTTGCTACATTTAGTCGTAAAGCGATGAAGCAAAAATATGACAGGATAATGGTGCACTCTTTATCTCAGCCACAAGAAAGCCACTGCAGGACATAGGCCTCCCCCAAAAATGTTTCCAGCGCGAAAGGTTGGCAGCAGGCTCCATCCAGCGGCTTCCTGCGACTTTCCTTAGGTTGTCTAACCACCTTGCCGGCCGTCTTATGAAATTGGTCGCTGTTTGTGTGTCGACAGTACGTTGTCGACACACGAACAGCGACGAATTCGTCTTACTTAAGGTATCCTTATTATGTCGTGTCGGATAATCAAAAAATATTCAATTTCTCTGATTAAGATTTTGTCTAAATTCGTGTAGTTTAATGTTTTAGACTTTACAATTGATTTCTTCGGTTAATTAAAAAAGTTTCATCTTAAACGATTCCTTTATGTGAAATCTTGGAATTTAAATTCCTAATACCAGGACTTTGTGCTGGAAATTCTGAATCAGCGTGTGAATCAGACAATCACGACTTTTGCCTTTAGTATACATACCAAACTCACATACGTTTACTTTGATTTACACTCTTTGTATTTATGTGAACTAGCTATCAGTATTCAAGTTATAAATACTGATCTTTTTATAGAATTACTTAAGTACGTTTTATATTTTTGATCTATAGTTAGATATACTTTACATAACTAGATTTAATATACTTACCTAGATTTGACCTTCTCTCTCACTCATCTAATAGCTAGATTTGACCTCTTTTTGTCGGCTACATCAGTCAGACAAATTATCTTAATCACTATGATTTGTTAAATTAATTTATAACAGATTGCTAATGAGGAACTTATCAGGAATCTGTAAAACCTAACTGCCTTTCTATTCTTAATTACGTTTCTAAAAAATAAATCTCAGTGGTTAATTCTTTAGTACTGCCCTGGATACATAATTCAGGATATTCCAGCTGTAAAAAGGGCCAGCGGGGCCGGCGTCGGGACGGATTAGGGACGGCACATTGCGTGTCCCATTTACCTTGTTGCCAGATGCACTTGTGTAGGAAGGGACTAGGGTTGCCACACAGAAATTGTCTTTTTTTTTTTTTATACCACAAAGGTGGTATAAAACAAGCCATGTCTATATTCTTTTATAGTTTCTGCAGAGTAGACTCTACACTGTAGAGTCTTGGTGATAGACTCTATGACGACATGAACCTACGAATCTCTTTTCATTTTGCATACCAAATTAATGGTTTTCCTATCCTAAGAGCTGCAGACATTTTATTCAATCCCGCTCAATTCCTAATTGGTATGAGTGAGACAGCTATTGAGATTGACATGAAATCTGAACGATTTTTGTACCGAGAATAGAGGGGCCAGATATGTTCCTTAATCAAGTTCTCTTTCCTTTCAAAGTTCTGCAAAAGAATCATTTTACTTATAATATCCATATAACGCTACTGCGTAGCTTATGGTGCGGAAACTTGGTACTAAATCGTATTAGTATTTATAGTACCAACACAACAATGTAGCATAACTACGACACTCCTGGTACCAATTACGGTCTATCTTCGTGTCAACTCGATCAAACATCAGTTATATGACTGCTATATCAATTTATCAAAGAAACGTCGCAATGTCCATTGTGCACAAATGGTGCAATTGTTTTCTTTGGTGTGACTAAATAAAGCTACTATTCGAATATGAATATTTATAAATAAATAAATATTCTTGGACACACAACGCCATCTAGTTCTAAACTAAGCAAAGTACAATGGATACTAGATTGCTGATAAATATACATAAATACTTTTTTTTTCTAAATAAATACTTATGACATAGAAAACAACCATACCAAGACAAACAGACATGTTCATGCACACAACTATTTGTCTTGCGCGGGATTCGAACCCGCGGCCCTTAGGACAAAGTGGCCATTGCTAGCCACTCGACCACCGGGTCTGTCATTTATTTTGCATAATTCTTTCTTCCTCTATCTCATTTCTAGAGGTTCGATTTTCGCTCGTGGCAAACTCTTATGTGATGGCATATGTGCTTATTCTCGAATCTCGAGTCTAGGTGTTGTCTATGTATTAGAAGTATATATTTACAATAATATGTACCTGTTCTGGCTGTTTAGATGTAGAAATTAAGAACTTTGACATGTCCAAAATTTCTAAATTCTGGCTTCACCTCCACATTTATGATTGAACGAATTAAATATTAAATGATTGTTTACTTTGACTTTAATCAAAGCCTTACTTCTTGGATATTACATTAGTACCTACATATGAATGTTTTTGTATTAATAATATTACATAGTAAACAAACATATTCCACGTTTGAAATGAGGATAATATTGAGGATGATGGACAAGGAAACAGAAAACCTGTTCTCAGTTTATTTTTAGTAATTACCTATGTTTGTTAGATATAAGCTTGAAACAGGAATTATATTATAGTCAAAAAAGCTACAAATAAGTGTCTTAGAAAACGATTAAAAAATTTTTTGGTGCATACTTTGTCGTCAATTTCGCACTAGAAACATTACATACACGTCAACCTGTAACAACATTACATACACGTCAACCTGTAACAACATTACAAATATTACAATGTTATTGTAAACGTTAAAAATTTGTGTTTTTTTATAGTAGGTACGAAAGTAATTACGAGTGGCTCTTATTTTTTTTTACTAATAGTACGCGCCAAAGTTTTGGCTCACAGATTAAAAGAAATAGAATTTTTTATTTCTTTTTATTCTTGTTTGAATGTTTACTTTTATTTATCGTAATTGTAACTTATGTCATTACCATTTTAAAAGAGCAAGTGATAAGTTTCTTGCCGGTTCTTCTTAGCACAAATCTGCCGTCTGAACTGGTGGTAGGGAAAAAAAAGTGACGATTCGAAAGTGCTTGTAATAGCCTATTTGAATAAAAATATTTTGATTGATTTGATTTGAGATGCTGCCCGAGGTGTAACCCGCGTTTAATTTTATGCATAGCAGTGCCATCTATATTAGCCTTTTGACCAAAGCCTACGGGAATCGCGTAGTTTTCGGGATAATGTGATTTAAAAGTAGATTATCATTATACACTGAGTATAAGTATGAATTTCGAACTTCGTTTTACGTATTAAATAATTTTCCAATGGCAACCCTACATAGTCGGGTGAAACGGGAATTGCGTTGGCGAACAATTGCAATGCAAGGACAAGGCAACACAGCAGGACAATTGTATAATTATTTGCTGCAAAAATAGATTCTGCAAAACTAGTTTTGCGAAATGTCGCCGTGACATTACCTAGGTGATATTTTAGCCAATCTAAAGCAGGATATGTGGACATTGCAGTATTAACTAAGCATATGGAGGGCTTAATTAATTACAGAGCAAATTGAATAAAATCTTATTATAATGTCAGATTAAAGTCTGTCTGACATTTCTTAAGCTATTTTTCCTTGATATTTATCTCATAGTTTGTGTAAAAACGATTGTAGTTTCATTTATTTAATCATATCTATTTTCTCGAACAAAACTAACATTTTTGAAATCGTTTATTCAGAGACTACATAGTTTTCTGTAAGCAACATTTTTTATCCCTTTTCTTCCTGTCTCTTATCTTTAAAAGCGGGAAACACATTATTAGCGACCCTAGGTGTGGGTAATGCTGAGGTTCAAAAGAAGCGGGTAAGCTCTTTCAATCAGGTGGCTATTCCGTTTGGTCTGACGAATAAAAAAATAAAAGCAAAATGACTACAGGGAAAAGTTCACGGCTTTTCCATTTTTCTTTGCTTTCATGTTTTTGTTCATATTTTGCACAACAAAACTGCCGACCGGTGGCTGTTTTTGTTTTCGCTGTCGGTCCTGTCGGTTCAAAAACAGCCAATGACCGATACTCTTACGATCTCGGGATTACTATACAATTACAATGATATTTATACAAAGAAAGCAGAAATGCTTTCTATGACGTCATCGATTTAGCCTATTCCACCCACGCGCCACGCCCAAACTGATCAAAGCAACGAAATTTGCATAAAATTAACCACATAGGGGATTTAATGAGAGATGCGTTGGTGAGATTTCGGTGGGAATTAGCTGTTTCGATTTAGGAGTTTCATCTGTCTAAGGCTCCATTTTATTTTATCTGTGCGCCGAAATGTCAGCTTATTCAGTTAGGTTTTCTTTTTATGTATTAAATTTGCCTTGCCGGATTCTGCTCTGTATCACTCCAAACATAAGGACCCATTTGGCATATTAAGATTTACATTACAGCCAGTTGACGAAACGCAATTTAATTTTAATTCTACATTAAGTCTCAAGCTATCATTTCTTTAGTTTGACAGTGACAGCTAAAAGTGAATGTCTCCTTAACTTTAAAAACACGTTTTAGAAACTTGTATTTGGTCAACATTCCAAATAGGTATATATTTTTCATCTCATAAATTAAACACATATTCACATTCAAGTATTCAAGTACATGAGCTTAAAATACAAATTGTGACCATCTATAAAAAGAAACTCGTTAGCAATTATCGATGACCATGTGTAACGTGGGTGAATTAATAAGCCGCTCCATTTACTGGACAATGCTGCGTTCCCGTTGTGAGGGGCGTGCACATAATTCAGTTATGTTATGATTCACTGAGCGGTCATACATGCTTTGCTAAGTGATGCGTCGTGCGTCCTGCGAGCGAGACTCTATGAAGACTAAAAAGAAATATAGCTTCTACATTATTTATTTATTTATTTATTCTTTGCCATTAAGCCAGTGTCAAGTAAGAAGCAGTATAACGCATTTTTGTAGGTATACGAAATTCATTCAAATTCCTGTTTTTTGACTTCAAGATCAACATTTTAGTCTATACAGTAGGTATACGCACAAATTGTCTGTTCTTCTTCGTATTTTTAGAGATGTTTCTTTGACAGTCTTAAAAAAATATTTTCTAAAAAAAAACGGCATAAACTTTAGCATGAAGGTATTGTTGTTTCGTGTAGTCTTATTTATTTAATTAGCTGTAAATATCAATAAAAATATTAACTTTATTTTTATATAAATATTAATTGATTTTATACAACGTCCTTGCGTGCTATTCGAGTCACTTTCCAAATGATTAAAATAAAATATTGTATTTCATACCTATCTAAGTAGGTAGGTACTTAATTTTTTTACAAAAATATAAAATAATAGTAAAAAAAATTTTTTTTTTACAAAAATTGTCTGTCATTAGTAAAAAATAGAGCCAATTCAGATTTAATACCTAATTGGAAATTTTCGAACCTTTTAAAAATCGGAAAAATAAATGCATAATTTTGCTATGATTCGTAGGATTAACATGAATATCCGAATAAGCGATTACAAAAATGTTTATTGTCAGTCATACGTAAATTTTTTAAACAAAAACTAAATGTACCTAATTCCCACAGATTTTAATCATTACACTTTATACAACGGTAAGGTTTAAGTGCAGTTAAACAGAAGTAATTCACGAGAAAGCTTTCTTTAAATAAGAGTCTGTTCAAGTTCCAGGTTTGTTTTATAAAAATGTTGAATCAAACATAAAAATCTGATTTTGCATAGATGTAGTTAAAAATCTTATATTCTTTCCTAGGCACGTTACATCAAGTCACCGTAGACTTTTTCTAAATGGACAACACAATAAATAAGTCACCAAAATATAAATTATTTCTTACTAGCATTTCCACGCGGCTTCGCTCGCGGTTAATTTAATGATAAAGATCTCGTATGGCGCAACTTGTGGCGCCATCTGTTGGCCGGCAATTGCGAATTGCAGGGCCATCTATAGTAAAAAAAGTATTTTCCCATTGGAATGACATACTTTCACGGGATAAAAAGTAGCCTATGTTGGGCTTTGTACCCCTAACAATATGTATACAAATTTTCATAATGATCAGCTGCTTAGTCAAGCCGTGAAGGAAAAACAAACAAATAAACTCACTTTCTCATTTATAATATTAGTATGAAGTATGATGAGCCATTCCTAGATTGACCCCTTTTAAAGAGTTCGAGAAAAATAGTTTTAGAAAAACCCGGGTATCATCTTTATGTCTCCTCACGTATCTATATAAAATCTCCATGCCTCCTCTATATTTAAAAAGTAAATAAAAAAAGAGTATAGATTAAAAAAATTAATCAAAATAACTAAAACTTTACAAGTAAATACTGTACTTCTAAGACTATTATGATTGCATCAATAGCAAATAGAAGCAAGGTACATAACACTTCCTTAAGTTTCTTTTATACAAAGCTAGCCCTGACCGGTACCTAAACTTCCTATGCGACTTATTGCCACTTCTAACTAGATATAGGGTGTTCGATACTGCATTCAATTAGTATTATAATACATCGTCCCAAACTAGTTTATTATACCTATTCATCATCCTCTCAGCCACAGGAAGTCTATCTGGACATAGGCTTCCCTCAAGCGTTTAAAGTATGACCGGTTGGAAGTGGCCTGCGTCCCAGCGGCTTCCTGCGACTTTCTTTAGGTCGTCTGACATTTCTAAATACGAAATCTATGGATATTAGTTACCGCCACCGATGAACATCAGCAATAGCAATGAATAAATTCTACGAAATTCACACAGCGAAGCTTGTTCCCAAAGTAAGCTAGGCTTACCGGCTTGTGGTATGGGATATCAGACAACAGATATATTATTTTTAATTAGAGAAAACACCCAAATCTCGCAAATTTTTTCCCCGTACAGGGATCCAACAGTAAAGGTAAAGATTTAAGAGAGGTAGGGCACAGCGGATAATCCGCTCAAATCGGAGCAGCCCGTCTGGGGAAGGACCTCCACCTTACAGAAGATCGTAGCCAAATAGCATTGGTCTCGGTCATGACCAGAGTTCCACTTTCTACAGGGTTGGCAACGCCAAACTGTTACCCCCGGTATTGCAAGCGTCCATAGGCTACGGTGACTGCTCACCAGGCGAGCGTATGCTTGTTTGCCACCTTAGTGGTATAAAAAAGGTAGGATCACTACCAACGCTCTACCGCGGCACCGGGATGTCAATACTTACTGAGATTTCCCTATTCAAGGCGATACTTGTGACCATTGAATGATCGGTAAGCAAGCAAGGATGCCCACTCGTGTAATTCCGTTTGATGAATAGGTATCGGTCACGCCGGATATAAGCAATAACGACAATGACCGACACGACACGCTTAAGGGAGGCACGTTCAACACTCACAGTTAACCTAGTCATAGAGGTATAACTGAATATTTCCTACTCCATGTAACGTTTGTGATTAAATTCATTGGTAGTTCTATTCTAATATCGTTGCAGTTATGTCCCCATAGACTTTATCAATAAGCTTCACCGTTTATTATCAATTTGGTGCCACTGGTGGAAATGGACAGTGGAACTGGTGGAAATTGTATAAATCCAGAACGCATTGACACCTTTCATTCGTATTTCCATTTGTGTAACAACAATGCGTTTTTTTTGGAAAGAGGAACAGTATGGAAGGAATGGAAATATACTCTTAAAATACATGATATTACAAGCTTACAGCTTAAATCCTCCTCCAGTCATCCTACACTGAGTTTGGCCTATAGTGTACCTCGTGCGCATTCTAATCCATTGAGAAATAAGCCTATTCATGATTTTGACCAGTTTTCGGTTGATATTAAATTGTAATGTCTTGTGGGCCTGTAATTTTTACCCGACTGCAAAGAAGGGTTATGTTTTTCACGCGTATCTTGTTTGTAATATTCTTTATTACCTCATATCTCCAGAACCGCTGAACGAATCTACATAATTGAGGTATCGTTAGATTTGTCTAGGTGACATGCCTCCGACTGTGTGTTATGTATTATATGTTGCGATTTGTTTCGCTAGCTTTATGTAATTATTGAATTTTTATCTTGTTTCTGCCTTTTCAGATGATTTTCATAGTTGCCTTTTACGCAGGCGGGTTTTTTGTTTTTTTATTTTTATTTTATCACCGATTTTCTTTTAAAAAACACTTTTAAGACAAAATTATTTTAAAGAAATCCTATTAAATAATTTCAATAATTAAATATAGTAAAAATGCATAGGTACTGTATAATCTAAAAAATAATAATAAAATTTGTGTAACAAGTTCCAATTTCCAATATTATGAATTCAATGTTGATTTCCTCGAAATAAATAGAGATATTTACTTACTAGTCTTTAGCAATACATCAGATGATTGAAAGTGCTCCATTAAATCAATGGCAAGGAAACATTTGATGCCGGTGGATATAAAACGAGTTATGTAGACTTAACTTTCTACCGAAACAGCCATTTCGCGTGGTAGGTAGTTACTAGCGAACAAACGTAACTAAACGATCACACGGCTAAGTCGATAAGAAGCACGTGGTTATACACATTACTAATTCTGATTTGACGGTAAGTACTACGTTAGGTAAACTTTACTAAGACCTAACACATACCAGAAGTTACACAGAAAAAGTTGTTGGAGTGCGTAACAAAGATTATGTACAAGCATTTATCGATTTCTTACGGGGTTTACCAATCGAATAATCTTTAATGATTTCGATTTTGTAAGCTCTGTGAGAAACTTAAAAAAATATCAAATGCTTATAAATCTAATAGTTAGTATACATTGCATAGTGATGTTTTGCAGAGACCCCTACCTGTAATGTTTCCACACATAGCACACTAACGAAACTCGCGCAATTTCTTTTGCGTGCATCCTGCTTTCCCGTGAGAATTTCAAAAAATCCTTTCTTATCGAATGCCTACGTCATACGTCATCATACACAAACCATCAGTTTCAGGTCTCTAAGATAAGCAGTTTAGGCTGTGGCGTCCGCCAGTCAGTCATTCAGGACAAATCATTGTATGGTATATTTCATACTTAAAAATAAAGTAAAATGCAAAATTATGTTCGTTTTTTAATGACAGAGAAAGGACGTGGACTTTCGACAGTGTGACGTAATAACATTAAACGCTGTCTCTGGAGAAATACAAGATACCACAAGATACTTTAATTATTCTATTTCTGTGAAATAACAAAAACTAGATGAAATTCATTTGATAGATGTGGCGAAACAAACCGAGAAAATTCCACGAACGCCGAACGTCTGCACCGTCTCTTACACACAATTCGCCACGACTGACTGGTAAGGACGCGCGACCGGCAATAATTGCACACGTTATTATTGAATTAAATGGAAATCTCAACGTTGGAACACCTGAATTGTCGGAACGACCTTTCGCTGGCTTGAAGAACATTCTATAATTTCTATAACTACTTTATTTATGATTTACGGCATTATATCAAGCAAGTTCTGCGCAATTCCGACTTTTTACCACTTACCCTTAACTTTTTTACTTTAAATAGTGGATTAATCAGAATGAATATTAGGAATGAAGATGCTGATGTTCATAGGCGGTGAGCCCTCCTTTTAGGTAATCCGCTTGCTTGCTGCCGTATGTCTTAGAAAATATTACCGATACATCGTTACATTTTGCTAGATGTCAATCTTTCATTAAAACGCTTTGAATACATTCTAGATCAAGAGGACTGCTTAAGGGAATTATGTAATTTATAACAATGTCACTTTAAGAATCTGATTTCCTGGAACTCATCCTCCTTTTTATCTTAACAACTCAGAGATACATTCCATAATATTTAGAGGCAGCTACATGATGCTCAATATAAAGAAAATAGAGAAGATAGGACACACAAAGATTAGAGCAATAACAAAAATAACTAACGCCTTGAGTTATGCACAAAAGCTCAAATGGGCAGGTTATGTCGCGAGATTGACGGACCGGAGATGGACCGAGCAAGTGACCTGGTGGAAAGGACCACCAGGCAAGAGAAGCAAAGGAGGTCTTTGGCACGCTGGGAGGACGACATCAAACGAATAGCTGGCACAAACTGAAGTTTGGTGGCACAAGATAGAGACAAGTGGGCATCTTTGGAGGCCTTTACCCAGACCGGGATTCTTGCAATCTTATAAATAAGTTAGTTTTAAATATAGAGTAAGATTTTATAGAGTAGAGACTAGAGAGATATAAATAAATAAATAAACTACTAAACTAAGCAAACAACTAAGAAAATTAAGTTTAAACTAATAAATTATTTTATTTTACATGAGATTTGTAGGCGAAATTTAGAATCCTGTTTTACAGCAGAAAACTTAGCTACGTCAATTTAGTGCGAATATTATAAGCTCCCGAAACAAATAGTGCAAAAAATGGTGTTTGGACAATGGTCTATTTTATTCAATCGATACGTTTAGATATTTATTTCGAGGTTAATGTCACAGAGCTAAGGTAAGGTCGAGGTCATTTTAGACCACTTAAGTACAGTAGGACGGAAAAATACGCAACAAATTATGCAACAATTGCTTGTATAATTTTGTATATTCGTGGCAAAAAGTTGCAAATTAATAAATATGGTTTCTGTTCTTGTATAATGAATGACATAATCAACGATTTGTTGTTTGATATAGAATTCGACGCGAATCCTTATTTGGAGTTAGTACAATGAGAGAACTAAAACTCTATTATTAGAAAGTTCATAACAAAATTTTCTCGAAGTCATTTTGGTGGGACCTTTACTGGGTGGTGAGGAATGACAAGAAGAAAATCATTAAAGTCAAATTTAGGAAGAGAGGTTAGGTGTGATTGTCAAAAGGAAAAGAGGTTATGCGTGATAGTCAAATTTAGATTTAATTGTCATTTAAGTCATCTAAGGACCGGAAGGATGCACGGAGGAAGGGACAGAACAGGCTACAAAAATATAGTGAGTTATTGCCGTGAGTTTTTTTTTATTGTTTTTATTGCGTAAGTATGATTTGAGAAAAAAATATTTTACGTAAAATAAACAGTTCAAAATATTTGGAAAGCTATAGCGACAAAATTGGCCATTTAAAAAAAATGCAACCGGATTTGTGCGCGCACGCAGCGAAAGCATCTTATATAAGTACTACTTGAAAACGTTCCGAACCTTATCGTACGATAAATTTTATTCACTCACGGTCGAATAATGTTAATGCGAGTGATAACAAAATAATATTACTGGTTACAAACTACAATAGGGACTGTATCTGCTTGTAATCCAAGATAATTACGCGTCGAACTCTATTGCAAGGTCTTTTGGATGTACGTTGCATTTTAATATCCTGCTGTCTGCACGGATTCCAATCAAACATTTTTTATTTTATTTTTTAACAGCCTGTATTGTCTGAATTGAAGACGAGAAGTCCTTTCAATACTTCCTACTCCATCTATTTCTTGCTGTTTAAATTCGTTGTGAGTTCCAACAGCTGTAGTTTCTACCCCGGGGCATCAATCTTGGGCCTACAGGAGACACAACGGTGGAAATGTGTGGTGGGTTTTTCCCGATCATTGGAGAACAAGGACTTTTTAAAAAAAAAAATAACTTTATTGACCACAATACAACAAAATGATGACAATAGGCGGACTTAATGCTAATTGCATTCTCTACCAGTCAACCATTGGGAAGTGCGGAAATATACAAAAGCGGCTATGGGTTTTTTTAAACATCACTTCTAAATTCTGTAGTTTCAGCTCTCTCTCTCTCTCTCTCATTAGCCTCAAAGAGTCTCGTTTTTTTTTCAAGTTTATTTAGGACCAAATGAAATAATTGATTTGTTTCACAGAAAAATTACTTGACAGATTTGCTTCTTTGGTACACAAGTACTTTTAATTTAAACTGCACCCGGATAACAGTCTAAGAACAGGATGAATAATTTTCTATTTTATCACAATTCGAATAGGTCATTAAGCCATGTTGATCTATTATAAAAAGAAAAAAAATTAAAGTTCCTCTTCTTATTATAGAAAACACTTATTGTCCTAAATAAGGCTTAATTGATAATTGCTCTAAGCAAATACAATGGTACCACATGCCACATTCAGACTAATGCTGATCATGAAGGTAAGTCACATGGTGGGAAAGGTCACTGTTTCCTCGATTAGATTAAAATTCAATAATGGAATGAGGTTGCAGCCTTTAAATATGCCGTAATAGCTTTCCATTGAGGTTACATAAGTTCCTGATAAGCCAAGGAAACTGCTTTGTGATACTCTCGACCAAAGTATTATAATTTACATTTAGCAACCTTCAGTGGATTGTTTTTAATTGAGCTCAATAACCATAACCCAGGTTCCATGATCGCGAAATGAGGCGAAGTAAGACGAAGTTAAAAGACAAAATGAAAAGATTGCTTTTAGTAATAAGACTGCCATAAGGATAGTTTGTAAGTTCTCCGTAACCATTGTATACTTAATTATTTTTGTTGTGTATTGTAAATAAATGTTCTCTCTAAGTCGAAGTCTCTCCACTCTGTTGTGTTCGACTAACTTCGGTTAAATTCGCGAATAATGTAGAGCCGGTATCATCGAGTCCAGAAAACAAAGGAATTTTTAAAAGTTTCGGAAGTGGACATTTTCTGTAAACGTAGACAGAATATATATTTTTTTAAAGGAATGTGTTCAAGTCTTTCATACGGTTGGCAAAAACTTATTTACTTACTAAAAAATATTTACAAAATAAGAATGGCTGGCTAGTTGTGCCTAACAACAATAAAAAAAAACAAATATGCTAGAAAATAGTATTATAATAGCACTCACTTAACACAAAGTAATAAATCAATTTAACTAACGTTGTAATATCCCTTTGTCCTCAATAACTCAAATTTATTCGTGAAAAACACTGGAGCACGCCCCATTTGCATATGTTTAAGCTAAGTAACACTACGGTCTGTTACGCTGTCTGTCAGTACTATAATGTATATTGATAGGTCCGTATTGTTTTACTTTCAAAGTAAGTTCACATCCTCTGATAAACACGCATTGAATTGTGTTAAATAAGTACCTTATTAAGGCATTATAGCGCTAATGACGTCAATATAGCTTCAAAGAATTGAAAAAAAAACATATTAACTAATAGTGGCAATGCGTCATCAAGTTTGCAGTTTGCGGTTCATATAGACCATTCACATTCAAGTTCGTTGTCAAGTTTTTTTATTAATAATAGAGCATCAACGGTCATCATATTCTTAAATTCTATCCATCATTCATCTATCATTGATAGAATTTAAGAATATGATGACCGTTGATGTTCTATTATTAATAAAACAACTTGACAACGAACTTGAATGTGTTCTATCGATAGAATTTAAGAATATGATGACCGTTGATGTTCTATTATTAATAAAAAAACTTGACTACGAACTTGAATGTGAATGGCATACATTTGTCTCAGCAACAACACAGGTTCCGTTTATTATACACTAAATTTCATACACATAAATTAGTTTTTTTTTCTCCATTCGCAACAAAGCTGTAATTAGGTAACATTGCAGCCAATAACGATCCGGTTTCCAATTGGTGGCTATTACCATTTATAAATAGTTTTTAATGCATGCGGTCTCACATTTTGTGGTTTTTAAAGACTTCATTTCTTTGAACGTTTAATAAGTTAAGAATTTGATCTGTTTGGAATAGTAGAAATTAATACTTGTCAAAAAAAATTTTTTTTTACCTTTTCTTATTTTTTTCAACTTCCCTATCCAAAGATTATACAGCCCACTTTTTATTTAAGTCTCGTGTATCGAAGTTTCGAGACTTTTAGCAAATTTAGTGGTCTGGAAACTTTCGGGTCGAGACTCGACACGAGATATTGTTTCAAAAAAATGTATTGTACAATTATTTTATTTTCCCAAAGTCTAAAAGTCTCAAAGTCTCCAGAAATCTCAAGACTTTGATTGAGAGTTCTCTCATATCTCGAGACTTTCCAAACCCTACATAGTAATGCAGCGTACAAAGCGACGTATGCAGATGATGGGTATATAGACCACAAATTAAAAAAAATGCCTCAATGAAAATATTTCTTGGTGCACTAGATAAATTGTAACCGAGTGACCTTAAGGTAACTTATCTTATCAAAAGTCGGGTTGCAGACCAATGTCAATTATGCAACTTGTATAGTAGTTTGGTAACTATGTATAAAGATAGTTATTATTTAATGCATTTCCATTTATCTCATGTTTCTTGTAATTCTCGTACAAGAAAACCATTGAAAGAGGTAACCAGGGAAGAGTGATATCCCCGGTATTGCAAGCGTCTATAGGTAGCGGTGACTGCTTACTATCAGGCGGGCCGTATGCTTGTTTGCCACCTTAGTAGTATATTAAAAAAAACTCAAACTCACGCACTATCTCGTTCCTTTTCTATTTTAATAACATTTATTTCGGTAAAACCATAGTTGTTAGTAAAAATTTAACCTTAAGACTATGTTAGTAACATTTTTCATTATTATATTATATACGCCTCCCAATAAAGTTGACACCAGCATGCAGTGTTTTTGTATGGGACAGTCTGGGCATGCAGATATCATCTGTAGAATGCTGTTGTTGCTATTCCGCAAACGCCGTAATGTGGAGTCAGCTTTCTTCCGTATTATGGCAAGAAAGTAAATTTTGTATGAGTGAGACAATACTTAGAAATGGACATGATATTATAACTGTTTTTGTTAGGAGAATAGGGGGACGAGTGTGGTAATTCATTCTCGATTTTATTACAATATTATTACTGACGTCATAAAAAAAGTTTGACGTAAGTATATTGAAATTATAACGAAATGCGAAAACAACTAAATAACTATTCTCGGTGCACATTTAATTGATTAAATTGGAAAAGACGTCATAGGGAAAAAGCCCCAAATGCTAGCATGTTCCATTCCATGTTGATGAAAATTTTATTTTAATACTAGCTATTCCCCGCAGCTACGCTCGTGTTTAATTTTATGACATAGATAGACCTCGTTTGACAACAAAACATCTCATACCGCGACTTGTGTGTGACGCCATCTGTTGGCCGATAGCCCATCCCATAAAGCGCCCTCTATAGTAGAAAAAATATACCCATTGCAATGACATATTTTCACGGGATAAAAAGTACCTTATGTTAGGCTCTGTACCCCTGACAATATATTTACAAATTTTCATAATGATCGGCTGATTAGTCAAACCGTGAAGGAATAACAAACAAACAAACAAACTCACTTTCTCATTTCTAATATTAGTATGATTTTCAAGTGAATATATTTGTACCTAGAAATGTATAATATCGTTATCTTTTATGACTAAGCATAAGCATTACCTATTCGTATTAAGATGCTCACCGGGAGCATTCGCGTGTACAGATTCGAGCATTACAGCAGTGAGGGAGGCGAACGGTCGTCTGTCAGGGGGGTAGTATTGTACTGTAATGCTCAAAGTCGAATCTAAAATGTTACACGCGAATGCTCGCGGTGAAGGAACACCTTAAGAAAAAATTATCTGCTTAATCCTACGAATGTAGTATTATTATTCGTAGACTTAATCACTTTAAAATTTTACTACTGATAAAATTGGTTCTATGGTACTGAAAGTGCTGATATATTGTTTTCTTTCACTCTATTTGAAAATCATGCTATTATCGTTAGACTTAATCAGTTGACTGTTGGGTAGGCTAAAAACACCTTTTAACATGCAGTTGAGAACAATTGCAGAATCACGAAAAAAGATAGAAAAAAAAGGTAGAATATTAGTAAAAAGGCTACATAGAAAGGTGCATAGAACCTTTGACATTGTAGTAAACATGTTTATATGAAAAGCGGTATTTAATTTGCTCAGGGAAATTGACTTCCATTAGCGGTAAACCATGACTAATGATATAAGTAATTAATGCATTGTAATCAAGTATTAGGTGCCAATTTAATTACTTCATTGAAAATACGTAATTTGTTCTAATCGCCAATCGTTTTAAATAACACGACAAAACAGAAAAATCAAACGTGCTAGATATGACAAGATTGACAAGCTCGCTTTTTTTATAAACTGGGAACTGGTAGAAGTGGCAAGTTCGCTATTTTGTACTGGGAACTGGTAGAAGTGGCAAGTTCGCATTTTGTACTGGAAACTGGTAGAAGTGGCAAGTTCGCTGTTTTGTAGTGGGAACTGGTAGAAGTGGCAAGTTCGCTATTTTGTAGTGGGAACTGGTAGAAGTGGCAAGTTCGCTATTGTGTACTGGGAACTGGTAGAAGTGGCAAGTTCGCTATTTTGTAGTGGGAACTGGTAGAAGTGGCAAGTTCGCTATTTTGTAGTGGGAACTGGTAGAAGTGGCAAGTTCGCTATTTTGTAGTGGGAACTGGTAGAAGTGGCAAGTTCGCTATTTTGTAGTGGGAACTGGTAGAAGTGGCAAGTTCGCTATTTTGTAGTGGGAACTGGTAGAAGTGGCAAGTTCGCTATTTTGTAGTGGGAACTGGTAGAAGTGGCAAGTTCGCTATTGTGTACTGGGAACTTGTAGAAGTGGCAAGTTCGCTATTTTGTAGTGGGAACTGGTAGAAGTGGCAAGTTCGCTATTTTGTAGTGGGAACTGGTAGAAGTGGCAAGTTCGCTATGTTGTAGTGGGAACTGGTAGAAGTGGCAAGTTCGTTATTTTGTACTGGGAACGCGTGTTTTCATCGCGGAGTTGCAATCGTTTCACCGAGAGGTCTAACATACAAAGAGTTCAATGTAGAACGAAATGCGATGCCAACGCGCGTACAGGATCGGCCCCTTTTGACGTTTCATAAAGTAAGCGAACGATATATTATCTCTGCCATCTCTGCGTACCAAATAGAACTTGAAAGATCCGAAAATATGTCTGATTTCATAGCATACTTTCGCTGTTTTCATATAAAGTTCGAAAAGAGCGAACAAGATTGCGTGTAAATCGTGTAATACGTCCTCGATCTAATAATGATATTTTGACCTAATTTTGATATTTTATTCATATTTATGATTTCTTTATACTTTGAACCTTTGAACCACCTACGAGTGTAATTTGTAATCTGTTCCCAGAAACATTTTATACATAAAATAAGAGGATAACAGGAATGAGGAGCGTAACTTACTTAAAACACAAATTGTTTAATAAAAATACGAAACGTGAAACAATATAACACATTTTATTTTAAATGTGTAATTAAATAAGAGAGACGTTAACTTAGCCGTTAAAATTGATTTACATAATTAACTTTAATTTAGTTATTCACAGAACTTCATTAAAACGGTATTGGCTTCTGGCGACTTTAAAACATTTCGTTATACGATCTGAATACGTTATGCTTTTATGATTACTTTTAACAAATTATTTTTTAAATTATTAATTTTTAGTTACGGTAATAAATTGTATTAAAACGACGAATGGGTATTGGTAAAGAACGTACAAGTAACGTAAAATGTTCGTGGTAACATTTTCAGCACTAAACACATAAACTAGATTTTATTCAAACTGATTCTAGACACTTTAAAAGTTACCTTTAGGACTCCTATCCGCGTGCGAATCTCATCATGCGAGAATTGTGGGATAGCATTCGCTAACCGCGCCCGCGTGCCCACGTCATAGGAAGACACGTACCACATTATAAAATGGGGGTCTGTTAGGGCACGAATCAAAATCATGCGAAGGCTGTAATATGAGTGACAAGTAAACTTTTAGCAACCGTTTGCAGCAAAATTGTGCATAAAGTTACCGAATACAAAGTAAAGCTTGTTATGCCCGTTTTCACCAACGCTTCCTAATGTAGAAATAACCTGGACAAAGTATGACAATTGATGACATTAGATTATTCCTACCGCTAGGACGCGTTGGTAAAAACCATAAAACAGACATTATTTGTCGCATGTTACTTAGTTCTTTAGTAGGTTGTAGTTCAAACTGAACTTGTGGAACTGTTGGAAATATGGCAGTGTCATCAACCTATGTCCCGCTAGCTAGACAGTGCTAATGAGGAATGACAATTGTTTCAGAACACTCTCTAAATTCGTAGTGCGTTCGGTGAGAGGAATGCAAACGAGTATGACGTTAGTGCCTTTCACATGGGGCCGCGTGTTCCGTGTGCATCATGATTTGATACTCTGAATAAGTTAGAACGCTCTCTTTGAATATTTATCTGGGTTACCTCAGTGCAGTCTTGTGATACCTTCCAATTAAAAATCTTCCAGCTAAATACAATCCTGACCTTCTATGGTATTAAACGAAAATAAATACCCATGCAGTGTTTTTATTTCATTTTATCCATCCGCTATCATCTCACTCCTGAGAATATGCCCAGACATATTCCCAGATATTAAATGACTTATTTTAAACGAGCAACTTCACCCTGCTGCTCCACAATTAATTCGTGGGACTTTTCTATCTCTTTTTATAGTTAAGTTAATTTGTATAAAAGAACTTAAATACATGTAATCTATTACAATTTTACAATAACAGTTCACTTATATTTCTTAGATCCAAGAATTTGTTAAGAAAATGTTACAGGAAAATGCTTTTATGACACTATCGCTACTAAATAAGGGCTACATAGATTAGTAATACAGTATTTAGTGTTTAGCTATAAGTTATGAGGGAATAAATAAAATATGCAAGTACATAGGTATCAACAATGTCAGAGGCGGCACTTGTGTCAACATCTTGTTTTTGAAATGATACCATTCGATACATCGTGTGTGACGTAACCGAGCCATATATTTACGCAATATGCCCATTGTTCCAACTCTACAAACAAGAGTCTTCAACCGTTATTATCTACCAATGTGAATCGTGAATTTAATCCTATCCGTCACGAAAAATAATTGCAAAAATTTCACATTGGAGATCGGTCAGCAGACCACCGAACGGCGACCCGTGGCGTCGTCGTTGCGTTGGTCAGATAATCGTGACAGAACCCCACTAGATGATTTCACAGAGGGCGTGAGAAAGGGAAACGGAACAACTCACCATACAATTCTACCATTGTCTCCTGTAAACTCAGGATCTACAACGGCCACCTCACATTGAATTTAATAAAACTTATTGACGTCCCGGGGGGAGAAACTACAGCTGTCTTTGAACTCACGACTAAAGGTAGAGGGAAGGGAGGGTCTTCTTTCATAACTGATAACGATACTTTAGTTATGAAAGTGGAAAAAGGGGAATAGATGGAGTAGGTACCTTTCAATACTTCTTGTATTGAAAGGTTAGTAATAATTAAATTTCTAATAATCGTACTTAAGGTCCAGTTGCAGTATTTACTCTCAGACGTCATTGAGCTTGACGGCTTAATGTCTCCGTTAATCTTAAACATAAAGGACGGTGTCGGGAATGTGGGCTAGTCCTTATACATTGGGTTATAAACGAAATTATTGTATGATTCATGCGCTGTCATGATCTAACGGACCTGGCCAATATGCCACGCCCCGGCTCTCTGCAGGTGTGAATATTTTGTGCCAAGACAACTTAGGTTTAAGTACATATATTTAAAAAAAAAACAAGAAAATATATTTTTATAAGATCTGGATTTTTCCAAAAAATCATCAATAAACTGGGAAATGTTAATGTTGATGGAAAATTTGAAATATCTAAAAATCTAAGTACCGATAATGTTTTAGATATTTTTTTCGTTTCTGAAACGCATTTTGATTTTAATGCTTTTCAGAAACTGGCTGTATCGTTAATTGTAAAAGTCCCGTGCATTTAATCTCTTGAAACATTGAAGGTGATAGAATGTAGTTGCAATTTAATGCATACTAATATGTTATGAATAATTTACTTGTTCACGTGTTCACGAAATAAATATCCCGTATGTAGGTTAACATGTTCAAAATGTTTAGTCGCAATTACTTCTACAACCTTGTTTATCCTTTATCGATTTGATATGGCTTGACCTTTATTTGTAAGTTGCCTATTTATTGTAGTTTTATAAAGACTCGAATAAGCTTTAAAAGACTCTTATTTTACATCATCATTAACCCACTGCTATTTAAGTATAGGCCTTCCTTTTCACCCGCATAAATAAATAATATAATCTCATTTGAAATATTAGGTATTTATACACGTAGAATAACTTTTACATAAAGCTATAGTGACGACCCCCGTGGCGTAATGGTTACCACGCCAGACTGCCACCCAGAAGGTCCCGGGTTCGATCCCCGGTCGGCTCATGATGAAAAACGAATTTTTTCTGATTGGCCTCGGGTCTTGGATGTTTATCTATATATGTATTTGTTATAGAAAATATTATACCATTGAATTAGTATCCCATAACACAAGTTTCGAACTTACTTTGGGGCTAGCTCAATCTGTATGAATTGTCCCTAGGTATATATTTATTTATTTATAGTAAGTCTCAATCATATTTTTAGAATTTTCGTAGTATTTTATTTTTATGCAATGTATTGTTGCATTTGGTGTCGTCACAAAAATGCGCCATTTAATAATGAGTTTGTTTACCAAAAAAGGGCGACTGAAGAAAATATAGATACAAAGTCGCGGACAACAGGGCTACATACATATGTACAATACTCATACGTTACTGTATGTTGTCTTTCCTTATGAGCAATACAACTCAGAAGGCGAATTCAATCACCATTATATCGATTCGGGAAATATAGTTGATAGGGTTGACCACTCTCGCTAAATGCCGATTGTAACTGGCCATGGCCAGTATACTCTGTGGTTTTGTGTCACATTGATGGATAAATGGCGACAAGGGTTGTGCCTGACGTGTTTTTTTTTAATAATTTGTGAAATGTCCATTCTTTACAAATGGTTATGTATCAGTAATTAATATGTTACATACATATAAGGTTAGCATTGTATTCTTATACTGTCAAAATTATTTTATTTGTCGGCCATCTATAGCATAGTCCATTAATATTTTTATCTCTTTATTTATATACATGAACTACTTATTAATTTTTATTAAACTCAAGTACAAAGAGTGATAGTTACTTATAAGAAATAGGTGTTCCATACCGACCCCATATTTCTCGGACATTAAAAAAAAACATCAACTTTTTGTTCACATAGCAGTTACTGTCCATTACGAACGAGCAGGTTGATATGGCTTAATAAAAAAATGCTGCGGCGCCGGGCCCCTTGGTTCAACGTACCAGGTCGACGATCCACGTTACCGTACGCCGCCATAAGAAATGTACGAGGTACGCTTGGCAACATAACCGAACATGGTAGCACACGCACCTATAACAAATCACAGCATGCAAATCGCCTCCGCAAACCGGCCGGGTTGTCGACCATCACCGAGTGACGTCACCGCATAGCAGAGAACAAGTTACAGGTGGTAGTCTTAATGGAGGTCTCAATGACCTCTTCCAAATTCTATGAACATTTGACGCTCCTTGCTAGACATTAAAATGGACAATAGACAAACTATGTTTTCTTTTTTTTTCTTTTGTACAATAATGTTATGTTATGATCGTTATGATGCATCTGTGTGAATTGATAAATTGCATGGTAAGACAAGGGTAACTTCGCTTAACGAGACTTAAATTGTTTGATTAATTATACATCATAATTGCTCTTTAGCATCCACACTTTAAAAGTAATACAGGTTATTATATTGAATACCCAATTAATAATATGTAGGTACAGATAATAAATTCTAAGGATCTTTGTTTTTTCATAGTCTCACAGTTACTAATGTATCGACAATTTATCTAAGAGATAGGCTAACTGGAACTTATCAGGAAAATAGCACTCAGTAATATAAAATACTGTGTTTAAAATCACTTACATAAAGTTGAGGACATGTAGCTACTAAGTTACAGCACAACTTCACAGAACCATAGCTAACGGTTTAAACGAGAAAAAGAAACTTCATCATACAAAATCATTGAAGGCATATCATTACATCTTTATGCATGATCTCACCATATTTATTCATTTCAATTGCATGTTTACAGTGAGTTCGAACCATAAGGCCGTTTGTCCACGCGCCGACACAGCAACTCGACTCGGACTCAACTTTGAAACGGGCATTATGCGCTTTGGTCGTAATATCTTTAAAATATTTTGAAAGAACAATCTCACATCACCCCATGTGGGATTAGAAATAAGAATGGTAATACCGGAAACGACATTAAAACAATCAATTTTCAATAAATAAATAAATAAATATATAGGGACAATTCATACAGATTGAGCTAGCCCCAAAGTAAGTTCGAAACTTGTGTTATGGGATACTAACTCAACGTTATTATATTTTATAGCAAATACATATATAGATAAACATCCAAGACCCGAGGCCAATCAGAAAAAGTTCGTTTTTCATCATGACCCGACCGGGGATCGAACCCGGGACCTCCTGGGTGGCGGTCTGGCGTGGTAACCATTACGCCACGGAGGTCGTCATGAGGGTCACCTACTCATTTGCTAATCACTTCCATAAAAAAATATGCGCGTGCCAGTATAGCCAAAATCCTAAAACGAGTCATACTTGACAGTCAGTCGACGCATGGTCGAAGTACCTTAGACATAAGTTACGATATAAATGTGCTTATTGGAAAACACGCATCATAAAATACCGTTAAATTAATAGACTCACGAATATTGGAAATCATTTTTTTATTCCATATAATGAGCCACAAACAGGTTTACAGTAATTAATACTACACTTACTTATTTATTCAAGATAAAATTACTCTTAATGTGGTCATTAGTAATGTTATTTCAGTATTTTCAAAATTAAAAACCATTAGCCTAAGTTTTTTTCAATGTATTTTGAATGGGCCATCTGGTAAAAAGTTATTAAGAAACAAACACACCGAGCGAGATAAGGCTTCAAACAAGAGGGGTGCTTGATTGGACTTGGTGCTACCGTAAGTTAAAAATAGTAGAAAATTAATTTATACACTGACTAGGGAAACTCGCGCCATTTTCCCGTAGGAATTTAGAAAAATCCTTGTATGTATTATGTGTGGTATCACACCACTAACGTTGCAAGTTTACAACGTCCATAGGCTGCCCTGATCACTTACCATCAGGCGTGCCTTAAGCCTATTTGCCACCATCATGGTATAAAAAAACTATTATGTAAAAATATTTAAATGATAAGTCTAATAGATTGCCAAAAAGTTACAAAACAAAACAATTACTTTTGTATTAAAATTTTATAATATTCCTAATTACTTATGTACATTCTTTATAAAATTATACTTAAAAGAAAATTTTATAAAAAGAAAATAATAGAAAATCAAACACAATTTTATAGGTAAGTAGTTGGCTAATCATTAACTAGATTTTTTGTTTCAGAAGAAAAAGATGTTAAGAACAGTCAATAAAATTATATACAAATTCATCCTTTGGCTTTGGCTTATGCCCAGCCGAGGACTTGTAGAGTTGTGGCTGAGATGATGATGATCCTTAGGTCAATGTAGGAAGGTTTAAATTTAAATGCATATATTTCAGCTGTACAAATGCAAGCAATAAATTGAGGGTACAATATTTTGATCGGGCGTTCCTCGCCCGCATTCTGTCATAAAAAAACTCACCTATTTATCATTGAAGTGAACTATAGCCAGTTTTAGCGGAATCTGTTTTTCGTGATTACACAAAAAAACTTGTTTTGATATGTTAAATTTAAGCACTATCTTGTAGTGTGTATGTTCTATAATATAATAAGTTATGCATTCATATAATAAAAAGTCTTCTTCACACAACAACCGTATTATCAATACGTTGCGAACATTTAGATACCTTACATGGCGACCCTGTCAGGATACTTGGTACCGCGTGTTTGACAAATAAATTTTAAAATATTTGAGCCCGATGCTCTTTGTCAAATTAAACAATAAAATAGCGATAGTTTTTCGACATTCTTCGATTTAATTCTTTGATTCTTTACTTGTAGATTCAGTAACATTTCATGGAAGGATACGATCTCGATGCCTTTCACATACCAGAACTTTTATCTGTGTATTGAAATAGATACATATAATATAACCATATGATATTATAAAACAATAGTAGACTTGATTAAAAAAAGATAATGCCGTATTATCAATACATCAACTGACATCCAGATAACTAATTATTTATAATATTAAAAACATTTGTAACAAAATATCTAACAATAACATGCGACAAAGTTTTCCGCATCGGAAAATGTATTTACCACATTTCATCGACAGGCTGAGTGGTCGAGTGGCATGCATTGGTATTTTATCCCACATGCCCGGCTTGTGGGTGGTTTCTGTATCATGTAGATTTAGCAATCTACGCAGTACTCATAGTACAAGCTTGGCTTAGTTTAGGACTAGATGGCATTGTGTGATTCGTCCAAGAATTATTTTTCAATTTTTTTTTAATTCTTTACTCTCGACTACTTATTTTTCATTAGTACTTTATATAAAGTAATCCTTATTGGCTGTAAGTTTAGCATAATAAATCACTTGTAAGCATAGTAAATCAGTTGTAGATTTTGTAATAAAATAAAATAATATAAAGATTATTTTTATTACATTTACTATAGAAAAATGCCTTTACCCTGCAATCCTGAATCGCTTAAGAACAGCTTGGTTACTCTGCATAGCAATCGCGATTTTAATTTCAATTCTGTATAATTTCAAATGCAAAATTAACAGCAAATCCTAATTAGTACCCTTGAAATTTTATACTTTACTAACTATTTGGTTAGCATACAATCCGATTTCATTTAGTTTAGTATATATTTAGCGCTAGTTTAGCTATAAAGAGTACCTAAAAGTAACAATCCAATAGCGATCGAGCGGAATTGTCTTCAAGAGTAAAGGGCCTGGTGGTACCGCTTCTATATTAAAAAAACGTATAAAATAAACCCATCTTTTTTGTTATAAGGGTTAACATTCGTTAACTTTTTACCCAATAGTAAAGACTTTTAACGTGTGTGGGATATCCCTTCGATCGATAACCGGTTGGGTAACAAAAATGATAGATGCGCGTGAGCAGGTTTTCGTCTGGAATTTGGTAAATTACTTTAGATTAGACAGCAATCAAAGCAGTCAGACTTGTTGTGAATAATGCTATTAGTTAAAACAGTATTAATTATACAATTTATTTGATTCTTATTAAGTACTTTCGAAAATGTTATTACCATCTAGTCCCAAACTAGAATAAGCTTGAAATATGAGTTTGAAAAAAAAATTTAATCACTTTTAAGTTATAAATAGTGTATTTTTGTTTAAACTTAACGCTAAAAACACTAACTAGTCTTTATGAAACGAATTTTAATTTCACCAAGTCTCTTTTTAGGGTTCCGTAGTAAACTACAAGGAACACTTAAGGTTTCGCACTGTCCGTCTGTTTTCTTCTTTAGTTTGACAGTGACAGCTATATATGAATACGTCATTAACTTTAAAAATGTGTTTCGATGCAGTAAGGTATCTTATTAGACAGACGGACAACAAAGTGTAAGATGTACGGAACCGTAAGAATGGCATTTTCATTTAAAATAAATAATACTTATACCTACATGTACTTTCTTTATCACTCCTGGTTGTTACAGCAATTTGGTAATGGTCCTTTTAAGTCTTTAGCTCAAATTGTTCAAATTCTCAATAATATCTTTTTACTATTAAATTAATTGTTTAAAAAATGGAAGTGATTTAAGTGTCCTTCGAATATTATAGATAATAAGGATAGGAACTTATAATCATATCCCGTATCCGAAATAAGTAGATAATTTATCAAGGAAAGTTATCATACAGATTATTAAATCTATTTATTATACTTACTTATAGATTTTAGAAATGGCAGGAAATAATCGAGGCCGCTCTGATAATGGGTTTATTGAATTTAATTTTTTAAAGATTATTAGGATTTGGATTACAAATATTAAGAAACGAACCCATTGCTCGCCCAATCCTGTTGTACACAGTCAGGTGCACGTCGATCTTTACACTTGCAGTACCTACTATTTTGGCTCTTAAGACATACTAAGTCCAATATGTGAACGTCGACCTGCTCTTGACTGTACCACCCTTTTGAGTTTAAATGATCAACCAGAAAACTTACATTCAAAGTTACTTTAAACTTTGTAAAAAAACTGCTTCAACTTGTCAATGATTAAAACAAACATGTAATTGGATTTTCACTCACATTAGCATAGCAGAAGTAATATTATTAATTTAAGTATTTAAATTGCGGTCACATACATACAGCCCGTTTCTGATACGCATTTTTAAGTTAATGACACATTAAATAGCTCCTGTCATTGTCAAACAATAAAGAGAAGACATAGTTTAATACTTAATGTGGAATTAAAATTAAAATGTACTTCAGAAACTGGCTGAATGAGTGAAAATAAATTAAAGTACCTTGCGGGCACATGACCTAGTACTATATACATGCAATTTTAACTCTTTTCTAGTATTTTTAATAGTTTCTTCGTCAAAATTTATCAATCTCAGCACGAAAAAACACGGATAGAAAGTTGGAACTTTATTAGAATTCAACGGGTATTCGCAAATTTAACTATTTGTATATTTTAAAGTTACCAAAATTAAAAAAGTTAAACTTTAGCTCTTATTTCTATTGGCGTAGAGTTAAATTAATTATGGCGAGCAAAGTCGAACGGAGCGTTTGTTGTTATCGGCGTTATCAACACAAGCGGGTACGGTGCGTCCATGACACTTTCACGAAATGTTTACAGCAAAACAAGCTAATGCGCTTTGGGGAAAACACCGCAATTGATGTGCTATAATTAGGAGCTGTTTTGCCTCATTTTTTTATTCAATTTAAAATGCAGTGAGGGCAGTGACAACAGCTCTGTATCTACATCTATAGTTGAGTTTATAACATTATTTGGTCAGAGTCGCGTTAGTTTACGCAGTGAGTAATATTTCGACACGAGCAGCATCCGGGGCGTTCGAATAGCGCTTCACCTCTAGACGATAACAGATATCAAGCAAGGTCGACTCACCGGGTCAATGTCCGCCTCGAAGACGTCCTTCAGGTCGTTGTCGAAGTACCCCTCCATGGCGGGGCCGGTGCGCCACCGCGGGCAGACTCTTGTGAAAATCCCTCGAGAAAAACTCCCACAAAACAACACCGAACTGTCACCGTCACAGTTACTTTACAAACTGTTGCTCGTGCGAAACAATTAAAAACTCTAAGTCTAATAAAACTCTCACAGAACACTGTGCATCATCACAAGTTTAGGTTTCACTATCGCCCATTTGTTTTTGCAATAAAATATTTGAAGTTTCACTGCACGCGAGGAATGCGGGGCTGTGCCGCAGTGACGTGCGTTCGCGGCGGAGTACTGCCGGCGAATGAGCGGCGGGCGGCGTCCCCCCCACTGCTCGCCTCTCATTCATGACTAGGGGGTAAACGTGACGTCCCAGGGCGGCCCACACATAACAAACAATACACCTATAATTATGTGGGTACTTTCCTATCTTGCACTCAATCCTCAACGGAATGAGGTAGTCGTGGGAATTCACTTTCGTAACAGTTGCCAGTAATAAATTAACAATTAGTGATTACGCGTTTGATTCCGATGTTATATATCATTCATAAAATAAAAATCAATTAAAAGAACACTTAAAAATGATGAAAAATAGTGAGAATAATTATTTAGAAGGTAAATCATAACTAGCTTGGCGCGGGTAACCCAGTTTTCCGAGCATATAATTTGATAGAAACCTAATCAAAAACTTTGCATTGTAGTTTTCCTATAGATTTTATCATGGAGAAATGAAACATAAAATAAATTAATAAAATTAATATATTGCACTTTATATTGTACAATGTACTTTGGGTATCTTCAGACCTATATAAAAGTTTAAATATCTAAAATTTACACAATTCATAGACTTTTACTTATTATATTTGGGCCGTAACGTAGTAAATATGTTACATTAAACAAGACAAATAAATATTTGGAATATAAACAAATCATCACATAATAAGATTCTTTCGCCTACTTCTCAAAAATACTTGATTCTATATTGTTTAAATTCCAAGTCCCAGTTCGTCACTCTCTACCAATAATAAATATATTATATTTATTATATACTAGCGTTAGATTGGCAATGCAAAAGAGATAGATCATAGCATACGCGTTTGTTAGAGCGATATATATAGATAGGCGAGACCATTCTTCCTATATACGCTATCGGGCTGTATCGGCCTGACGTCAGTCGTGTTAAAAACAAATCTCACTTATTTTTACAAAATTTATGGTTTAAGTGTGTATAAGTGTAGTTTTGGTGTTATTAAGACGTGATTAAAAATGGTTACCTGTGCAGTGCCTGGATATAACTCAAACAAAAAGGAAAATCCACAAAATTATATATCTTGCTTGCACACATGTACATTACACGCACACTAGTGTATTTTGTTTTTGGTCTCGCCTTAATAAAACTATTGCCGATTTATACGCTGTATATTATACTAAATCTATGCTCTCTACCACTTTAGATGTTCAAATAAATTGTTATTTGAATTTTAAAAAAGGCATTAGTAAAAGGTAAAAATGTAAATTAAATAACGTATTTTTTTTTAAACATCAAACAAGTAGCACATTACAAAGACATTACACAAAGAAAATATTACAAAAAAAGTTGAGAAAAATTGGGAATAATACTAGGAACTCGAATTATTGTGACAAATTGAGATTGGCCTCTAAATACATTGAAATTAATTTACTTTAAATAATAATTATGATTGCATTATAAAAATCATAAGGTTACCTAGGTAAAGATTACTTTTAGCCATGAGGCCTTTATACAAATACATTGTTTACAGTCTTTAGAGAGAGATGATCAAAGGGGAAGTCACACTCTCCTTTCTTTCTCTCTCATATTTTCCATTCCATTAAAATATACTTGGCACATAATATCCAAACAATCAATTCACATTTAGAATTTAGATCGATATGAAATAAAATATGAATCGATTACAAACACAATTATTGCACTAAATCACACAATATTATGTTACCACAAAAATGTATGACAAGCTAATTTAATTCAAACACAATCGTTGAATTTCACTAGAAATCTGGGTGGCAAACAAGAAAGTGTCCATCCGAAACAACGAAACACGTAGTCCTGTCAAAAAAGACATTACAATTTTTTTTTAGTTAGTACTAGCTTGTGACCGTGGCTTCGCCCGCGTGGCCTACTAACAATTAGCATATTTTTCTTCAGAAACAAATTCCGGTCCAGTTCGGCACGGTCCGTTCCGGTCCGGTCCTTATAAGGAAACTACATGCCAAATTTAGAAATCTCTAGACCGAGCGGTTTGGGCTGTGCGTTAATATATAGTTAAGTCAGTCAGTCAGGACTTTAAATTTTATATAGATAAGGTTCAAAAGTGGTTAGAATTCCGTTTCATGGTGGAGGGGGGAGGGGGGAAGATTGTGTCAAGTATATTGTAACGGATTTCACTAACTTAATTTCATTTGTGTCCGTTTTTCTTGGGCGGCGGTGGCGGCACGGTGAAAAGGGAAGGCACGTGCGCGTGAAGCGCCGATATCCCACCGTGCAGGATGCACACTCTAGCCACACCACACTTCACTAAGTAGTCGCTGAACTGTAAGAAAAGATTTCGTTTACAAACTGCCACAAAACTCTTATGTTACATAGACATTGATGCAATTATTTTTTTGTAAGTGTATATTGTAGAGCATCTAGGTCGACCTTTTTAGTAATAAAAAAAGATAAAGGTTTACTTAAAACCTATTTTATCCCTGTCATTCTTGAGGAGAGGTCTCCTAGGTAGGTACCTAAATGAAGTTCAAAAATGACAAATAAATGTTTCAGTTATATGACAAACTATGTTTTTTTTTAATGTTAAACGGCAGACAAACAGGCAAGCAGGCCACCTGATGAAAAGTGGTCACCGCCGCCCATGGACATCAGCAACACCACTCTTAAACAGTCCCATATCATAGTCCGAAGAAAACACAGAGGCTGGGAGCTCAAATTAAATGACAAACTAGCTAATTAGTTAAATTACAATAAATTATTTAGATAAATGACAAAACATGTGTTAGTTAAATGACAAAACATGTTTTAGTTAAATGACATAACATGTTTTAGTTAAATGACATAACATGTTTTAGTTAAATGACATAACATGTTTTAGTTAAATCTTAGCCGACTTTTGTTTTTTATATGGGGCTCAAAGATCCTGATTTTCGTTGATTAATAAGGTGGTTTACCACCTTATTAATCAACGAAAACGAATCGAAAACGAATCTAATGTCTAATGTTGTGGTCTAATGTTTTAACATTAGACCGTTGAAACTCTAGCGCATAGAACTCACCAGTTGTGCAGTTTCATCCTCGGCAGATGCGACGACGACGACCTTTTTCATGCGCATCGCGTCTTGCAACACGCGCTGAGGTTGCAATCCCAGCGCGCGTAACTCGCGCTGTCCAAGCTGCACGCCGCTGTACGGGATGTTTATACTGCCGTCTATACAGCTCTTCTCATACCTGTTATGATTATGATGATTTATTTTTTAAGAAGTAATCTGTTTCAACTTAGTTGTAATGAGAAAAGCAGACAACTTCTGAGATAAGAATCAAGTTCCATTCTATAGTTTTAAAAAAACATGTCAAGTGACAATGACAAAAGAATAAATATGCATTCATGTCGTGCAAGAGACAACAGTGATATATCGGTCTCCCCCTCTTACGCCAAGGAAATAATGGTCTAGTATTCAGTAAAAAAAGGCATTAAATTTACAAATACTCGGTAAAATGCGTCTCTCTTGTAGCAGCCATCCGTCAGTAGAAAAAAAAAGGTTTAGGGGTGCGGTGCGAAGGGCGCGTCAACGCGTCTCACATATCAAAATGGTCGAATATGGATAAATTTATGTAGTAAGCACATTTACTACTACTTTCCTACTACTAACAATACAATCTATTTTTTTTTTACTGAATACTAGACCATTATTTTCTTGCTTAAACGATCATATTTAACCTTTATAGTCATGTGTTAAAAGGAAGTTCATTAATAAATTAGGACCTTATATTATATAGCCTTTGTCACTCGGGGATTGTGTAGCTTCGGTGAAAGAATTTTTCAAGTCCAGTAGTTTCGGAGCCTATTCAATGCAAACAATGAGTCAAATCTTTCCTCTCAATATTAGTTTAGAAAAAATATTGTTCGACTCACAGCAAATTGGATCTTATATCGATGACACAGCACTTCTCTTGGCAGATCAGAGAAAAAAAATCTGAAAGGCTGATTCTAGGACAGATCTCTGCAAACAGTGTTTCCATGGATATTTCGACGGCATCCTACAAAATTCCAAATATAGTTTTAAATAACGAATGCGTGGCTGCGACCGCTCAATTAAATGTAAAAAGGTATTTTGACATTACAAACAGGCACTCAAATTAACTTATGATTCAAAATATGAAGAAACAATATGTAAATATAGATATTCTAATAAATAGAAATGAACAGTCAGTAAATATAATGAAAAAAAAAGTAGAATGGACAACTTGTCACATTTAGCTGGTTAATATCAGTCTTTATCACCTGGCCAAATACAAAAGATGTTAATAATATTTTTTACTAGCTTTTCCCCGCGGCTTCGCTCGCGTTAATTTTATGACATAGATCTCGTTTGACAACAAAACAACCCATAGCGCGACTACTGGCGCCATCTGTTGGCCGATACAGCGCCCTCTATAGTAGTAAAATTATTTTCCCATTGGAATGACATACTTTCACGGGATAAAAAGTAGCCTATGTTGGGCTTTGTGCCCATAACAATATGTATGCAAATTTTCATAATGATCGGCTGCTTAGTCAAGCCGTGAAGGAATAACAAACAAACAAACTCACTTTCTCATTTATAATATTAGTAAGGATAATATTTACTAGCTGTCCATCTATTTTGAAAGTATTATTATGACTGTGTTTATTTACATTAATTATGTCTCTTCGTATCTTGAACAAACTATAGTTAACTATAAAACAAATAGTAGTTTATTTTTTATTTCGTAAAATTAAAAAAATAAATGCTTCTTATTAATAATAACAAACCATGCTTGAAATATTTACCATGGGATCTTTAATCTCTGCATCAATAGTGAATCGTCTGTAACTAATACTCCTTGGGGAAATGCGGCACATTTCAGTCGATTCCTACAAAAAAAAAATGTTTTAATTTGAAAAATATAACAAAAAAAAAACAGTAATTAAACAAATTGAGATAATATAATTTGGAATGATAACTAAATAATACATCTACTTCACATACATTCATAGATATCATCCAGGATGGACATGCACACATTTTTTGTTAATTTCTCGCGCAGGATTTGAACCTACGACTCATAGCTGTCTATTCGACAACAGGGTATTTCAATTAGAGTACATTGTTATCCAGGTTTTAAATAAATTTACAAATAACATCAGAAAATGCCGTCGAAATAACATCAGAAAATTTGATAATAATGTGTTTATATAGAACACCAGGCTCTGACCCATCCGTATTTTTAAATAAACTAGAACTGGCATTACATATAATCTCCAAAAAATTTAATAACAAAAAAGTAGTTCTTGCAGGTGATTTAAATATTAATGTCCTAAAAAAGGATAAATTTTCAGATCGCTTACTTGACATTTTACTAAATAATAATTTAAATAATTTCATAAATGAACCTACTCGTCAGAAAGCCTGTCTAGATTTGATGATAAGCAATTTTGAAAATGCAATTGGAACCGTCATTCCGACTGGCTTGTCGGATCATCTAATGGCTCAAATGTTATCGCTACCTGTTGATAATGATAATAATAATAAAAAAACAAAATTTTCCTTTTATAAAAGAAACTACGACACAGAAAACATGATAAAATTTCAAGAATACTTAAAATGCCTAAGTTGGTCCAATGTTTATGAAGAACAAAACTTAAACAAAGCTTTCAACGCCTTTCACGATTTCTTTTGCTTATTATATAAACTTTGTTTCCCGTTAACCAAAACTACAGTTAGAAAAAGAATAAACCCTACATGGATCACTACAGGTCTGAGAATAAGCACTAAAACGAAAAGATATTTGAGATACAGTTATTACAAAAATAAAACAGAAGCAGATAAAACCAATTTTAACACATATTCCAAATTACTAAAAAAATGTTTTATTTCAGCACAAAAAATAAGAAATCACAAAATTTTAAGTAAAAGCACTAACACTTGTAAATCGTCATGGCAAATTATAAAATACGAATCAAAAGACACAGCGACAGATCACATTACAGATAATATTAAAGATGATCCAAGGGACATAGCAGAAAAATTTAATGATCATTTTATTGATATGACTAGCAGAAAGAGTAGTGAGGTTCAAAATGGTAAATATGATAATTCAGGAAATAATCCAAAAAAACCGATTTTTCTTAAGCCTTTTAATTCTGATGAAATTCAAAATATAATAATGTCTCTCAACAATACAAAATCAGTGGGATACGATGAAATATCAACACATATATTAAAACATTGCAGTAGTGAATTATCAGAGGTTATGACTTATTTGGTTAACTTATCATTTGAAACAGGGTCCTTTCCTAAAATATTAAAAAAATCAATTGTAAAGCCCTTATACAAAAAAGGTGACAAGACTAAATTAGAAAATTATAGGCCCATTACTCTTGTTCCCGTAATTTCAAAAATTTTTGAAAAGTGTATGCACATACGTGTAACACGATTTCTGGAATCTCACAGTCTTATAAGCTCTGACCAATATGGGTTTCAAAAGAAAAAGTCGACATCTTTGGCAGCATTTAATTTGCTGGCTACAGTGACAAGAAACGTCGACGCTAAAAAACCAACAACCGTACTCTTTTTTGACATGACGAAAGCCTTTGACTTTGTTTCGCATAAGTTATTGCTGTCTAAAATTGAAAACTGTGGCCTAAGAGGAAACGCGCATGAGTGGATAAAGTCATACCTTACTGAAAGAACACAGTCTGTTGAGATATGGAAAACAGATAACGGAGGTAACAAGCAAATATATCAGTCCCAATATAGGCAAAATGATTTCGGTGTACCTCAGGGAAGCATATTGGGTCCGCTTCTCTTTTTACTGTATATCAACGGCCTAACTGATGCACTAAGTTATAGATCGGTATTGTTTGCTGATGACATTTCGGTTATTGTAACTAACGATACTCACGATTCTGACATACATATAAATGAAGTTAACAAAACTATCAGCGATGTAAACCATTGGGTACAACGCAATAATTTAAAATTAAACTTAGTCAAAACTAATTACATACATTTTAATAAATATATACAGGATAAAAAATATAATATTCAATATAGTGGACAAATTCTTAAGAAGGCAGAAAGCGTGAAATTTTTAGGTTTGGAAGTTGATGAAAGTATAAAATGGACAACTCATATAAATAGTGTTTGCTCAAAACTGAACAGATACGTATACGTCCTAAACAGGCTGCGTAAAATAGCGAAACAAGCAACCGCTGTAACAGCATACTATGGCTACGTTGAGTCAGTTTTAAGGTATGGATTGGTGATTTGGGGTAATGGTATTGGTATAAATAAAGCTTTCATTGCCCAAAAAAAATGTGTAAGAGCTATTTACGGTGTTCCTCCCTATGTCTCGTGTAAGCCATTATTTAAAAAACTTAATCTCTTAACACTTCCTTGCATATACATTTTGGAAGTTAGTAAGTTTGTTAAAAACAACATGAGTCTTTTTAAAACTGCAGCTGAAATTTATACAAGAAATACAAGAAATGGCAACAGATTGGTACATGATCACATACCCAGAACAGCAATGTATATGCAAAACAGTTATAACATGTGTATAAAAATTTATAATAAGTTGCCAGAACATATTAAGATATTGCCTTTTAATAAATTTAAATCATGTATAACTAATATATTATTACAGAAAACTTACTACTCAGTCAATGATTTTTTTAATGATATGGAACTGAAGTGACATTTTATTTTGTTTGATTATTAAGATATTTAAATTGCAATATGTACTAAAATTATGTAATTTATGTCGTAATTCTAAATGACATTGTTAATTTTGCACGCCAAATATGTTGGCAAAATATGTGAAACTTTTAACTACTTATTTCAACATCCTTGTATCAACCATATTTTATGCAAATAAATATATTCTATTCTATTCTATTCTAAATAACTACGTATTTCGTTGAATATTCTTTAATAAAACAGAAACAATGAAAATAACTTTTTACGGTCAACTAAAGGCGAGACAAAACAAAACGGGAGAATAGACAATAACAAGCACAAATAAAAAACCTATTAAAAATATATATTTCATAGATTATTTACCTTAACACACTCTCCTATATCAATCTCAGGTAGGTCCGAGAAGAGTAATATGCACTCGTTGAAACCAGACTCAAGCAGTGTGTCTCGCAACTGGCGTAGAATACCGACACCCATAAACAGTGCTAATGCTGATCCCCGAACCAACAACGCGTCCCATAGATGAACTATCTTGTGTAGGGGGAATACGTCTGTGGAAATTAAATCGGATCAAACCAGCACTCTCTGGTACCGAAGGTGGGCTCTACAAACACACCTATTCGCTGTCTAAAATCGGAAATTAAGATTCACAAGTTACTATTACCTACAATGTATGTAGGATTTTAAACAGACTGTCAGTCTTAAGATTTCGAGAAAGTGCTTGTATGGCCCTTGAATAAACGATTTCATTACCAAATATTAACAAATTTGATTATAATTTTATCGAATATTTATTCGATAATTGTTAATTAAATTATGTTTGTAAATAACATTTTCTACCGAAAAATTTGCACGCGAGGGTAGAATATGTTGGAAGACTATTCTGTAACATTTTTCGTACCTTATTTTCGCATATAAATTATCTATATAGATCAAACTTACGTGAGAACATAGTCAAAAACCAGGGTATAGCGAATAGCTCTGGTACAAAACTGATCTCATGAAGATGCGTCGCCAGTTCCGGCTCATGGAAAGCAGTCATCTGCCAGAATTTTGCCAGATATTCCTTGATAACTGCGCTGTTGTCTTTCAGGAAGAATTTGTGTAGGAACTTCGGAACGAACGCTGATAGGCATGCGAACGCTCGAGCTGAAATAATTAAAAAAGTTGAGGGTGTTTTGATGGAAATTTTTGACAGCTGGCAGCACTTGGGATGGAGGTCTCCTAGTTCGATTTGTAACAAATCTATATCATCATCATCTCAGCCCCAAAAATTTCACTGCTGGACATAGGCCTCCAAGGGACTTTTGCCAATACTAGCCACGCTTAGCAGGCGGGTTGGTGAGCGCAGTCTGGTGGGTTGAAATTTCGAGTATAAGAGTTCTGCTGCCCGTTCTTTACTCTATTCCCTTAGTCGCCTTCTGCGACATACGTGGGGGGGGGGGGAGAAAGGGTGGTGATATTATATATGCCATATAACATCTTTGTCTGGCATAATTACTTACTACCATTTGATATCAGCATTATATAGTTCAATCCACATTTAAACAATAGATTTGACGCGTCGTGTTCGTGTAGTGATCAGTTTGCAATTCCATATTTCCGTTTTATTTCTATTCTATTCCATATAGATATGCGAAATTGTAAATTTTCAGTCAATCTTCAAAAAGGATGTATGTGAAGTGCATGGAGGCACTTTAGATTGGATCCTTTTTGACGACGATCGTCTCAATTATATGAAAAAATAATAGTTTTCATTTCACATACCTTCGTTGCAAAAGTTTAAGTATAGGAATGGTGCCGTGAGCGAGTCTAATCCCTGCCAGTAAACATACTGAGGATTCGTGAGGAGCCACGCTTTGAGAAGTCGTTTCAACGCGCGATGTCCAGCCGAACCACTGAGCAACCAGCAGTATTGGTGACAACGTGGTATGTCCACATCTATCTGTATACACAATAAAAAAATAAGTAATTTTTTATAAATTGAGGTGCGGTGCGACCTTTTTTTGTGTTGCTGCGGATACTGGCAATGTACTTACATATTAGTTACACTCTGTATTTTTGTGCTGTTTATTGATTACCTATTGTAATTAAGCTAGTTAATGTTTTGTATTTTGTAAATTGTAACCCACGTAAGTTGCAGTCGAATAAATGTTTACCTATCTAAATAAGTAGTCAACTACTTCAGAATGTCGAAGTTGGACTAAAAAGGTCGAAACTTTACATAAAGGTTTCTTTTGTGACGTAATTGTGTACGTACTTGCGTAAGATCGTTTTTTTTTTATACAAACGTTTGAAAGATTTAAAGACTCATAGTTTCCCTGCGCGACTTTCGGTGTTGGTATACAATAAAATAATGCTCTCATTAAGACCTTTCGAATGACATGTCTCAACTTGATACACACTGGGGACAGAGCCCATGGTAAAACGCCCAATCTCCTTTATATAAACACATTAAAAAAGCCATTTTTTAGAAATTTCCATGGGAAAGACAAGTCCAGTAACAGAAATTTCCAAAACCAAAGATAAAAATTAACAATAGGATGAAAAAACCGAAAGGGTTACTTTACCGTGCTGCATCCACATCCACACGGTAGTTACTTTTTGCGGAGCAACATAATGCAACACAATAAAATTTGGTAACATTGTTCAATTTCTGCGTTTTTTCAATTACTTTTAGATATTGGATGTTGCTATATTTATAACCAACATGATTACCTGTCTATCAGTAGGTGTGGGTGTCTCTTTGTCAATCCGTTCGTACTGCGCTTCTATGTCGCCGGTGACGCCCAAAAGTGCGGCCCAAACATCCCCCCGGACCAATGGTGGAATGTCTGTCTCTGCTTCCGATCGAATGTATGGAGATGTGTATGGATAACCCTGGTAGCAACAGCATTAATTATTAATTTACCTGATCAAATCGACTGAGATACAAAATTAATTTTGTATGATTCCGCCTTGCACTTTTTTATGTCATACAGTAGAGCTCAGTAGACAAACAAGGAAGCAAGCAACTTGATAGAAAAAGTTACTGGGGCAATACTATGAATGTCAGCAACGTACAGGCATTACCATACATTCAAACTCAAACTCAAATAATTTATTCAGAGACTAGGCCTTCCCAGGCACTTTCTCTAGTCATTTACAACTTGAATAATTAATTTAATGAAATAAACTACTTTATAAACTACCACCATTTCGGAAACAAGCAAAATGGCCACTGGTAAAAGAAATGGCGAAAGAGAACCAATTACAACCTTTTTTTTCTTTAGTTTTTATACACAATAATATTTAATAATAATTCAACTTACATGCAATAATCTTTGAAACCATAATAGTCTGTAAAACTGGTATTCAGTATCTCTTTCCCTGATAATCTTGGGTAAAGTCACTGCCTCACATTCTTTTCTACGTTCATGCATCAACGGGTAAAAGTCGTGAGGTGGAATGTGGTTCAATCTAATCTTCAACAAGTCTAAACTGTACTTGGCAATTCGCCTATCATATAAGGCACCAGTCTTTCCTCCTATAGTACAACCATCCAGAAGTATGGCACTGTAAAAAAAACATTACATTTAAAAGGAGCTTTTTGTATATCCAAATACTAATTCATTTATACTTCTACTACTTTGAGCCCTTTCACAATTATGACGTGGGCGTCGCGTAGGTGTTCCATGAGCGTACACGCAACGCAGACGCCGCGATAAGGAGACGCACGCCTAGCATTGTCCCGACGTCTTACTGTACGCACTTTAAAAGGCTATTGGAATATATGGGCTCGTATATTGAGCGTAATATTGCAGATGTCTATGAGAAAAAATTACGCTCAAAATATTAGTCTCACAGGATTCTTTCATTTGAAACTAAAATCCATTACAAGACTAAGGAATGAGTGAAAAAAGAGCAAGAGATTTAAACGACATTTGGTATGAGGATAATAGTTTTCTTTTATCACCCAGGGAATGTTCTGAAGAACCATTGCTCAGATCTATGCTAGTACTTTACATTTACCAATGTTATAATAATAAAAACGAAGAACTTTTTCTAAGAAATTTTCTACTCTATAAACAAAGCTTACATTGGCATAGACAATATAGGTGGACTGTTCTTTATTAGGCAATTTTTCTTCAACTCCGCATATATATCTCCGCCAGCCAGTTGCCACCAGTGGTATAGATGTTGTAGTTTACATCCCATTAGTCCACGAGTTCTTTTAACTTCCACCAACTGTTTGACATCAAGTAATGATAGGTCTTCAACTAACTCGGTGAATGTTGCTCTCTCAGCTGGATAGATTTTTAAACATTTCTCTATAATATTCCTTAGATTTTCCGGTACATTCTGGAAAGATGTAATATTTTAGATGACAGAACAAAAATAACTACAACAATGGAACTAAAAGATATTACAATAACAGTCAGAAAGCTAAAGTGCTACAAAAAAACTGGCGAGTTTTTGTTTGTATTTATTTCCATCCAGAATTACTATTACAAACATTGGAAAATTGACGATAAAATTATATAAACATTTTCCCTTTATTTTCCTATACAAAATGTTCAGTTGAGGGAAGAGGGGTGAAGGCGGTACGGACGAAGTCGTGGACAAAGCTAAAAAATATATTGCTAATAAATATATTACTTTTTATTTTAATATAGTCATCAAAATCAAAGACATTTTATTAAAACGCCTCTATTTCTTATATCTTAAAAAAATACAGTACCTTATATGCTTCAAAACAGTCATGTTCCCTGGCTATTCTCTCAGCAGGATTGTTAGCATGCACTAATGTGAGTATCCTTCGTAGTATTGGACCAGGCTTTAAGTTATGCCATAGTTTACCAATGCAGAGTTCAAGGATAACTATGCCAAAGGTCCATACATCTGTTGCTGGACCACCTCCATTCAATATACTTTCAGGACTCATGTATCTTGGCAGGCTGAAAGAATTTAAATTGAGGGTATTATAATAAAAAATGTACACAATTCACACTGCATCACTTGATTAATAATTTTAAAACTAGTTTTAAGATATATAATTGTTTTAGTAAGTAAATTGAAATTAATTCCATTCCAAATCTACCTCAGAGCCTCAGAGGTCAGGGACATGTTTTGTATTATTGGTAAAAAAAAATTGCAAATAAATTATTATTATTATTCTAAAGTAATGTAAGTTTAAATTGGTTTGAGTTATATTATCGAAATAGATATTGAAACTGAGTTAAACAATAATCTGTAACGATTTTTCATAGACACAAATAAATCTGCACAAAGAACAAATCGGTTTGCACAGATAAATCGCTAATGTATCGTAATTGCTGTGTAATGTGTGTAGCTGGCACAATAAATCATAATGTTTTATTAGATATCAACATCGGTTTGTTTTTGACTTTTTCAAATAAAAAGTAAAATATGTTTGCAAACCTGCGAAATTCAAAACACATAACTTACCCAAGTGGGAAGGACACTTCCTGGCCTCCACCAGTCATATCATACATTCCGAAATTAAACAGTTTAACCCTTCCATTTTTGTCAATGAGAATATTATCATCAGCTAAAGTTCTATGGATTATATCCTTATCATGCAGATACTTCAAACCAGATGCCACTTGCCACCCAATGTTGATGATTTCCTGGTATGTGAACTTTGATTTTATCTCTTTTAAAGGTCTGCCTATTACTTCTGCCACCACTATGATTCTTTCTGGAAATTGTAAATCAATTAACATTGGTTGACATAGGGAAATATTCTTCTCCACCGGCCATAACTTCACTCATCTCATCCGATTGTGGTTAATCGACCGATGGCGGTTTAAAAAAAAAATATCATGCAGTCAACTTTCATACAAAAATACTTGACAGTGGTGGATAAGGTAAAGTTCAAGACATATAAGAGTAGGTAGGCGTACTTTTACATTTCAAGGGTGACCCTTAGCTTAGCAAACATGAAATATACACTAAAAGAACTGAATAAATATATAATGACTTACCATGTTTGCCACGAATGACATCCAAGTAAGTACACAAGTTAGGATGTTCTAGAGTCAGCAACCGTTGCGCCTTGCCAAGTATAGTGACAGAACTTGGTGTAAGGGGCAGGCCATTGCTCCCACATAACTCCCCCGGGTGATTTTTGGCGAAATATGTGCAAGCAGCAAACTTATAGTCATCCTCATTACCTTCAGACATTGTTTCTTTGTAATAAAACACCCAGAACTAAAAAAAGTGTTGATAATAAAAAAAAATTTTTTTTACAAACAATTTAAAAGCTTTCACCACAGCTACGTACACTTGGTATTAATTAATTGAACGAGGGTAACGTTCAAGTATGAAAGTTTATAAAAGAAATGTAATTTGTCTATACTGCTTGTAAAAATAAAAACAATATTTTTCTTGTTTTGCAAGTTTGCAATTTGCATTCATTACTGTCAGATTGACTTGACACTTGACAGACGTCACTCGACGTCAGCAAAAGCCTCGCTGGTCACACAAAGCGAATACTCACTGCGACTGCATTCGCCGCGAATAATAGTCGCAGCGACAATTCGCTACCTGCCTGTCACACACAGCGAGTTTTACACGAGAATTTCGACAGTCTGTTGGTGCGCAAATTCAAACTTTATTAATTAGATAATATTTTTTTGGTTGACTCATCATTATACTATACTCGTCTATGCAGCGACGAAATCTGTAGCACACACGCACGTGTCTAGTCTAGTCTAGAGCGGCGCGGCGTGCAGAATGGCTATTCGCAGCAAGTACCCTGTCACACACAGCACAGCGAATTCTCGCGGCGAATGTGCATTTCTTGTACTTCTTGTCAAGAAGTACATGTTGACAATTGACATTGAAGTTCGTAATTGAGTGTTTCCAGGAATTATCAGTATCTGTTAGTTCGTGATTTATTAATTTCAAACTCTTTTATTTTATTGTACGCGCCAAGCGCGCCGCTTTTCTTGAGCCTCGCACAATCGCGTACGCGCCGTACGCACCGTACGCGCCGCGTATTCCAATTCCAAATTGAGGCGCGTTCGGCGCGTGCGGCGGCGCGTACGGTGCTGACAAACAAATGTGCGATCAGCTTTATCTTTCACAAACGAGAATTCATGAGCATTTTGGGCTATAAAAAATAAAAAGTGAGCGGCAGTCTCAAGTCCAGGAATATTAAAGTTAGAATCATAATAAGCAACTTCTTATATGACAGCCAACTCGAGTCATGGTTAGAAATATAAATAAACCGTGATATTATATTTTTCATAAGTGTTTTTTTTTTGCATCAAGCGGCAGTTTCAGGAATAAGCATTTCTAGAATCGCATTAAATGTAAAACTATAAAAAAAAACTTGTTACGACTAAAATAAAAAACATTTAGAACAATTCAGAACTTTTAATAAAAAAAAGGTAGGTATTAAGGCTTATTATGGGATATACTTAGATTAATACCTAACTTTCTAGATGGAGTGGAGTCATACAAGCGCTCTGTCAAAAGTGAATCGCTAAACGCTCGATGACATGTCGGTGACATGCACTTGACACTTGCGTAAAGTTGCCAATGGAGGTGTAGTTTCCAAGAAGCGACGAAATAAATAGGGTTTGTTCATCGAAATAATATTACTACGTATAGAAATGACAGCGCCTTCAAATTTTGGCGCCGTGTTCGGCCGTGAGGGGCGCGCCCCTCCCTGGCCCCGCCCCCAACCGAGTCATAGAATATGACATTACTACGCAGGGGCGACACTTTGTTTATATTCTGCCTATTGGACATCCAACTGATTATTTTATTTTATTACAATATTTTATTTTACATAATAGTTAAATTTAATAGAAAATAGGTATAATATTAGCTTTATAGGTAGGAAGCTACATTACATTTTTGTTCTTAACTTAATATTAGTCAAAAATAAACTGAGATTAAATCAAAACTAACTTTATAGTGAAGCTATTTATTTATTGTAGTATTTTGTAATATATGCAATAACCAGGAGACGGTCGCCTGCCAGACAAGAGGAGTTGTGTTGAATTTCAAGAATGGTAACGTACCTTTACTTCGAAACTTGTTTGCCCGAATTTCATTTGTTCGAAAATGGTTGGTCGAAATTTAAAATGCTGTTTCGTTTTCCATCTTTTTGTTTTCTAGAAACTTATTTTTTTTACTTAGTTAGTAACTTTATCCACATTTACGTATTTTACCTAGTATATAAAAATATTTTGGAAATATAGTTTAAAAAATCAATATTTAAATTACATATTATTTTTAAAAAAGAATGATTAAAATCGGTCCAAAATTGAAGGAGTAATCGGCGGACCTCCAAAAAAAAACATAGAACCTCCTCCTTTTTTGAAGTCGGTTAAAAAAAAAGCTACAAAAAATTCAGAAATACCTAAATTATATTATAAAATTGACTGACGCTTAGTACCTACGTATCCCATCTGTACGATTAATTTTTGATAATCTATGATTTTCACATAGAAATGGCGGATGCAATCATGATTCATTAGAAAATAATGAAAAAAAATTATTTTGGTTGGTTTTACTTAATTTTTTGTATACTTAGCGATGATAAGTTACGCCGCTATCTTTCTTCCTTACTGTTGAACGGTTTTACAAGTTTTTATTGAACATGACGGCATTTTCCAATATTTTTTTTGACATAAATCCGAGGACCAATCACGATGAGCGTCGGCAAGTTTCTAAACGAGTTGATGTCTATTGGCCTCAACGTATGGGGACAAAAATTTTGTTCGCGGTGTCCGTTCTATACGTAGTAATATTATTTCGATGGGTTTGTTTAAAGTTCTCAACTTTCAAGTAACAAAATTATAGGTATTGATATTGTAAATTTACAAGGACTTCCATTATAGAACGTGTCACATACCTACGTAAATATCAGTAGCAGCAGCGACTGTTTTATAATTAATCAGTCGAAGCAATAAAAATAGTCAAAATGGGAAACATCGAAATAATATTACTACGTATAGAAGTGACAGCGCCTTCAAATTTTGGCGCCGCGTTCGGCCGTGCGGGGCGCGCCCCTCCCTGGCCCCGCCCCCAACCGAGTCATAGAATATAACATTACTACGCAGGGGCGACACATTGTTTATATTCTGCCTATTGGACATCCAACTGATTATTTTATTTTATTACAATATTTTATTTTACATAATAGAATAAATTTAATAGAAAATAGGTATAATATTAGCTTTATAGGTAGGAAGCTACATTACATTTTTGTTCTTAACTTAATATTAGTCAAAAATAAACTGAGATTAAATCAAAACTAACTTTATAGTGAAGCTATTTATATATTGTAGTATTTTGTAATATATGCAATAACCAGGAGACGGTCGCCTGCCAGACAAGAGGAGTTGTGTTGAATTTCAAGAATGGTAACGTACCTTTACTTCGAAACTTGTTTGCCCGAATTTCATTTGTTCGAAAATGGTTGGTCGAAATTTAAAATGCTGTTTCGTTTTCCATCTTTTTGTTTTCTATTATTAACTAATATTACTACGTATAGAAGTGACAGCGCCTTCAAATTTTGGCGCCGCGTTCGGCCGTGCGGGGCGCGCCCCTCCCTGGCCCCGCCCCCAACCGAGTCATAGAATATGACATTACTACGCAGGGGCGACACATTGTTTATATTCTGCCTATTGGACATCCAACTGATTATTTTATTTTATTACAATATTTTATTTTACATAACAGAATAAATTTAATAGAAAATAGGTATAATATTAGCTTTATAGGTAGGAAGCTACATTACATTTTTGTTCTTAACTTAATATTAGTCAAAAATAAACTGAGATTAAATCAAAACTAACTTTATAGTGAAGCTATTTATATATTGAAGTATTTTGTAATAAATGCAATAACCGAGACGGTCGCCTGCCAGACAAGAGGAGTTGTGTTGAATGGTAACGTATCTTTACTCCGAAACTTGTTTGCCCGAATTTCATTTGTCCGATAATGGTTAGTCGAAATTTAAAATGCTGTTTCGTTTTCCATCTTTTTGTTTTCTAGAAACTTATTTTTTTTTACTTAGTTAGTAACTTTATCCACATTTACGTATTTTACCTAGTACATATTTAAAAATATTTTGGAAATATAGTTTAAAAAATCAATATTTAAATTACATTATTTTTAAAAAAGAATGATTAAAATCGGTCCAAAATTGAAGGAGTAATCGGCGGACCTCCAAAAAAAAACATAGAACCTCCTCCTTTTTTGAAGTCGGTTAAAAAAAAAGCTACAAAAAATTCAGATATTATAAAATTGACTGACGCTTAGTACCTACGTATCCCATCTGTAAAGCCCACCATTCACACGCAGATTGGTCCGGCGGATTGGTCGGTCATCGGACTAATCCGCCTGTGTATGGAAGCGACGAACCGGTCCGCCAGACTGTCAAATGGGTTGGCGTCGGGCTCGCGGCGAGCCGCGAGCGCCAACCGAACCCTCGCCCGACCCGACCAATCCGCGCGTGTGTGTGCAAGGTCAGATTGGTCGGCCGACTCAGTCAGTGTCGAAACCACGTTTTTATTTATTTTTTATTTATTATAATGTCTTTCGACGATAAAAAACCGTTTCTTTTTTCATTTCTCGGATAAAATCATTATTCCGACGACGATTAAAGCTACTTTTGCTTAGATAGTACAGGCGGCATATTAAATGAGTACACGTGCAGGGCTCACCAAAGTCACACTTCGAGTGGAGGGTTGGCGGTGGGTTGGCGGAGGGTTCGTGCAGTGTATAGCCCACCATTCACTACACGAGCCCGGACCCGACTCCCAACCCGGACCCGACCGCGACCAATCCGGCGTACCCATACACTGCACGAACCCTCCGCCAATCCGCCGGACCAATCTGCATGTGAATGGTGGGCTTATGGGTACGCCGGATTGGTCGCGGTCGGGTCCGGGCTCGTGTAGTGAATGGTGGGCTTTATAAGCCCACCATTCACTACACGCGCCAACCCACCGCCAACCCTCCACTCGAAGCAGGGCCGCGCCGCCCCTGTGTGCGAAGTGTGCGGCGCACACAGGCGCCAAGACAATAGGGGCGCCGCGCCGCCACTAGTAGTGGTCGTAATTTAGTGTGTTGGATGCGGATGATGAAATAGAAAGATATTGTCCGTTACACTTTACGTTTATTAACGTTCAACATCAGTTCTTAAATACGACACAATACACACAGAAAGTTTAGAAGGAGAAAAGAACAAATAGATAAATTATAACAATTAAATATTAATAGCTATAGGCGATCGCGATAACAACAAGTACGCATCGATGCCAAAAACCGACTCTAGGTCGAGCGCGCGGCGGACAGTGACCTACGGCACGTGCAAGCAAAAATGCTGACGCGCAGAATTGGTTTTCCGTATATAAAACAAAAGTCTGCGCGTCCGCTTCAACATACAAAATAAATATAAGTTATTGTATAAAATATTAAACTTAACTTTAAAATATAAATATTAAAATAACAATGATAAAATAAATTAAAAGCAAACAAAAATAATAAATGTAAAAATAATAAAATGTAAATAATAAAGGTACGCCACATCACCCCCCTCCAGAGACCGTCTCAAGGGCGATAATAATCAGGGAAGCGCACGGTACGGCCTGACCGAGTTGTTCGGATATCATTCCTGCCGATTTGAGTAGGAGTGTTCTGTGGTGATGAGTAAAGTGAATTTGGCGATTTTTCTGTTTTGTTCGGTGTGTCATTGTGAGCATCGTGATTGTGTGTCGTGGTGTTGTCATGTAGTATGTATGCGGGTTTCAATCGGTCTACCGATACTGTGACAGTATTTCCACGTAGGTTCAGCTTGAAGACTTTGTCGCCCCTCTCCAACACCTCATATGGTCCTGTATAAGCAGGTGTGAACGACGGGCGGCATGTGTCATCTCGAAGAAAGACATGGCTCGCGGTAGCAAGATCTTTAAACACGAAGACTGATTGTTTACCATGACGTGAAGCTGGTGTCGGCTGTAGATTCTTGGTGAAAGAGCGTATTCGTGCCAAATACTGAGTGATGTCAGTAGTACCTTCTTCTTTCGAGTTGAAGAAATCGCCGGGTAGCCTCAGATTTTCTCCATATACGAGTTCTGCTGATGAGGCGTTAAGATCTTCTTTAAAGGCGCTTCGTATTCCAAGCAGAACAAGAGGAAGAGATTCTACCCAGTTGGTGTTTGAGTGACAAGTGATAGCAGCTTTCAGCTGTCTGTGAAATCTCTCTACTAGACCATTGCAAGCTGGGTGATAAGCAGTCGTCCTCTTGTGCTGGAATCCTATTAGCTCTGCCAGATTCTTGAATAGTGCGGATTCAAATTGTCTACCGCGGTCGGTGACAATGGTGGTAGGGCAACCAAACCTAGAAATCCATCCACTTAATAGGGCTCGTGCCACTGTCTCTGCTGTGATCTCCTGTAGTGGTATTGCTTCAGGCCAACGCGTGAACCTATCGACGGCTGTGAGACAATACCGATATCCCTGTGACAGCGGCAGTGGAACTATAAGGTCTATGTGAATATTCATAAATCTGGACTTTGGCAATTTGTATGCGCCCAAAGGTGATGAGACATGTCGAGTGACTTTAGCTCGTTGACAGGCCAAACAGGTGCGAGTCCACTCTCGACAATCTTTCTCAATCGATCAATCTTGGCTGTAGCGTTTGCTCCTGGGTGGCTGAGGGAGTGAAGACTTTCAAATACTTGGCGCCGATGTTGCTTCGGGACATATGGTCGCGTAATACTGCTTCTCTCATCGCAGTACAGTTCAGAGTGACCTCCAGGCAGTTTGATTTTCTTCAAGTGCAGTGAAGAATTCCCGTTCAGTAGTAGCTGCAATTCCGAGTCGGAGTATTGGGACTTCGCCAACTGTTCTAAGTCCACCGGTTGAACGATCTCCTCGACTCGTGAAAGGGTGTCTGCTACTACATTATCCTTCCCGGAAATATGTCTGATGTCGGTGGTGAACTGCGAGATAAAGTCCAAGTGTCTAAACTGTCTTGGTGAGCAGTTTTCTTTGCGTGAGTGAAACGCGAAACATATAGGTTTGTGGTCAGTGTAAATAACAAAAACCCTTGCTTCTACCATATGCCTGAAGTACTTAATAGCCTCGTATATCGCCAGTAACTCTCTGTCGTACGGCGAGTACTTCTGCTGCGATGGGCTCAGCTTCCTCGAGAAGAATGCTAGTGGCTGCCAACCTACGTCTTCTTTGAACTGCTGAAGTACTGCTCCAATCGCGACGTCTGAAGCGTCTGTGACTATGGCAAGTTTGGCTTCACAGTCTGGATGAGCTAATAGAGCAGCTTGACAAAGACCTTCTTTGCAGCGATTGAAAGCTAGGGACTCCTCAGTAGTGAAATTTACTGGATGAGAGCCTTTCACCGATCCTTCCAGCAGAGCGTTAAGTGGTGCTTGGTGCTGTGCAGCTTCAGGTATGAACCTCCTGTAAAAGTTTAACATACCCAAGAATCTGCGTAGCTCGCGTACGTTCTTCGGTGCCGGAAAGCTCTGGATCGCTTCTACCTTGGCAGGGAGTGGTTTGGTACCGTCCGCTGAAATGAGGTAGCCAAGAAAAGTAACCTCAGTGGCTCCAAATACGCACTTTGCGGTATTAATCACCATACCGTAGTCTTGCAATCTAGTAAACAGCTGACGAAGATGGTGCTTATGTTCTGCTTCGTCCCTGGAGAAAATGAGGAAATCATCCAAGTACGCGTAACAGAAATCCAACCCCCTTAACATCTCATCCACGAAGCGCTGAAATGTTTGACCGGCATTACGAAGTCCGAACGTCATGTACGGAAATTCGTAAAGACCGAAGGGAGTCGTGATAGCGGTCTTTGGGATATCCTCAGGGCTAACAGGAATCTGGTGGTAGGCCTTAACTAAATCTATGGTGGAAAAGATTTTGCATCCAGACAGGTTATGTGAAAAGTCATGGATGTGACGAATAGGGTATTTGTCGGGTACCGTTCTGGCGTTTAACATCCTATAATCGCCGCACGGACGCCAACCGTTGTCCTTTTTCGCTACCAGATGAAGGGGCGAAGACCACGCAGACTCGGAAGGTCTGGCTATACCACTTTGGAGCATAGTTTCAAACTCTTCCTTCGCGATCTTCAATTTATCCGGGGCTAGCCTACGTGGAGTACTAGAAACAGGCGGACCCGGTGTAGTACGAATATGATGTACTGTGTTGTGTGTAGGTGTACGGTGTGTACCATGTGGGCGAGTAATGTCGGGGTATTCCCTGAGTATGTCGTGATACACTGACTCACCAACGATACTTTTTACCGAAGAAATGATATCCGAAGTTCGGACAGGTAAAGCCACGGTCGCGAGCGTAGTAGTGTTGTCGATTAAACGTTGGTTCCTGCAATCAACAACAAGGTTATAATATGACAGAAAGTCAACACCGATTATCGCCTTTGTTACGTTCGCTACTATAAATCGCCAAGTATAGTCACGGCGCAAACCTATGTTTAAAGTTAAATGTACGTAACCATATGTACGTAACCATATGCCTATTGGCGTACCGTTAGCAGCGCACAATTTATAGCTAGATTTAGCCTGACGATTTCTTAAATAGGTGTGAGGGAATACACAGAGGTCACTACCAGTGTCCACTAAAAACTGCGTCTTCGTCCTGCTGTCTGTCACAAATAAGCGACCGGTACTATGGCAATCGTCGGCCGCCATTAGCGATTGCCCGCTGCATTTCCCGACGGCGAAGAGTAGTCGCAAGGCTTGATGCAATCTTTTGCTTTGCTTCCGAACTTACTATGGTACCAACAGTTGGGGTACCTGGTGTAATTGGAATGCGACCGCGTTCTAGATCTGGATCTGTGTCTATTTGGTGATCGACTATTCCTTTCACGACACATTCTATCTAGCCTAGATGTTAAAGCAGCTACATGTTTCGTAAGTTCGGAAATTTCGCAACTTGTTGACGTACTCACAGTTGTTGATGCTGACGCTACCTGGAAGTTTGGCGCAACTACGTCGTGAATCCGATCGGCCAGATCCGCGAGCTCTGCTAAAGACGCCTTTGGCTGCGACGCAATGATGGTCTGCATACCAGCTGGTAGTCGACTCGTCCAAATTGTCCGAACGAAGTCTTCCGGAACACCTGGGCCTGCAAGGTTTTGTAGGTGACGAACGAACTGAGACGGCTTCCTGTCGCCTAACTCCTCGTCGACCAGCAGTTGCTTCACCTCACGCTCCCTGGACGGAGAGCCGTTTGATGAGTTCGGTCTTTAGCTTCATGTACTTCTCTGTCTCGGGCGGAGCGGTGATGATGTCCTCCACCTCGGCTGCGTACTGCGGTTCCAAGTGCGCTATCGCATGGTAAAAGCAGGTGGAGTCGGCGTTGATACCAGCCAGCATAAACTGTCCTTCGAGCTGCGCGAACCATAGTGCCGGCTTCTTGGGGTAAAAAGGTGGTACTTTTACGCCAACTCGGCATAAATCTGCAGTGGCTGCGTTGTTGCTGCAGCTGCTACAGGAGTCGCCTTTTCCTTTGTTCATTTTCGTGAACGATACGGGGTCACCAATTTAGTGTGTTGGATGCGGATGATGAAATAGAAAGATATTGTCCGTTACACTTTACGTTTATTAACGTTCAACATCGGTTCTTAAATACGACACAATACACACAGAAAGTTTAGAAGGAGAAAAGAACAAAGAGATAAATTATAACAATTAAATATTAATAGCTATAGGCGATCGCGATAACAACAAGTACGCATCGATGCCAAAAACCGACTCTAGGTCGAGCGCGCGGCGGACAGTGACCTACGGCACGTGCAAGCAAAAATGCTGACGCGCAGAATTGGTTTTCCGTATATAAAACAAAAGTCTGCGCGTCCGCTTCAACATACAAAATAAATATAAGTTATTGTATAAAATATTAAACTTAACTTTAAAATATAAATATTAAAATAACAATGATAAAATAAATTAAAAGCAAACAAAAATAATAAATGTAAAAATAATAAAATGTAAATAATAAAGGTACGCCACAGTAATAACGACAACAGATAATATAATGAATTATTTTCCCGCAATGAACAACACATTATGGAACGGCGGGCTACTCTGTTGTCATTATCTGCTGTTGTGTGTTGTCGACAACGGCGCGCTGCACGCAACGGCAAGCCGGCCGATCGCGAGATCGCGTGGGCGCGCTGTTGCAACTTCGTTTGCCGAGCCGACCGAGCCCGATGCCCGACAGTCCGAGCGTCCCCGAGAGGGCCGCGCGTTGTTGCCGCACCGCTCCGGCACGTGCCGTGCGGCGTGAGTCGCGTTGAGACGACGGGCTCTCGTTCAAACTATTATGAGCTTTCACACAAGGGGATAAAGTTCAGATTTGTTTTATGATGGTTGCTATAATTTGAGTTGAAACAACAGGTCAACCAGGGACAACAGGTACATACTAACATTACTAACTGCTGTTGCTGTTTTGACTTTTGAGATTATCGTTGTTGGCCGTTGCCGTTGTTCAGTAATAGATTATTGTTACTCGATTGCGTACGTTACGTAGCAAAATTATTGCTGACTTTGTTATTGTTACGATAATATGTTAAGTGAATGGTGGGCTATACACTGCACGAACCCTCCGCCAACCCACCGCCAACCCTCCACTCGAAGTGTGACTTTGGTGAGCCCTGCACGTGTACTCATTTAATATGCCGCCTGTACTATCTAAGCAAAAGTAGCTTTAATCGTCGTCGGAATAATGATTTTATCCGAGAAATGAAAAAAGAAACGGTTTGTTATCGTCGAAAGACATTATAATAAATAAAAAACAAATAAAAACGTGGTTTCGACACTGACTGAGTCGGCCGACCAATCTGACCTTGCACACACACGCGCGGATTGGTCGGGTCGGGCGAGGGTTCGGTTGGCGCTCGCGGCTCGCCGCGAGCCCGACGCCAACCCATTTGACAGTCTGGCGGACCGGTTCGTCGCTTCCATACACAGGCGGATTAGTCCGATGGCCGACCAATCCGCCGGACCAATCTGCGTGTGAATGGTGGGCTTATGGGTACGCCGGATTGGTCGCGGTCGGGTCCGGGCTCGTGTAGTGAATGGTGGGCTTTATAAGCCCACCATTCACTACACGCGCCAACCCACCGCCAACCCTCCACTCGAAGCAGGGCCGCGCCGCCCCTGTGTGCGAAGTGTGCGGCGCACACAGGCGCCAAGACAATAGGGGCGCCGCGCCGCCACTAGTAGTGGTCGTAATAACGACAACAGATAATATAATGAATTATTTTCCCGCAATGAACAACACATTATGGAACGGCGGGCTACTCTGTTGTCATTATCTGCTGTTGTGTGTTGTCGACAACGGCGCGCTGCACGCAACGGCAAGCCGGCCGATCGCGAGATCGCGTGGGCGCGCTGTTGCAACTTCGTTTGCCGAGCCGACCGAGCCCGATGCCCGCCCGACAGTCCGAGGTGGTCCGAGCGTCCCCGAGAGGGCCGCGCGTTGTTGCCGCACCGCTCCGGCACGTGCCGTGCGGCGTGAGTCGCGTTGAGACGACGGGCTCTCGTTCAAACTATTATGAGCTTTCACACAAGGGGATAAAGTTCAGATTTGTTTTATGATGGTTGCTATAATTTGAGTTGAAACAACAGGTCAACCAGGGACAACAGGTACATACTAACATTACTAACTGCTGTTGCTGTTTTGACTTTTGAGATTATCGTTGTTGGCCGTTGCCGTTGTTCAGTAATAGATTATTGTTACTCGATTGCGTACGTTACGTAGCAAAATTATTGCTGACTTTGTTATTGTTACGATAATATGTTAAGTGAGGTGAATGTAATCAAACTTTAAATAGTGTAGATATTTCTTTTTCTGTGATAGTGGATTTAACTGTAAATATTATTTTAATTTAATTTTAATCAATAAAAATGCCGAAAACAAGAGCCACAACAGCTCATATTTGGAACTATTTTGAAGTTAGTGATGTCGAAAATAGAAAAGCTATTTGTAAATTTTGTAAAAATACCTTTTCGTACAAGAGTACAATTACGAACTTAAAATTACATTTAATTACAAGACATATTGGTGTTTATGAAGATTTGCCGGGCTGAATCTGCATGTACCGGTACGACGTTTAATTCTATTATTTGCATGGTGGATTTTTCTGTAGGTGATGAGGGTGAACAGTAGACTGCATATCAAACGTAACACCGAGTGATCCTCGATCTAGTTTGCAACGAAAATGGTACGCTTGATTGATCTGCTGTCCACTATGTTCGTTCATCGTTGTCATTGCGCAAAACAGCAGTATAACAGGATAACAGACAACAGTTTACAACAACAGTTATTGGAAAATAACACAACACTGTTATTCATTATTGCGATATAGCCGTTATTCTCATCTCTAGCCGCCACTGCCATTTATTTCAGTCAAAATTAACAATTAAAAATATTCATTCAAAAATTAAATTCGTTTTCTAAGATGATTCGTTAAAAAAGAGGCGCTTCATAGGTTTCGCACACAGGCGCTGCCGGGGGTCGGCGCGGCCCTGACTCGAAGTGTGACTTTGGTGAGCCCTACACGTGTATTTATTTAATATGCCGCCTGTACTATCTAAGAAAGTTCCTTATAAAGATAAAGAAATTCTTCCCAAAACGGTTTGTTATCGTCGAAAGACATATCTGAATAAAAAAAAAACAAATAAAAACAACGAAAAAAAAACAAATAAGTCGAAGTTCGACACCGAGTCGGCCGACCAATCTGCCTTGCACACACACGCGCGGATTAGTCGGGTCGGGCGAGGGTTCGGTTACGACGCCAACCCATTTGACAGTCTGGCGGACCGGTTCGTAGCTTCCATACACAGGCGGATTAGTCCGATGGCCGACCAATCCGCCGGACCAATCTGCGTGTGAATGGTGGGCTTAAGTAATTTCGACAAAAGATGGTATCGCTGCCATCTGAAAAACAAGAAGAAGACTCGTTTTTTTTAACATGGCGGTGGTGAGGTGAATGAAGTTGAAGTGAAAGGAAAAAAAGTCAAGTCAATCGTATTAGCTCTTGTCTTAATGAATAAACCTTTGTAATTTATTTGTTGAAGCGGATTTTATTTAGATTTTTTTAATTATTACTAATGTGCCATAATATAATCTAATTATCAAGGTAATGTATTCGTACTCTGTCAATATAGTTTAGGCGTTAACATGATAGATTACATTTTTTTGTCCGAGTCCCGCGTTGGGGAGGGACTTCTCGGTCAGAGAGTCGCGTTAGGCTCTCTTTTATAAAAAAAAAAATGCGCCAATTATATTACTTGCATGTCAAAAAATATCGCGTTTGTACCTACTTGTGTAGGTCACTATGCTACCAACTACTATTACCACCACCTGTTTCTTAATCTAGCCACCTTATCAAGTTTATTTGATAAACGTTTTATCAAGGACATTCGGTCAGTGCGTCGCTATAGGGGCTGTCTGCCCTTTGTACTCCGCCTACCCCCTATCACATTACTGGCTCACAAGTTCCTGATAAGTCCCAGATGTTGTATCTATCAGATAAATTGACAGTTATGTATGTGTTTTTTAAGTTTTAATCCAGAGGAACATGGATCCTAGTATTTTTGTCTTTCAGGAACGCCAAAATGGCCTGCATTGAGAATATACCACCAGCAAATGCTGATTCCGAGATGGAGGAAGGGGAGATAGTGGATGAATTTGATGACATATCATCGGACGAAGAGTTGTTACTTCGGGAGAGGCTTCATGTATTAGAAACTTACAACAATGTACTGGAACGAAAGAAAGCCAACAACTATTCCATAGCACCAGGTAATCTTGACTGACATTGAGACATCTAAAGATATTTTATATTATCAAAATTTCAAATTATGTAAATTTTAACTTACAATTTGAAGTTATTAAATTTATATAATTAATCAGGTTAATTGGTATGTATTTACAACAATCACATTTAATAATGTAAGGAAATTTATTAACCGATTATAAAATTAATTTTAAAGGTGAGCTCCAATAACTAGACTTGTATTTAATTGGCGATAAGTGTGTCATCTACACATTGTTAAGTTTGCTAAATGAATGTGTAGTTCTAGGCATAATATTAAAGTTTGTGTTTGAATGTATTTTCATTAATGCACAGTAATTCTTTTTTAAATGCAATCATAATTGAAAGGTTTGTTCTAGTTTTGTACATATTGCATTATTAAAATCGAGCAAGCCCAGTCAATGGCTATTTATATGTATACAATATATATGTATATGCAATTATATACTGATTGGTGCAGTGAATAATTTATCAATAGTATCCATATTGTACTATGTAATTTCAAATTTTCAAGTAAATCCTTCCACATAATATTTAGGTATTTTTAATAATATATAGATACCAGAAATGCACTCATATTACCTACTTCCAATAAATTCAAAATGGCTGCCAAAACGGATAAATGGTCACCAAATTGTGTTTTATAAAGTATTGTAGAAATGAAGCTAATTTATCTTTTATTGCATGCCATAAAAATATCATCACATCATAATTCAGACCAAATATTAAAATATTGTAGCTAAACAGATGTTACCAATATTTCTTTCATTTTCTTTCTTTCATTTTTGTAATTTTCACTGAGACAAAATAACCATATGGTCGATCATATTTAAAAAAAAAATACCAAATATAATATTGCTTACCCCAAATACAAGTTACCTACTTGTTTATTGCTTTATGAATTTTAATTAAAATATGATAAAGTAGTTAAATACATATTCCATTCTTAAATATTTCAACATATAATGACTGTATGTATGTTCGAGTTTAATTTATATAGAGTTAATTATTTTATTTGGTGCTTAGTCTTAGGGAATAAAAATTATTCTGGTGATCATTAAAATTGTACTCTATTTTTATTAACAAAATTAAATTTATAAATAACTTCTTTTTAGTATTAGGTATTAAATAATAAAATTTTTAGGTAACAGAGACACAAATGATTTATCACGAGATCTTTCTGACATATCTGCATCAGAGTTGGAAGATGGAACTGCATATATCATTCATAATAAAGGTAGTAAAGTTAAAAGTAAACACTTAAAGGCGCATTATAAACAAAAAAGAAGAAATGAGCCAATTCCAGCTAAAGTTTCAGTGAGAAATAAAGACTATAAAAAGAAAAAGGCAATAAAAAATAAAAAACTAGAAATTAAAATCATTAGTGAATCTAGCGAAGAATCTGATGATGAATATAGAAATAAAAGGAGAAAATTAGCAAATGCTGTATCATTTAACAAAGTAAAAAATGATACATCCTCTTTAAGTGCGAGACTGAAAAAAATGCTTTATGGTACACAGGGTGAAGAAGCCACTAAAATTATTTCCACTGTGGATAAACAAACAGAAACCGATGCTCATATAAAACCTGTTGATATTTCAAATAGTATAGAAACTAACATTGATGAACCATCCAAGAAAGTTGATGTAGAAAATGTTATGTTAAAAAGTTCACCTGCAGAATGTTTGAAAAAAGTTGTTGATTCACCAGATGTATGTGAATTGATAGACTTGTGTAATGATGATGTTATGATAATTGATGACGAACATTCACAAAATACAGTTGATACTATACTTGCTAGTGTTGAAATTAATAATTGTGCTAATGAAAACAATTGTGATTCTGATGAAGACTTGGAGTTATTAAGGCAACATGCACTCAAAACTAAATCTACTAAATTGAAAACTTCCCAAATAGAGATAACAAATAAACCTGAAAAACCTATTGATATACCACAAGATGAAGACAGTTATACAGCTGATGACCTCAGGATAATTTGCCTCAAATCAGCATACCTAAAGAAAGCATTTGAAATTAAGAGAAAGAAAAAGTTAAGGAAAAGGCTATCTCAGTCTTCCACTTTACAGGATGATCTTTTTCTAGACCCGACCATTTTGTCAAATAAAGTGGATTCTCAGAATAACACTGACATTGAATCAGTTGATATGGAGATTGGCTCTGATGGTGATGAAAAGTTCAAGGATTTTGGGAATGACTGTAAAAATAATAACTTAGTGAATGATCTAACTTTAATAAATAAAGAGAAACATAAGGAAGATGAGTTGGATGAGGATGAAGACCTATTACGTGCGAAATTGTTGACCTCGCTGAGTAAGAACTTACTAGACCCCAATATTTTGGATGCCATGCATGAAGTTACTACAAAACCTAATAAAACACAGCCTATTGAAATAAGCAAGGAAACTCAAAAGGTTCCACCGAAGAAATTTATTATACAACTCGGTGAATCAGATTCTGAAGGTGAACATGAAGCAACTAAGAATTTGACTAAAATGCACATTAAACAGCAGCAAACTTCTTTCGAGCAGCAGCTAGACATGTTCCTAAAATGCACTCGAATGGAGGTGGAAAAGCAACAACAAACAAATGATATGGAACAACAAACTAAGCAGCCAAATGAAAAATTTGTTCCCAAGGTAATACATAAATTACGTCATATTGTATTGAGTATATTTTACAAATTAACTATTTTAATCCTTATTTTTAGTCTGTGAAACATTTACCAAAGTCTGAACAAATAGAATACAAAAATCTAGTGAAAAGAATGGCTGAATTGGAAAAAATGAAACAAGCTAGGCAAACATCAATAAACGCACTAGAAAAGACAAACATTCAATTAAAAGAAACACTGAAGCCTAGAAATGTTACTATTGAAGCAAAAGTAGATGCGAACACTAAGTTAGATGAACGAATTGCTAAATCCAGGTAAATTTATATAATTTTTATTATTTAAAAAATTATCTATAGATAAACTGCATTTGTTTACAAATTGTGTTTCTAGGAAAAAAATTGCAGAAGAATCAATGAACATAAATAAATTAAAAGAAGAAGGAACAAAGTTATCAAGAAAATATAAAATAGTTGCAACTGAACTTAAAAATATAGCCACTGCTATTGCTATAAATAAGAAACAGCAGAGAGCTGTTCACTTGCGGCTAACTAAAATAAGAGCTCAACACCAGATGTTATTGAAAAGGTGCTTTTATACTTTATTTACGGTTAAGTCATCAAATTTCAATACACCATAATCGCTTTTCATGTCAGTCATGTCTTAATATTGAAATTGCATAATATTTAGTAACATCTGATTGGTTTTTCAATTATAATGTTTCAGTTCAACTTTTTCACAATCGCAAACCAACGGTTTCGTGACATCCCTGAATCGTGCCACAAATAAAATCGTAACTGTGACTAAACTCCAAAAAGAAAATGATCCTACCAAAGAAGAATATAAAAATCCTAATATGCTCAAGTCTATGAAAATAAGTGTTGTTAACGATTTGAAAGAGGATTTACCTAATCCTAGACTTTCCATACAGGTTGATGTGTCTAGTAATAAGAAAGTTGTCAAAGTACCTAAAAGTCCAATGAAGGATAAACATGTTGATATCAGTGTTAAATTAAAAGATAGTAATTTAAGAGATCAGATTAAAGATAACTTGGATCTTAGAGATGCTCGGCCGCTTGTTGAAAAGGGAGGTGGGAGAAAAAGGAGTATCACAGAGAATATGCAGGATCCATCTGTAGATAAGAAGACCAGGACAGGTGGCGACGATTATAAGTCTCCACTCGACGCATTCGGCAATGTCAAGTAAGATTTTTGTAGCAACTAACTTTTGGATTTCATAATATTGCCTGACAAGTTTAAAGTATATCTGTGTATAAGTTGTCATTTCATTTGCCAGATAAATTAACTGCAACTTATCAGGATATTGTGAAACACGTCTTAACTCTTGTGTATTTTTGCAATTTTAATGTAGAACGCGTAGAACGACTTTATTTCTCATTTAAACAAACTATTTAACATGAAGTGTGTATACATATTAGCTAGCTATGCCCTCGGCTTCGCTCGCTATACTTTATTTGCTATCTTGCGGGTGATATATTAAAAAACGTAGAAACTGACAAAACTAGTCAAGGCACAGCCGAAGCTGCTAGGTCTAGAAGCATGAAGGTGTTTAGAAAAACTTTGTGAATAATGCACTAAGTTTTTCTAAACACCACTAGTTGAGCACTAAGATTATACAAAATTTCAAATGTCTAACAGTCGGCACTAATTCATAAATTACTTCAGTGCTAGATGATAGTAGAGATCATCGCTCGCTTTACGTAATGGAAAGTTGGTGTTTTCGTAATGGTAGAAAGTTAAAAAAAACCTTGGTAGAACATTAAAAAAATGTAGAATATTTTCACACACACCTATAATAACGACGACACTGACCATGCTTCCTTGCCATTTCATGTATAAATGCTTATTTCGATAGGTTTTGGCGATTTAATAACATGATTTTGCTTATCATTATTCATAGAAAACCAAGAAAATGTGCATGTAACCATTATCCATTTCGTCAATGTGAATGACACGTGGATGGGAATGCGTACGCACATCGTTCTGCCGTGCGATGTAAGTATGCATTATAATCTATCCACAAGTGATTTGTACACCTGTAAACATATTACAATTGATGCGTTTTCAGCTGGGAGGAAGACCTCAACGCAGTTCTGTGCCCATTTGAGGTCGGAGGAAACTGCAAGGACCCCGACTGCAAATACCTACACCCAAAAACCCCTTCAATACAATGACACTACACATAATAAAACAATTCCACCCATACGACATTACACACCCATACGTATCATACATACACAGAAAAAGCGAATTCCTTTACTCCACCCCTCCCCCACCCCCTAACCGCGATGGAAACTGCAGTTATTATGTAATGTATATCATACATTTTATTTTATCGTACTATTAATAATGTTTAAGTTATTTATGTATGTTCATTCTTACACCGGCGTCAGACACATTATTATTTGAACACTGAGAAGTCAAATAAAAGTGCAAAATTTTGTTCAAAGAACGCTGTGTCTTGCGCTGGCTTTATAATTGTTTAGTTCATTAATTATTCATTTTGAAGCCTTTTTTGCAAAGATTAATTTTTATTAAGTATTTTTTGATAATAAACAAAATGAGAAATTTTCGGCAGAAATACAACGAAGTGATGATCTTGCCGTAGAATTGTGATAACATACATGTCATTTTCTAAATACTGTTAATTTTTTTATAAATTATTAATTTGATATATTAAATTATTTGTATAAATATATAGATGCTCCTCTAACCAAACAAAACATTTCCATGACTAAGGCTTGTCGTCCACAGAAGCGGAGATGTGCGGAGATGTTTGTAAATAACCAATAAGATCGATGTCCCATTGATTCTTTACAAAACATCTCCACCTGTCTCCGCTTTTATTGACTTTGGGTCTATGTCCCTATTGGATATAAATAAATAAATATATAGTGACAAATCACACAGATTGAGCTAGCCAAAGTAAATTCGAAACTTGGGTTATGGGATACTAACTCAACGATACTATATTATATTACTATATTTTATAACAAATACATATATAGATAAACATCCAAGACCAGAGGCCAATTATAAAAAGTTCGTTTTTCATCATAACCCGACCGGGATTCGAACCCAGGACCTCCTGGATGGTGGTCTGGCGTGGTAACCATTACGCCACGGAGGTCGTCAAATCAGAATCGGTTGACCAATACAAATTCTTTGTTGCACTTAGACAATATCTCACTTTTTTGCGTGTTTACACTTGAAAACTGGACTGGAAAGTAACTTATTAAGTCTCAAATTAACTTTTTAGCCTTCTTTAATTTGCCAAGACAGAGTCAGATTTAATATGTTTTAACTGTATTTCTGCAACTCACTTTATGTGTATTTATTAAATATTATATTTGTAATATTGTGCTGTGTATATCACATAATTTTTTGAACACTTGCAATAGACAGCCCAGTATTCAAGTTTTACAGTTTTGTTTTCTGTCAATCACACCTATATTAATGCAATTTTAGTTGGTGATGGCGGTGTGGGGGGTGCTACGCAGCAGTGGTAAGTTACCGTGTAAAGTTAATTAGTGATATAGTAGTGTTATTATTGTCGTGTGATTTTCTTGAATAGACAGCGAAGCAGGAGGACTTGCTGCTTTAAGACAATACTTTATAAATATGAAAAACTGTGTACTGTGTAAAAAATTATAGAAATAAATCAGTATATTATTGTATGTCGTTTGTTTCATTTATAACAGGTTTCACAATATGATAAGTTCCAGTTAGCTAATAAGTATTTGTGTGATTTTAACAGAAATTTATTTTATCTGATAACTAGGTTAGCTGGAGCTTATCGGGGAACTGTGAAACTGGCCCTTATTTTCATAACATCCCTGAAATTGTTTATGAAATGAAACAATAGGTTGCTTGATCTTTGGAGGCAAAAAGTTGCCGACATAAAAGTTAAAGTAGCAGATTTCTTGAAATTTTAGCTGCATAAAAGGGAAAACGTGTTGTAGCAGCTACCAACATTATAGAAAATTGTAACTAGGTATATATAACACACATTACTCTATAGGGAGAGGAAATATGAAACCGCTTCCATAAATAAATAATGCCAAGTAATCTTACAAATAGACATTTTATTTAGACATTGTAAAGAAAATACAAAGTAAAATACTTTCGTCCACACCAATACCACTTAGATAATAAAAATATGTACGTATGTTCTGGAATAAAATTCGATACATTATTTCATAAACCCTTGAACTGAAGGGAGACCACACCATGCAATAACTAGTTAGGTTAGTAACAGAGTAACTGTGGGCAGTCAATAAGGGACCATCTCCACGAGCGATAGAATCACGAGTCCGAATGAAAATCGCCATGAGGAGACTGGAGAACTGGAGACAATAATAAATAAATAAATATTCTAATATATTATTCTAAATAGTATAGAATGTGTTCTCTCGCTCGTGGAGATAATGGTCCCAGGCTAATGGTCACCTATAAACGCCGTAGCCTACATACAGCACAGATTCTATAATAAAATCTGTGACATAGAGTTACGTACCTATGCTAAAAACAACAGTAATCTGTGGATTTTGGCGCCAACTCGATAGTGTCAACTTGAGTTCGTGTTTAGAAATTTAATTTCTGTGTGATTCAGGATCAATAGTTGTTACAATATGAAACGTTAGTTAAAGTGCATAGTGATTGAAGTTTATAATTAGGAACTATAAAAATTGCATTATCTTGTTGACTTCAAAATCTGCTTTCTCTCTGAAGAAAATTTACTACCTAAGTACTGATAAGTCTAGTAGATGAAGAGATGATTATCTTCGGGGTGTCTTGATTCAGAGGCTATTGATTGATACCTATACCTACTTATGATCTATTACAAGTAACTATTTATTAATCTGTGCTAATAAGTACTTGAATACGTTGCCGTTTCTTACTTGACACTGGCTAATTGCAACGAACAAGAAAGCAGAAGCCTTAACATAAAATAAAGTATTTTGTGGTTACGCCATAACATAGCGCCGCTGCGTAGTAGTAGGTATCTACGCGTACGTCACGAATTCACTATACCTACTGGTAGAAATGTATTGGATGCGCTCTATAGACTCTGACGTCGGCATATGAAACACCCTCAGAACATTAAGAGCTGGTTCAGACACGGCGGATTAGCGGCGACCGCGCGGATTCATTTACTTGACGTACCTAGAGCGCGTTCATTTGCTCCGCGGAAACCGCGTGTATCGGACGGTGACAATGGATTGCTTCGACACCGAGCTATTCATCGATGAGGTGGAAAAAAGACCTGCTTTGTGGGACATCCAATGTGCAGAATATTCTAATAAAATTATTAATTTGAATAATATAATTTTGGTTCAAAACTTCTTAATTTTGGATATAAAGTCTGAAACTGATCATGGGTGAGCTAATCACCACGTAATTTTGGATGCACCCACTCTACACTCCGCAAATCCACCCGCGCCTGTCTGAACACTTGCGTTTGGAACCGCGCGGAATCCGCCGTGTCTGAACCAGCTCTACACGCTGACGTCGGCATATAAAATACCCTCAAAACAAGTTATTGTCCTGAGGAAATACCATAGGTACAATTGATTCAAAAATTTGCGTAAGTACCTATAGCGTTTATAGGAGACCATAAGATAAGGAAAAGGCAAACACTATATTGAACATAGATATTAAAATTAACATTACAAAATAAATTTTCCTTATTCCATAATAAACTACGAATTTCATAAGATTTGTTGGTGTTTTACAAGCTCCAATAATTATTTTTTAGAATTTCCATAATCAACACCAATAAATGTAATTTTATATTGCATTCATTTTTTTATTTTTACAATCAATAGTGAGGCCCATCGTTGAGTAAAGGCAGCGAATAAAGACTGCGTACTCGCTGAGTAAAGGACACTGGTGGTGCGTAGATGTTTTTGTAAATAGCCGTAATACTTAACGTTAATCTAAATGAGATGTTAAGAATAATGATATATTTTATTGAATAGATGGACTACTGAACTAGATATTACTATGAACTGGTAGACTCTAGTTCGTAAATGTGTTGGCTTAACCGGGACAGCAGTACCATGCGTCATAGAATATCGACAGTTGTGATTCGTATCTACTTCCTGCGGTTACTTCTCCCTTCTTAATCTCTTACTTACCACGGTGGTTTGCCGTTCTCCGCCATTAAAAGAAATCTATTAGGAATTTATGAATCATTTTGGCTCAGTTCCGACCTCTCCGATATTCAACGATGTACCCTACATTGAAGTAGGTAAAGTACCTAGGTACATACCATACTTATATTTCGGACCATCAAGTTTTCTCGAAATTTAGTGCCATTTATATTTACTAAGTAAGTATTTATAATATCTTCGTAATATTTTTATACTATACAAATAGAGCCATCATTCATCAATACAAATATTCAGACAATAGATATTTGGCTCAAGGCAGCTTTATTGAATCAGCTGGCTTGGAAACAGTGACCATGGATTCTAAATTCTTGAACTACGGAGATTTTACCGAATAGTAGATTTAAAAAGTAACTTTTTTAAAAAGAGCGGATTCTGCAATCCGTCCAACTTAATGTTTAACGAACTATTACAAAGTCTAAGATCTTCGATCGAGTAACGAAATGTATGATTTTCCATAATTTATTCATTGTTTTACGAAAAATAATGATATTAGCTTGCAACATTTTTTCTATAGGTACCTTCACCAAGCCTCATGCACGATCTACTCGTTTACGTATGCAGTCAAGTGTAAGTGAAGCTTTATGATACCATTCCGAAGCCGGCGACAGACCGTATCGCAGACGACAAATCGCAGCGCAGACAACAGATCGCAGCGCAGACGACAGTTCGCAGCGCAGACGGCAGATCGCAGCGCAGACGGCAGATCGCAGCGCAAACGGCATTATCATATCACAGGCGAAACTACTGATTTCTGTGTAGCTCTTATGAAATTACTATCGTAGAGCTGCAGACAACCACTATCGAAAGTAATTTCATAGAGTTATATTCGGCCCCATGGCACAGAACATAAGGTGAAAAATCTAATGTGTAAAGCTTGACGTGCACTTGACTGTAATCCCGAACTATAGAATCCATGATACTGATCCCACACAGACCCAATTAAGAAGGATATGAAAGGAAGCCCACAGTTAAGATTGGATAGTTACACTACACTCGTAGGGTTTTACATAAATAGATAAGCTATTGTAAAATCGCCTTTATAGACGTAATCTATAATTATTTATGACTTATTCGAACGACTCAAATATTGCACATAAAGTTACTAACACCTCGTTTGTGCTTACATACGTGTACTATAGTTCAAATAATAAGCGGGTACAATCCGAGTCACGACAGATTTGATGAGGCCATTGATTTGCGTAGATTAGAATTATTATAGAATTCGTCTATTGTGCAGGTCGATCACTTGATACGCCAGTTCGCATCTCTCGTGGAAAATACTTAATGCTCTAAATTGTATTATTGTGATCATTCCCGTTTTATTATAAGAGTTAAATGTAGATAGGTACAGTGATAAAATAATACCCACCATCAATTTTATATAAGGTTTACATTGAAAAATATATTCTTGCCTGGGGTAAACTCTTTATCGTTTCACTAGTTTAACCAGAGTTCAAACAATAATAGTGCACGCCGAGGTGTTATTAGGTGCGATCTTTCAGATCTTTGGGTCTATCTGAGCGTGTGCCACATGGCAACGGCTTTACGAGTCTCCTGCGCCATTTGTGCCCAATGACGTCCTTCTGCCGCGGGCTCGGCAGATCCGACGCAACACCAACCAACCACCATGTTGTTACTGCCACCAGTCACCACACACACCTGAAAATAAAAATTATAAAATTACACTAGCAGCCTTCAACTACAGAGCATAAAAAGGTTGTTGATATCGGGACTAGCCTAGCACACATTCCCACCGATGTGTCTGCTGTGTAGCCAGGATCAACAACGGCGATCTCAGATTGACAATAAGCGATGAAGCTTATTGACGTCCCGGGGGAGAAAACTACAGCTGTCTTGGAACTCACATCGAATTTAATCAGAAAGAAGATAGTCTGAGTAGGAAGTATTGAAAGGACTTCCCTCCTTAACAACTACGTGAGAGACAGCAATTTGAAGCAAAAGGCATTATACACAATTCTTTATTGCACATACATTTTTTAAAAACAATTACAGTAATAGATTTAGAGTGTACAATTAGTACTAATAATAAAAGTATACCTTGGGATGGCAAATCAAGTGAGGCTCGATTGCCGAGCACCACGGTCTATTGTTCCATTAGCATTGGGACCTAATGCTATGAGCTGTTGTTTACTAATTTCATTCCATATTGCAAAACCTTCTAAATGCCTGATAATTCTCTCTGCTCGCTACGAGATCAGAATAATAAATTACGCCCGAAGGTTGGAAAAGGAAAAAGGTTGTTGATAGTGAGTAGCAAATATAAGCGTTTTTACCAGATAGCCGAATACCATGCTAATGGACTAGATTATAATTTGGGAATATTACCTCAATTGATGCCTCTTGGAGGTTCCCGGAGGGCAGACTAAAAGACAGGGCCTCGTTCCAAACAGGGTTGTTTATCTCTTTCCTATTAGTCTTCTTCTTCTTTACACGCTTTCCATTCACTAGCAAATACACTTTCACATAAACATCTGAAACAGACATTATTATCACACTTAACTCCAAAATACTAAGATACTGATAGAAGGAACCAGGAAGTAGAAAGGAGGACGAGTAGATTTTCGGCTTTTTCACTCATCGTACAAAAAAACGGCATATTACCGCAATTTCGCGTCGATATTCTGTGAGAGAGTGGTACTGCTACTAACAGTTCATGCTGGTAGCTCTACCACTCAAAGTTATCATATCAACCCCTTACCATCCCACTGCAGGGATACTGGTCTCCCTTCAATCGAAGGGGACTAGAGCGTACTTTGCCACGCTGCTCCAATGCGGATTGGCAGAGACATAAGCCGCCCGAAAGCCATCCAAACACTGGCTAGGGTCGACGTCGCTTAACTTGCATATTCATATTAGAATGCGACACACGCGACGCCATCGATTATTAAAAAAAATATTTTTACCTAAAGCATCTTTCCCTTCTTGAGGTGGCAAAAGGTTTCTAGCTTTTAACACCACCACAGTGAGACGTTCAGCCGACGGTAGATAAGACAAGGACAGCAACAGTTCTTGCAACTCCTCTGGGGGACGTCTCTCTCTCGACAACTCTGCCCAGACTTCTGCCCCGCCAGCGACTTCTACTCGAGAGAGGGGTACTTTTGCTGAGCCCATAACCTCGTTGCGGGAGAACCTGAAAATACGTACATCATACTTGTTAAATTTATTAATGAATGGATTATGGACACTGTCATTAATAGTTAGGATATGATGTTGGCTTTCTGCTGGATATAAACCTCTTTACGATTACGCCAACCTTCTTTGACCCCAGCCATACCGATGTAGCAATTTGCATTCTAATATAAGTAACTGCTTATAATTAAATAAAAGGGTCTTTTAACTCTTTACAGAAATTGTTATTAATTTTCGTTCCCTTTCCTTTTTCCATCTTCATCATAAAGCATATGGCCTTAATCAATACATACAATATTAAAAATGCGAAAGTAAATGTCTGTCTGTTGGCTATTCACAATAAAAAGGCAGAACCGATTGAGATGAAAGGTATAGGCATAGTTTTTGTTTGTTTTTATCCCGGAAATCGCCCCATGGAGGGTGAAAACTTATACTCACCGATCATAATCGAACACTTGAAGCAGAAGCGTCTTGTCTCCAAGTTCGTCATGCGAGACCGGGAATTTAAAGTGCTGGTCGAAGAAGGGGTTCGCCTCATTGCGGTGTACAGGGGTCTGTCGTACCCGAGTGTCCACTTCGGGTAGGAGGCTCACGCGAACGTAGGGGTCATTGAAGCCCCCTGCTTCGTAGCCCGCGAGGTCGTGTGCTGAAATAAATGGCATTTTCTGAATTAAATGTTCAGGGTATGTAGAATAATCATTCTATCCTGTTACCAACTAGCTGTCAAGCTAGGGAGTAAATTCTTTTTTAGTACCTATATTTTTGACTGTCATTTTTTGTCACTTGTCTTTTATTCTTCATTGTTTCTTTGCTATGTTTTTTAATTGCTATCCATTTCTGTTGGTCTGTTATTATATTTTTTATTTCGCTTTGAGCTCTCTAATTTCCTCTTCTCTTCTTTATTTCAATCCATATCCTACCTACAGGAATACGATTCTCCCTTCAATCGAAGAAAAGTTTTGTCAACGAATGCTCATCATTTTCTAAAGAAATTAATTAGTTTCATTTACCTTCAATGAGATGTACTTCTAAGTCAGATCTATCGAAGTCATATTTCAAGCGTAGGTGGATCCTCCCCAGCGATGGTCCAGCGCCATCCAGTTCTATAACCAATGGTGCTTCTCGCTTGGTATAAAGGTCAGGTTGTAGGGCACCTAAGGCGCTGATTGCAGCCCCTGCACCAGGACTCAGTGGACCAAGACCACTGCTGCTCTCCACCAAAGAGTTGCTGCGGTCTATCCGCCTATAAGAAAAAAATCTTTTTAAACAATATAATGATAATTTATTTAAATAAGCCGCTTTCGTAATTTTCTGCACTCCCAATGGTTGACTGGTAGAGAATGCATTTAGCTGTAAGTCTGTTGTAGGTACCTATTAGTACTTTGTGTATTATGGTCAATAAAGATAATTAAATAAAAATAATTCATAATAAACAGCCAATTGAAATGATAAAATACTAGCGAAACCCGCGCAACTTCGTATACATAGGGACACACAGACGCTCAGACAGACGGCAAAAGCGACTTCATTTTACATTATGTAAAAAAAGTAAATATATATAAATCTATGTAATATTATTACTACGTACGTAGTTATCTTTACTACCTATTGTACAGTCAGTGGCATACTATTGAGTGGTGCATTATGAAATGCGCTAGCTCGACGGGGATGTACCACCCCACAGAACATCAGCGTAAAGCAGCAATGCGTTTCGTTCGATGAGTGAGTGTCTCCCTATTCTTCTACGTTTATGTTGATGGTTTCTTCTTTGTAGCAGACAACGCTTTGGTATTGCTGGCGGAGGTAACCACTTTCCATCAGGTGGCCCGTTTGCTTATTTGGCGCATGACATAAAACAGGACATTTTGCAATCGGTCCAAAGTATTATTTTTTATTTCTATCCATAAAGCTAATATCGTAAAAAAACACTTACCTAACAAGTGCTTATAAAGTGTCAAATACAATAAAAAGTACCCAACTCATTACATGTCACGTCTCGCCCACTAACTCAAAATAGGATCAATAGCAGAGTGACAAGCGTTTGTACCTATAAATAACGTATTAAGCCCTTCATAGAGTGTGCTATTCCCTGGGTGCGAAATACAGCCGACAAAGGATACATGTAGAGAACTAATAGTGAATTGCACAAAAGCATTTTAAGTTAATGACACGTTAAATTATAGCCGACTGTGAAACTAAAGAAAACGCGTCTTAATGTGAATTAAATTTTAAAATATGTTTTGTGCAACTGTATAAAGATAAACATCCAAGACCCGAGGCCAATCAGAAAAAGTTCGTTTTCCATTATAACCCGACCGGGATTCGAACCCAGGACCTCATGGGATGGGTGGCGGTCTGTTTAATAGTTACTTTACCTTACTATTATTTATAAATGCTAAAGTTTGTAAGGATGTATGGATGTTTGTTAACGCAAAAGCGGCTGGACAGATGGCGGACGACGGACTGGCGGGCCGACTCTCAGTTGTGGTTATCATCTTGGGGGATTGATCTGCTCGTTTTATCAACATCTACTTAATCGACATGTATAAGATTTGACCATAGAGCTATTTGGATCGACGTCCCGCGTTTGGTACTTAATTTCTGTATGTACCTGCATCTGTATTTTATTTATTCTTATATATTTACTTATACTTTCGAATGTATAAGTAAATTTGAGTGAAAGAAAAAATGACAAAAAAGGCCGTAACCGGGTTTCTTTCGCCGTTTCTTTTACCTGTGGCCATTTTGCTTGTGTCAGAAATGGTGATAGTTTTTATCGTAGTTTATTTTCTTTATACATGAATATACAAGTTGTAAATGACAAGAAAAAGTGCCTGTGAAGGTCTAAATTCTGAAATAAGCGATTTCATTTCAGATTTGTTTGAAATTTGATACACGGGTATTTATATAAGACCTTGGATTAACACAGATCAAATTAAATCAAATCAAAAATATGTTTATTCTGTAGGCCCTCGCGGGGACTTAGACACGTCTTTTACAACATATTATAACTTTAAAATAGATACGATACTCTATAAACTACCACCATTTCGAAAACAAAGCAAAATGACCACCCGTTAAAGAAATGTCGAGAGCAGAATAGTTTTTATCTCGGAAATCAGTCTACGAAGGAGAAGAATCGGTTTTCGCGGGTAAAACTGCGGGCATCAGCTAGTAATAAATATAATTATAGCTCAGTCTGTGATGGGCTTTACTTTACGCGTGTCATGATTTAGAGTGGTATATGAAAAGCGTAGGGACGTCCGCTGAAAATTGAGTTTGTTTCAATTTGGAAGCGACCCACTTTCCACGCGTTTGATTTAAGTAATACAATTTTTGATAGAACTACAATATTTTTGATTGACACATTACACCATCAAAAATAATGTCGATGATGATGTTCAATCAATTTTATAAAAACCTCTATTTTTATTGCAGTAGTCTAATACAAGGCGTTATAGCGAGACGTATAGGCTTCCCCAAAGCTCCTTAGTATGTACAAAACTTAGTGTCTACCTTTGTAGGTAGGTCTAATGAGAGCTACCTACGTGACTATCTGACTTTTATGCCACAAAGGTGGCAACTGGCAAACAAGCATACGGCGCCTGATGGTACGCATCACCGTAGCCTATAGACGCTTGTAATACCGGGGGTATCACTCACGCGTTGCCAAGCCTCCCAAACACCCCATAAGTGGAAAGCTCTGGAGACCTTACTCACCGTACGAACACAACATGGCCGAGACCAATACTATTTGGCTACGATCTTCTGTAAGGTCGAGGTCCTTCCCCAGACACGCTGCTCCGATTTGAGCGGATTATCCGCTGTGCCCTACGTCTCTTAAAAGACTGGCAAAAACCATAAAATACTTGTGTTTGTTAGAACGGACAAAGAAACCTCATAAAACTTATGGATCATGAAAGCATCAATAACCTATTTTACGTAATCAAAATCCCAAAAAAATCTAATTAAATAAGCATCAAATTACTTATGTTTATCGAAAACTCTTGATAAATAATACGACGCCTGAAACAGTGGAGGCTTTAAGCGTGGAACACACAGACGACAGGAGCGGGTCGAGAGCGAGAAAATTTGCTGGTCTATTCCTTTAAGTTATATAGAAAGTTTATACGGTTTTATGTTATATGGCAGTCATGGCAGACAAACAGGCAAGTGGGCCCCCTGATGGAAAGTGGTCACCGCCGCCTATGGACATCATCAACACCAAGGGCGCTACTAAAGCGTTGCCGACCTCTGACGAGACCTCTAATGTACCTCTTAATTAAATAGTTCATAGTGTCATAGTCCGAAGGAAACACAGAAGCTGTGAGCTAATTTTTTTTGAGTTGAGAAAAAAATATATGTGCGATCCCGACCAGCTGTTCTCTGTGTGTTTCAAACATGAATGGGAATTCAATTTTAGGTCGTAATCAGCGTGGACCGGACACAGCGGATCTGATAAGGGGATCCTTTAGGGAAATTGAAGACGTATCAGAGTTGTATACCCGGGAATGACGAGTAATTGTATCGTGTTTCATTTAGTCCGACCATTGTAAATAATTATTTTATGGTAGACACGAACAATTTGTTTTGAAGTTTTAATGATAAACTTTTTCATTTGTTTATTTTTATTTAGCAACTTGTAGGTAGGTAACTATTTAATATAATATTTCTGAAAATACGTAATTTAGTTTTTTTTTAATAATCATAATTGATAAAAATGTTAAAATTTCCAAAAAAGACATACCTAAAAGGTTTTTTTTTGTATATTGTATAAAACATGTCTGTCTATGAAAAATTAAACTGGAACAACGCTTTAAGGATGAGATCGCCGCCTCGTCAACGAAGGTCGTCAAGATGGCGACCTCGGATCCTCACCGTATACCGTTGCCTTTTTAAACTGTAATTTTTGTTAAAAAGTGTTTATTTAAAATACTCGACATTGGCGATTGTCGTTAAGACACGACAGGAACAAAAAAAAGGATTCTAATATATAAGACTACGTTTCATACTCTTCAATCGGGTACACTACAAAATCGGAAATATATAATTCCCATTTTTTGTAAATATTGATGTTCAAAATTCCGAATTTCATAGGTATTTCATTTTAAATAAAACGCGAATTTGATAATTCCAAATATCATAAATACAATATTTTTCCCTTTGTTTTCCATAATCCATGCTGGCTTTGGTGTAAACCTACGTGTAAACATTGATTTTGACATGGAAAATGTATCTGAATATAAAAAGGGGAAAACAGAAATTCATTTTTACAAATATAATTTCCTGAAAAACGAGAAGAAAAAGAAGTCTTCTTCTCGTAGTTCAAAGCAAAAACGCATATAAAAACAATTTCATTTATAAAATAAATAAATAAATAAATATATAGGGACAATTCATACAGATTGAGCTAGCCCCAAAGTAAGTTCGAAACTTGTGTTATGGGATACTAACTCAACGATATTATATTTTATAACAAATACATATATAGATAAACATCCAAGACCCGAGGCCAATCAGAAAAAGTTCGTTTTTCATCATGACCCGACCGGGGATCGAACCCGGGACCTCCTGGGTGGCGGTCTGGCGTGGTAACCATTACGCCACGGAGGTCGTCATTTATACCCCAAACAAAGTTGCAAAATGAAAGGTCATGTCTGTTGCCCTTTTCCATTTGATTATATTTATCATTTATGATAAAAGGAAGTTGGAATGGACATAGGTTTTACCTATACCCTATTTACCTATAAGTAATTGTGTTAATGTACCTACGGCCGAGCGAAGTTTTGTAAAATCTGCTAATACAATTTTATTAAGTAGTAACGACGACCAAGGGACAGTTGCACATTTAAAAGAGTTATAAATAGGTAAATAGAGAAGGACTTACATGTCGCGAATTTACAAGATGCGTGTATCAAAGTTATCTCTATGTCGCTTACTTGCTCACATTTTAAAGTGAGCAATCCAATTAATTTGGATATGCAAGAAACATCTGGTAAATTCACAATATGAAACCTTTTTTCAATTTGGTCCGCTTGTAAATGTCAGTTACAAAATGTGATCAAAAATCTCGCACTGAAACATTATTGTTTATACTAATATTATAAAAAGGAAAGATTTGTATGTTTGTTTGTAACGAATAAACTCAAAAACTACTAGGCCGATTTCAAAAATTCTTTCATCGTTAGGAAGCTACGCTATCCCCGGGTGATATAAACATATTTTATCAAAAAAAAAAAATAGGAAATCCAACTGATACCCGTGCGAAGCCTAGCGTAACATGTAGGTAGTAATGAAATGAAAGAGACTGAAGGCACTTACCTGGGAGGCATTAGAAGCGGTGAGAGGCATCTAGGCGGCAAATGTCTCGGGCTAGATGGTGCTGGGGAGTCGGCGAGTGAAGCCAATGAACCGTGAGCTAAGGGCGCTGCCCTGACGTCTAAAGAGGCAGCTCGGAGTGGCGATGGTGATCTCGGAATCCCAGTGGTACCAGCTTCGAGCGTACGGCCGTCTGGTGCGAAGGTGCGGATGGCTGGCGAAGATCCACGATGGCTCTGTAGTCCAATAATAAGAAAAATCCGTGAGAAAGAAAGATTTTTTTATTCAGTGTTAATAATTCCACATACAAACGGCTAATTAGATTTTGAAAGAAAATTTTCAAAATAAGAATGGCTTTGCCTAACAACTATAAAAAAATCATTAATTAGATTTTTTAATAATGGAACTTAGATAGAATAGACTTTATTTGCAATACACATACAACAGCAGGAAGAAATCTTACATTACAATCTTACATACTAGGTAGTGTATTAGCAACAAGGCGGCCTTATTGCTAATAGCAATCTTTTCAAGGCAACCTTAAGGTAACGAATTATTGAATGAAGCAAGGGCAAGCAAGACAAGAGTCTGACAAACAAATTTTGTTACGTGAAACCACAGGGCGTGAAACATAAATTGAACTAATTTTATAGCGAACTTAGGTGAAAACGTAGTAAGTTTTGCCCACAAAACTCGTAAAAATCGCATCGCAAGAACATGTGAATGATTGGCAAGTTTTATGTCATCATCATCATCATCAGCCTACATTTGTCCACTGCTGGACATAGGCCTCCCCAACTGCACGCCACCGCGCACAAGTTTTATGTAATTCGTGGTATTTACGACCTCTATCATAAAACATAACAACAACATTAACATTTTAAAATTTAAAATTTTGCTGCATTTATAAACATTTTCGATTTGATTTTTTCGCTTCACAATTTTAGGATAGTACTACTTATAGATAAAATAAAGTATAATTATATTCTCTATAATAAGGAAATAGTTTTGAGTACATTTTTTATTTTGTAACGGCAATTTAACCAATAGTTTTATGTTAAGCCTACCTGTCTTTGTTTCATAACAATGGCAGGGATATCAAATATCGATTAGACGGTTCAATTTTCGTGTGTACACTGTACAACCTAGTTTCAGTGAACATTCATCAACATGAATAAAATATTTACAAAGGCTATTGTCAATACAGTACGCGATAGTACTCGAAAAATTATATACTAGTGGTGAATACTGACATTACGGAGAGTTTCCGAAATACAAGTAAGTTAATAACACATTAAAATAGCGGTGACATGCCTTTACTTTCGTTTTTCATTCCTTCATAGGTGGGAAACGCATCCAAGATTCTTGTAGGCATGATTACAAAAATCTCGGATGCGTTGAATGTCCATGGACAGTGATGATTGCTTACCATCAGGTGACCGGCTATTTCATTGTTCCTCCTCTGTTATAAAAAATAAATATTTGGAACTAATTGTAAATAGGTAGTTTCTCTTTCACCTATAACAATTAATAAGGTAATTTATAAATAAGGTTGGCTATTAGTCGCGAATAAAAGTGTTATCGGTGTAGTTTTTTTTACGTGACTCGAAAGGCATTAGTTTAGTTGTAAGAATTTCTAAAGTGGATTATAATGTTAGATTAAAAACACGACAGCGTCATATTGCAGTCCGTGACGATGATATTGACACATCCAAAAATTACTATGACTAGTTAAATGCTTGTGTTACGGATGGTGGGAAACGTTGAAGAAAATAATTTTAATGGAGAATTTGGTTTATTTTATGAGAACGAGTTGTTTATTTTTATTAGTAGAATTACCCACCAGAGTATTTGTACTAATAAAAAAAAGGGGTGTATAATTTTTTTGCAAGGATCAAGGATTTTAGAACATTTAGTTTAGTTTGTTAACGTATATTTCCCGGTGTGCAAACAAATGTTCACCTTACTGTATGTTTCAATTGCGTGTGGCACCTAAGATTCCAAATTAGGTGCCTACATTTTTCGCATGTTCTTTACATTCGAAGCAGTAATGAAAACGAGTTTATGAAAATTAACAAATTATTTTTATTTCTATGATTCCTACGCTATGACCAAGCATAACAAAGGAGCTAATTTATACCATATCCTCCATAAATAATAATTTAACAATCCCTTAAATGTATTGGTGAAATGGCGGAATATTATTTGCCGTGACTTTTCCATAACGTATGTCATTTGTTTTAAAACCGCATTCGTGTATGTCTGCACTTTTTAAAGGTTGACTGGTTTTTGTACTCAAACATTGTGGTCAAAAAATAAATAAAAGTACACTATCTATTGGTGAGATCTGACGATATTCCATATTAAAATGTCTATCTTCTCAAATCCTTACGTTAGGAAATCGTCTAATTCTAATTATAAGTTAATTTCAGAACAAATTTATGACATAGGTATAACCTCGTTTGCTTTGCTAAGAGCCAAATTTTTCGATGAATATTCTAGTTAACAGTCGTATTTCGTACTATCGCAGTAACATACATTAGTGTCGCCGATCGCAAGTACTCTATCGATAATTTGAAAAATAATAAAATTAAATCGTATGTTTATCGCTAGTATTTTTTTAATACCACAAAGTTGGCAAACAAGCATATGGCCCGCCTGATGGTAAGCATCACCGTAGCCTATAGACGCTTGCAATACCAGGGGTATCACTCACGCGTTGCCAACCCTCCCAATTCCCCAAGTGGAGCTCTGGAGACCTTAATCACCGTAGGAACACAACATGGCCGAGACCAATGCTATTTGGCTACGATCTTCTATAAGGTGGAGGTTCTTCCCCAGACGGGTTTCTCCGATTTGTTTTCGGCGCTAACACTTTCGATACTATCGAGAAATTTTCGATAGAATTAATACGAGTATATAGTTTGTCAGTCCTATCGACAGTATAGCCATTTTTAATTATAAAACTGTTTAGTGCCGAAAACTAACCGGAGCAGCGCGTCTGGGGAAGGATCTCCACTTTATCGCTCCTTATTGCTTGCTGTGTGGCCTAGTGTTGCCATGAAGTCGATAGTTTTATCGACTTCATTGCAACACTAGGCCACACAGCAAGCGATGCGGTATCTAATTAGTTTCCACGTGAACCTGCCCGGGCTTGGCTTTCAGTAATAAGCGAGGCCCTTTGTAGTGTGACCACGGCATAAATGATTCACTGCGGTAGACCAAATCATTTGAGGCTGGAGATCCCAATTAAGACTATTGTCATTTTAATCTAAAACTTTGCGAACAGCATGAGGGAATCAGTTTGCGCTGTTTGATGTGAAGTGAAACTCATCATAAATTCCCAGTATCGCTTGCATATTGAAATAAGCATAGTGGATTTGTAACGCGCATTAATGCTGTAAGTAAATGGATTAGTTCATCCGAAACGGAGTAATGAGCTACGTACAATGACTACTTAATTGGTCATTATCCGACTGTAAGTATGTAATATGAGTTATCTTCAACAGACTTATTGTGTAGCTTGAGTATTTGTGCGTGTTGTAATTGAATGAACAAACATGTTTAATCGCCGACGCGAGTCAGCATTTGGATGGGTTTTAAAATATCGCGTTTTTTAATATGTAGTTGGTTGTAACTGTGAACTAAGTTTGTAATAGTTGATGTACGGAATTAAGTGTAAGGGGCTTGATATAGCAAGCGTACTTTGAGCCGCCTGTGGAGCAAATATGTACCGTTACGCTCTAGCACTTGGCAAACGCCTGCTGCGCGTTATACATTTTGAAGCACCATGATGCGCATGTGTCACACATATTTCAAACTAGTAAAATATAGAAGTGTAAACTGTAAGAGGGAGTTCGTAGAGAGTGCTAGATTGGGATGTTATGGGCATGTTATGAGAAGGGAACAAGGTAATGTCATCAGAGAGGTATTGGACATGATAGTTGGAGGAGTAAAAATAGAGGAAGACCAAAGAAAAGATGGATTGAGTGCGTGAAGGATGATCTGGATGATATGTGGAGAAGGAATGTTACGGTCGAGATGACAAATGATAGGGTGACGAGAAAAAGACTAACATTCTGTACCGACCCCACCTAAATTAGGATAAGGTAAGAAGAGTCTCATGCTCTACCGACAAAGCTAGCCAAGCTAAGGAAGAAAGTACTTTCAATACTTCCTACTTACTCAGTCTATTTTCTTTCTGATGAATTCGTTGTGAGTTCCAAGACAGTTGTAGTTTCTCCCCCGGGACGTCAATAAGCTTCGTTATTAACGTCCCGCCGTTGTTAAGACACAGGGGGGGGGGGGGGGATGTGTGGTGGCTTGTCTCGAAGGTGAAAAAGAGAAGATGTACTCACTGTAGCTCTCGATGTACCGCTGTCCAGGCTACTCTGCGATGATATGGAAGGTGTTCGAGCCAGCCTCGCGTGTGGTAGGGAGCTGGCCGTGCGAGCCTCCGCCAAGGGCTGCACACGACATTGTTCTTTAGGTATCAGCATCTCCTGTGAAAGAAAAAGCACCATTATGGATGTGTCACAATTTCTTTAAAAGTTTCAGAGGTATCTGACGCTAAAGCAATGTTACATATTACTTGACAAAAAACAAAATTTTAACATACGAAATTGAAAGAGCTCGTATTAGGTATAATTGAATAAAAAAAAATACTTGACTTTAAATAGTTTTTTATCAGAAGGAATAAAGAATTTCGCGGGTAGAGCTGTGGGCATAAGCTTTACTGAGCAAACTTAACCTATTACTTGGCAAATTAAGATAGTTCTATCTATCCTTCAAAGGGTTATACGAGATATGTTACAATACAATCAGATTACTGATAGAACAGGTTATAGTTTAATCTAAGTTTAAAATTAATCTAGTCATAACATAGGCATCAAAATGTAATATTACTAAAGCCGTTAAGCCCGGCCGGATAACTCGGTTTTATTGTATGACAAATACAAATTGTAAGTGAATTTTTAATGGAGTCCCTACTTTGTGCAAATTAGTTTGTTAATATTTAATGGACATGCATATGAGCGTTGGTTGCCAAATTAGATTTTCATGAGGATACTAGTGTAATGTAGTTTTGCATTTTTGATCAGATCAATTACATGCGTAATGACAACCCGAAATAAATTGACGCTTTATTATTTGATTTTTAAATAGAGGAAAGTTGGAGCAAAAAAAGTATACTTACCAGTATTTTTTTTGTTTCTACAATAAGAAATTATATTTTACAAGTTCGTCGACTATTACTCGGTGACAAAACGAACTTAGCCGTGATAGTTTTTCTTTAAGTTTTAATTTTAAGGACTACTACTCAGCGAGCTATCATGGCAAAAGTATAAGTTAGATAGATAGATAGATAGATAGAATACGCTTTATTTGCAAAACACAAACAAGTGATACAGTATACGGTAAAAAGGTCCAGACAGTGTTTATACAACAAGGCGGCCTTATTGCTCAATCTTTTCAAGGCAACCTCTTATTTGGAAGGTAAGTTCTTTGTTGAACAGTTCGACTTTTAACAAGTTTATATTTAGTAAGGTGAATGACATTAAAAATAAAATCTGCACGATAAAATAATTCTGTTCTCAACAATGTCCCTATAAAAATATTTAACCATTTTAATTGGGTATTGTGTTGAATGAAACGGGAGCTAAGTAAATGTATACACGGAAAGCATTAATAAAGCGGACCGTGCAAGAAAAAACTAATTAATTTATGGAGCCTTTGCTTCGACGCAAAAGGGCAACGAGAGAGTTACGTGACTATTTTCTGTACCGAATTAACCTGAATAATGATTAATTATTGTTTGATAAATCCAATTAATAAAAATAACACAAATACCTACAAATCGTATTTATTTAGAATCACAGGTAAAAAATGAAGGTGGAGAAAAGGTCTGTGTGCCGCCACATGAGCAAATATTAATAGTATTATTATTCATATTGTAAACTTTGCGTTCATAACACCTATTCTATTATCTTTTTACTATAGCACCGCTCGCCGTCTGCAGGGAGTTCATCCTAACATCACATGAGTACGAAGTACCTACTAACATGTTGGAACCTAAGTGGTAGAATGCGGTTTCAGAGGAATTTCCTTCCGCGGACGCTTAGGAAATGAATTGAGCTCAATACGCGTCACTGCTTCACGCCGATATTCTCTGAGAGGGTCGCACTTCCCCGGTAACACTTCAAATATGCTCTACCACTCGAAAATAAAGTACCTAAACTCAATTTTTAGTCATAAATTCGTCTGTAGTTTGTGATCGGCGCCATTGCTCACACACAAGGCGCACCGCTGCTATATCTCTTTCTCTTTTTAACTATTTTAGTAACAGGTATTTGTGAAAATTTTAGTTTAAATTACAAATCTTCTTAAACTCTTCATAGGTCTTAGTTTCTGTACATAATATAAACTTTAGTCAGCTTGGGACTGGATACTTCATAATAAATTGTCCTGAAATTATTCCACATTACTTTATAATTAATACGTACACTAGGGCTGCTATGGGACTTGTCATCACCGAAGCTGTCAGTTGAGTTATGACTTTGGCCACTAGAGGCGCTTGAGGTCCTTTCCCTAGCTGCACGGGCCCAGGACTCCAGTCTTTTCTGCGCAGCCCACACTCCTGGGGGGCCCAGTCCACTCATTGTTCTATAGGTATCTCATCACTGCCACTTCATTAAAACACACTTAAAGCCGTTTTGTTTTTATTGCTAATGTTTTAGGTTTAGGTACGATGTCGTTGTAGTTTATTTGTGCTTGAGCTGTCATATAAAATAAAAAATAATTATACGTTGCCTTCTCAGGCACATTCTGTATATTTGTAATGTCTGAATATTTGTATGCTGTCCCTCTATGTGTTTCGAAATCGTTGATCAGACAATTTCCGTTAAAAAAGTCAAAGAGATAAACAGCTACTTTATTTTTAAAATAGTCTACAATTAAACATTTATATTATTTTGTAAAAGAGTACCATTAACTCCCAAGTTATTAGAATAAAAGCTTTTTCATTTAAACAAATACAACGGACAGGGCAATGCCCAAGTTGTGAGTGGAACGTAAATTGTCTATTTATACGAGAAAATGCACTGACGAGAAGCAAGACGGGTGAAAATGCACGTTTACAGTTTCATAACATACCACCTTGCAACGTTATTTGAACTCCGATAGTTCTCTTTTATATCAAGGGATATAAAGAACACAATGGTTGGTTTAATGAAAGTGTGGGAGTGTTGGAATAGATTGGATTTTTCCAGAAAGCGAAGTCGCATAAGATTCATGGAGTGAGGGGATCATGGGAGGGGGATCATCTGGCGTATTAATTAAATATAATAAATTCCAAATTATTTATAATAATAAAGAATTTGAATTTTATTATACCTAACATTGAATAGATATTTATTTTATTTAGTTTTAAATAAAATTAACGAAGGAATGAATTGGGAGGAAAAAACAAAGAAATTGTATTTCGAATGTGTGGACTGTCCATAATATAAAGGGCTCGTTGCTTATTGATTTTACCGCTGTCATTTATTTATTTGTTTACAGAAGATTGTGAGGTCTCATGGCAGTCCTACAAAATAATAAATAATATTTTGTTGTGTGGTTGCCAATTTTAAGGATTATGCTCAACGTTACACTATAGAATACTTACATACAACAAGTAAAAACGAAACGAAAATATCTAGAATTTTATGAAATACCCAAAGAAAATGTTCTATAATACTCTACAGATACAAGTTTGTGCAATGGAATGAACTTTAGACCGCAAGACGCCCCGAGACGAGGTCGCAGACGAGTCGTGCACTGCGTGGGCGCCGGTTGTACTACGAGAGATACAGACACGCGGTGTGGGCGTTTGTTTACTTATTTCATGTAACAAGCGAATGTGAAACGAAACTGTCTTATTGATTACAATAAGTACTCGTATTTTTAAGAGAATGAGTGACAAGATAGTCCACCCATCTTATAATTTTGTTTTTTGGTCGCAGAGGCTTGTCATTGGCGCTATGTATCTTATTTATACTTGAAACTTAACGTTACTTCATGTGCTGGTTGGCTTTCCTAAATATATATTATGTACAAAAATCTAGTTATGCTACAATGACAAATTTAGAAACTGATTACTATTGGTTCTATTTTTATCGTCTACAGTAACTATTATATTACAATTTATGACTCGTATCGATTCCCCATTGACATTTTGTGATCACTGTGACGCAAACTAACATCTTTGTACCAATGTTTGCTCGGTATACTTGCCACGTCACATGTTGGGCGCCAAAAATGAAATGTCACCGTTATAACGTGAATTAGAAATGGCGTTGGGTAATAATAATGATGTGATCAAAGTAACAGACATCAAAAAGAATAACAAGTGAAAATCTCTCGCTTCGGAGCTAGCGTAATACGAACACTCAGGATCTCATAAATCCAATTACTCCCTGACAGAATTTTAATTATGCGACGCTTTAAATCAAAGCACTCTCAAGTAAGGCGTCTTCTTAAGCCAGTAGTATCTGGGTTTTATCTAAAATTGAGTAAATCATATAGCTATACACCCAATTCAACAAGACCCCTTAATTTTGTATTAAAATGCGACAGTTTAAAGATGATTTCGGGTTCCAAAGTTCAGGTTATATTGGATTTGTCGCATACATACAGTAACAGTAGAAGCGGGTACGAAAAACGTACTGGCTCGGATTATGGGCTAACTGTTGCTTCGGGAAAATCTCCTGGGTTAGATTATCTTTGTGAGATTACGTATTCATTCAAATATTGCGTGGCCCATGGAAATGGGAAAGTGTTGGTAATTTCGACGATTGAAAGGTTAATAATTTAAGTTATGTTCAAGAGAATTTTAATCTGTATTTAGGTGTATTTGAAGCAATGTCTGCAATTAATTATTTAAATAAATAATGTAATTACTGCACATTGCTAATAAAAATTTTGAGTTTAAAAAAATAAACCACAATGACATCGGAAACAATCACATAAAGATATGCATTTTTTTTTAAATCACTACAACACACATTGACCACATCAAACTGTTTTTAATTAAGAAATACAATTTAAGTGTTTTTTTATAATTTAAACAACGTGTTACCCAAAAAGGTTAATTTTATGGCGTTTTTTAAAACTACTTGGACACTAATTAATAGGAGGTGGGAGGGATGTACACGACCCAAACTTCTACACACGTATAGTAGTAGTAGATGCGTTTTGTTTTTCACTTAACATTAGGCCGGGCCGTGGGGCGGTCGACGCGGCTGAAAGCTCGCGCACACTGCCGCCGCCCGGGCGTTTAGTGTTACCAACTCCACGGAACAATTTTTACCCCAGCCAGTGCCAAAAATTACGAGAGATAGACATTCTCTCTCTTTCATAATAAATACATATATACATAAAATACAAATAAAGTCATTTGCAAAGATTTACAGCAATATGAATTTTCACGTCATTAGCAGTTAAATAGTATGACAGTATTGAATATTTTTCATGAGAGCGATAATAATGTTATGGATATGATAATTATCTTACAGGTCTTCTGTAACTGCCTGTATTTTTTTAAAATATTCAGCAAGATTTTTTTTTAATATTGAGAAAGAAACTACCGATAGAATAATAGGATGTCTTACACATAGTATTAACACAGAAATCAAAATGTAGATAGGTACATCAGACTCTAAATTTTACTCTAGAATTCCAAACAACTAGAATACTTTCTAGCTGGCTCGGATCACACAAAGGCGTTCGGGTCAATGACGGCAAATTGCTCATCGTTTGCTAGCAGCCTGGTTGCGGTCGGGTGGATTACAGTACTTACGTTGTTGGAAAATCATGTTTAAATGTGCATTAAACAGTAAGTTACTAATGACATTATTCATTGCAATAATGTCCGTACAATTTTTTTACAGTAATCATATTGGCGCCCAACGTGGCATTTTTCATATTGGCGCCCAAAGTGGCACTTATCAAACTGGCGTCCAACAATGCACTAAGCACATTGGCGTTCAACGTGGTACTTATGATATTGGTACCTGACGTGGTACTTATCATATTGGCGCCCAACAAGACACTCATTTTATAAGCTCACTCAACGTGACCATTGTTGGAATAACTAGTTATGTACCTTCTGGCTTATGAACCTTATTCTCTTTTTTCAAGCCACATTTAATTATGAGAAATTGTATTTTAAACTTTTCTGTCGTATGGTGTCATAATATAATTATTTTTTATTGTTCAGCTATAGTATTAAAATAAACTGAAAATCTTTATTAATAGGAGATAATGATTTTCGCATGGCAACACGTAGGGCGGCGGCGCATTTTCGTCGCGTCACTTTCTCTGGGCGTAAGCAACAGGTAAGGAAGGTCAGCGAGACGTCTTGAGGATATACGCGACACTGCTTTCAGCAAGGTCGTGCTTTAATTGTTTACGAGATAATATTTTATTTAATTATACACATTTCACACAGCGCCATTTGGTCACAAGCTTGGCTTAAACTGCTTAGTGTTATTAGATAAACGATATATTTTTGTAAATATGGAGTCGAGAGAAACACAAATGCCATCACATAAAATATTTGCCTAGTTCGGGGATAGGGTTACAAAGTCACAACCAACGTGCCACTGGACTGTCGACTGCTTGTGATTAAGATGAGCATTTGAACTCATGATTTGAATTTTTTTCGTTGTTTTGATTTTAGTTGTAATTTTATTGTTTTAATTCGCTATCGATCTCCTTAATTATTGTATTACTAATCGTAAAATAATGTTTTGTTTTATTCAAACAGAAAGTTAAAACTACTAAACTAGGTAGTATTTTAATATTCAGACTGAAATTCTGACTATTATATTAATTTTCTAGTGTATAAGTAAATAATAAATATGATTTATTTGCCAAATAAAATATTTTTCTTTCATAGTATAATATGAAGTCTGTCTGTATGTATGTCTGTCTGTTTGTCTGTCTGTCCCTATGTATGCTTAGATCTTTAAAACTAAGCAAAGGATTTTACACGGTTTTGTTTAATAGATACAGTGACTCAAGAGAAAGGTTTATATGTGTTTAATTCCCACGGGAAAGTGGGATACAAACGAAGTTGCGCGGGTTTCGGTAGATAAACAGTATTTCGTAATAATTAAAAAAAATCATCAAAAATCTTATACAGATATTAGTAGAAACGTAGACATACCTACTAGTGATATAAAAAGATATTTTTTCTATAATATAGCACAGCAATCGACGACCTCCGTGGCGTAATGGTTACCACGCCAGACCGCCACCCAGGAGGTCCCGGGTTCGATCCCCGGTCGGGTCATGATGAACAACGAACTTTTTCTGATTGGCCTCGGGTCTTGGATGTTTATCTATATATGTATTTGTTATAAAATATAATATCGTTGAGTTAGTATCCCATAACACAAGTTTCGAACTTACTTTGGGGCTAGCTCAATCTGTATGAATTGTCCCTATATATTTATTTATTTATTTATAATCATCTATAATATAGCACAGCAATCATCCCGCAAACTCACTGAATGGAGTAACTGCGACACCGGATCTATTGTCCGACACTTACACTACTAAAACGGCTATTGGATATTGGATATTAAACCCGTCATTCAAACGAGGATTGTACGATAACTTTGTTCACGGTTGATATCTTACTTAGAACAATTGCTCCACAAAAAATGCTATTACTTTCTTACAACGGCCATTTGTCACTGTTACATATAAAAGAAACATCAATAAGTCTTGTTAATGATCCGTTTATAAGGCAACAAATTACAAGTAAGGGAATTGGAGTTACGTATACTTTGATTTTCTTATGTTAAAATATTTTATATGAATTTAATTGTATTGGCGCCCAACATGCAACACATCACTTTAGTCTTTGAAATTATATTTTATTTATTATTGAATTTTTACGGTATTACATTATTGGTTGAGATTTACTTACTTAAGTTCAGTGGGCCTTTTCTCATAACAAAAACAGTTAAATCCTGCTCATCACACTAATATTATAAAGTGGAAAGATTTATATTTTTGTGTGTGTATGTTTGTAACGAGTAAACTCAAGAATTACTAGACCGATTTTAAAAATTCGCATCATCAAAAGTCATCATAACTTTTCCCCTAACTAAATACATTAAACTGCTCACTTCATTCGAAAAGTTGTCCGATATATTATTTAAACAGCGTTAATAATAAACAACAGAAAGCATTTTAATTTCCCATTAATGTTAATTTTCATGCTGTCGCGTAATTACTCTTTAATTCAATATCTTAAAAAAGTTTAGCCGCCAACCGCGCCTAAGTGAATTTTAATTAGTGTGCCAGTTGCACTTAGGAGCCTTTAATTTTGGTTTGGTGTAATTATTGCTTCATTACCCGGCCATATACAGCTGAAAGAGTATTGTTTATTTTGTTTTGATAATACGGAAATTTATTTAAAAAACTGAATGAAAAATACGCTCTGATTTTTTTTATGCTATCTCTCTCATCTTCCCGTCTACTCTTCAGTGGTTTTCTTTTAACAAAGTGGAAGTGTTTTATGTCTTTTTATTTTATACTAGCTGTTACCCGTGGCTCCGCCCGCATGGTCAAGGGAAAATGTCAATATTTTTTCCCATAGGAATCTCTTTATCTCGTGGGGGAAAAAGTATCCTTATGTCACCCTACAGACCTTAAATCATCTCTGTTAAAAAAATCATGCCGGTACTTAGGTTCCTTTCGATGTGAAAGGAGAACAAAAAATTATTTACTTTATTCTTTCCTGTGGGAATAAGAGGTTTTTCCGGGATAAAAAGTAGCCTATGTCACTCTCCAGACCTTAAATTATCCCCAATATAAAAATCATATCAACCCGTTCATTACTTTCGACGTGAAGGGAGGACAAACAAACAAACAAACAAACACACTTTCACATTTATAATATTAGTATGAATTCCTTTTCAATGTATTCTTTTAAAAAACTATGATTCATATAATTTTACATATTTGCCTGAGTATTTTTCTTCCTATACATTTCTCTACGGAGAAATGCTTAATCCAATTTTGTACATATCAATATTGATTTCATTACTGTCTTCATTGAAAAGCGATATCTCAGGAGAAATATTTTTATGTTGTATCGGTTGACTTAAAACCATTCTGAGAGATTAAAAATAAAAAAAGGACGGGTTGCACTCCGGGACTGCAGAAGTGAAAACTTAAACATCAACGTTGTGCATTTTTAAATACTTTGGAATGGTTAGAGAATCTTACGCTTTTTCGATCAGGCTACGGATCTGCCGCGAGTTTAAAATTTTTGACCCATCTAAAAAAAGTGCCAAACGCCGCTAAAGAAGTTTTAACTTAAAAAAATATGTAAAATAATATAATATACTTTATCCTCAATATTTTGAAAAATAATGATATTACCCTGTTTCTAAATGAAACTCGATTTTAAAAACTCCTAACTAAAACTTCTATAACCTCAACAGACCTCAAACGATATTTTTGTTGTTAACGTTCGGACTTTATCGGAATATTCGCAAAGATTCTCGACATCTAATGACGAGCCGTATTTCGCAGCTGTATCGGCTTGTATAGAACCAATCTAACCGAATACATGTTCCGATACCATACAATAAGACCAATCAATCTACGGAGAAGCTCTACATAACATTAAGGGCTATTTTATTACGCTTCGTGTTTTCTATTCATTTCAATGAAATTCTCTTTTCATTTTAATTTGTTTTTTTTTCTATTTAATAACTAGTTAGGTCGAGTTAGCAAAGTTAGGGCGGATTCTTTTCCTGCTCAAGACATTTAAGGTGATCCGATTCGGTCCGCGCGGGAAATTCAATTTTTTTGGGGTTTTTTACAAATTGCATCTCAATCATTGATAGAATTTTCATGAAAATTGATTTGACGATAACAGATACAATATATCTATTGAATAATTATCATATAAATTATAAATATTGGCTCTTCTCATTATGAATGTGCATAATGCATGTTTATTGGGAAAAAGATGCATCGTGGACATTCATAATAAGAACAGCTAATATTTATAATTTATTTGATAACTAGCTGTGCCCGCGGCTTCGCCCGCGTGGAATTGGACTTGTGACTAATTAAGTAGTATAGACGGATTTAACAGTCTCCTATTACTGTAGTTTTCCCCGCGACGTCAGTGTTCTTCATTGCTCATTGTCCGCCGCTGTTAATCTTGGCTACCTACTGTGTACAAAATCCTGTTGTTTCATTATTTTAATAGCTGTTACCCGCGGCTCCGCCCGCGTGGTCAAGCGAAAATGCCAATAATTTCGTTCCCGTGGGAATTAAAAAAAACCCCTACTTTATCCTTGTCAACATCATAAAGGGAATCTCTTTAAAAAAATTCAGCTTTTCAGGTTAAACGATTCCTATAATACACGCGTAGTCTAATTATTCCGAATCCTGTGGGAATTTAAAAAAAATCCCATCTTTATTGTCTACTTTATAAAGGGAAGCTTAATACAAAATCTAGGCGTTTTAGGTTGAGCGCCCACAATAACACACGTGCAGTCCTATTTGTCCCGTTCCCGTGGGAATTAAAAAAATCCCGTTATCATCCTTGTCAACATCATAAAAGCAACCTCTATACGAAATTTCAGCTTTCTAGGTTGAGCGCCTGCGATAATACACTTACAGTCCTATTACTCTCTTTCCTGTGGCAATTTCATAAAATCCCAGCTATCCTTGTCAACATCATAAAGAGAACCTCTATACAAAATTTCAGCTTTCTAGGTTGAGCTCCTGAGATAATACACTTGCAGTCCTATTACTCCCTTTCCCGTGGGAATGTCGTAAAACCCCATCTTTATCCTTGTCAACATCATAAAGGGAACCTCTATACAAAATTTCAGCTTTCTAGGTCGAGCGCCCTCTATAATACACGTGTAGAGTTTACCCCATTTCATCTCTCTAGTCTGGGGGTTGAATTTTAAAGGAGAATTCCTGCGAAGTTTCAAATAAAATGGTCTAACTAATCTAGTTTCTTCATTCAAACTTTGGACCCCCGTTTGGGTGAAACTTAGGATGTGATTTTTGAAAAATCCTTTCTTAGTGCACCCCTAGTCTTCATGGGGAACCTATGTACCAAATTTGGAGTCTTTAGACCCAGCGGTTTGGGCTGTGCGTTGATATGTCAGTCACCAATCAGTCAGTTTCTGGGATGATTTGAGTAAAGAACCTTCATGCTGAATTTCATTCGAATAACTACAAAACGGCAAAGTTTCATACTAACTTTGCACCCCCGTTTAACCCCCTAAGGGATGATTTTTGAGAAAAATATTTTACTCGTGTTTCATGTCTTTCAATAAAGAACCTTATGCTGAATTTCATTGGAATAACTTCAAAAACAGCAAAGTTTCTTACTAACTTTGCGCCCCCGTTTAACCCCCTTTTTTTTTTTTTTTTTTTTACGTCAGAAAAATGCTTTGTGGCAGGCCCACCGCCCGGGGAGCACGCGGTGGGGACTGTGGAACTTACCACTAAAAAACTGACGGGATGTCTCTTGCCCTGTGTGACGGGGCCACGGGAAACTGGGATACAACCGCGACCCCGCCAGGGCCGTCCGGCCAAGGTACCAGCCGGACCCGCTCGCCCCCGATACGCTCCGTCAGCAGTACACCGCATCCAGGTGCACTGCCGACACCGAGGACCATCGCTCCCTCAAGACGACGGGCCTTCCCCGGCCCGCCGTCTCGGCTGGGCTATGGTCCCCGTCCACTCGGCGATCGCACCCACTGTGCCGACCGCCAGCCAACGGCCACACCACACTTATTCAGCGTGGCGCGGCCGTCAGCTCCGCTCGTGATTTTTATAGAGGTTGTCTTCCTCGCGGCCCGGGCGGTTACGGTATGCGCCGCACGCCGGCTGGTAAGGCCGGCGCCCACTAGGGCGTCCGCGTCAACCCGCGAGCCGAGCGCAGGGAGTGGACACACCCGTCCGCCTGCAACCCGCACCCGGCGAAACGCAGGGACCGGACCCCGCTCGTCCCCCTCAACCCGCGGCTCGCCGCAACTCGAGCGCAGGGAGGGGACCCACGTGTCGGGACTTCAGCCGCCGGCAAGGACGCGCCGGCGTTGCCCGGGGTGGACCACGTGGAGGTATCCCGACAACCACTCCCCCGTTTAACCCCCTAAGGGATGATTTTTGAGAAAAATATTTTACTCGAGTTTCATACCTTTCAATAAAGAACCTTCATGCTGAATTTCATTTGAATAACTTTAAAAACGGCAAAGTTTCACACTAACTTTGCGCCCCCGTTTAACCCCATAGGGGATGTTTTTTGAGAAAAATATTTTACTCGTGTTTCATACCTTTCAATAAAGAACCTTCATGCTGAATTTCATTCGAATAACTTCAAAAACGGCAAAGTTTCATTCTATCTTTGCACCTCCGTTTAACCCCCTAAGGGATGAATTTTGAAAAAAATATTTTACTCATATTTCATGCTTTTCAGTAAAGAACCTTCATGCTGAATTTCATTAGAATAACTTCAAAAACGGCAAAGTTTCATACTAACTTTGCACCCCCGTTTTACCCCCTTAGGGGATGAATTTCCAAAAATCCTTTCTTAGTGAGCACCTATGCCCCAAAAGGAACCCCCATGCAAAATTTGAGACTCCTGGCACTTGTAGTTTCGGAGATTTCGTGATGAATCAGTCAGTGATTTTCTCTTTTATATATAGATGATAGAATCTTTCAGCTATCTAGATTGAGCGTCTCGGGTAATACACGTGCAGTGCCATTGTTCCCGTTCCCATAGGAATTTCGCAAAATAACAAAAGGAACCTATATGAAACAATGGAAACTTTTAGCACTTGCAGTTTCAGAACACGTAATGAAATTCACGTTCGATTCACGTGATTTACACGTTCAGTCCCATTATTCCCGTTCCTGTGGGAATTTCTAGATAAAAATACCCCATGTGTTACTCCCGATTAAATTCTACTCGTGTACCAAATTTCATTACAACCCCTTTAGTAGTCAGTGATTTACACGTTCAGTCTCATTATTCCCGTTCCTGTGGGAATTTCGGAATAAAAATACCATATGTGTTACTCCAGATTAAATTCTACTCGTAAACCAAATTTCATTATAATCCCTTCAGTAGTCAGTGATTTACACGTTCAGTCCCGTTATTCCCGTTCCCGTAGGAATTATGAAAAGAAACATACACTAAATGTTAAGTTGAGCAAATCGCTACATATTAGTGAAAACCGCATCCAAATCGGTTCAGCCGTTTCTGAGATTAGCGTGTACAAACATACATACAAACAGACGGACAAAATTTTTCGAAATTCTTGTACTATTGCTTATTCTTCATCGCCCTAAACAATTTTTTTGGAAATATATTCAATGTACAGACAAACTTTTTTTACACTTTTATTATATTATAGAAGATAGATTATAGATAGAATAGAATAGATAGATAGATAGATAGATTATTCAGTAGATATATTGTATTTGCTGTCGTCAAATCAATTTTCACGAAAATTCTATCAATGATTGAGATGCAATTTGTAAAAAACCCCAAAAAATTTGAATTTCCCGCGCGGACCGAATCGGATCACCTTAAGATGAGTATTTGTTATAAAATAATTACATAGAACAATGACTAAAATAAAGATTTTCTTGGATGAATAAAAAAATGTCATTTACCCCCAAAGCTTGTACAGTCTTACAAGGCTATTTATGAACCTGGCCGAAATTGCAACTACAACTCCCGTCTATGCCACCGCCCTCGCACAATGCCACTCACGATCATAAAATATCCTTGTAGATCTGTACTATGTATGTTTTAGTTGTAAATAAATAAATGGATAACCAGTTCTTCTACGATTCTGAATTGGTGGTAGAAAAAAAAACGATTCGAAAAAGCTTGTAATGAAGCTTATTTGAATAAATTGTTTTGAGTTCGGGTTTCAGGCCACAATCACTTGAGCAGTCAAATAACATTCATTTAAAAAAAAAATTATCCTTTCAATTAATTTCTATTCATAACATTATTATCAAATCATAATAACCTTTTAACCCAATTCTGTAACATAATAAGTCTACTTATATAAACCTGTGTTATAGTTAAGGGATATCAGGATATTGTAGGGGAAATGGAATCCAGTCGCGTGGGAGTTCTGGATTCAATCCTCTAGAGGGATTTCAAGCGATCAGACATAGTGAACTTGTAATCCTACTAATATTATAAAGGCGAAAGTTTGTGGGGATGTATGTATGGATGTATGGATGTTTGCTTTCACACAAAAACTACTGAACGGATTTTAATGAAAACAATGGAGTTGACTGACCCCCCCTCTGTATATATGATTAAAGATTTCTAAATATTGCGTGAAGGGATTTACTTGAAAATTTATTTATCAATAGTATTCATATTGTACTATGTAATTACAAATTTTCAAGTAAATCCCTTCTCGCAATATTTAGAAATCTTTAATCATATATACAGGGGGGGGGGGGGGGGGGGGGTCAGTCAATTCCTTTGTTGACTGTACACGGGTAGACTACGTAGACTATAACCTGGAATAACATATAGGGTAACTTTTTATCCCGAAATTCCCACGGGAACGGGAATAATAGGACTGCTGTGTATAAATAAATGCACGCAAACGAAGTTGCGCGGGTTTCACTTGTAGTTAATAATTTTATAAACAAAATTGTTATGTCAAAATGGTATGTATATTCACTAATATTATCCCTTTTTTTTGTAAATCTAATATAGCCCGCGGATAGTGTAGCGTCCCGATGATGGTGAGAACTTTTCAAATCGGCCCAGTAGTTTTTAAGTTACAAACTTATATACAAATCTTTCCTCTCTGTAATAGGTATTAGTATATACTAACGGGTTTTAGTAAGGTTATTTAATTTTGACGACCTCCGTGGTTGACCTCAATGGTTACCACGCCAGATCGCCACCCAGGAGGTCCCGGTTTCGATCCCCGGTCGGGTCATGATGAAAAACGAACTTTTTCTGATTGGCCTCGGGTCTTGGATGTTTATCTATATATGTATTTGTTATAAAATATAATATCGTTGAGTTAGTATCCCATAACACAAGTTTCGAACTTACTTTGGGGCTAGCTCAATCTGTATGAATTGTCGCTATATATATTTACTTATTTTATTTATTTTTATATAGCTTATGCCACCCTTGGATAATGTAACTTCCCAACTGTATTTTTTTCATACCCACCCCATTGTGTGGATATTTCATAAATAAAATAGGCCCAAACTAAGCAACACTTAATGGTTACTAGCTGATATTATGTTCATTAATACTTTCATTTTGTAAATAAATACTTATTATACATATAGAAATACCCAGACTACGATAAACATACAAATGAATATACACAAATATTTACTAGCGGGATTCGAACCCGCAGCCTTTGGGATAAAGTGTCCATTGCTAGCCACTCGACCACCGGGCCTCGAAAGTAATAATATTCAAACTTGAGTTCACTATTATCTGTTTGATCCGGTTAATCTTCGAAACGAAATTTTAACTGGTAATAAACTTATATAAAGACGTATGTTCCTTAGGTTAATTTTTTTTTCGAAATTCCCATGGGGAACGAAGATGCCGCCGAGCTTGTCCCGTACACCTGCAGTGGGATGATTATGGGTTGATATGATTACAATGTTTGACGACCCCTTGCCGTAATGGTTACCACGCCGGCCCGCCACCCATGAGGTTCCGGGTTCGAATCCCAGTCGGGTCATGATGAAAAACAAACTTTTTCTGATTGGCCTGGGTCTGGATGGAATGTTTATCTGTACATGTATTTGTCATAAAATAAAGTATCGTTGAGGCCCCGTTGTTTGATCAGTAGTTAAGTATACTAATGGTTAAAATTTAGTTCTGAAGTACCTAACATGTTACACCACGTTTGGTGCCAATATTTTTTTATTTTTTTATTTTACAATGATTGAATAGGTAGTTGTAGGTGCCAAATTAATGTCCTTATTGACTACATAAAGATATATGTCATAATACAATCCTCTTTATTGCACCAAAAATAGAACAACTTTTGGCACCCAACATGTTACACCACGTTGGGTGTCAATATTTATTTATTTATTTATTTTTCAAAATTATTGAATAGGTAGTTGTAGTACCAAACTAATGTCCTTATTGACTACAATGTTATAATACAATACTCTTTATTGCACCAAAAAATAGAACAACTTTTGGCACCCAACATGTTACACCACGTTGGGTGTCAATATTTTTTTATTTTACAATTATTATATAGATAGTTGTAGTTACCAAATTAATGTCCTTTTTGACTACATGAAGATGGTTTATACTCTTTATTGCACCAAAAAATACACAAAAATTACAGAGGAATAATTAAAAAATATGTACAATAGGCGGCCTTAACGCATCAGCAGTTTTTTCGAGGCAACCGTGAGAAAAAGAACTAATTACAAAAGAAAGTAGGTGGCGCAGTAGGTAGTATTAATAAGAAAACGTTGTAAAAATGTTAAATAATGCTGTATAAGTAAAGTATATAAAATTAATTTCGAGTAATTTTAATTTATTATACAATTTCAAATTAATATAAGTGAGTGTAAATAGCATTTTCATTATTTGCAATCGAAACAAAAGGTCATGTAATTACTTGAAGTAGCGAAAGGTCAACATCTGGCCCTTAACACTAATAGTAATACTGCGCACACAAGGGCCCGAAGCTCCGTCAACAAAGGTACGATCCTAATAAATTTCTTTCCTCCGTGGCATATTGCTGGCAAATTGTAAAAGAAAAAGGTAATAGGGTTCATGCAGAACTCGGCTTACGAAATTATGTTATTCTATATGATATTCTAAAACATTATCTCTCCTTTTCTCTGTTGAGTAATATTTTTTGTTTCAACTTGCAAATCCGTAAGATAGAGATTACTAGTTTTTTTAAATACAATAAAGTACTGAGTATTTTACACGTACATTACCGATATTGACAGATTGAGATGGGTCCCTCATAGCGCAACGCTCGCAATCGCAGCGCAACTTATACAATAATAAGCAATTACTACGGGGACCAATAGCAACGCAATAAAAAAAATTTTACCTAGTCGGTCGATAAAAAATGAACCAAGACAAACTCTTCTTAGAACCAGTGACCAACACGAGAATATTATATTCTATTCTCGTAACAAAAACAGTTTCAATCTGTGGGGCAATTCACGTAACAAGAATCGATTCTAGTTCGATTCAACGACACTAGCTGTCTCACTCATACGAAATAGGAATTTAACGGGACAGCAAGTATCGTTGAATCGAACTAGAATCGGTTCGTTACGTGAATTGCCCCACCTGGTCTCAAACTCACGTGCTATTCTGCACTTTTATTATTTTGTATGAGTGAGATAGCGCTTAAGATTGAGACGAGATTTTTAACTATTTTTGCTACGAGAATAAACGCTCTGATGGTGCAAAAGAGCAAGTGCCAGATTTCTTGCTAATTATTCTTAGTACAAATCTGCCGTCTGAACTGGTGGTAGGAAATTGTAATGATTCGGAAGATCTTCTAATATGCTATTTGAATAAAAATATTTGACTCTTATCTATTTATTTAATCTTTATTGCACAAAGAAAAGTACAATTGGCGGATTTAATGCCTAAAGGCATTCTCTACCAGTAAACTATCGGGTAAGGCAGAAATATTGTTGGCGGACTTTGACTTTGCTTTGTAAATTGTGCACATTTTTATTATTATGGTCACAAACTAGTTTGTTTACTTTATAAGCTTAAGTAGAATAAAATCTGGTTTTTATTGGCGATTAAGTTCTCTCTAGAACTGTAGAGGCGAGACGATAAACTGAAGATTATACGAGTTCCACCTCGCATACAACAAGCCATCTGCCCTTGCCATTTGTATTGTAGCATATTTCCGTGAAAAATTGTTTTGCTCCTAACAATATATAGCCAGTTGAGAAGTTGGCTGTTTATTATTAAAAGCTTTTATTTAACTTGACCTGTATGTATGTATGTAAGTATGTATGTATGTATGTATGTATGTAAGGGCGGAATCTTGGAACGAAAATTTGAACCACTTCCCGAAGACCGATTGAGCTGAAATTTTGCTTAAAACTGTAGATCAGATGACAATACAATATTATGATAACAAAATTACGATACAGCCGTTTGTGTTCCGTTTTTCGTACAAAACCGTTCCGACCAAAAACCTATAGGGTACTTCCGGTTGTCCTAGAATCATGAAATTTGGCAAGAAGCAAGATGATGTAGCACAAGTACAGGAATAAATCTGAAAATCGTAAATTTGTAGTTACTTCTTCTTCTTTAAACAACCAATATAATGTGTTCTTAGTACATTTTACATTGCTACATGGCTCTTTTTATACCGGTTTTGAATTAAAATGTATTTTATCTATTACTAGCTTTTCCTCGCGGCTTCGCTCGCGTTAATTTTATGACATAGATCTCGTTTGACGACAAAACAACCCATAGCGCGAGTTGTGGCGCCATCTGTTGGCCGATAACATCCCCTACAGCGCCCTCTATAGTAGAAAAAATATTTTCCCTTTGGATTGACATACTTTCACGGGTAAAAAGGTAGCATATGTTGGGCTCTGTACCTCTGACAATATATATACAAATTTTCATAATGATCAACTGATTAGTCGAGCCGTGAAGGAATAACAAACAAACAAACTCACTTTCTCATTTATAATAATAGTATGACTAGTTTGATTATGGGAAGGAACCCTCATGCGCGAGTTCTACTTGCCCTTGGTCGGTATTTTATTTTTGATGGGTACATAAACCCGTTTAGTGACTGTAGTAAAATCAGGAAATTATATAGGTATTCAAATTGCTGGTGCTAGTTATAACAAATAAATTCATTAGACTAGTACCGCCTCTCGACAATAGATGGCACTGCGAAACCTGTCCAGTGATAACTAAAAAGTAAAAATAAATTAAAAGTAAAAAAAATATATTTAAAAACAAGCTTTTATTTAATTCGCTAAAAAGAATAAAATAAACTTTTAATACTTTTACTATCAACTTATAACGTCATTACACAATTTATTGACATAAAAGCTTGTCGCGAGATTTAATTACTAACATTTACTCGTACTGTTCGATAATTACCTATGTTTTCTAATACAGGTACATCTCGCGACAAGCTTTTATGTCAATAAATTGTGTAATGACGTTATAAGTTGATAGTAAAAGCACAGATATTATAATACTTAACAGTACAGATAGCTCACTCCATACATTAAACGTAGCAGTTCTAAGTGCGCTTATTGCTCGGGCAATTTTTAGTACCAAAATGGAAAACTAGATGTCGCCCGACAAAAACATCACAGACAACTAAAATGCTTTTGCGCTTACAGTCGAACCAATAGATGGCAGTAGTGCCGTCAAATAATCAGAGCACTAATCCGTTTTTTTTTTCAAAATTAGATTATAAGTATGTACTTACTTATTACTTAAATAATAAAATTCGAAAAAGTTCGTTTTTCATCATACCCGACCGGGGATCGAACCCGGGACCTCCTGGGTGGCGGTCTGGCGTGGTAACCATTACGCCACAGAGGTCGTCTTAAATTACACATTTGTAATCGTACATCTTGCACCTTAGAGAAAGGATGAATAGAGTTGTCATCAGGCGTATACCCGTAAGGGAGAGAAACAAAGTACATTGATTACGTAGTGTTACCAGAAAAGAGAATATTACCCCATGATTTACCCCATGTTTTTTTTATATTTCTATATACGATAAACTAATAGGACGATTGATGATTTGCGATGTATTTTTTCTTATAATCATCAATATATTGAGACTTCGATTTATACTTGTATAAATAAATCAAAGTCGCTGTCCACGCCTGTTTTACTGTATCTTTGCTAACTCCTATTGTCTACTATAGTAGTATGGGAAGGTTGGTGTGACTACAGATCTCTCTCCATACAACCGATCCGTATCGGTTGGGTAAAATAAAAATAAAAAAATTGTAAGCTTTTTTTGTTAAAGAAGACAGTGGAATGGCTTGCATGTTTGTTTTAAACTTTACTGATTGTTTTCAAATATATTTTTTTAAAGTGATGAGACCAGAACCTCTGAGATTTTGAGATGTCTACGAACCCGTACTAGACTCCAGAGTGGCTGGTGAACTATGGTATATACATATAAATTAAAGTCTGTTCGCTGAGCGTTGATAAATATTATGAAATGTCTTGGAATAGCGACTGTCGCTTAATTATCGCATACTGTATACCTAATGATAATATACAAACAAAAACATTGTTATTCCATTTAACTTCTTTATTATATATCGACAAGAATAACTAGCGGGTCGCATTTTATAATGAGTTTAGAACCCCTGATTATATTTTATTTTTTATTTAAGTTGTCACTATTTTACCTCAATTGTGGGTAATATTGCATGGGTAAATTCAAGTAAATTGCTGGTATCCCCAATACGCGTGGTACCCGACTAAATTTAGGAGACACAGGAAAGTGGCCGCCTGGCTTCATTTTACTTACCTACTTAATTTGGGTGTATAATACTACAAAATACGATTATTTTCTTGAACATTTACGTTTTATTTCGTTATTTCTGTACATTGAAGCCGCCATTTGAGCCTTAATAAATATAATCTGTATTCATTTTTATCAATTAGGGCCGAAATAAAGTCTAAATAGTGTACTTACGAATGAAAGGTTATGTTGTCGATTTTACGTTCACTGCGGCTATTGCAGCCTAAAACACTACAAAGCACCATAGTCTATGAACGCAAAAACACATAAAGTCAATCACAGAACACAGTTTTCACCTTGTTTTCACCCTGAAAATTCAGATTTTGAGAATTATAGAAAACCGCTCTCGTTAGCTGGGCACAGTTAGCGACTGTGCCCAGCAAAAAAATAGTATACGTCGATAAGGACAAAAAATGTTTCTCTAGCTCTTTTTGGCCTTGGGAATATTGTATTTACTCATCTCGCTCACTCCTACCGTGTCGCCTCTATTTATCCTTTCTCTAAGTCTTGCACGCATCAGGTAAATTCATATTTACGATAAGTAGAAAGTAAGTATAGATACCTACCTAATTACGGGCAATGCCATATTTTTAAAAAGTTAGTGTAAATAGGTAGTATAGTATCTACTTGATGGTCAATTTTATTATTGTCGTTTACAATGTTTTTATTTCTGCTTTTTGCCTATCTATTTAACCCATAATGTATCTACCTACTTAGAACACCGAGTGCAAATTAAGGTGAATGAAATGCGTTTCGGCGGCGAGGGAGGCGCTTTAGGGCGCGCGACGGAGGCAGCCCCCCCGTGAACGGCTTCTTGCGTGCCCGCACAGTACCGCAGGCGCGCCGCCACGCGCCGCGCCCCGCCGACGGCGCCGCATCGCGCCGTCGCTCGTCATCGTCGTCGTCGCGGCGCGTCGTACCCGGCTTGTAGATTGAATCTTTAGCTAATATTGCCGTGCCGTTTTGCAAATAGTTTTATGTAAATACCTACTTTTGATATTTCAAAAATAAGTTTTTAGGGTTCCGTAGTAAACTACAAGGAACCCTTATAGTTTCGCCATGTCCATCTGTCCGTCCTCGGTCCTACACTCATATTAACAATACTAACAAAGTGGTAGAACAAAATTTTGAAAAATATTTTTTTTTTGGGCCTACAAGGAAAACTATAACGGTTATGTAAGCTCTACTAGTTATCGAGTAATAGCCGACGAACTTATGAAGTAAAATTTATTTGACGAAAATGTATAAATGTCATAGTACCTATATGGCATTGTACTCATCTGCAAGCAAGAAATGCGTAGCCAATACGGAACCCTGCATTGTGCGTGGCCCGACACGTACTTGCCCGGTTTTTTTAAATCGTTTAATCAAGGTAAAAAACAAAATATAACAACAAAAATGCCGCACCACAAAAGCCGCGCAGGCACAGTCTGCAGATCTGAGTAGTCCTTATCCTTACGAATATTATAAATGCGAAAGTAAATTAAAAATAAAATATTTTTTATACCACTAAGGTGGCAAACGGTTACATATAGTATCACATTATTCCTATGGATGCGTTGCCGACTCTATTATAATAGTCAAGTGGGGCAACTCGGATACAAAAAACTGATCCGTGTCCGAGTTTACTACTTTCAAATTTTGATTTATGCGACTCGGACGATTTTGTAATTTAAAGTAGTAAGATGTATGTATCTATGTACACGTACCGTCAAGAGTTGACTGCTTACCATCAGGCGGCCGTATGCTTGTTTGTCACCTTAGTGATATATAAAAAAAACAGGTCGACCTTTACATTGGATTTTGTGTCTGTTTTATGAGCTATAAATGTAGGTACTGCAAGTATAAAGCTCGACGTGCACCTGACTTGGATTGTTTTTAGATTGGATTAGAAATTTATTTAGGATCATTAGGCTGTTGGAATTATACAAAAAAACGAGGCTAAATTCGCAAAGCGTGATGTAGTTCTGCGTTTTTGGTATGTTGTATGGTAATGTTAGTTATGGTAGTCTGAATTCAAATATGCAACTTCGAAAAAGTTGTGAAAACTGACAAAATCGATTCACTGTTCGCTGTCCAGGATCAAAGTGATTACATATTTATGGAGGTGACTGTACCTACCAGCGTTGCGCACGCAACTACGCTACGCTACGCGCATCAATTCAATCCACGCAGACATAAACCGAGCGCGCGAATGCAGAAGCAGGCGGTGTGACGGTGTGCCAACGTCGCGTAGCATGCGCTTTGCGCCATGATGACGTTGTCGCAACGTCGCACGCGCCTCGTGATAACAACTTTGTTAGTAGGTACCAACTTATACGAATTTAACACAATAATATTATGTAAAGAAGTCTACTTTGAAAAATTGAAAGTATTATTGAAATGAAAGATAAAAAAACTTACAATAAAATTGTAAAACAAAACGAAAAATGGTAAGTATGAGATAATTTTGTAAAAGAAAAGTATTTGTAAATCAAATGTTTAACACAATGCAAATATTAAAAATTAAAAGAAAAAAAATATAGGTAGGTACTAAAAGAAAAAAATATATATTTATAATTTATTTTATATAATAATTTGATTTGCTTGTCAAGAATTAAATTTAGCGCCATCTATCTGTGTCTGATTAAACCTATCTATCTTATTGTTTTAAAGAAAGCGACATCTGTTGTGAGTTTGTGACATCAAGTGAAATATTTAGTAATAAATTACGAAACAAAATTAACCAATTTTATTTTACAGTACATTCTTCGTTATTTTTAGGATTGCATTTAATTATAAAATTATAAAAACTATTAAAATATTGTTTTCAGTGCGCAATTTTACTTTATTTTGGATTTACATAATCTTCAATTACAAATCGATACTCTTAACGCCATCTATATTATTTAGGGTTGAACTACGTTTAGTTTATATGGAGTTGACCACCTGTGGTAAAAGTATTAAAAGTTTATTTTATTCTTTTTAGCGAATTAAATAAAAGCTTGTTTTTAAATATATTTTTTTTACTTTTAATTTTATAACTTAATCTTACTGAAATACATGTTTTTTATACCACTAAGGTGGAAAACAAGCATACGGCTCGACTGATGATAAGGGTCACCTTAGCCTATTGGCACATTGTAACACCGGGGGTATCACTAACTCAGCGCGTTGACGATCCAGTAAAAATATTTTAATGCCTCTTTTAATAAGTAAGTATTTTAACAGAGTGACTTAGGCGATGTGTATAGGGTTTTCGATCATCATTGTCATCAGCCAACCAAAGTGTCTAACCACTCTATTTTATTGTAGATTTAAGTCTTGTTCATTCCACACCATTGTGTTTAACATTCCGCGTTTTCTTCTTATAAATTTTAATGTACTTATACCTACATTGTAACTAATGAGTGGAAAAAAAAGTAAAAAAAAAAAGAAGTACAAAATGACAAAAAAGGCCGTAACCGGTTTTCTTTCGCCATTTCTTCTTACCGGTTGCCATTTTGCTTGTGTCCGAAATGGTGGTAGTATATAACGTAGTTTATTTTTTTTATTTAAACAAGTTGTAAATGACAAGAAAAAGTGCCTGTGAAGGTCTAATTTCTGAAATAAACCATTTCATTTCATTTCACTGCTGGGGGATAGAACTTCCCTAATAAATAATGCGATAAAGAATTTGGATGAATTAAGAAGTTTTTCCACTCACAATTATTATCACTAGCATTCCTAGTACAACGGTGGTCAGCAAATTCCGAGTACAAAAACCCGAACTAAAACTCGAACGGAATGGCTCTCAGTGCTGCATTCTGGAATGACTTTCTTTGCAAACCAGCAATTTGAAACAATATAGTTTAGTCTAAGCTTTAAAGTTGTGTCAATATAAGTGAAGCTTAGTTTGCCGAGCACCACGATCAGATTACTGCTTTTGTAACCTTCATGCTGTTATGACTCGAGTTATGTAGACTGGAAAATGGAAAACCGCCTATACATATATTTTCTTTTTGTGCTAATCTCATATCTATACTAAGATTATAAAGAGGAAAGATTTGATTGTTTGTTGGTTTGTTTGCATTGAATAGGCTCCGAAACTACTGGACCGATTTCAAAAATTCTTTCACCAGTAGAAAGGTACATTATCAGGGAGTGACATAGGCTATAGCTTTTCCCGAAATTCAATGTAGTTCCCACGGGAACGGGTCCGGAACTTCACGCGGACGAAGTAGCCGGCAAAAATGCTTGTCTATGATAAAAAGTATAAAAATATACAGATTATAATTGACTTTAATTGACTAGTAGACAATGGTGCTAATACTGTTGTACATTTAACTAGACTATATTAATTTTGACAGGACTAGAAGTGTTGCTATCCTTGTCACTAATTGTAAACTAAAGAAGGACAACAACAGCTTTGGTCCTGCCAAAATTAGTTTATTCTAGTTAAATGTACAAAAGAATTAGCACCAGTGCCTTTATTTAAATTTTTATTGACCAATTGTACTCTCAATCGTGCAATAAAGAATAAATAAAATAATTTACAACCAAGCAATGTCTAGTTTTTTTTTGTTTTTTTATTTTTTATACAACACAGGTGGCAAACAAGCATACGGTAGACCTGATGGTAAGCCGTCACCGTAGCCTATAGACGTTTGCAATACCGGGGGTATCACTCACGCGTTGCCAACCCTCCCAACCCCCCCAAGTGGAGCTCTAGAGACCTTATTCACCGTGGGAACACAACATGGCCGAGACCAATGCTATTTGGCTACGATCTTCTGTAAGGTGGAGTTCCTTCCCCAGACGGGCTACTCCGATTTGAGCGGATTATCCGCTGTGCCCTACCTCTCTTAGTATTCAAAAAAACAATAAGTTTAAGCGTCTTTAGTTCATTAATCGAACACCTCTGTGTTCGAGTAATTCTAACATTTCTAAATTGTAATTGAATAGATGCTGACGATAATCGAACATGTTGAGAGTTTTTAGTGACGTCCCTTCATAACATAATATCCCCTGCTAGCTTTTCCTGAGAGAAAATGTTCATAAATTGGATCTTGAACCTTTTATGTCTTTGTCAAAACTTTTACGAACTAGTGAAGTTGTTGTCTTCGCGCGCTGAAAGTAGTACTTTAATATTATAATAAATCGACTTTCCAACAAAAATTGAGGTAGGGCACAGCGGATAATCCGCATAAATCGGAGCAGCCTGTCTGGGTAAGGACCTTAACCTTACAGACGATCGTAGCCAAATAGCATTGGTCTTGGCTTTGCCATGCTGTGTTCCTACGGTGAGTAAGGTAGGTGTGTATTGCAAATAAAGCGTATTCTAATCTAATCTAAAAATATAATTACGTGATAATTTAAACCTAACTGCACGTTGCAATAAATGCTACCATCTTAAAAAAATAACATTATTAAATGGACACTGTTATAGCTAAAAAACATATAATATTTGTTTGTGTACAAAATAGACTAATAATATAAATAATAATATAAAATAAAATGCAGTTTTTTTTGTGGTAGAAGGTCAAGTTTTACCAGCGACATTTGAAATGGCTCAAGTGCGTTATATTAATCGTATTCTGCAATGGAACGTAGTGAGGGGCTCGCCAGCACATGGTGACCGGGTCACGTCTAATCCCGTTGAGGGGCGTCGGTGCCTGTTGCGAACGTGTTCGGATATTTGGTGCCTGTTGAACGCGGCAACAAGTGCTGCATCGATCACTGTGACGCACGTACCCCTGCCCCGCGCCCGCACCCGCCGCGCCCCGCACGCGCCCCCTTCACGCCCCGCCCCTACCACGAATCCCGAAACTGATTTACTGGGGAGATCTTCTATAAAATACTTATTATCGATTCTGGTCATATCGTTTTGTTGACAGTTCAATTGTGATTGTATTAACAACGCTTATCGACTTTCCGATACGACACCCAGCGATGTACGCGCAACTCAATTACTGATGCGGAGTGTCGGAGGCTGTATCTATGAAATAATAATTAGATTGTTGTCTGTCAACTATCGCTTGATAGTTGGTTGTTTGTGAGAGATACTCATGTTTGTAATATCGTTACCATTCGTTCTCTCTCAAAGCTTAAGTACTACACAAAAACTTACGTTGTATACTTTTTAAAGTATTTTCTCTCTCCCAGGCGTCTTTTACGTTATTAACATGATATTATAGTACTGGGATAGTGTTACAATATAATGTAGTGAGAGCAGAAAATATTATCTCGCTCTCCGAAACTATATTGTGTTTAGAAATTTTTATTTATTTTATTTTTATTTTTATTATTAGGTACAATTACAGATAACAGAACATACAGTTGCTTTACATAATATTACATTAACATAAATATATTTCATCAATTAATTTGGCATCGTCGTCTTTAGGAACCCACAAGAAAAACTATCACGGTTAAGTAGGCTTCATTAGTTAGTACTAGTAGTTACTTATAGTCGACGAACTTAATACAAAAACCAATTCAGTGCTAAAAAATATATGTTGAGCAAGTAACCAAATCGTCGATATTATATGCCAAATATAAATTTTGTACGGGAATCTCTCATGTAGCAGGATATTGTTAAAGCAATTGGGGCGGCAAAATTACAATGTCCGTCTGGGTAACCCGAGCGTTATAAATCATAGGCTATGATAGCAGATATCATGCAACACCGGATTTGTCAATACGCCGCCGGCATTTCGAATATGAATTGATAGAATGGGCCACTGCCATATTTTCTAAGGTAGGGTAAATTAAAAAATTATATTATTTAAAGATAATATGTATATTTGTATATTCTAATAATAATTTTGACGACCTCCGTGTCGTAATGGTCATAAATTTTTTTTTTTTTTTTACTTTGTGTAGGCAAGACATTAAGTAGGTAACAGGTATAAAACGGCTTTTAAAAGTACAATAAATTAAATATTATAACCAAAACCACAGTCCCATAACATACAAATACAATACATACATTATTATATTAGAGACAATATTATAGAAAACGTACGACACGTATTACAATCTAAGTAGAGCAACAGATGGCGTAGCACGTAGCACACATGTGATGCTACGATAAACGCTACGAGACCCGTAGAGCTCGCAATTATGTGTTGAATTGGAACGGAAAATTTCTAAATTATCACGTAAAAAAAGGTATTTTTTATATGGGAACTTTACTGTTTCAACTTTTGTCTTCTTGTAGTTTAATTTATAAGCCCCTGATATACCCCATATTAGTATCATAAAAGAAAATAGTTTCCTTCATTGTATAAAATAACAATTTAGTCCACATTAGAATAGTAACTAGAAATTCTAAAGTTTAAATCACCAGCGGCAAACGTTGAGATTTGCGAGCGACGTAACTATTTAAAGATTTAAGTAACTTCTATTTAGAACTAAAGGTCGGTACATTTCAGACGTTAACTAATTTATGTATGAAACTTTGTGTTTCATTTGTTTTCGCCACTCTCTTGTTTTTTCAACAACCTACCAGTATAGCGATTTTAAACGCACAGACGACGCGCAGATGACGCGCGTATACGCGCTTCAAATTACATTTGATCGTGAAACGCGCATCTACTGCACGTTTACGCGCAGATACAGGAATGCACAGCGTGAACAGCACGCTCTCTCCTCTGACCCTCCTCCGCCCCTTTAAACGCGCGTATTTAGATAGAGACACAAAAAACGGCATCCAAAAACGTGCGTTACTGAAATGCGCGACCTCTGCGCGTTGAAAATATGCCATGTGCTATCGCTCATCAACAGGATGGATGCTTGTCATTTCTTATTGTCGTAGTTCTAATATGTATTTCAGACTATCGGCCATAAGTTCACGAAAGAAACTCAAATAAAACTTCAGAGTTTTAGTTTGAGGCGTAAATATTGTAGAGGTTCTGAACTCACTTCAGCAGTGCCACAAATTAAAAGCCCTTTAAGACTGAAAAGGCAGGTGACCGCAGTGAGAGAAACTTTCTTGAAAGTTGTATGAATGTAGTAAAGTGAACGTAAAACTAGTAAAGTTTGGTATACTTTTTTCAGAGTCGTTGCTTGTAAGCGACAAAAAAGTTTGTTAGATGCTGACTGTGGTTTTCAGTGCAATATAGTAAGCTGTTACCCGCGGCTCCGCCCGCTTGCTCAAGGTAAAATGTCAATATTTTTTCCCATGGATATCTTCTTATCCCGTGGGAAAAAGTAGCCTTGTATGTCGCTCTCCAGACCTTAAATTATGCCCGTTAAAAAATTATGAAAAAAATAATATTATCCTTTTTTTTCCCGTGGGAATGAGATGTTTTTTTCGGGATAAAAGGTAGCCTATGTCAAAAGTAGCCAAAAAAAAAACATATCAATCCGTTCATTACTTTCGACGTGACGGGAGGAACTAACAAACAAACACACTTTCACATTTCTAATTTAGTATTGATATATGTTTTAAGTCATATTTTTGACTGTCACTCTTTTTCGTTTTCGAGCCTTATTTTTCACTTCTCTCGTTATATATAAAATTTTCCTTCAATTAATAATTTACGTACATAATATACAAATTTTTCCTCCATTAATATTATTTTTTTTCACAATTTCCATCATCTCCGTAAAAGTGAAACTTTTAGTAATCTTTATAATAAAATAAATAAATAATTCTTAATATTATATTTATAATATTATTCTTGGACGAATCACACAACTATGGGTACTAGATTGCTGATAAATATACTTTTACTTTTTTTTTTGTAAATAAATACTTGACTAGACATGTTCATGCACACAAATGTTTACCTTGAGCAGGATTCGAACCCGCGGCCCTCGAGATAAAGTGACCATTGCTAGCCACTCGACCACCAGGCTTGTCTTTATACTTAGATCATAGACATTATAGAAACTGTGCGGTGTCATTTTTATATTTGCTTTCTTTATCTACGAAATGCAAGCAAAAGCCTTAATTTCTAGCCCGATTCTAGTTTACACTTTCAATATTTTGGTTTTCCTAAAACCCTTTTATAACCTACATATTTTACTAGTATTTGTATACAAGCAATATACGCATTTCATAATAAACAATATTATTTTACGGGTTTAATAAAATCTAATAATACCGGTAGAGTTTCAGTCGGCACAAAACTAATTACGTTATTGCGAGCAATTACAGAATCATAATAGATTAGGAAAGTTAAGGGGGCATAATAACCTTCAGCCCATCTCCCCAATGATGAGAGATGGATGGAAGTCAATAACCTAAAGGGTTCGTATTTAAGGGAGACTTTCGAGGCGAGTGACGTCGCGCGCTACAAAGCGGTGAATAAATACCATTAACTCATTGATTGGTATAATAATCGCGTCACAAACGGTTATGTTAAGAATTTTTCAAAGTTTAGAAACCCCCCCCCCCCCCTCCCCAGTTGGTATCAGGATATAAGGGGAAATATCCCTATAGTATCTTTGTGGCATCAAACGGTTAATACATGATAATACTTAAACTCACACGAAACATTCTTTCGAAGACTTGCCTCAGATTGTACGAATATTTATATTTTTCGATAGTATTTTATTTTACAGAAATGATATCTGGAACTTATCAGAGCATTGTTATACCGGTTAATAACACATTAAATTTAGATTTTTAGATTCTATTCACGAGTTGATATCGCCTCAACATCTATGCTACCAGTTCCAACTCAAAGAAAATCCCTCCACGCGTCACATGGATAAATTATTTGTAACAAATGGAGTGCTTTTGTGTTTTACGACCCATAGAAAATGCTTGAACTGTACAGTCAGCATCTTTTAAATGGTAGAGCCTAGCTATCACTATGAACTAGGTGCTCAGCACATTTGGGTTGGCTCGACCGGGGCCGGTTACTCTCTCACAGAATATCGATGCGAAATAACGGTGATGTGCGGGTGTGTTTCGTACGATTAATGAGAGAGCCGCAAGCCTCCCTGTTTCCTAATTCATATTACCTACCTTCCTTTTTATTTCTTTATGTGGCAACGCATTTAAAATTTTAATAGTCGTGGGTATGCATTTATCATACAAATATACTGACTCTGTCATAAAAAAACCAACGTCGATTTCGAATGAAATAGTGTTTTGTTGATACTGTGTTATTGAAAAGAAAATGTTACATAATTTATCACAATAGTATAAATTCAGATTATTTGCTTCAAACAGTAAATATTTGTAAAGTATTCGAAGAAAAAACCATGTATATAATTTTGATGTTGACCGTACTTACGTACCATGGATTTATTATGATTTATGTTTTACAGAAAGGCATTGCTCTGCAAGCGAACCTCTAGGGTAGGGCAATTTTTAAGGGTCGTAATATACGGGCGTAACGTAGAGATTTTATTAGCCCTTAAAACTATATGGAGCGGACATAGTTTGCGGCTAATATGCGAGCTATAAAAGTGATTTAAGAAAAGGGTTAGGTTTATAAGAGAACTTTGGGAGGTCGAGACCTAGGATCTGTTTATTTATGTATAAGAAAAACTTGATGGCGTCGCCGCCGCTGTGACGCACGCTGCACTCTAAATCACGCAAGTGGAGCAACGTCAACCCTAGCCAGTGTTAGGATTTTGTTATCTCCAGTATTCTCGAGCTTCTTCGTCAGACGCACGTTAAGCCGTCGGCTGTTGTCGGTGGATGACAGACCTTAAGCATAGAATCACTACATAGTATAAAACAAAGTCGCTTTTTCTGTCCCTATGTCCATTTGTATGCTTAAATCTTTAAAACTACGCAACGGATTTTGATGCGGTTTTTTTAAATTGATAGAGTGATTCAAGGGGAAGGTTTTAAAGTATCATACATTCCAAAATTCCCACGGGAAAGCGGGATACACGCAAACGAAGTTATAAAATAATAAAATAAAAAATCATTTATTTTCCTCAAGATGACAAGACAAAATATACAATCATAATGTACATATTCAAATTTTGCACTTTATGTATGTATGCCATCGTGAGAGCGGAATCTGTACTAGGAGAACCTGTGTTACAGTATTCCGGCCACTCACTCCCGGCCGTCAGATTGGTTGTTTTGTATGTTGAGTGCGTGTGTTGGGTGTGCGTGTGTGATTGTTTGTGTGTGTGTGTGCGTATGTGTGTGTGCGTGTGTGTGTGTGTGTGTGTGTGGTGTTTATAAAGCTCAGTAAACAACAATGACCTAGTACTATTAATAAGTAAATACTGCAAACTCCCACTATATTATGGTACACAACAGGGTTTCAGTTTCATCATACGATTTAGATTGTACATAGTTAATTACTTTTTTTTTACATTTGTAACGTGTGTCTGGGAATATGTTAAGTGTCTTATTCAACTTATTGTAAAGAGTGGGTTCCAAGAATACAAACTGTCTTTTTGCAAAAGGTGAAGACGGGACCAGTCTTCTAAATACGATGTCTGTTCGTCTTTGGTTGGGGAGAGCATTGGGATTGTAGGTAGTTGTAGAGTGACAGTACAATATCGTTCGAAGGATGTATAGCTGCCGAACAGTGAGAACTTTGGCTTCACAATAAAGTTGTTGGGTTGGATATTTAAATGGTTTGTGAAGCATGATTTTTAGGATGGATCTTTGGGCTCTTTCCACTTTTAGGATACAATTTTTGTGCGTGCCTCCCCAAATTATTATGCAGTAGGTGATTATTGATTGGCATAAGGCAAAGTAAACTGTTCTCAATAGATTTAAATCTGCAGCTGTTCTTAGTCGTTTGAAGATATATCCAAGTTTACGAATCCTTGCTGTCAGTACTTCTGCATGTTTTTTCCAAGAGAGAGTAGGATCAATATATACTCCAAGATACTTTATTTCTTTGACGCGTTCAATAGTGATACACGAACAGGAGGCAGTATTAGTATTAGTATGGGAGCAATTATGTGCCACAGGCTCAAAGTCTTTTGGTTGGAGACGGTCTACTTTTGTGAAAGTAATATATTTAGTTTTACTAGTGTTTAGTGACAGTACGTTTTGTTGCAGCCATTTAATTACTCGGCTTAACCCAATTTCTGCTGTAGATTTGACTTCATCCCATGAGGAACCGTGAAAAACTAGGGCCGTGTCGTCAGCAAATGCAAGTAGCCTGCCATTATCAAGATGTAGGTTACATAAATTATTCATATATATTAGGAAGAGAGTTGGCCCGAGGACACTGCCCTGTGGCACACCATATGTTATAATTTGGGGATTACTGATTTTATCTCCTATTTTTACTTGTTGAGTACGGTTTTCTAAGTAGCTTTTAAATAGTTTTAGTGTTGTTCCTCTTACCCCCACATTCTCCAATCGATTCAAGAGAAGAGGAACGGAAACAGTGTCAAAAGCTTTGGCTAGGTCTAAAAAGATTGCCATGGTAGTTAGGTCATTTACAGCCTGATCAGTCGATTTACCTCGGGTAAAACCATATTGTCTCTCTGAAATCAAGTCGTATTTTTTCAAATAAATCATTAGCCTTTTATTTAAAAGACGTTCTAGTAATTTTGATAAAGTTGGTAACATTGAAATTGGTCTGTAATTGCCCACAATAGTCTTGTCTCCACCCTTATGTACAGGTCTAATAAGGGCTATCTTAAAACATGCAGGAAAAATTCCTTCCTCAAAACTCCTATTACATATATGCGTAATAGAGGGAGTAAGGACATGTGCAGCCATTTTCAATATTTTTGTAGGAATTTTGTCAATACCAGTAGCAGAACTATCTTTAAGATCAAAAATAGCGTTATATACTTCATTCTCATCTACATTTGTTAGGAAAAAGGAATTTGTGTTAGTGTCATACTTTTGTTGTTGAGAATTATTTAGATTTATGGGTATTTTATCTGCCAGATTTTTCCCCACGTTTACGAAGTATTCATTTATGAGATTAACTGAGTCGGCTGGTGTATCGCCCAATTCTAGCAAGTCCAAGTCATTATTATCACCACTTGCATGCAGCCTAGCTACTGTCCTAACTGTCTCCCACGTCTTTTTTATATTCTTGCTTGCTTTTTTAAATCTTTCTTTGTTGTAGTCATTTTCAATTTTCTTTAATAATTAAGTTGCGCGGGTTTCGCTAGTAAGTAATAACCCGAGGTAGAATCGCCCCGCACCGGACCGAGTTACCGCACCCCGGGAGCCCCTCGAGGAGCCCTCAGTCGCAAATCGCAAAGGTGTGCGTTTAGTGAACGAATGTGTATACGTGTGCGCATACGTGTGCGCGTGTACAGACGACATTGGCTTATGTAGTAGAATAGGTAATTATTTCACGCGCGTTGTATGGAGGTTCCAGGCTGTGCCTTAAGTAAAGTCGGTGGGCTTCAGGTGGCTTGAAAACACCGGCCTTATATGATTTACTACGTAATTTGAATTTTTTTTCTTACAATCTTTATTTAGTACGATTAGTGTGTTTTTTTTTTGAAGTTTTGTGCCAAGTACAGTGGAACGTATTATACTTAACTAGATGCTACCCGCGGTGTTACCCGCGTTTAATTTTATGTACAGCAGCGCCATCTATATTAGACTTTTGACCAAATTCTACGGGAAACGTGTACTTTTTGGGATAAAAAGTACTCAATGTGTAAATCCACGGTATCAGTTACCTACATACCAAATATCATAACAATTGGCCGGCCGCCGAGCGTGAAGAAGTAACAAACATACACATAACCTTTATGATATTAGTAGGATAATGATTGGAAAAAATCTTCCTCAAAAAAATTTGATGAACTCGGTTTGTAGGTCAAGCGTTAGAAAGCGTATAATACTATATCTCAGTTTTGAACAAATTCACTTCAAGTCTTATCGCTATCTCAATAGAGTGTAATTTAGGTTGGGAAGACTGTTCGATAAAATCGAATGTTATCTTGTTGTACGGATGCCATTAAAAGGGACCAGCTTAATTGAAGGCTCTTAAACGGAATGAAGCTTTAATATTATTATTATTTTAAGTTCAATGTAAAGTAAAAAAGATTTTTCTTGTGATTTATTTATAAAAACTTGTATTGATACATTCTATGTCATAACTTGCTTATCAGTGTTCGGTTTAACTCTTCATAGGAAAATAAAATGAGTTTTAAAAATTCCCATATGAATAATTCATAATACCGAAATCACCTAGGTTTACGGTGGGAATTAACCTTTTCCAGTTTCTGAAACGCATTTAATTATTCATTAAATATAGCTCTGTTCTAGTAATGTTGCCATCATACACAACACTATGCCCACCAGTGAACTTCTTTTAGCTGGATGATAAAAGTTAATGATCCAACATTAAAAAAAAATCTTGTTGGTTATTTTCAAGAAGGCCCTCAAAATGTCTACTTATCTCAAGAGTCAATCCCATAATATTCCATTTTGTTAATAGCAGCACCATCTGTCTCAGTACAAAATAGTCGTGTATTTGATAATAAAACCTTATTTTAGTTACTTTCGCCCTGTTGGCACAAGGTGGAGTTGTTAGCAACGCTTTGCGTAATATCTAGCGCCACCTGTTGACGCTTTCCAAAACACCGTTTTCCTCGTGTAAACTACGAGTCACGTTTTTCGGAGTTTTCCAGTGACGGAAGTTTTTATTTACGTTTTGTTTCACTAGATGGAGTCTACCATCGGTTGTCAAATATATCAAAGATTAAAAAATCTATGTTTAATTCATTCTATAATATAATAATGAATGACACAAGAGGCTGCTACTGGGTTTCCTTCGCCAATCCTTTTCCCATGGTCATTTTGTTTTGTTTAAAAAATGTTGGTAGTTTATAGAGTAGCTAATTTATTTGAAATTTAAAACACTGAAATAATATGAAAAATACAGGGTGTTTGGTAGAGGATTGAACATGGGATAATGGCAGAAAGGTGAGATGGTCTGCTACATTCTGAGCGAAAAAAATTTGACCTAGGGCCCATAGTTTTTTTTAAATGATTTTTTTTAAATTTTCACCAAACTTTCTTCCTTCGTGAATTTGAAGTACTATAACTTTTTTTTTATTGATTCAATCGTCCAGCTTATATTTTTATTCTTATCTTAACTGAATGTAGCTTACTTTTAAATTGATATTTGTTGGTTAGAGTTACCAGGAAAAAAAATATAAGCCCTCAAACATCAAAAAGGCGAGAAGTCCATGCCGAGCGTTCAACTTTGGACTGCAATTTAAAAAAAACTAAAAGTGGTACAGCAGTTCTAATCATAGTAAAACAGCTCTAGTTCATGCCATTTCGAATGGTATGTAATTTGTATAGTTTATTTTTTTCTAAGTAGTCTTTCTCGTACTTTCTACATGAAATTGACCATTTCTGACAAAAATACTTTAATGAAAATAAATCAAAAAAATGTTACGAAACATGGAGCGGGATGGTTACGGTTCATCATTATCAGCATCCGTTCTTCCTTTTTCACTCTTCATAGGTGGGCAATGCATCCAAGACCTTGTAGTGGTGAAGAGTGGTAGAGCGTAGCCACTACTATGAACTAGTAGTAGCTCGTAAATGGGCAGGCTCGACCGGGGCAGTACCTCGTATGTCCCCCGTGTTTTGTAGGATGAGTGAGAGAGCCGGAAGCCTGATACACCTCCTGTTTCCTACTCCCTTATTAACTTTCCTTCCCCGGTATTTCCTTTTTCATTCCGTCATAGGTGGGCAACGCATCCAAGATTTTGTAGTCGGTGATTGCTTACCATAAGGTGCTTGTTTGTCCTCCTCGTGTCAAAAAAAAAAGTTGTGCATGTCTATGGGCAGCAGTGATTGCTTACCATCAGGTGATCCTCAAGTTCGTCGTGGATGCCTATGGGCAGTGGTGATTGCTTACTACCTACCACTCTTCACCACTACAAGGTCTTGGATGCATTGCCCACCTATGAAGAGTGAAAAAGGAAGAACGGATGCTGATATTGATTAAGAGAAACGTTAACGTTTCTACCTGCCTTGTGTAGCCATTCCGCTCTAGGTTTTGTAACATTATTTTGATTTATTTTCTTTAAAGGATTTTTGTCAATTTCATGTAGAATGTACGAAAAAGAAAAAATACTCTGTGAATTGAATACCATTCCAAAGGGCATGAACTAGAGCTGTTTTCCTAGAATTAGAACTGCAGTACCACTTTTAGTTTTTTTTTTTACAGCAGTCCAAAGTTGAACGCTCGGCGTGTACTTTTCGTCTTTTTGATGTTTGAGGGCTCATATAATTTTTTGTGGTAACTCTAACCGACAAATATCAATTTAAAAGTAAGCTACAGTTAAGATAAGAATAAAAAAATAAGCTGGCCGATTGATCCAATAAAAAAAAAGTTATAGTACTTCAAATTTACGAAGGAAGAAAGTTTGGTGAAAATTTAAAAAAAATCATTAAAAAAAAACTATGGGCCCTAGGTTAAATTTTTTTCGCTCAGCATGTAGCAGACCATCTCACCTTTCTGCCATTATCCCATGTTCAATCCTCTACCAAACACCCTGTATAATCTAATTCATTTCCACAGAAACGGAAATATGTCTAGAAAACGTGTCTGTGGGGGCCTACGCTCTGAATAAACGATTTCAAAGACAGACGGCTCGTGCAGTTAGCTATTGAACAACATAGAGATGTACAAGGATATTTATGAACGTGAGTGACAGTTGTGCGAGGGCGTTACTGTGGCATATTTTCATACATTTTGACAGAGGCGAACTGTCGAAAAGTGACATACAATATGAACGGGAGTTGTAGTTCCAATTTCAGCCACGTTCTTATATAGCCCTGTAGCACTGTACGCAGACTGCTCTTTTGAGTGTTTTAAACCTGTTTTACATCTGCCAGAGGTAAATTAACTGTGTACTGACTATAAGTACTACTTATAGTCAGTACACAGTTCGCCCGCACCTCAAGGCAGATCCGCAGTTGCTTAGCAAATCGGGAAATGCCTTGAGGTACAAACGGGTAATATAATAAGTACTTTCATTTTGCAAAAGCTATGTATGAATTGAAATATTACGTCATTGGTGTTTAGGTCGCCGTCTTGACGCCTACCTGCATAATTTTCAGATCTTGAACAGTATTGATCTACATTTTGGGAATAATAATCCTCGAAAAAGTAGGCCGCTAGGTGCTACCTAATAAACGCGATGTCGGAAAAGGCTTTAGGTATTTCCTCAATAAAGCAATAGAGTTGCGAGCCTTTTTCACCCTTACACACCGGCCTGATATTAGATTTCAATATTGAGATCATGATAGATTGACAGCATATTTATTTACTCTATGCAAAACTTAAATAATTTCTTAATAAATAAGTAAGTATGTGATAAATAAATATGCACCATCAGGGCACCATAAGGAATTTTTTATTGTCAAATACATTGTCCACATAATATGGTATGGTTTTTGAAATATGCCACCATAATGTGTCATCAACTTCAAAATGTTAACACACTTGTTGGTTTTCAAGACACACAGTTTTTTTATAAAAAGTTAATTATTGGTGTTTGAAGCTATGTCTAGACCCTTGACAGTTAGACGTATTTAACAAGCGCGCAAATGGCGAAAGCAATATTTTTACTTTTTTATCGAAGTATTTAGTCAAGGTTGTGCAGGTAAGATTGTAGTGAAATTTCGAATATTTATAACTAGCCATTGGTCGCCGCTTCACCGCATTTTGTTGCGATCAACGATGTTGAGCGTAATGTTAAATAGCCCATAAAGCCTTCCTCATGAATGGAGCTATGCTATCGAATTAGTAAACATATTCATGTATTTTTTTAGATTTTGAGGTTATGTTTTCCTTGTTGACCAACTACTATTTACAACTAGTTGTGCTGGTTAGCAGGACCAATATACATCTTCAACATTGTAAAGACTGTCACTGTTAGTAAAGACAGATATAGGGTGAAAACCCCAATAAATTATGGATTATTATATTAGTAGCTTGTTGGTTTTCTAACAAAAATATGCTCACAATAAACACTGTACATGATTACTAATTGATCTCATTCTGGGTGCGAATGTTGCACTTATTAAAAAATGTATTGTTTTGTTTATTTATTATTTTTTGGTTTGGTTTAGTTAAATTTGTATAAGTACATACTTAAAACATAATTATGTCTTTGGCAGTAAATATACAACACATAAGATTTTTTGTGGTGTTCTATGGTGTGAACAAATTGTTGGTAAATAATAATATATTATAATAATCAGGATTATTATTCGTGAGCTGACATACCAACACGTAAAATAATGTTCATTAACGTAGTCCTAAATAAGTTTGGCCAGCCTTGTTGTGTGTTGGTGACATGTAGTGATCTCACCTTCGGGGTTCGATTTCCGCTCGGGGCAAACATTCTATGTGCATGCATTTGTGTTTTTTCTCGATCATAGGTTATCTCTATGTATTAGAAGAACAATATACCTAGCTGCTGACCGCGGTATTACCCGCGTTTAATTGTATGCACAGTGGCGACACCTATTTTATAACGCGCAATTTCTATCAGACTTTTGATCAAATCCTACGGGGATCGCCTACTTTTCGGGATAAAAACTATCAGCTACTTACATACCAAATATCACGAAAATTGGCCTAGCATTTTTTTTTTATGTCATACAGTAGACAAACAAGCAAGCGGGCCCCCTGATGGAAAGGGGTCACCGCCGCCTATGGACATCAGTAACACCAGGGGCGCTACCAATGCGTTGTCCACCAAGGAAGTTGGAGCAAAGGAAGGAGGACGGCAAGGGAAAGAAGGAGGGGGAAAGACGGGATAGGGAAGGAGTTGGGCTTCCGGATCTTTCACTCACTAAACGAAACGCATTGCTGCTTCACGTCGATATTCTGCGAGAGGGTGGTACTTCCCCTTTGAATTTGAGCGTGAAAGTAACAAACATACATGCAAACTTCGCCTTTATAGTATTAGTGGGATATTTACAATAATATGTCTGAGTGCTTAGTACGAGTTTTTTGGTCACATTCGAACGTGTTAACGTTTACAAGCCGACCGAAATGTAAAACTGTTTCATATTGCGAATTTATCAGACGCGTGTTACATATCCAAATTAGCCGGGTTACTCACTTCGATACGTGAGCAAGTAAGCCGCATAATTTTGATATGTAGCACGCGTCTTATAAATTCGCAACATGAGAGTTCTTCTCTATGTGGTCGGTTTGTTTACGTCGACATGTTCGAATGTGAACAAAAAACTCGTACTAAGCACTCTGTTGTATAGTATCCACTCGATGGAATAATACAAGCAGGTTAATCCTAGCTTACTACGGGAACAGATGGCGCGCATTGTGTAGAATTTGTTTGTCTATACTAATATTGGCTACTGCCCGCGTTGTTACCCGCGTAATTTTATGCACAGCAGCACCATCTATATCGGACTTTTGAGCAAATCCTACGGGAATCGCGTACTTTTCTGTATAAAAAGTATTATATGTTAATCCAAGGTATGAGTTACCTACGTACCAAATATCATAAAAATTGGCCCAGTCATTACAGCGTGAAGTAACAGACATGACTAACTTTCGCTTTTATAATATTAGAGGGATTTTATTGAGGAAAGATTTTTAGGTACTTTTGTATATTTATTTGAAACTAATTAACTCAAAAACTAGATAGATAGATAGATAGATAATTTTATTATTTGCATCAGCTAAAGCACATATTACATAAAAGAAAGAATACATAAATCTCAACAAAAATACACAAAACAAACATAAACAACTGTAACATGACGGCAACAAAAATTGTGTGCGTGTGCCGCAAACTACTGAATCGATTTCAAAAATTATTTCAACATTTGTAACATAGGCTATATTCACATATTATATATTTTTTTTAAAATATGGACCCTTAGAAAAATGCGTGTGAAGCCGGGGTGGTAAGTAAAATATAAAAGAACAAAATTTCTTTCATATGATGGACAAAAAACTATAAATCCTCGTAAACAACCTACGCGTTCATAATTAAATATTAAAAAAGTTCATCTCATCCCCAGAGGATCAAAAGGTTACTTTATATACAAATGTAGTATGTACAAAACTGGACATATTGAGACAAGAAACAGGACATTCTTATTAACTTTTACAGAGTCACCGGCCAGTGCCGGATTGGGGTTGCGTTTGAATGTAAGAAATAATAATAAATAATAAAAAAATGTAAGAAATAAAAGTCTTTAATTTCTTTAGTATAGGCAGAATACTAGGCCATTGGATGAATACGTTTGTTTTTAATAATATTAATTGATTATAGTATTGCCCAGTGTGTTGTGTGTGATTGTACGGTGTTGTAATGTATGTATGTACGGTGACGTCACCACTTTATTATGGTACGCCTTCTACGCAGTTACGGCTACGCTAAATGCTAGCTATACATTCTCGGGAAGTTGAGCTGTGGTTGACCGAAGTGATGATACAAAGGTATAAGACATAGGAAAATTAAAGAAAAAAGGAAGACGTCCACACTCAAAACGCAAAATTTTGCAACAGTGTAAACCTAGTATTAGAATATACTTAAAGGCCGTAGCTGTTAGTGGTGTGATACTTTTTCAAACGACATTAAACTTTAGAAAAGTCGTTCGTAGCCTTTTCGTAGCATTTGCCACGTTTGCTACGAGGCCAATCCGGCACTGGCGCGATGGCGCAGTCACGGACAAATCAAATCACTCAGGAACTCTACGTTGACCAACATCTTTTCTATTGATAGATTCCAGCTACTTTTTTCGCGAAATTAAATAAGCATGGAATTCTGAGAGCTGATGTTTAATTTTATCATGATAGAAAAGCAATACTTAAAATTAACTAGGTTGTCAAAATATGTTAAGGATTCCTTATTTTTATATAAAAAATACAAATACGTTTTAAAAAAAAATAAAGGAAAAATTGAAGGGAAAATTGACATAAGAGTAACCAACATGAGAAAAAAACAAAGTAACAGGAGTCTCGCCGCTGTGAGCCATTTGTGAACTTCTTATATCTATTTATTAGGTGGACAGATCCTGATATAATGTGCTTCTTTCTACGCTACTACTGCACAGATTTTAACTAAATATTCAATTTAATTTTAGTCAACGTCAACCGTTCGCTTAAACCAGCACTACACGATGGAAAATATTGTAATGGAAAGGAGATTTAAAACAGTGTGGACAATCATATCAATCCAAAAGTATTTGGTATCTAACCTCTTGTCTACACTGTTTTAAACCGTGTAATCTTGATAATACAAATAAATTATTTATTTAATTTTTTTATTTTTTCAATTAGAATACCAATTTATGTGTTAAGGTTTCTTCCCAGTTCTTCTTACTAATCTGCCGTTTGAACTGGTGGTAGGAAAAAATTGTGACGGTTCAAAAGAGCTTGTATAGGTCTATTTGAATAAACCATACTGAGTTTTGAGAATAAAAACCTATATTGTTGAATTAAAATAAGTCAATTTGATTGTCAAAACTCAATTAAATGTTTAGTAAATTAAAAGTTAGCCGGTTTCAGAAACATTGTTCGTGAACTGAGAAACGCCATAACAGGTATTTAAACAAACGCGAAGTTTTAATTAGACCGTTTAAGGGACACAAAGCTGCATTTAATTAATGAAAAATGGTACTGACTACTGTGCCGGCTAAAACAGACTTATTGTGATTAGGGTCATAATTAATAGTTACATTTTGTAAATAAGAAAATGCAAAGTCAATTTTTTTAATTCAAATAGGATAAACAACCTTTTTTGACTTGTCACTTTTTTCCTGCCCCTCATTCTACTTTTATCCATTGCTTGATCCTAAATGGATCCTAGCGACTTTTTTCCACTTGAATCCCAATTCAGACGGAAAAATTATAATAAGAAGAACTGGCAGGAAATTTAGCATTTGCTTTTTTAAAATAGTATTGATATAAGTTACAATCACAATAGTAACAAAATAAAGATAAAAAATATTTTTAGTGTTCTAGTGAATTATTATTCTCGGTTCATACAAAATGTATATAAAAGAGCATAATATTATGATCGCGGAGACACGGACGGACGGGAACGTGGCCGTTTTGAATGAGACAGTCACGTTTCCGTCCCGTTCACGTGATCACGTCCCGTCCGAGGTATTATCTCGTTAGTGCACGTCCTTTAGGTGGCAAACAGGATGAAGTTATGTATGGGAGAAATGACATCGGCGCGAGAGAAGTCGTGATCACAGCTTCTGTTTTAATAATGTTTCTGTAATAATACTTGATGTTTTAATATTGTATTGTAAAGGTATTGTATCATCGGATCATTGGTCTGACAATAAACGAATATAAACAATCAATTGGCATTTATTGAACGGGTTTCACTGGGTTGGATGACCTTCAGACGCGTGTGTTGAGATATATACCTATTTGGTTATCGAGTTTTATATAATTTTATAATACAGAATAAATGACACGGAAAACGTGAGATTGTGTAGCAGTGCTTTCACCTCGTGGAAATTTAATATTTTAATGCTTCCTCCAATTTTTATTATTCAATTTCCCGTTGCCAGTATGCGGCCATGTTCTTTTGTGTAAGATTTTTTTGGTATGTTAGAATTTAGTACGACTGTATTCAATACCAGCTGTTTCCCGCGGCTTTGCCCGCGCCAAAATAGGTTCAGAAGATCCAGAGATTGTCGTCGCAATCTCACAAACTCATTCGTTCTCTGTAATGTAATATCGACATATGGAAACTTGATGAAACAAGCGCGATATACTTGCAATCGGTGTAAACTTGCGTACTTGTCGCTTGACAGTTTCTGCTTTCAATGGGCGACACCAACCACGCCCCTTATCAAACTTCATCGAAGTTTTATTAGCAATAGATACTGTGTCCGTGTCTTCGACTTAATCTCTAACTTACAAAATGTTAAGGAGAGAGTCCTTAACTTAACATTTTGTATGGGAAAATCGAGGGAAAATCTTTTTTTTAAATGTTATTTTTTACCAAAATTTTCCAATGTTTTTAACTTTAATTTTAACAAAGTTATTCTGCTAATCACATACATGAAATTCGGTCCAGCTGTTCTTGAGGTTCCGAAGGTTATCGTGTCAACTATACTTGATTTCCGCGTCGTAAAAGGAAGCTATTGCTAATCACTCCCGTTGGGAATGCAAGGCGTGACGTTATTGTATTAACAACTAGCTGACCCGGCGAACTTCGTATCGCCTAAAGAACCTTCATGCTGAATTTCATTAGAATAACTTCAAAAACGGCAAAGTTTCATACTATCTTTGCACCCCCGTTTAACCCCCTAAGGGATGATTTTTGAGAAAAATATTTTACTCGTGTTTCATGCCTTTCAATAAAGAACCTTCATGCTGAATTTCATTCGAATAACTTCAAAAACGGCAAAGTTTCATACTATCTTTGCACCCCCGTTTAATCCCCTAAGGGATGATTTTTGAGAAAAATATTTTACTCGTGTCATGCCTTTCAATAAAGAACCTTCATGCTGAATTTCATTCGAATAACTTCAAAAACGGCAAAGTTTCATACTATCTTTGCACCCCCGTTTAACCCCCTAAGGGATGATTTTTGAGAAAAATATTTTACTCGTGTTTCATGCCTTTCAATAAAGAACCTTCATGCTGAATTTCATTCGAATAACTTCAAAAACGGCAAAGTTTCATACTATTTTTGCACCCCCGTTTAACCCCCTAAGGGATGAATTTTGAAAAAAATATTTTGTTCATGTTTCATGCTTTTCAGTAAAGAACCTAAATGCTGAATTTCATTTGAATAACTTCAAAAACGGCAAAGTTTCATACTATTTTTGCACCCCCGTTTAACCCTCTAAGGGATGAATTTTGAAAAAAATATTTTGTTCAAGTTTCATGCTTTTCAATAAAGAACCTTAATGCTGAATTTCATTTGAATTACTTTAAAAACGGCAAAGTTTCATACTAACTGCGCCCCCGTTTAACCCCATAGGGGATGTTTTTTAAAAAATATTTTACTCGTGTTTCATGCCTTTCAATAAAGAACCTTCATGCTGAATTTCATTCGATTAACTTCAAAAACGGCAAAGTTTCATACTATCTTTGCACCCCCATTTAATCCACTAAGGGATGAATTTTGAAAAAAATATTTTACTCATGTTTCATGCTTTTCAGTAAAGAACCTTCATGCTGAATTTCATTCGAATAACTTCAAAAACGGCAAAGTTTCATACTAACTTTGCACCCCCGTTTTACCCCCTTAGGGGATGAATTTCCAAAAATCCTTTCTTAGTGAGCACCTACGCCCCAAAAGGAACCCCCATACAAAATTTGAGACTCCTGGCACTTATGGTTTCGGAGATTTCGTGATGAATCAGTCAGTGATTTCCTCTTTTATATATATAGATATAGGTAAATGTCAAGGTTAAATTGTTTGTTAGTTTCTAAGAAAACTGTTGTAAGACTTATGAATTTCCCATGAGGTTGGGAAACTATAGAATAATATTCTTAAAGAACAACAATATTATTCGTTAAAGTAACTTGCAGAATACAAAAATAGAAATACTTTTATTTATTTCTAGCCGATATCTGCGATTTTTTTATCCCGGACTACTCCAGGAAACAGTTGTGTTCATGCACACAAATGTTGGGAATGGAATCGAAACCATCCTTGCGACAAAGTAGCCATTGCTAGCCACTCGACCAGGCCAGTCATTTATAAGTATAGATGTTTATTTCATTTATTTTTCAAGTAGATTTACAGGAAATACAACAACAACAACAAATACTCCAAACTAAATTATTGCACCAAACAAAAATTACAAAGTACACGGACATTCAGAAGTACAATAGGCGGCCTTATCGCTACGCAATTTCTTCCAGGCAACCTCAGGATACTTCTACATCTGACTTGAATGGACTGTTTAGAAGAAGTGCCGCAAGAAACCTAACAGGTTTTTTTACATCTCCTAATACTAATTATCACTTTTCAAAACTAATAATCACTTTACTTTTATTATATTCGTAATAGGTTTCTAATGTTCATTTAGAACTTTGATGGCTATAAATGTCAAGTCAAACCAATGACCCGTTATGGACGAGAAGGGACACCGCAATTTAGTCAAGAAGATATTGTCATCTTACAGGTAAATAATATCCATATTTATTTACAATAAACGTCTGAATACCCTTCAAATAACTCTCACTCTTATTTTCATAGGAGAAAAGTTGCTTTTGTTCATGTTTAGTCTATAGTAGGTACTTCATCTACTCACGGGTAAAGACGCTGTCACCGGTTGATAGACTGTTTGCGCAGAAGGGTTAATTACATAAAAGCTCGATTGTATTTGTATTAGATTGTAAGGGATTTTTATATCATAATACTTTTAGGGTTCAGCGTACCATATAAGATATTTATGCACGTTTTCACCAATAACGGTTTTTTAAAATGACAATTTTTGTGTTTGCTTGTTTTTGTTTATAAAATCTACTCGGCGATGATTTATGTTATCTCATAAGTGGCAATTTGTGTCTTTGGTGATAAAGATCTTTGAACCTAATTAAATGTCTTCCAGCTAAGAGAACTCGAAGAGGTTTCTCTTATGTTAGTGAAAATTTAATTATTTTATTTAATTTTACAATGTTAGGAATTTAAGATAAGAAGGGGTTTAGGATGTATAATAGAATAAAAATATCTTAGTAAGGAAATACTTTAGGGCAAGTTGGTGAAAGCGCCCGCTTACTTATTACTTACCACAGAATACTCTTTACACGAGCTGCTGCTGTTTTAATTTTATTATGCAACCCCTTGTGACTATATGCAACCGCAAAGATTTGACAGCGGTTAACCACGATCAAATCTTTGCGGTTAGCGATCGCTACTCCAACCGTACCGAACCGAATAAATGTCAACGAAATGAAATGAACACCTGCTAAAGTTGCGATCCAGATCGGTACCTATATTATTTCTAGGGTAACGCCGCGCCGCCTGAGGGATAAAGTCAGCCGGACCAGCTGTAAATAAATAATGGGTAACAGAGTGAATTAAAAAAAAATCTCTCTCTTTGTTTAATTTTGCGGTTTTGCCACTGCAAATGTTATGATCTCAGAACTAGGTACTTTTTTGAGATTGTTTTTTTTTATATTAATAATTTTTGATAAAAAAGGTCATAGCTAAATAAATAATAAAGAAATAGTTTGTTGGAAACATCACAATCACAACAAATTTAAAAAAAAACAGAGTTTTACGACGGCGCGTTTTGACGAGACGCGCAAATTTTCGCGTCATCTAAATAAGCCCTGGGGCCGTACCACGCTTTTATAACTATCCTTAAACGATTGTATAAACGAGACGTCGCCTTTCATCATGTATTGCGCTGTCTCCCTTACGCAGCCGTTCTTGTTTTGTTTTAAGCGGTCATGGTAGGGGTCCAGTTGTCACTTCAAGAACTACAATATTTTTTCATAATATTTTTACACGATCACTAACGACAGTTTCCCGGGTTCGTTATACCAACTCATGGTTAGGATGACTGTTTTAGTCTTTAACTTTTAAAATATTATTTTCCGAGTATCCGCTTTCTTTTGGTGGCGCCCTTCGTTAAAACAAGTTAGAAACTTTTTTGGTACACAAAAGAGCTTTACCAACCCACGCATGTTTATTTGTGGAGTTAAAATTAGGATGACTTTGACTTTGGTTTTATGTAACATTATGTTCTACTTAGAAAAAAAAACTCAGATAAAATGTATCAAAAACGTTCTTTCACCGGCTACCGGTTCTCTAACTCGACTTGAAGAAGAAGAATTGCGAACAGCGACCAATTCGAAGAGAACAGAGTTCATAGCAGAACTCTAAAGGTAAGTACTAGTGAAAAAAATTATGGGAAATGGGTCTAACGGAGAGTTTTAGAAATACATTTTACATTACACCTGATGCGGTCATTGTCAAATAAGGAAAGAAAATTTTTGCTTGAAAAACAAAAACGGCCGTTTTTTTCTCAACTCATTATCTATCGAAACAGCAACATGTGAAATGTTAACAAATTCTAATGCGTAATAGAACATTATTTTACTTTTTCATCTACGTTTACCAGCTATCACTCTCGTTTCAATGGCGGCGCTAGTGGACGGAATGAAATTCTCCGTAAACATTTTTATGTTAGACTAATAAAAAAAGAATTAAAAACTTACATTATGCCCGACATCCATAGGTGCTAACAGCGGTGGATCCCTTCGCCTTGGCTTCCTCCAGAGCAGTACTATAGCAGCAATCAGGAGTACTGTTCCAGCACCAGCCATGGCGCCCCATGCCGCACTCCACGCGTTTCCACTTCTATCCCATGAGTCACTTGCAATCCTCGCATGTGGCATTACCATCTGAATAGAAAAGTAAATTAATTATTAGTGCCCACAGACGTTACTAGAAAACTAAACAATTATTCATTTGTTGAACCATCGACGTCTTCGACTGACGACGCGTGCTCGCTCCACGTAAAATATTATGACGACGATTATCGACACAGTTTCTAACGATTTCGATTTATCTATCCAAAATTATAGTGTTCCGTTCAAATGTACAGTTTTATAAAACCGGACAAACTGTACAGTTTTTCTCATACACACATGCCGATTTATCGTTACAATTTGAACTTTACCGTCATGTTTAAATGATTGTATTCTTTAGGTCAATAAAAAGATCTTTGAACCCACTTACCTCCCGTCCAACACCCTCTTTGTTCCATTTCTGGTACTCGTCCCAAGGTGCCCCGTCGAGCCCTCTCTCTGCCCACAGCTTATCTGGTGATAACGACATTAGCTACATACAACATCGTAACATCGATCCATACCGATACGCCCGTTTCCGTGTTCTACTCATAAACATGGCTATTTTCAAACAAGAAAGTTTTCCGTGAAAATATGTTGAACGTATTTTCACGGAAAACTTGAAACTTGAAGGTGAAATTTTTCGTTCAAAAATCAATTTTGTAATTCTAATACTGTTTTTAAAGCATTTCCATGGATAAAACGGTTGATTCTAACAGATTTGCAGCACATTTGTACACAGATTTTTCTAATTAAATTTCTATTCTATTTTTTATTACAAATTTTAAAACCATTTTTGCAGGTTTTTTTATAAATATGAAACGGTTTTACATTTAGCATGAAGGTAAACAAATTGCTTAATCAATACTATTATTATAAAGAGGTAAAGATGGTATGAGGTTGTAGGGGGTAAACTCTGATCTACTAAACCGATTTTGAAAATTCTTTTACCAACTGAAAACCACGTTTTGTGTCATATTAACTTGAAAAGTCCACGTCAGTGAAGTCGAGAGGAATAGCTAGTATCCTATAATTTCCGAATATATATCATTTAGCACCAAAGTTAATAAAAAAGAGGTCATTTGAAAACCTCAATCAATATAATACTGCAAACAATTTTTTTGGCAAAATGTAAAGGTTGTCAATATTGTCAGTACAACCTTATTAATAACGGTAATTAATAACGAGGGTTTATAGTCAGAGGACAGTGTATACGAAGAGATGCCTTTTCTCCCTCCTTCCACTTGGATCCAATGTCTCGATCCCTAAGTGGATCCTGAACATTTTTTTTCACTTCAATCACCCGGTTGGATCCAAGGCCATTTTTAATTTATACTTGAATCCCTTTTTTAAAATTAACTAATTATAGATGGTTATGTATGAGACTATTCGTACTGTAAGAGGTGGTTAGTGTGACTTGTGTTTGGTTTTGGGACGAAGTAAGAATGGTTTAATAAATGGGCTAGAATGAATCTTTTTGTTCTGTTTCCATTAAGAACCTAGTATTATTCATGACAAAAACATTGTCTTAGAATTCGCCATTAGCAGTTCCCAAGTTGTGCGAGTTCCTTAGACGTCTACACCATAATAAAATGATATTTTGCTTGTTCAATTCAAATGTACTGTACGTAGTGTCCAATTGCTACACAAATTACCCCATCACATTATACTGAAAGCAAACAACGGACTGGCGTCATAGTTGTAGCGTTTACAGTGGAGAAATACTAACTGATGCACAGATGTAGGTGATTATGAATTTATTACTACGTAGGTACATTAATTACTTCAAAAAATAAAAATAAATCGAAAAAACTTTGGGCTCTCTCAGGCACTTAGACACGTCTTTTACAATGTTATATTTATGTCATAAGTCATCGAGATATAAGTCTGTACATTGGTACTTATATCTTGATGTTATAAGTACATATTTTACATTATCTAAGTACTTACTTGGGTTTACAAAGTATTTAATAGATCAATAAGTTTGAGATTTACGCGTTCGTGCTAGTAAAGATGCTGCTTACGATGACCAAGTACTACTTAGTAAAGATAATAGTTATTTAAAATATTTTTTATGTCAGCCATGCAAACAAGTAAAGGAACCTGATGGAAAGTGGGTACAGCCGTCTATGGACATCAGCAACACTAGAGCTGCTTATTTGTATATTTAAAACATACTGAAAAACACTGAAACATTACACAAAAAACGTGTCAAGTAAAAGCCTAATAAACGATTTCATTTTTATTTCAATTTCCATACTGTGTATATTCTCACTGTGGCTCTGTCGCGTCATCCAATAATGATGACGTAAAGCTGTAAAAGTTCATGTGCCCTATCATTACTTAATTCGGTTGATTGGTAAACAAACAAGAAGTGGAAGTGTCAAAGGCTTATGTCCGTCTGTTATACAAGTAATATTACAGGGCGCAAAAATCATCATGTATAAGAAAACTACACTGTGATCTTATTTTAACTTGTGTATACAGAACTGGAAATATATTTTTGTGTGTGTACGTGTGTATGTTTGAAATGAATAAATTCAAAACCTACTAACCGATTTCAAAAATTCTTTCACCGTTGGGAAACTACGTACGCACGGATGTACATTACCCCCGGGTAACATAGGCTATATTTTATATTTTTTTTAAATAGGGATCTTTGGTAATACCCTGTGAAGCTGGGGCGGTTCGCTAGTTTTTTATATGTGTAGAATTCGAAGGTCTTGAGGTGAGAATGTTAGGCTTTTGTTCAGGATTGAGCCTTATTTACCTATGCCATAGCGCAGGGTCAAACAAGCAAAGAAATACGTTGCTGTTTTACGCCGATATTCTTGTGGTCTTTCTCGATCAACGTAGCCTATTTCATAATGCTTTACCGCTTCAGAAAATTAGAACTAAAGTTAATAAAAAAAGCATTTACCACATTTTCAAACAGCATTATTTACTAAACTTTTTTCCGTTAGTAGGTACAAATTCATTGTTGTTAATTTGTAAAAGTTTGTTATACTATGATTTTAAAATAATTTCTTAATGATAAGAAAATTGCGTAAAATTAATTCTGAATGATATTTCCTTATTCGATTATTATTATTTTATTATGATTTGTCGTCACGTGTTTTATTACCACCAAAGTTACCTTTGAATAGGTACCTATTCATTATATTTCTAATCATCTTTTCTAAAATTGTCTCCCTAAAAAGAAAACTATTTTCACTTGTTGCACCAAGAACGCGAACGGAATAATCTAAAACAATAATATAACATATAAAAAATATAACTCACTCACCCATTAAAGTCAATAAGCTGTTTTTAAGTGGTTTCGATGAGTGTTGTTCAAATGAGTGGTTGGTTGTTGATGGGCACGTGCGTAGGGCGGGCGGGCGCGCGCGACTCTGCGGCGACGGACGGCCTTATCTTGTTTACAGCGACTGAAGTTCGTGATCTGTGTCGTTGGTGATTGGAACTATGGCTGCCCACACAACTTTACCTATCTATTTGTGATAGTACGTGACGATTAACATTAACTTACTAGTTCCTAACAGTTTAACCATTTTTCTAATTTGTAAATATATCTTCTATCGTTACTTTTGGGGTAGTGTAATGCATAGGTTAAAATAGGACTTTTTTATTGTATTTTTTTAAATAATTGGTTACTTCTTAACCGATTTTATTTATACTTTTGTAAAGGTATAATGCACTAAATAACATACAATATTTTTATGCGAATGAACTCTTGCAACATTGAGCAAAGACGAAGTATGTGAAAGAGGTTCGTCCTCATTCGTCTTTAATTTTTTTTTGTCTTGTTCGAACGAAGTTCGTGACTAACTTCACGTCACTTCGGTCAACTTCGCGACAGTTTAGAAACCACATTCTAGTCGTTTTGGTTTGTTAAATGTAAGTAGCTGGAATGAAGAATGAATTAATAAATTAACAAACATTCTAAAGCAGATTACACACAGCGCAGGTAATGTAAAGATGTATATTATAGCACGATACATCTCGATACATCTTTCTATAGAAATCGTCAGGAGACCACACACAACAGCTATAATGTATATTTTTACATCTTCGTATCTTAAGATACTATGCAAGTATAGTTTTGTAGCATATCTTTGACCTCACTTATTTCTTAGCTACTCGGCTACTCGTACACATGTAGTGGAAAAGCTACCCTTCACATAACAAGCCACTTACATATACGACTCCACAATAAGGCAGTCCTACTGTCGTGGAGACGAGGAAGCGTAAGCGATATCGTTTTTTTTTTCGTTTAAGAAACAGTATACCTATATTGTATTAGGTAGGTCTGTATCCTGTATTCATAATACATAGGTACATTCACTACTAGATTATGCTAGGCCTAATATTCCACGTTGAATGCAAACTACTAATAAAAACTATGGTACCTATAAGAAAACTTAGTGCAAGACGAATGTCAGACTTGGGACGCTGATGTCACAATGGACATCAAGAGTCAAGACAACGCGTGGCACCGCGAACCATTTTGGAGGGAACGCGAGGGATTCGACATCGCCGCCTTGTCAACGAAGGTCGTTAAGATGGCGACCTCGCGTCCTCACCGTACCACGTTGCCGTTTTAAAGTGTACTTTTTTGTTTAAAAGTGTTCATTTAAATACTCGTTATCATTTATATACATTGGCGAAATTGTATATGTGTCGTTAAGATACGACAGAAACGCCATTAGATAAGAAAGAAAAGAAACGTGAGAAAGAGAAAACTTTTACGAGACACTTGGAGCGGACGACGGTTGTATCAATTTTGTTATTGTTTTTATCGTAATAATAATTGGTTTGAAAACTAGTAATTTCTAAAGATTGAGAGTTTGTGGTTCTCAAATATTTATATTGCCTTCCTATAGTTTCAGATCTACGGAAAATAAAAATCGCCGAGCGATTCTCTCTTCTCGCTAGTCGCCGTTAATTTGACAACTGCTTGAGTGGTGTAGTGGAATGCCCAACTCATGTTTTGTTGTGTTTATTTGGTGCTGGCTGAGTATTATGTCATTAGTGCGTATTTATTTGGTACTTTTGTTGATGATCCGAAAAAAAACAAGCAAGCAAACCAACATTTTGTTTTTACTGAGTACCTAATAGTCGACGAACTCATAAAATGTAGTTTGAAGTAGGTGGGTAATTTGATTTATGAATAAGTCCCAGAACAGGATATAAATATAAATAAAATAAAAAAATAAAAAATCATTAATTATCAGACAAACAATCCATACAAAAATTAAAATTAGAATTAGGACCACATATTATAATTGCACTCATCTGTAAGCAAACAAAGCGTAGCAAATACAGAACCCTACACCGTGTACCTACATACTTACCCGATTTTTTTGTCATTAAAAATCGACCACATTCTATGTATAGATAGATGAGATGCGCAGAAAATGAACAACTGGCATATTCATCAACCAAGCACATTCTCTGCATGCATAGAAATAAATGGACGGTCGTTTTTGTATAAAGTCATTTGTCATAATCAGGTCCCTTTGTACAAAATAACTCTTCACAGTTAGCGGCATGCTGTAATTACACTGACACTGGCCGTGTCGACTTTCATACAGTAACAATTTTGTAAGCATGAACTCTCAGCGGCAGAAACAAGCAATCGACTTTGTTCAAAGTCTGTTAATTTCATTTTGAGTTAATGTTGATTGATAGCTCGAGCGTTATTTATTGGATGCGCAACACCATCTGAATTCTATTACGCGAATCATTATACTAGTTTGCGCCCGCATTTTTACCCGCCGCGCCATAATATTTTTATTTTTGAACTCATTCAGTTATAAATACTTATTTATTGATGTTCAATTCGTTACCTTATGGTTCTCTTAAGACTGTTTTCTGAAAAACCACCCTTCACATAATATAGAGGTAAAGCAGCTATGCGTTTCGTTTAGTCAGTGAGAGATCAAGAAGCCTCTAAGTATCTATCCCATTTTTTCAACATTTCTTTCTGTCAAAGTTAGCTGCGATTAATTGACTTCTGAAATGAAATGAAAACGTTTATTTCAGAAATTAGACCTTCACAAGCACTTTTTCTTGTCATTTACCAATTGATATAAAGAAAATAAACTACTACCATTTCGGAAACAAGCAAAATGGCCACCGGTAAAAGAAATGGCGAAAGAAAACAGGTTACGCCCTTTTTTGTCATTTAACAATTTTTTCTTTCATTCGTTAGTTACAATGTATAAGTACATTTACAAGAAGAATACGCGAAATGTTATACACAATGGTGTGGAATGGAATGAACAAATCCTAAATCTAAAAAAAAAGCCAGTATGTACTGACAAGAGTGAGCAAACCCGATTTCGTTGGTGTGGCCGAACTAAAAATATCTACACAGGCACAGATAGATAAAAATATATGTAAACAATCTATGCATTAAATAAAAAGGTGTTATTTTAACATTACAAACAGACACTTGAATTTTATTTATTTGTATAGATATTTTGCTATTCAAAATTGAATTTTATACCACGACAACAAGGTCGACGATCGTAAACTAGAATCAATGTCTTAACACTCCGTTGGACGCCAAAAGAATTTATATTTGTGTGTAAATTGACATTGCTGTTATTAAATATTCATGGAGTGGGAAAAACAAAATATTTTTCCCTACTGAAATAATAGGATAAACTTAAGTAAACAGGTACAAGATTATAAACAATTCGGCAACCAATGCTTATGCAAAGTGAACCTTAAACGGTAACGCATTATAATACTACAAACTACAAGCTATATTATGTAACATCTACCCATAGTGATGTGATGTGAACTTTGTCATCCAGCAACCGACGAAAAAAAGCTTATTATTTCCCCTTATAACCGTGGTCCCACCGCCAATTCCCACACTGGTGGTTTAGTGCACTATTTATACAATCTTTGGTGCCAAGATAAGCCAGGCTCGAGACTTCGAGAAAGTTGTGGAGAGGTGTGTAATGCAGTGGGACACAAGTGGCTGTTATAAAACTAGAGGTAAAATGATTACTTGGATTAATTGAGGAAGATCGCGAGTTTATAAGTAAATATACAGCTCCGCTGGCATTTTACTCTGGGGTAAAGCAGCGGATATAGAGACGATTTTCGTGCTGCAAAAGCGTGTAGTGCGTTTTATTTATAAATTAGGTTACCGTGAATCACTTCGCGAGTTCTTCAAAAGCACTAATATTCTCACGGTGGCATCACAGTGCATTCTTGACAGCATTATGTTTGTTCGTAAAAACATTAATGACTATAACCAGGTGTCCGATATTCATAATTTTAATACGCGTAATAGAAATAAATTAGCTGTTCCTAAATTCAGACTTAGGAAAGCGGGCAAGTCATTTATGATCCAAAGTTTGCATGTACCTATAATAAAATTCCAGAATATATTAAAAACTTTCCCAATAATAGATTTAAATTAAATGTAAAAAAATTCTTAACCAGCAAAGCGTACTATACTATCAACGAGTATCTAAATGAAAGGAATCCCTGGCCCTCTTGTGAAGGTGAAATGCTAAAACTTGTCGTGAAAAGCCAGTCAATGTTCAATAAACTACATGAATAAAATTTGTGTTCAATATTGTAACATGTACGTCGTAGTGTCATCTAAGTGGTGCTGTTTTTCTTATTATTTACATTTTAATATAATTAATATATGACAAGGATGTTAATGTGTACGTGCATGTCATGCTCGCAAATTGTCCAAACTGGTGGTGGCGTTGGGGGTCGGGTTACTGTTGTTCCCTACAATATTGTTCATAATATCGTGATGGTGAGCCCAGTAATGGAGGCTGGAAGGCCGACTCTCACGTCAACTCGAAAATACACGAGAACGGTTGCTGCCTTGCGGGCGGTCTGCTCCTATCGTTAACACCGATTTAGCATTTTAGATTTAATTTTATGTTGAGTTTTTTATTTTAGATTTAATTTTATGTTGAGACAAATTAATGGCACTATTTATTGACATTCCGCGTACGTAATGTTGAATGTATGTACCTAGTTTTAAATTCTATGTTGAAAAGAAAAGAAAAATGAAAAGTACGATATATTTTTAAATGACAAAAAAGGCCGTAACTGGTTTTCTTTCGCCATTTCTTTTTACCAGTGGTCATTTTGCTTTTGTTTCCGAAATGGTAGTAGTTTATAGAGTAGATTAATTTATACAAATCATTTATTACTGAATACTCTGACAAGAGAACGTGTTTGTGAAAACCTATTCTCTGAATAAAAGTTTTGAATTTTGAATTTTTTAATTTTGTTGGTAACACATAAATTGTTAAGATTTTGCGGTTGCAGCGCCATCTACATAAGAAAAATATAAAGTATATTTTAATTTTCGCTTTCCCGTTAAAGCGAGTTAATTTCACGAGATAAACAGAAGCCCAAAGAAGCCTATGACCAGTCCATCTCTGTGCCATTCACAACAGGTACGTCATACCACAGAATAATAAATAGTACTACGTACTTATACAAATCATAGTAAACTCAACATAGTCCTGAAGGAACAACATACAAATAAATATTTTACGTTTATAAAATTTGTTAGGATTATAATGATAGATTTACTATGAGACATTAATCTTTTCTCGAAAAACTAGGATTGTTTAAAAACGTTACATTTAATTAATAATAAACATACCAGCTACCAGCTACTTCATTGAGTAAACGTACCTACTTATCTAGGTAGTTAACACAATTTTAGCAAACATTTTCAGTAAGTACGTGTATTCAAGGCCGAAGTAAAGGTTAAAGGTTCATTTTTTGCGCAACAAATAGATCAAGGAAAGCTCAAATTGTAGGTACTTAGACCTATTTGAAAAATGAAAAAAATATTTTATTTACTAAGTTTGTTACATATTGATTATTGTACTGGCTCCCACTTTAGGTTTCCCTGTGTTATGGCAGTCAGGCTCTTCAACAATACCTAGGTATAGGTACTAAGTTACTTTGAGCAAGATTATTTTCATATAATTCAAAACAAATTATAGGATCATCAACGATAGAACACTTTAAACACTGTTTATCTTAGTTTTTATCTCGATTGCATTTTGATATCGGATTCAATATATTATGTCAAAAAAAAAAATTTTTGTATAAAATATTCAAAACAATTATTTTTCAAAAGCATTGAAAAAATTGTTCAACCAAAAATTTATTTAAGCGCCACCTATTGCAGATTGTACTTACTTCTAAATATTTTGCCGACTAATTTGTTCTGCATTCGAATAAAGGGTTGATAGATGGCGTTGATTTAATTTTCTTGATCACTATATTTTACTTTGGGAATAAAATTATAAACAAAAATAAAATAATAATTTATAGTATTGTCAATAATTACAAAAATCACTACAGTACGTTCACTGATAATTTACCTCTAGATGTTTTGTTGATTATGACTGTAAGAGCAGTCTGTGTATATAGATCAATGGCTTTACTGCTCAAGCTTTCCATCTATATCGGCTCACACATGATTTCTGGTATACAGTTATTCCTGTGACACTTATTTTGAGTGTTATAAGTGGTTTTAAATCTTTTTTTACATCTGTCAGAGGGAAAATAACTGTGAACGAGCAGTAGTTCTATCATGGAGTAGTTCAATAGATAGTTCTAATGAGAATAAATAATTATCATAATGAGAATTAACAAGAGAAATAAAATTAATTAGGATGTTTCTTCTTGATACAACGCCATCTAGTCCCAGTCCACGAAACTTATACTCTGGCACAGAATAAGCAATAACCTGGGGACTATGGGTACTAGATGATGCTGATGAATATACAAAAATATATTTTTGAAATTATTTAATAAATATTACAGACTTACATTAAACATAACTAAACCTAAGTATATTTTACATACAATTCAACTTTTCATTCACAATAAAGTTTAAAAACATTTCCATAGTTTATGCATTCTCAACAACTTCTCTTTTGTGGAAGGGGAAAGTTTGTTTATATCTTGCAATGCCCATGCTGATGAATGCTGAAAAAAAAAATTTAATTGAAGAGCTACTCTCCGTTCACAGTAATTTTTTAAAACACTGAAAATAAGAGCGGTCTGTGTCTGTTATGTTCTGTGTCGGCTCACACATTATTTCCGCTACATTATTATTATTCCTGTGACAATTATTTTGAGTGTTTTTAACCTGTTTAATACATCTGTCAGAGGTAAAATAACTGTGAATGGAGAGTAGCATAAAGATTTAATGGTGATGAAGTTTTACTTCAATACAAAGGTCATTTCATAATATTTGTTATTTGTTGCATAACAAAGACTAGCGAACCTGTGAGTACACGCTTTTCCGTGAGATTTTGGGAAGATCCTTTCTTATTGGATGTCTACATTATACGAAGAAGACAACATCCAGTATTCTACAATAGGTGGTTTAGGGTGTACCTTGATCCATCATTTAGTCATTCATGACAAAGCTAAAGGGACTCCCTGATATGCATTGCACTGTCTGTCTGTCGGTCCCTATGTAAGCTTCGATCTTAAAATCTAAGCAACGGATTTTGATGCGGTTTTTTTAAATAGAGAGATTCAAGAGGAACATTTATATGTATCCGAAATTCCCATGGGAAAGCGGGATACACGCAAAAGAAGTTGCGCGGGTTTTTCTAGTATAATATAAACAATAATGGAATGGATAGCTTCCATTATAATATGTTATGTGGTGTTATAATGAGTTTAGTTCTAGAATTTTTATTTTATTATGTCACTTTATATCTAAAGAAGCTACTGAATTATAACAGAGTTACTGTAACAGTTATTATAATTACATTATATAAACAATGTTCTAAATTTGTAATTATGTAAACATATAATGCAATAAAAATCTTTATGACTAATATGACTGACTAATACTTCAAATATTTAAGAAAGTACCAAATGAAAACGTAGACACAGCAACTCTTCCTGCTAAAGTTTTGTTTTTCCAAGCGGCATTTGCTAGGTAACCTCCAATTCCAATCAGACCTGCGGCACCCACAAGCCTACATGCTAAGCAATCTTTAGGTGTTTTCGCAACTTCTTGAGTCATTATTTACATTTGCTAGCACTGTTTATAAAATTTATAAATTAAATCAAAAACACAGTGGCCTGCGATTTTCAAAGTCGAGCGAGGCGAGAACGAGGACGAGGAGTGACGTAATATTTGACATTGACATATTTGACACTTGATAGTTTCGTGTGCGTTTCGTTATTTTATTCTTCTAATTTGCAGTTTTTACGTTCTTTGCTTCGTATAATTTCGACCAATTTGTTCTAAAAACGATTGTATAAAAAAATCACGGGATTTAAGTACCCAGACGATCTTGCTTTGTGAGAAAGCGGTGGAAATGCGTGGTGGGCTTGTCCCGATACTTAACTACGTACGTTACGTACTAACTTACGTTACGTACGTCATGGGGCCTCCACACGCTCGCTGTTCGCCACAAACACTAAACACCGAACACCATATGCCGAACACCGATCACAATCACCGAACACAAACGCGGTATCCACACGGTTGGCGAACGTGCCAGTCTATGCCGGTTTAGCAAACATGGCGGACGAGGACGACGAACTTGTGGTGGCAGCGATCACTTTTGGCATGATTTATTTTTATTAAAAAAAAAGGAAAGATAAATTAAACGAAAAAGAAGGAGAGCATTCGGCCGGATATCGAGGGGTCGTGGGTACGAATCCCACATGGGGGGTGAATTTTTTCTTTCAAAATTCAATTTCAAAATAACAACGGCTAGTTCCCTAAAAACTTCTGTGGAAAAAAGCTAAAAAAAAGTACCTTATTGAAATTTAAATAATTTGACAACTACTTATAAAATAATAATCAGAAAAAGAAGGAAACAAAGCTTTTGTTTGGCAATTACTACTGACTGCTTCACAAGCATGTGGATACATCCCAAACATGTTCGTCGAACACCCTTTGATTTGTGCACAAAAACCGACACCGACGCCGAACACTGGCAAACACAAACAAAAACAGACAAACAGCTGTCCACACGTTCGTGCTTGCTGTTCGTCATTGTTTGCCGAGCGTGTGGATACGCCATTACGTACTATCTGCGTTCATGGGTCGCTTGCTACTTTTAACGATCGTTGTTGAAACTAATCCAGGAAACTGGTAGACAGGTACCTTGTAGGTACATTGTTTTATTTCAGTAAAATTTTAGTGTTTACTTGCAGGATTGAAGCAGCGAATATGTTATAAGTATAGGAGACTTAAATAAGCCACCTAAGGTCTATGTTTCTCCATAAGTAACTATTTCTTTAAATAAATAAAAAAGTTATTCCAGCACTGGCTAACGGCTTAGTCAGATGGATCTAACATGTAATTGTACCTAGGTACTTCAGATTGTACTAGAACATAACATTTTGTCTACACAAAGGAATAGTACTTAGTACATTTGATAGGATGCGGAAATTGAACCCTTGACCCTGGGCCATTGTTACATGCCATGTGGACTATTAAAGCCACTTGACCAGACTCTGATTGATAGATTTAAATCCCCCTTCACGTTACCTAGTTTTAAATTCTATGTTGAAAAAGAAAAGAAAAAAGAAAAGTACGATATATTTTTAAATGACAAAAAAGGCCGTAACTGGTTTTCTTTTGCCATTTCTTTTTACCAGTGGTCATTTTGCTTTTGTTTCCGAAATGGTAGTAGTTTATAGAGTAGATTAATTTATACAAATCATTTATTACTGTATACTCTGACAAGAGAACGTGTTTGTGAAAACCTATTCTCTGAATAAAAGTTTTGAATTTAGAATTTAGAATTTTTGTTAGGGATTTTTTTTTATAAGCAACTTTTTTTATATCTCTTACGGCTGCCTGATGGTAAACAGTCAACGCAGCCTATGGACGTTTGCAATACAAGGAGTATTACTAATTAGCTGCAGAAGCCGACCCTGAATTTCACGCCCCGTTTTTGATGAACTTCATGCTAGAGACACCAGGAAAAACCGAGGTAATTCCTTATAAATATAGGGACAAATCACACAGATGGAGCTAGCACCAAAGTAAGTTCGAAACTTGAGTTAAGGGATACTAACTCAACGATACTAAGTATAGGTATTTTATAAAATATATATACCTACTTACAGATAAACATCCAAGACCCGAGGTCAATCAGAAAAAGTTAGTTTTTCATCACGACCCGACCGGGAATCGAACCCGGGCCTCCTGGGTGGCGGTCTGGCGTGGTAACCATTACGCCACGGAGGTCGTCAATTATTGTTCGAACATGAGTAAAGTCTTTTTAATTCTATTTTTTTAAAATAATTATCTAGTACTAGCGAAACCCGCGCCACTTCGTTTGCGTCTATTTATGCACAGTTGCAGCGTCATCTACTTTCTAAACCGCAATTGACTATCAGACTTTTGATCAAATCCTACGGGAATCGCGTGCTTTTTGGGATAAAGTATCCTATGTGTTGTTGTTGTTTGTTGTTGAATGCGGGGCACCAGAGACCAACCAGCACTTCCTGGCTGAGTGCATACACTACAGCAGGCTCAGGTGGGAGACTTTTGAAGCCGATAGGATCGAAGAAGGAAAACTATGTGACCTGGACACTGGTCGCATAGCGGAGTTCTGCAAAAGGAGTTTAAGGTTTTCTGGTGGGAGGTCATCGGGGCCACAGTAACAACCGTATCCACACGGGAATAAGGTGTAATGAGTCCAAATAGCGACTTGAACACCCGCCTGTGCCCCGCAGGCGTCCCACCCTTTAATAATAATAATCCTATGTGTTAATCCAAGGTATCAGCTACCACATATAATTAAAATTGTCTCAGCCATTTGAACGTGAAGAAATATCAAGCATACTTACAAATTTTCCCCTTTTTATTATTAGCGGGATAGAAGGACCTCAAGATGTTAGTCAAGTTATGCAATAACCGTGGATGATAATATTTCGATGAATTCAAAAATCTCGAACGCCTTCGTATAACGGATTATGATGATTTATACTTTAGAACTTGGGGAATACCTCCTGACCTCAGCGCTTTTTATCAGCGCGATGACGTATGCGACGTACTTACCGCCAGCGTTTAGCGTCTGACGTCTGACGTGTGAAACGTTTTACTAGACCGACCGTGAGTAACCTACGCTGGGAATCACCGAGACCTTGATCACTTGGGTTGTTGGGTTACTTTGTAAGAACGTAGAACGAGTTCAATGAAACTGTGTTTTATTTTAATGTAATTGAGAAGTAGTTAGCCAATGAAAGAGGTTGTGTTCATTTTGTATGCTTTTATCTTAAAAAAAATATTGTGTGATGTTCTTAGCATAATATGGCACATTAGGTACCTACTACCTAATAATGTAATTTAATTTTTGGACTGGATTTGGATGGATTTATGAATGATAATATTTTTTTTTATTGTATGATTATTAATAGTATTTATATTGTACAAAGGTTCATAATGGTGCTTACAATCCTTAGCAAAAACCGGGAAAAACTGCGATGGGGCGCGCTAGTAAAATATAAAGTAGATATAGACGGCGTACTTCACCTTCAGTCGTACTTCATTCCACTGTTTGTTAGCATACAATGAATATTCCATTGGTCCTGAGTCCTGACCCGACACATTGTTCCAAAGGTTACCAGTTTGCAGTGATGCCTAACTTCCCAACATGTTTCATATTATTTTCTTCTCTACAAAGTAAGTTTTTTTAATATTCACAACACAAACAAAAAAAGCCAAAAATTTTCACCCAATTCACGTGATTTAAAATTATTAATTTATGTTTATTTCATATCGCATCGGTTTAATCGGTTTATTTGGAACGGAATATACTTATAACGCAATTCTAGAAGTAAAATTGTATTATTAATGAAAGGCTGTGGATTTTGTAACAAAAAAATAAAAATAAAATTTTGGATTTTATTAAATTTTAATCACCTAATCTTCAAGCGTCAACATCCTTATCCTTACTAATATTATAAATGAGAAAGTGAGTTTGTTTGTTTGTTTATTTGTTTGTTTGTTATTCCTTCACGGCTTGAATAAGCAGCCGATCATTATGAAAATTTGCATACATATTGTTAGGGGTACAGAGCCCAACATAGGCTACTTTTTATCCCGTGAAAGTATGTCGTTCCAATGGGATAATAATTTTTCTACTGTAGAGGGCGCTGTATCGGCCAACAGATGGCGCCACAAGTCGCGCTATGGGTTGTTTTGTTGTCAAACGAGATCTATGTCATAAAATTAACGCGTGCGAAGCCGCGGGCAAAAGCTAGTACTTCATATTTTTATGCTAAGTAGTATTAATAGTTCCCCTAGTTAATCGATCATAGTTGTTGACTGAAGAAATAACGAAAGAAAACTTAGGTAACAAGTAAGTACAAAAGTATTTTGATCGATTTACTAGGTCCTATCACATACACTCGAATAGTTGGTTAACTATTGCCACACTTTTAGTTATTTTGAAACTCATACACTTTATTAATAAACAAAGAATTAATTACCGCTATTGCACTATTCTTTTTATATATTCACCTATACATATTAAACAGGTACATAATACTGACTGACTGACTGACAGGTCAACTCACGGCTTAAAGACATAGAGACCTGAAAATAAGAAGAGGTGTTCTTTGTATGACGTAGGTATACAACAAGAATGTCACGGAAGTATCTTAGTTCCCGTGGCCCCGCCCATCTAGGCGGACAAGGTGGTAGTCAGTCAGGTTTTTAGTCGGTATACCCTAAGTGGCATAGAGGGGGAGCCCGACATACCCCCGCCGCTCCCCAAGCGGCGGGGAATGCAGTAATGCATTTTCCTGACTATAAACAAAAAAAAAAAAAGGTATACAACAAGAATGGGGAAGCAAATGTATATTATAGTTTCCACAGCGCCGCCCATCTAGGCGGATGAAATGGCATTCAGTCAGGTTTAGGTTCAGGGTAGTCGGTATACTCCAAGTGGTTATTACAGGTGGGAGCCCGACATATCCGGGGCATGCTGTAATGCATTTTCCTGACTTAAAAAAAAAAAAGGGATACGATAAGAAACGATTTTCCGTAACTAGGCAAACGAAGTTGCGCGGGTTTCGCAAAGCGAGCTACCTACATATAATGTACCTAAAGGATTAGCAGGGTTCCATTGTATGCACTTGTTAAGGAACTCTAGAAATCTACTCTGTCTACCCTAAAAAGAAAAAACATGGACGACAAAGTTATGAAATGTATATTCGTTGTTTTTATTTTTAATTCCACAGGAAGGAACTAAGTAGTTCCTGCTTTATAGAAAGCTTTCTAGAGAGCTTCTATTTTTCCCGGATGCAACAATATGAAGGTTATTTTTCTTAAATAAGAATTTTGCTGAAGACGTAAGTAGTTAGGTACTTTTTTTCTTCTTGACAGAATAAAACAGCGATTTTTTGTTTGTTTTAAACACTACCTCTCTTCTCTACCAGCTAGTTTCTGAAATACATTTTTATAATTAATGACACATTAAATGATAGCTGTCACTGTCAAACTAGAGAAGAAAAAAGAGATGGCTTGTGACTTAATGTTGAATTAAAATGCCTTTTTAAAATGTTTTTTTTTTGTTGAGTTTCTAAAGTGTAGATTTTCTTACAATTCTCACCAATCCCATATCAGGATATTATATTTTCGAATGACGAGGCCAAAGAAAAATTAAATATTATTATTTACACAAATTTTCTATAGAGGAAAGTGTTGATTCATCATATCAACCCATAGTCATCCCACTGCAGGGATACGGGTCTCCCTTCAATCGAAGGTAATTAGAGCGTACTCTGCCACGCTGCTCCAATGCGGATTGGCAGAGGCCGGTGTTTTCAAGCCACCCGAAGGCCACCGACTTGATTTAACGACTGTCATCTGAACACAACAGCCAGGACCAAGACGGCTCTTGCCCTCCGAAGCATCAAGTAGCTCGAGATAACGAAACCCATCCAAACGCTGGCTGGGGTTAAAATCGCTTAACTTGTGTGTTCATATTAGAGTGACACAGAGACGCTATCGAGCTCCTCTAGATTTGATTGTTTGCTTTGAATAGGCTCCGAAACTACTGGACCGATTTGAAAAAAATTTTCAACTTTGGAAAGGTAACATTATTCCGCGTTGAAATATCCTACATTATATTTTTAACAAATTTAGGGATCCATACTATAACTCGCGTGAAGCTCCGGTCTACTATTATCTATACAAAACGATCGGTCCACGGACCATAGATTAAATAATAGAACATCTTGCCATTGATAAAATCACAGTGAGATAAATTTTCCTCACGTGTGTTGAATTGAATGGACCAGAAGATACATTGAAAACAGTTATATGCATTGATATTGCTACCGAGATAGACTATAGTCTCAACTTCGTTTTCGGTACCAAATGTAATACTTGAGAGACATGTGGAACATTTTGTATTTTTTTTTTTTTTTTTTTTTAGCTCTTTACTAGGTACATACAAGATCGCTTTCAAGACAAACAGTACTAATCATCATCATCATGTCGGCCACAAGAAGTCCACTGCTGGACATAGGCTGCACTCACCTGCTACTTAAGGTCACTTTTGTAGGTGCGATTTTCCTGTTTCACTGAGCGGAAGGCTACATTTAGGTTCAATAATAAATGAAATGAAATGAGAATGTCTTTATTCCAATAGGCCTATTACAAGTTCTTTCAAATCGTCACTATTTTTCCTAAAATCAATAAAGCATTTCAAAGTTTAAGCAAAATTAAATATAATGCAGTCAGAAATAGATTTTAAAGTTAATAAATAATAATAAATAATAAATATATAGGGACAATTCATACAAATTGAGCTAGCCCCAAAGTAAGTTCGAAACTTGTGTTATGGGATACTAACTCAACGATATTATATTTTATAACAAATACATACATAGATAAACATCCAAGACCCGAGGCAAATCAGAAAAAGTTCGTTTTTCATCATGATCCGACCGGGGATCGAACCCGGGACCTCCTGGGTGGCGGTCTGGCGTGGTAACCATTACGCCACGGAGGTCGTTAGTTATTGACTCTGCCAAGAAAAAAATGTCACATTATGCATGACGTGTAAGTTTAATTACAGAAAATAGAGCTAAATTGAGACTGAGGACCACTCGAATAACTTTTTTGACGGTTCTAGTATGGGTTTATTGTTTCTTATTTGCAAATAGCCTATTTGGGACTTAATTAGCAAGTTGTGAGATTTTACACTTATCTCATAAAAAATTTCTTTATGCAGCTCATTAATACACTGTGGCATGATGATGAATACACAAACCTAATAAGGTTTAAAGGTACAATATAACAATTTGTAATGTGCTGTAACCTTGTTTTTTTTTATTAAAAAAAATATTCTCACAAAAAGATACAATAGCGAATAAGAAACAGTCTACCGAAATAAGATTGGTAGGAAAAACCTGGGTTGGATGACGGTCTAGGAGTATAGAGTTTACACCGGGGACTCCGGCAGTCGTGTTTCGTTAGTGGCACGCTACACTCGTCTATTTACAATTGATTCGAGTTGAAAGTTGATTCAAACTATCGGATATGCGAATATTTACAAATATTAGGCACGTGTGAAGTGTTCTTTTGATCGTCTTAGTTTACGACTTTCATTTGTGTTTGTAAACCATAATGGAGGAAACAGTGGTACGTTAAAAGGAAAAGTGTTTTCTTGTTTTTCTTTTAAACTTTTTCTAATGATCCCATGCATGAGATAGCAACAGTGTGTTAGCCATCCATAAATAATAGGGTGAGTAAAAGTGTATAAAATAAGGTTAAATATTAAATATTTTTTAGTATATTTTAGAAGTCGTTATCAAATTCTTAATGTTAATATTTTGTCTATATCACAGTTATAATGAATATTTAAAGAAATAATTGTGTTAAATAATTTATATTATCTGTAGAAACTAAAAACTTGGTTAAGTGCGAGTTTTGCAAACGACAAAGTCAGTTACTGCGTCAGCATTTTTTTTTAAAATAAATTAAATATAGGTATGTAATTTTGACAGTTTAATGATGTTGAAAGTTTGACAGATGAAAACTGGCACAAGCATAGATTTAGTATATACTAGCGTACCTATAGATCGGCTTTGTTTGACTGATGCGAGACCAAAAACAAAATACACTAGTGTGTGTGGAATGTACATGTGTGCAAGCAAGATATATAATTTTGTGGATTTTCCTTTTAGTTTGAGTTACATCCAGGCACGGCACAGGTAACCATATTTAATCACGTCTAATTAACACCAAAACTACAATTCAAAAACCATAAGTTTTGTATAAATAAGTGGAATTTGTTTTTAATACGACTGACGTCAGGCCGATACAAGCCCATAGCGTGTATAGGAAAATGGTCTCGTCTATCTATCTCGCTCTAACAAACGCGTATGCTATGATCTATCTCTTTTGCATTGCCCATCTTCTTACGCTAGTAAGTTATAATAAATCTATGGTCACATGTATGTGTGATAAACAAAAATAATTTATCGGCGTCATTCTGACTGAGATGTTGGAATAAGATCATTGTTTCGTTAACATCTCTACTCCGACCGTCCTCTTCGCTTCTGTGCTCGACATCTTCATCAGCAGCCTATAACATGGCATGGGGTGTCATTTTAAAGGCTGCTGACTAACCCGATCCTGGATGATCCCCCATTTAACCGCACGCCGCACATTTCAAACGACGCGACGGACCTTAGTTAAAATATTCCGGGAGCATGGAACCCTAATAATTTTACATTATTATCCGAAATTTATATTTTGTATTATACTGGAATAGGAGTGTGTAGAAGATCCCAAAATTATAATTTCATAATGGGATATGAATTATTAATTTTATTTAAAGCTACCTTAACCCTAGTCGCTTAGTTTACCGAAGCTTACGAGTCTGGATTCTACTTTCTTCATTTTACTTTGACTAACTTTTCTTTTTCCTTTTTACTTTGTTTTACTTGGAGTTGGTCAATTTCTTGAGTAGTGTAGAACCGGGGTAACATAGTTTTACGTTCTTCCAACAACAACCCACTTCTGTTAGTAGTTGTACAAGTGCAGATAAAATTGAATCAAGCATAACAAGAACAATACTAGAAATAAACATTGGTAATGTTCGAAACTTAATCAACAAGTGAAAATGATCATAAATAAGTAATTATTGTTTTGCCCATTTTTTCATTCAACAATCGCATCATTTTATACCGGGAAAATCCAACAGAAGTCAATTAAATATTTATTGTTTCATTGTTTGACTTATTTTATTTTATTTTGAGCGTAATGGTTTTGTGACGTCATATGGCCGGTCTCTGCGGCACAGCAATAAAATCCCTAATTAGTCCGGAATATGGAATATGCAATGCAGTTACAAGTACGCTGAATTAATGATGTCAACGTTCGTAGGTACTTAAACTGTACGATGTACTTCGTGAGAACAGAAAGATAATCTGAATTTTTCATTATTGTTTTTTTTTAATAAACAGTGGTCGTTTTGATTTTCTTCTCGAAATGTTTTTTTCCTATTTTTCTTCAAACTGGAGCTTTGCTGGAAGTGAATTCAGTAACAAACATTCGAAAAAGGTTAAGGTACCTACATACTCATATTCACATATATTTTTATTCGTATTCTTGCTTATTCCTTGGGGGATAGCAAGCGTAAAAATATTCTGTCAATAAACCTTTCTACGTAGCATGAAACAAAGTTTCTATAAAATATGTAAGACTATAAAAAGCCACTATTTTCTCATATATTTATGGAATATTCCCACATGTAGTATGAGACCTTGACATAATTTCCGTGTTTGTATGTCTACTTAACTATGAAACGGAATACCTGACTAATTAGCATGAGATAACTAGATCCGTCTAACTAGTTATTAGAGGCGTTAAAATATGTATAAACAGAGTAACGTTATCAGTCCGTTTGTACCTGACGAAATAAGGAAGTTGTAAAAATAAATACTAATAGGAAAGGAGTTTAGGAGCCTCCGGATCTCTTACTCACCGAACAAAACGATTTGATGCTTCACCCCGACATCCTGTGAGAGGTACTTCCCCGGTCGAGGTAGTCCATTTCATTAAGAGAGGTAGGGCACAGCGGATAATCCGCTCAAATCGGAGCAGCCCGTTTGGGGAAGGACCCCCACCTTACAGAAGATCGTAGCCAAATAGCATTCGGCCATGTTGTGTTCCTACGGTGAGTAAGGTCTCCAGAACTCCACTTGGGGGGGGGGGGGGGGGGGTGGCAACGCGTGAGTGATACCCCGGTATTGCAAGCGTCTATATCAGGCGGGGAGGGCCGTATGCTGGTTTACCAACTTTGTGGCATAAAAACCATTACAAGAGGGTGGTACTTCACTGGTCGAGCTACTATCACTACTCCGTTGGATAATGTATGTATCCGTTTTCGGCTTTTACAGAAATATGTAACGACGTGGTTTACAAGTATATTTTCGTGTCAGAAGTAATTATCGGTACTAAATAGGATACTGATTTAAAAATATCTCAGGGAATTTATTAATGATTCTTTTGTTTTCTTCAATACCTATTTAAAAAAGAAATCAACTTTACGTGGCCACTTAAAATGATATTAGACGTAATTAATTTCATTAAAAACGTAGGTATGTCCAGACTATCTACTAAAAAATAACAAAGATATTACTAAAAAGCATATTACGCACGTGACTATTCTAAATTAATTCTAAAAACAAAATACTGCTCATAAATAATTACTTAATTAAAAACATTATTAGATACTGTTTAAACTTCGTTGAACTCCTAAAACTTGAGCTTTATTGTTTATTATTATGAAACCAAATGGCCAAGGTAATGTAAAAAATCTTAAATTATAATATCCATTTTTGTATTATCTCATTATTAGGATAGGATGAAGTCCTTTACCAATTATTTATAGTCAAAATAAGTTAAATCTACTTACTACCTACTTCAGTGGCAATTATGCTTACAAAGGATGATGTCGTAATGTTGTCAATATGATGTTGATCACAAGATTCCCAAGTTGACATGGTTTTTAAATGCTCTTTTAATTTTATTCTGTATCTCATTTTTGACATAAATTTACGTTATACTTTTTTTGTCAAAAAGTTGTAATACGCGTTTAAGTTGATATCATTTTGTTATCGCATATTTCAGAGAGCATAATACGAAAAAGTCTGTAATGTAAGTTGACATCAAAACGACATCATAAATATTTTCAATTTTCGTGATACTGTTTTTTTTTTTGTCAAAAAGTGGAGTGTAATACGCCTTTAGGTTGATGTCAAGTTGATATCATTTTGATATCGCATATTTCAGAGAGCATAATACGAAATAGTCTGTAATGTAAAGTTGACATCAATAGCGTAATTGCACCATTGTTCAGTGGGCCTATTCTCGTAATAAACTCAATTTCAATCGATTGAAATTGAGTAATTACGAGAATAGGCCCACTGAACATTTTGCTCGTTTTATAATTTCGATGAGCAATAGAGTGCTCGAATTGAGATTAGATTTGAACTGTTTTTATCATGAAAATAGCCCCACAGAAGCAAGACCTATCGGTGCAAATACACCTTGTCGGTCTGAAAAGCTTTTTCACGCTTCGTATGATCAACATGATCATATAAAAATGAAAACACATGAGCAGGCAGTACTTTCCACATTTTAGGCACAAGTACGAGCTGGCTAAACGTTTTGTACGCTAAGGGTCTGAGGGTCTAAATGCTATGTTTAACATTTTAGGAATAAATGTTTTGTATTGTATGATTTTGGTACTACAATTTTATTACTTTAAAAAATATTTATTATTTATTAGCTTCATAATATTGTGATTCTTTAGGTCATTGATCTTTTCTGGAAATCCATGCAATTTGACTCGGTGGATACCAAATTTTAAGATTTGTCGAATACACGTTCAAAAACAAGATTTCACGTCGTCAGAATTCTAGATTTCAGTGGAGAGAAAGGTCTTTCTTTCAATCTATTATAAAAAGACGGCGCACGTATATAAAATGTTTGTCGAATAAACAGATTTTTACAAGTGGCGACGGTCGTCAGCCATCCTCATGTTCCCTGATCCATCTGTTTCCTGATACATCGACCTGTTTTCTCAGTTTTCACTCTGGAAAACAGACCTTTCTTAATTTAGTTTTTTTTTAAATATAATTTCTTCGGCGTACTGGCTTGGTCTTGTTTTTCTTCACCATTACAACCTTTATAAGAACCATTACATTTTCACTATAGTAGTAATGGAAGTATTTTATTTATCTGTGTAGAGTAGGTAGAGCTTCGCTAATACTGCTACCTACACTACCACGTGCTACCACTGAAAAGACTGAACGAGTAGTTAAAAGGCCGATTCACTGGATTTTATCCACTCAGTGGGGCAATCCACGTAACAAGAACCGATTCTAGTTCGATTCAACGACACTCGCTGTCTCACTCATACAAAATAACAATTCAATGGGACAGCGTGTGTCGAACTAGAATTGGTTCTTGTTACGTGAATTGCCCCACTGATGCTTTACGAAGCAAAGACTAACGCATAAAATCATAAAACCGCTTTTCATTCGCAGAATCCTTTGTAAGTTCAAGCCTTTCTTTTGAAACGCTACCTTACATGTGCGACCTCATATGCAATCAAATGAATTTTGTACGAAGCTGCATAGAGCGAGACTTGTGTTTGGTTAGCGGAATATGCAGTACGTGCAGTACTTAGATCGTGTAGGTGCCTTTTATATTCAAACCTAAACATTTTTATAAAGGTACAGTCAAATGAAATGATTTATTTCAGAGACTAGGCCTTCACAGGCGCTTTCTCTGGTCATTTGCAACTTGTATATAAAATAAAATAATCTACTTTATAAACTACCACCATGGAAACAAGCAAAATGGCCACCGGGAAAAGGAATGGCGAAGACCGGTTACGGCCTTTTTTTCCACTCGTTAATTTTTATATACAAATGAAAGAGTGTCATTACAGTTTTTTTAGACAATGAAACAGACACTCTATTATTTGTATATGAAAAGTATGTTTTATAAAATTTAATTTAGACGCGTATCTATCCATAATATGAAAATGAATCGCTAAATGTGTTGCTAAGCGCAAATCTCGAGAACAGCTGAACCGATTTCGCTAATTCTTCTTTTAGACATTCCTTGAAGTACGAGGATGGTTCTTACGGAGATAAAATTTAAAATTCCCACGGGAAAGCGGGATACACGCAAACGAAGTTGCGCGGGGTTCGCTAGTTATGATATAAAATAACCACAAGATGTACTCAACACCTAATTTATCACAAAAAGAGTAGGTACCTACTTATACTAGAAGTCTCAGACTTTATCCTTTTTGTGGTAAATAAACCGTACTCATTGCGGTTGTGGTAAAATTTATATTCTGCGTGATTAAATGATGTGAGATATATGGTAATTTTTATATAGGTACATATTTTGAAATTATTGCGGTAACGCATTTTTTTATTGGAACGTTTTTGTTGTATAACAAGGCGCACGGCAACGCGCGAGTGATACTCCCTGGTGTTGCAAGCGTCCATAGGCCACGGTGAGCGTTTACCATCAGGCACAAAAGCAAAAGTAATCTTGTTTGTCTCAGTGGTATAAAAAAAAGGGCAAACTTGAATAAACAAATTGTGTGGGTGCAGAACATCAATATTAAACATGAACTAACTGCTAGGAACTCATTTAGTTCAAAGATCATGTAACTTTGACTTCTGCAAACGGAATTTATCAAAACAAATTTATTATTTACTCGTAAGTTACTTACAAAGTTTTAAGCCGCTTAGTGACCACGGTGTCAAGTTAAAATTATGTTTTTATGCTGTAAAAGTACTAGAAATTAATGAAATAAAATTTACAGCAAAGTTTTATTAAATAAAACAAATTATTCTAAAGGGTTTTACAGCTTATTCAAGTTGCTCTACTGCTACCATTTAAGGTGATGTAGGCTATATTTTGGTCTTTTTACTCAAATATAGCTCCTAAATTAAACAATAACTCAACCATTTCAATTAAGTAGTTTTAATAACATGATTCTCCTAACACGTTGTCGACTCCATAAGAACCATTATCACACCCTTTTTGAAAAATTACATGCTATAGACGACAAAAAGCTGTAGACATCGGAAAAACTTTGAAAAGATGTCCATTTCACAGAATTTAGTTTCGTTGAAGGAAATCTTTTTGGGATCGCACAGTACGGATCTAGTTTGGTTCCAGCGTGTGAGGATGGATTCCTTGTCGAGATTATGGATTTTATGTATGAAGTTACTTTTAAATATGAAAACTTTTCTGTTTTATTTTCCTTGTTTATGTAATAAAGACGTCGTTTAAGGGGGAAAGGAAGGTCATGTAAAATATTATAGTATTGTAAAACGTACCTCACTTTACGATAACAAAGGGAGGAAGAACCTTCTACTAAATGACAAAATACACATTTTTTTTATTTCTATAAGGAAGAAAATATTTTTTCTGACTATTTTACTGGCAGTAATATCTTTTGTACTTGTAGTTGGTAATTATGTGCGTTTCTTTTAAAAGAACATTTTTGTTAGTTTTGTAGTAAGAAAATATTTTTCCTGGCTATTCTTCTGACAGTAATATCTTTTATACTTATAATACACTATACTATTTATAGTAAGTACGTTTTATTATTTTTACAAACTGTTGGTCTAAAAGATACACTAACTCCAATTTTTAAAGTTTTAAGCATAGTTATTATCATGTGTAACAATAAAAAAATGACAATTGTCACGTAATATTAACTTGTATTTAGGTTAAGGTCGCATCAGTCGCATGCAATAATTTCTAACATCGACTGCATTGTTATCATAAGTATTCTGAACAAGTGTGCCTTGCAATTATCAGCCAATAACATTTACTTAAAATATTTAAGGCTGTTGCACCATATTAGAAGTCATAGTAAAGGTTTGTGTTAAATTTGACACTAAAACGGTGACTTTAACGGTTACAGCAAAATGTGTTGCACCGGCGAATTTATTAGCTTTGTTAAAGTTAAAAGTGTTTAGGTGTGATTTACCCCAAATTCGTTGGGGGTAACATTTTTATATATGGCATCATCATCTAGCTTCGTCCAATAATGTCAATTTTTTGACAGTTCGGTGTGTTTGTTTTATTTCAACGCGTTTGACAGCTTGACAGATAATTTAACACAAACTATTAGCACTAACCAACGAAAAGTGAGCGGTTACGGTTAATGTTAAAGTTATGACGTCATTTAACTATTTGTCAACTGGTGCACTCATTTTTAGCCTAACCGGTACTTTAACTGGACTTTCATTGTTTGTTATTGTTAAAGTAAGATGGTGCAACTCAGCTTAAGTATTTTACAATCCCAATAATATTATAAAGTTTGTAAGTATGTTTGTTACTTCTTCACGCACAAATGGCTGGGTCAATTTTTATGATTATCTAGGTAGCTGATACCTTGGATTAACACATAGAGTACCTACTTTTTATACCGAAAAGTACGCGAGTCCCGTAGGATTTGGTTAAAAGTCTGATAATTCATGGCGCTTTCTAAAGTAGATGGCGCTGCCGTGCATAAAGTATGAATAGGTAACACTGTGGGCAGCAGATAGTAAAAACATATTTCTGGTTGAAATTCACTGCCACATCTACATATTCTCACTAAGCAAAACATGCCATTGTGAGTGACATGCCAGTGATTAATTTTTATAACACTACAAGCTGATGCCAGCAGTTTTACCCGCAAAATCACGTAGCAACCGTTCCCGAATTGATATCCATTTTTTCTCACCATTGAACTTCCACAAAATTACAAGATCAAAGTGGGTTCAGCCGTTCTCGAGTTTTAGCGAGACAAATGAACAGCGATTCATTTATACATATTCTCATCATTCCTATTGTTATTTGTAATGGATAGTAGACTTTTTTTATGCCACATAGGTGGCAAACAAGCATACGCGCCTGATGGTAAGCATCACCGGTAGCCTATAGTATATTTCAATACCGGGGGTATCACTCACGCGTTGCCAACCTTCCCAACAAGTGGAGCTCTACTGGTGATTTGAATGGCGCTCTGTACCTATACATAAAAATCTGAATCTGCGAAAACATATCTGTCAGTAAAATCCATTGCATGGTTTTAGTATTACATTACCGGATAAAGTGATAGAAAGTCAGACATGAACGACGTTGTTTTATGTTATGCATAAATAACATTATCTGTATACCTTATCGGGGAAAGGTTTAGCACTGTAATTTATTGTGATGTTAGCTTGTCGGCATTACATTCGTTACAAGCATAATACTAGACCTGAGGGCCTAGACAGATGGCAAACGTTATTGAATATAACGCTTTTACTTATAAAATTGACGTTTAATATCCGTCCTAACATTCGCTTCTGACTTCCAATTTCCTTCCCCTTCTTTCCATTTTCGTTTCTTCATAGGAGGGTAACGCAGCCAAGATTCATGCAGTCGTATCCACGACATCCGTCCATGGGCAGCGCAGCGGTGATTACTGTAAATAAATATATAGGGACCAATCACACAGATTGAGCGAGCCCCAAAGTAAACTCAAGACTTGTACTAAGGGATACTAACTCAACGATATTTCATAACAAATACATAATATACAGATTCATCATGACCCGACCGGGATTCGAATCCGGGACCTCCTTAGTGGCGGTCCGGATGGAAACCATTACGCCACTAAGTCGTCAAAAATAGTTAGGGACTTCAGTGGAACTTGGAATATAGAGCAACAAGAGAAGAAGAAGGTGTAAGAAGAATTACTTGCTGACTTGGCTTAATGAGAAGACTTTATTTTAAAAATAACCTTTGTTAATTTTTCGACGAAACGTTAGTGACGCCATCTTGTAGCCGATTCAAAAAGCTTCCTTTTCATAATATTTAAATCTTACCAACCTCAGTCATGAGATATTCACAATACAACATTTTTCATTTATTACAACTTAGATTTCTTCAAAAACAAACAATAACTTAAGGTTTTTTTGTCTCCATAAACTGATATTACTTTAATTAAAGTGGTTTTTGAAATAAATTCTTCGATTGTAATCTATGGACAATCATGGATCAACAACTTTAAGTGCCCTTTGAATCATAGACTATAATGTTTCTGTGTACTTATAATCAGGTGAATCGCATGCATGTTTGCCATCTTCCATAAAAAAAACAAAGTTAATAATAAAAAGGTTTTTCACAGTATGTCGTATCCCCTTGGGGTATACGAAGTGGCAATGTATAAATATAGAAAGGAAATAGTGTAATTACTAGCTGAGACACAATCTGAGTCACTCGTGACAAACAGCCTTCCAATAGGATTTCCCTCCCTGCGTCTCTCAAACCACCCCTAACTGAGGGGTCGAGATTGATTTGGTTTGAACACTTCTTAAGAATTTAATGGGTTTTTATAATTACGTGTTAAAGAGATAAAATATGAATTAACTAATAGGTAATATTCTTAAATAGATAATAAGTTTTATTAAATAATCATATTTATATTTTGCCAGTGGTAATTTTGCTTTTGTTTCCGAACCGAAATAGTAAAGAAAGTAACACTTCGTGAGAATTAATGTTTTTTTATTATTACGTCATAGAGATAAGATTAATCAATTAACAGGTAATAATGGTAATATCATTCTTAAGTAGATAATAACTTTTATTTCGCCATTTATTTTACCAGTGCAGTGGTCATTTTGCTTTTGTTTCCGAATTAGCAGTAGTGTATAGAGTTGATTAATTTTATTACACAAACCATTATTGTATTTGTAGAGAAAGTGTAAATTATGGTGCCAACTCTCTGAAAAAAAAATTTAGTTTTTCGAATTACACATCGAAATTAATTTTCGATTTTTCGAAAACATACTTTTGCCATAAAGTTTTCTTTGTGAGACAGTTTTGACTATAGTACGCGCCAAAATTTGGGCTCACAGTTTGTAAAACAATTGAAAATCGATTGTCGTTATGCACTGAGCAATAAGTACGAGTTTCGAACTTCGTTTTACGTCTGCGCGAGCCAGCCGTGTTGGAGACTAGTATAGGATAGGTTAACAGCCATTAAGACTGCGCTCACTTGGTTTACTCAGTGTAAATTTGATTTAAAACTTGCTGAAAATTTAAATCAGGACTGTACTATGACATTGTTACAAATTACCAACTATTACGTAAATTTTGAAATACGAATTTTGCATTGCGGTTTATACATGGTTGATTTATCATAATGCGCTTAAAACCCGGTAATGGATGAGATCATTGTATGGAATAAGTTGTTGTAATTTGGGAATACAATTTGGGTCGTAGCGTAGCTAATGTTTGTGTGGGTAATTTAATAATAGCGGCTTGGATATGGAGTAGGGACTGATAGATGGATAACCAGTAACTAATTTTGTTAGTAAGTAATTATACAATTAGTATAGTCTTACCGTAATCAATAATAGTAGGAGCGAATAAAATAACTCTATGTTAAACTACTAAATTAGTATTCGACATATTCTGAGATTCGACATCAGTTTTACCCGCGAACCCGCGATACCCATCATTTCCGTTACCACGGTTTTCCGATAGGATATACGTTAAAGTGCCTATCGCCAGTTTCTTAAATACCTGTCAACGTTAAAGTGCTGATAGACGGTCCAATTCGGCCTGGGTCGCACCGCACAGCAGCGCACCGTCATAGAATAAGTAATAACCTGAGGGCACCGTAGACGCCGGGCGGGCGGCGGCGCCGCGCCCAGTCCGGTACCGCACCATTTTCGATCATGTAGCGTATAGTACCGCGGCATGAATATGGTGCGGTACCGGATGGCGTCCAGTGGTGCAGGACTTGGTTCGATCGTCTATAAGCAAGAGCGGAGAAGGTGGCAGATATTCAGGTTTCTACTAGTTTTTAGTTGGTATGCTCATCGGTAAAGGCGTGCCTAAACAAAAAACGTCCTAAAATCTTGTTTATTTTTCTTTTTTTCCACACGTCGATATAAAATACAAAAATAATACTCATTATAATGTCAATTAACTACACAGAATACATGAAAGAGAAAATAATGAGTTTTATTAACACCTGACGTTTGAACAAAACGTTTATTATCTTTTGAAGAACTGTCAAAACAAATAAATAATAGTAATGCAAATGTCGAAATATATACACAGATGTGAAAATTCAAATAGCTCAGAGAATTTGCGTTATTTACTTTTTTTTACGTCAAATGGCAGATGTATAAACAAATGGGTCAATGCAAAGTGGTTACTGTCATATATGAACATCAACACCACCACCAGAGGCACCAATTCTAAAACAGTTAAATGTAAGATCAATTTCAAGTGCTATCTTGCTCATAAAAAATATCAGGATAACGTTTAACTTTGAGATTGAGACTAGATTTTACCCTATATAGACCCGCGGGGAACTACCACCAATGCGTTGCCCTACAAATGTATATCGAGAAAAAGGATAGTCTAGTAATAATGAATCTGATGTCTAGTCCTTTAGGACAGGCAGGTTTAAGGTCAGCTTTTTTTGTAATCAGTTGGTGTTGAGTGAATTTTGTACTACAATCTAGTTATTTACAGCGGTGACCTATTGTAATTAACTAATAGATTTGTAAAACACATACCGATTGAAGTTACGATACACGCAAAAGAGAAAGTGCTTTATAGAACCAGAGCGGTCAATCACATAATTGTTTTACATAATCATTTATATTGGGTTAATATCAGTTACGTGTAAATAGACACTGATGGGAATTTAAGATCTTTTGCTACTAGTAAACAAATATTGGGAAAAACTATTTGTTTTCTGGACTGAACGACAATACTTGCGACAGTGGGTTGGTAGCGGGAGACGCGCGCGACGTAGTCGCGATGACAGTCGCGCCGCCGCCACCGACCCGTGTGATGTCGTTCACACAAATAATATATGAAATACAGAATGCTGTCGCGCCACTTCCGACCTGCTACTGCTGCCGCTGGCAGTGTAATTTGCCCTAAGCGTAAAACAGGCGTAGCTGTCATCGTGACTACAGACAGTGCGTGTCTCTGACGCCCGCGCCGCTCTTACCTAAGTGGGTATGCTCCCGCTGCCAGTATGATTTCGTTCATACAAATATGTGGAATACAGATGCTTCCATCCATGACGCTTCAATAATAACAAAAAACCGTTCGGTTTGTTTTTTTAGAAACAGTTCATTATTTCTTTGTTCATCAATTCATTCAGAAAATAAGGATTAGTAATCTATCACGTATTATGCAACTCATTTATAGGATTAGGAAATGCTTCACGTCACGTAGTAGCCATCTGATTAGCGATTCTTGTCACAAATACTTAAGCCCGAGTTCGCCAATTGATGTTTAAATTTTAAACAGATGTTTAGACCCTAATCGGCTGTTTAACCAAATTTTGCTGTTCACCGTGCACGTGATTAAGTGTCATAATCGTCTGTTTAACTTAATTGACGGAATGGACATCGTTTAAACGTCGGTTAGGGTCCTGACGTGAGTTGTATCTCACTATATCACTGAATTTATTGAGTGCACAGCCTAGATCTATAGAACACCATCTAATCACTATTAACAAAGTCACAACAGTATTATAGGCATATTCAAAGTATTTCAAACATAAAAACGATCAACAAACACGGATATAACATGTAGGTAATATTTAGAAACTGGATGTGGCATCATGCATCGTTGAGCTGTTATTATAATTTTAATAACTATGATATTTATGTAATATAGTATAGTGTAGTATAATATATTTGCATATATGTAAGTATTCATAATATTTACATACATTTTAGTTTTATTTAGATTTTAAATTTTTATTTATATTCGTTTATATAAACGTAGTGCAGCGTAGACTTTTTATTTTCTACTAAATCTCTGTACTTTAAAACCCATCTCCATGTGTACAGATTTCTCTTCACTTTTAAAATTGATAAAATTTCTCTTCCAAAACTGATACTTTTATATTACATATAATATATGTATGTCGTATATGAGGCACCATTATCGGAATAACTTCGCCGGCAACTAAGAGATGGCGCTGTTGTTTACTCAACATTTCTAATAGATGGCGCTGTTTGCTACCGACTAATTTTTATGAAAAATTGTTTAAGTGATTTTTATTCTTAAATTATGTTAGATCAGATTTAGATAATTGAAAATCATTAATTATTAATTCTGAATAATTAATTTAGGAATTGTTTAGATAATATTAACGATTGTAATTGAGTTTTTACTTCGGTTTGTATTGTACCGGAAACGCAGGCTTACCAATGGAGTGGGAGGCCTGGACAAGGCCTTTGGCTATAAAAGGGTCTGCAGTCCAGTACTCGCTGGATTTCGGATTGAGATTTTGCGTTGGTTGACTGAAAGCCATAGGACTTGTCTGTGACCGGGCAATACTTGTCGGAATTAAATTAATTTCCTAGTTATTAACTGTGCGATTTTTGTGAGTCATTGAGTGCTAATAAATCATTGTTATTTATGAACTGTGTCTTCGTTGCCCGAGGGATACCCATTAGAGCCCACAGTATGAAAAGAGACGAAATGCCTGACTCCAACCATCCCATGATATCGTGCCCGGCCACCCATTGACGCGACATGTACATATAATAAATGTAATATGTTATTAAATTATGTACTTATTACAATATTAGAAAAATAACTTCGAGGTGAAAAATGTTGTAAAATAAAAATAAAACATTGGCCACATCAAGCGAAACTAAATCTATGGGCCACATTATTGACTGCTGACTGATTAGACTTTGACAATAGAAAAAGGATGCATAATAAGAAAGAAGTTCCCATTGCGGACATGGCATTACCTGATGATTTTGAATTTTGTGGTATAATAACAATACCATACCATATATAGATGTCGTTCGGGTAAAGACAAAAGTATGGAGGTACACTGCCATCTTTACAAAGTAGTATTAAACTGTTTATACTTTTTCGGCTCATTCATTCAAAAACGTTTGGTTAGTTAACCGCCCGATAAAATTGAATGGTGAACATAAAAAAAACGCGGCTTGTTTAAACAACTACATATTAAAATATAACCGAGCGATTACGTAATCATTGATTATGTTGCAGTTGGCGAACTCGGCCCTTAAATGTATTGTGATTGTCTTTGCAGTATCTTCAAGCAGTGACTTACGTCATCAATAAATTCCCAGAGTTTTTTTTATAGATACGAGAGATAAACAAGCAAGCGGGCCACAAAGTGGTCACCGTCACCTATATACGAGTAAAATATAAACTTATTTTTAGTTATGGTTTTTGAATTTTTAAGGTTCCGTAGTAAACTACAAGGCACTAGTTTCGCCATGTCCGTCTGTCCGTCTGTCCGTCCGCGGAATTGGTCGCTGGTTGCGTCGACAATTTTTGGTAAACAACACGTTTGATATATATAGGGACAATTCATACAGATTGAGCTAGCCCCAAAGTAAGTTCGAAACTTGTGTTATGGGATACTAACTCAACGATATTATATTTTATAACAAATACATGTATAGATAAACATCCAAGACCCGAGGCCAATCAGAAAAAGTTAGTTTTTCATCATGACCCGACCGGGGATCGAACCCGGGACCTCCTGGGTGGCGGTCTGGCGCGGTCTGGTCTAGCGCCTGGACGCTTAATGCTAGAAAGCTGTAATCATGCATATTGACAATGCTAAGAAAGTGGTAGAACAAAATTGTGAAAAAAAACTTTTTTTGGGGTGCCTTGAGTGCCTTCTCTACATGTAAAGTAGGAATGATTTTTATCGCGCCGACTCCATGTTCTGCGGTGTTGTTAGATAGGTCTCTTAAAAACATCGTGGGTGTGGATAGATCACTTTTCGATACAATGATCCGTTTCGGAATTATTTACATTTATCGTGTCAATTTTCGTTATGCATGGTGGTGGTCCCTTTCGGAGATACAGGGGCTCTATCTCCGTAAGTGTTTACAAATTTAAATAAAAATCATGGTAGTAGTCTATATGCTGAACCTTCTATGAAAATTATTACGTTTAAGTAGGTCAGTGACCGAGTAATAGCCGACGAACTACAAAAAAGATCTTTGATGAAAACTTACAAAAATGTTGTAGAACTACGTAGTACTATTCATTATTCTGTGGCAGAAAATGATATTGGATTTAAGGGCTCGTTTAGACAATGCGTAAACACCGCGCAGCCTTGTGCACTATAGCCGCGCGGCGGACACGCGGTGACATTCGTTAGTATCATTAAAAAAAAATGAAATTTGTGAATAGGTACCCTTTGACAAGAAGTCAAGGCAAAACCCAGAATAGGATTATTTAAGGATTGAAATTGAAAGGTCACGTACATTATGATAAAAAGGAATATTATTATGTATTTTTATTAATTTATTCGATTCTACAGTAAACAATTTACAATGCATATCTATTTACGACACGATTACAATCTTTATAGATTAATAACTTTAATTCTCTATATCTATAATTGATAGTCTAATATCAATGATTATGTTAATATCTTTTATTACTGGATAAAATTTTACAGTCAGTTGGTTATTCGGCCCTAGGCCGGTTCCTAAATCTCATTACATAGGTAAGTTCCTATGTATTTTAGAAATAACATAGAAGTGTTTAGATATAATTGTATTTGTGGTAAGAATATAAAGGTGAGTAATACGTGTGAGATTTTAATTTTATTAAGTTGCAAGAAAAATAGTTGTGTTTAGGTCGCTGCTTACGTGACGGGTTTTTACACGGACGGTACGGCACGGGACGTTATATATCGTTCAATACAAAATATATTATGTATAATATGCATTTATGTCGCTAAAACACGGATACACGGTTTCGTACAAGAAAGTCCCGTCCTGTCCGAGGTATTCTGACACGTATGCACAGAAAGGAAAGAAAAGTCGCAGGTGGACATTGGATGCAGGTCCTGGGACCCAGGACCGGTCGCGCTGGAAACGTTTGGAAGAGGTCTATGTATAGACACGTCATCATGTCAGCCACATGAAACTGATGGTGGCTGACATGACGATGATGTATACAGACCTTACCAGACAACCTTAAAGTGGCGTGTGATCAGAGCAGAATAAGGCGGCTTTTCCACCAGAGATGTGCTATGCATCTATGCTGCGAGGATGTGTCAGCTAAGCTATGAAACTACGTGACTGTTTCCACTGATGCTAAGCTATGTCGCGGGGCGAGTAAGATGTGCATATGAAGATGCGCCGCCGCATAGTAGGTGCGCGAGGAAGATGCGAAGCTCGAACTATGCGATGTACATAGGTACACCAATATAGCTACACCACTCGCGGCCATCATAGCCCGCATCCAGAGCACGCAATCATAGCACGCATCCTTCCATATTAAAAACATAGCTTAGTTGAACCAGTTTCCACCAGTGCAGCAGTGCTATGCTACGTGGACCAAAGATGATGATTGGTGGATATCAAACGCATCCACAGCAACGTAGCATAGCACATCTCTGGTGGAAAAGCACCCTAAGTCTTGATTTTATAGTAATACTTTCATATTATGTACATCCGACTATCGTTCAAAATCAGTGTTTTCACCAATGTCAGTTTTAACTGTAGTAAACATCTTTTGATAAGATCACCTTGCTTATTTGGTTTCATAATGTAAAAAAGTAATAAATCCTTTGTTTATTTGTTATAAAGGGGACATAATTTATTAAGTGAAGTTGCCTATAATTTGCTATCAATTAATTTAATTTAAAAGAATTTATATTTAATCAATTTAATTTATTTATTATCCATAAATCTACCTTGAACAGATTACGGTCATATTGGCTGAAATAAATTAGGTAAAGTCGGTTTATAATATATTTATGATTGCTTACAATTTTGTATGATTACACGTGTTGATAAGACTAAAGTTAATAATGTAGATTATAATAATTTCCACCTGGTTATCTATAGATGATAAACATTAATCTTCAGTAAGTTATAAGGCGTGAATTCCAGCGATTTTGCAGTACAATGCTGCTATAAAATCGACACATTAACATAAGCGTAATGGATAACACGCATTAAGAATAGCGGACTGTGTTTTCAACAAAATATAAATTTTACGAAATAAAATAATGTGATCGTTTTGTGATGACTAGGAAGAATTATATTATTAGCACAGAATAATAAATAGTAGGTACTACGTATGTTTAGAAAGTATAGGTCGTGGGACTCGTGGGATAATTAGAGAAAATGGATCTTTGCAATATGCCTAGGAATATTATGATATGACTACAATGAGCGGATAATAGGAATCAAAAAAAACAATTAGCAATTATTTTAAGTAATTTCAGGGGTTTTTAGTTCGAACGGGCCAAATTGAATGGGTCGTTCGACCGTATACTCAAAATCGTCTTGCGTCCCAACGGGCCACTGATTAAATTTTGTCAACAAATTGAATATAGGTAATAAAAAATTTAAGTACATACAGGTAGAAAAGTAAAATGGTGAAAATTAAAACACGATTTTTTTAAAAAATTATTTATTATCATCTCTTAAACTTTGCATGTATTTTTTTTCGAACAAACCCATATTTCGGTACTGTCTTTATTTATTTTTCTCCTGGCGTACTCAAACCCATGAATAAATAAAAGCTTTCCACCTTTTCTTGATGTGCTTACACGTACTGATCCATATTGAGACGTAGATGGCTGTTCGTCGTCCATTTTTTAATACCCTGAAATTAAACACAACATAATTATTAAAAAAACACAATACACTTTTTTTTTCAAAAACAATAAATTAAAAAATAATAGTAGGCTATATGAATTAGGTAAAGATAGAGGAACTTTCTATTTGGAATTCAAACATTATAATATACATTTTTTGCTGAAAGTAAATATGCATATTGTAAAAAATGAATTTGAAATGTAAGAATTAATAACGCAAATGGAATTTTGGCTTATAATAATGTGTAAAAAATACTCACCACAAATTATTTTTTCACCACTAACACGGCACAATAGCAAGCTAATGAAAAGAATCGTAAGATAAGGATTGTATGTTGTTTTTTAAAATTTTAAGTAGGAAATAATAATTATTCTATAAAAAATATTAATATTAATAAAATAATAATAAAATATTAATATTTATTATATTAATAGGTAAATATTGTTGTTAATGAACGCTTTATGCGACCGACTGTACTGACAGTATTTTAAAAAAGTAATTTAATCAGTGGACCGTTGGGACGCAGACGATTTTGGCTAAACGGTCGAATGTCCCATGGCCCGTTCGGGTTCCGGGCAAGTCGATTTTCTCGAAAACTACAAACTTTAGCAAAAAATCAAAACAATAAAAAGGGTTCAACTAGGTCATACTCATAAAGAACCAATTCAATTATTAAAAAGCGCACCCTTTACTATAGTCAAACAATAAAAATAAAAAAACGAATTTTTTCTAAGTCCTGCGTACCCTTTTTTATAGTCCAACCAACAAATCGTAACATTGCGATTTTTTTGTTATTTTAGCAATTATGTACTTATACCGATATTTACATTTGCATTATAGAATTATCGCATTAGAATTTGGACCCTGTTATTTATATAAGAACGATGTAATTTCGAACAAGTTGTATGACTATTTACTGTCATAGATCTTAGTAAATTTTTAGTTTATTTTGATTGAAAATCACAAATGCGTACTCGTCCTAAATTTTCTTAAAGAACACGGTATAATAGTCAAAATGTTTTTAAAATATAACGGCAAACAAGTTTCGTTTTCAAGATTTCCCAGTGTCTTCGTATTGATTCTCTCATGTTATGTATAATATTTAAAATTGGGCTTGAGAAAATTAATAGAATGATGAGAAAGTTAATTTATTTCCTTATTATATTACTTACGATGTAAATTAAATATTTGCTTCAGGAACTGGAATGATAACAATTTAAAATAATTATATGACAGGCCCAGTAGTCGAGTGGCTTGCAGTGGCTATTTTATCCCAAGGGCTGCGGATTTGAATCCCGCACAAGGCAAACTTTTGTGAGCATTAAAATGTGCTTTAGCCTGTATTTTTTTATGTATCATCAGCCCGTTCAAGTCCATTGCTGAAGGTAGATATCTTCCAAAGACTTCTATTCTGGATGGTCTGTATACCTACCACTACCCATGGTCAGGTCATAATTTTCATCTTTATCATACGTCATACTTTATGGCCGTGCATAAGGCCCGGTTTCCACCAAAGGGGAGAGGAGAGATGTGCCACCTGGCTACACACATCTCTGCGCAAAATTCTAAATACTTACCTACCTACTAATTTCTGTATGGAATTTTGAAACATCTCTCCTCTCCGCTTTGGTGGAAACCGGGCCAACTTCGTGTTATCAGGGGTCCACAACCTAGAGGATTTACAACAACACATCTTACACATCGTAAGAACTTACGCATTTAAAGAGAGTTTTTATTTTATTTTGGTTACTCGAACCTTAAAAGGGAAACGCCTTGGCACATGAAATAGCATTGTAGTTTTCTGCACTTAGTAATGATTGCTATTATTTTTTCAGGTGAAAAAGCCGGCGGAATGGCGCAGGACAGTAGCAACTACACCATGGAGATGGGAACCAGTGACCAGGTGATTTTATTTATTTCTCATACACACTTACAGCCATTTTCTGAAACGCATTTTTAAAGTCGGCATATTAAATTAAAGCTGTCATTGTCAAACTAAAGTAAAATAAAGAGATTTATTTATTAATTTTATTCGGAAAACATACAGTCAATAAATCTTAAAAAACTATTTTGATACAAAGGACCATTTCCAATTATACATATAGATAGCTATATGTATATGATGTATAGCTATATGATATATAGATAGCTTGAGACTTAACGTTAAAATTTAAATGCGTTTCTGAAACAGGCTGTAAGCTGCTCTTAAAGGCTTAAGCGAACCGCGTCACCTCGCGACAGAAAGCGACAGTTTTTGTTTTTAACTAATCACTAAAAGGTTTCATATGTATTGTAGACGACTATGCGTAGAAAGACTGTGTCATAAATGCGATAAACCAACTATGGTTTTTAATACACTCCTTTGTATTTTTATATTAATAAATAAAGAATATTGTCCAAATAAATAAAGTGTGTATTATTATTTATGAAAACGTGTTGAGATAATAAAAACAAAATCTTATGTACGCAACCGAATTAATACATAATATTTTTACTATTTATTTACAAGTATGCTAGTTAGGGTTGTTTCATTAGTTAACCTCCGGCAAGATAAATTTTCTAACAGTTTTTCAGACAGTTAGGCCAAGCAGGCAAGGTTAGGTTAAGAGCCTGTTTCAGGATAGCTCATCCGCCAAATAGACTTACAGTTTTTGTGTGTCTTAATAGATCTTATTTGACAATTACGTGAATACTTGTGACAAGTCCTTTCAATACTTCCTACTCCGACTATCTTCTTTCTGATTAAATTTGTTGTGAGTTCCAAACAGTTGTAGTTTTCTTCCCCGGGACATCAATAAGCTTCATTGGTTATTGTCAATCTGAGGCCGCCGTTGTTGATCCTGGCTACACAGGAGACACATCGATGGGAATCTTATCCGCAATGGTGAAACCGCTGCCTTATATCAGAAAAGGTTTTCTGCTTCTAGGCTCTGTAAGATTCGTCCTGGTATTCAAGGAATACTTTCTAAAACCAGAAGGTATCCCTTTTGTCGTCCTTGACATAGAAGTGACTCCGCTTGTCCTGGCCGTGGAGAAGGCTTTAGCTACTCAATTTTTTTAACACTTGCTCTGCTAAATTTAATATGTGTTATGAAAGTAGAATTGTGTAGTTGCAAAAATGTCTAATTACTTATACATAACATTTTTACAACGTACTTTTTAAACCTGACAACTAGAGTAAACAAATAATGATAATAATGTCAACAATATCGATAGCCCTGATAACCCTGAGTGTTTAGGAATAAGAAAATTCTTATCTTTTTATTGAGAATACTTCTTTCAATGATAATTTGGTTGTAGTTACAAACTATACTTACACATAACATCGACAGTAGTATCATTTAATACATTATTTACGGTGCTCGTCACAATGCAGTGAAGTGTTATTTTATTTGCAATAAATATAATGAATAATTTCACAAAATGAAGATTTTCTAAATGTAAACTTGGAATAGATTGCTCTGAGACTTGGACGCTGTTTTAGCAACTAGAACTGGTACATAATATAGTTTTATTATGTCTTATATATATATTTTTAAACATTTGTAAAGAACTTCTAGATGTATCTCCTGTTAAAGGGAACACCTTCATTAATGACAAGACTATGACTAATGACAAACATAACTTTTCTCTCTAAACAAATGATCTAGATGAATTTATATTTTACTGTTCTTACTAAAAGTGTATGTTAACATAATATTATTAGTTAGTTGTAATTGGTAACTACCGAATGTGTTGCACCAAATTTCAAGCAAATCGATCAAGCCTAGAATCAAACATACATACAAAATATCATTTATAATATAAATAATTATTATAAAATATTCCCGTATCATTTTGCAAGTTTAGTGATTCCTACTTAATATAAATTAAGTGTGTATGAGAAATTAATTATTATAAATAATATAATACTGGTATATTAAGTATATTATTAATGTTTCAGGTCCTGGTGGCTGCAAAAAAGAAAAAGAGACTTTGGTACATACTAGGATTCGGCGCGATGTTGATTGTATTGGCTGTTGTCATAACATTGGTGGTTGTGTTGCCAATAAGTGATGAAGCTGATCCTGAAACCACTACCACCTCAACCTCAACAGTAACACCAACCGAAGATCCACCGACACCACCAACTGAAGATCCGCCGACACCACCAACTGAAGATCCACCGACACCACCAACTGAAGATCCACCGACACCACCAACGGAAGATCCACCGACACCACCAACTGAAGATCCGCCAACACCTGACTCAACTACCGAACCTACACCTACCGAACCTACACCTCCCGAACCTGGACTTGATTTGGACGGCATCTTAGGAGACAGATATACTCCAGCCCTCTTCGAAGCTACTTGGTCTGCAGGTAAATTATTTTTATATATTCACAATAAAATATCAATTTACTAAAGATTCTCATGTTAAGCTTTATTTGTGTGATATTCTTTTTTAGATCTCAAAAATTCCAATAATATTATTTGACAAACATTAAGTATAAATTTTATTAGCAACAGGCCCTCAATCTCACTTTTTTTACTGCTTTCACATTCTAGAATAAAAAAGTCGTATCTTGAGCAGCACAACACATGTCATTGCTAGAATATATTATAGTTCTATGAAATCAGCGCTAATTTGGACTTATTACTACAGTATACTTACTAAAGTATTTCATAGAAGCACTTTAGTGTCTCCACGATATATCATCTGCTGCGTCGTGGTGTACGTACACTAAATTTCATGAGGAATTTAACTTTTTTTAGTTTTAAAATGTTTAAAACTGCATATTTTTATTTATAGATGGATCGGTGATTATGAGAAATGAAAATGGTGACTTGGTAGCCCTCGATATGGAATCAAATGAACCTCGTTTATTAGTATCAAATGACAGTGCGGTATGTTTTTGATAGTGCAAATTAAATAAATATCTAATCATCCACTGCATGGATTATAGCTTTCCTTTCAATCGAAGGGGATTAGAGCATACCACTCCGCCAAGGGCGGATTGGCAGACGCGTGTTTTCAAGCCTGTTAAAAAAAACGAGAAAACGGTACCGATAAAAACGAGCCCACCGCGAGACATATCTGATCTGGTTGACTAATTTGAAAAACTAAATAATTTACTTACAAATACAAATATTTACAGATATTGGAGCCATCTCCGCGAGTATTCTTATTATCTCCTAATGGAGAGGAAGTGGCTTTGTCGCACAATGCTATACCCGTAAGTCAAACAAATTATACTTAGTTACCTACATATACCAGTATATCGATAGATGATAGTCGTTATGCCAAATCAGTGACGTTTAGGAAAAACCCACAAGCTGCTGTTGCGGGAAGTACACGTAATGAATCAATTTTTTTTTTTTTCCAGCTGTATAGATACAGTTTCTATGCCCAATATTCAGCTGTGAACATTGAAGAGCAGACAGTGACTCCTATTGGACCCCCCAGTGCCAGTGTGACCAGGGATAATGGCGCGTTACTCCAAAACTTTTTATGGGGTCCTGGCACCTCTCTGGCTTTTGTGTATGAGAACAATATCTATTACCAGGCAAACTTGACGGATGAAGCCAGGGCTGTTACCGAAACGGGAGAAAGTAATGTCATTTACCATGGAATTCCTGATTGGGTTTATGAAGGTTGGTTAAAGTAAAGATAATTTTAATATATATTTTTTTTTAAGTCTTTTGGACTGGTTAACACCAAGACCAAACCCTGGAGCCTAGAGAGCTGGAATTTTGCATAGAAGTTTCTTTATACAGGGGTAACGTCAAAATCGTATGGGAAGTTTTACAGTTGCATTATGCTATTAACACAAGAACGGTTGGTTACTTCAGTATTGAAATAATCCTGCCGAAATAGAATATAATATCGCTAATCAGACGCTTATAAAACTACATTATGTGACTTTCAGAGGAAGTATTCACATCCAACAACGCCATGTGGTTTTCGGCTGATGGCAGCAAGCTGGCGTATGTCAGCTTTAACGACAGTGACGTCAAGATTATGAGAGTGCCTCATTATGGAGTGCCTGGCTCCCTCGACCACCAATATACCATACACAACGAGATCAGATATCCTAAGGTCTGTAATAATTATATTATATTTAAGTATTTATATTTGACGCCTTCATTGTGATGCTGCAAACAGACTATTGTAACATAACATATAATGTAACAAAATTCCCATAGAGTGGACGCCTTGTGCGCATGAACCGTGCACACTACGCGCATGAAAAGAGCATAATGTATACGAGAAATTCTTTCATTGCATGGTACATTACATTGTTACGTTACAGCAGTCTGTTCTGTACCCACCATAAAATGAGTTGAAAAATATAAATGCAGCAGAGAAACAAGAAGTCTTTTGCTGCATGAATATGAATTTTATGGGTTTTATTTAAAGAATATTCCATTGGGATGGTTTTTTTGTTGGTATGATGATGATGAATGTTATAAAAGTGAGCACCTTAAGTAATAAATAGAGAGAATGTCAACGTAATTGGAAGAAAACAAACAAGAAGCGTGAAAAATGTATAACGGGTCTGACGATTCTTTTAATATTACTTCATGTGGTTGTACAAGAAAGTCCAATGGTAAATCTTGGGTCAGCTCCAACATTATTTTATTTTTTCCTTGATTTACTTCCAGTAATTTCATAAGCCATTCCAGCTATATTCACGTGATTATTAATAAAGTAAATTTTTCTATTCATGAATCCTTGATATGTTATTTAAGAAAAATCTATATTTTCCAGTCTGGCACCACAAATCCAACTGTGTCAGTCACCATTTATGATGTTGAACTGGGCGGATCTACTACATTCGATGCTCCAACGGATATCACCGAGTGAGTTTATATATTTTCCTTTGTTCTATCTCCTAGAAAAAAAATTAACCGGGCGACCATGAAACGAAATTCCGAAAATATGGACTGACGTTCGTTGAATGCTAATCAGTTTTGAACCTTATTCTAACTAGTAATGTCTTTTTGACATTACCACATGAGTAAATAAACTGACGGACAGAGGCTTCACTTCCATACAACGTCGCGCGCCGAGGACACGCACACAAGCATGGGGCGCGTGTATTGCGTGTCCTCAAAGCGCTCGTCACGTACACATGCTTGTGTGCGTGTCCTCGGCGCGCGCTATTGTATGGAGTGAAGTCTCTGTTCCGTCAGTTTATTTACTCATGTGACATTACTACGTATTTCGTTGTTTCGGATGGACATGTTTCTTAGTTGCCATGCACGTTTTTTTAGTCGATATGCCTCTCATTAGGAATAGGCAGTCTTAAGGGTAGGCTACACCTCCAACGGGTGAGTGAGCGAGCGAGCCGGGCAAGCCTTATTTTAACTTTTCATAGCTACGTCAGCGATGCAAATGATACGAACAAAATATCGCCAGGTCGTTCGCTCGCTTGTTAGCTGGCGGTGTGGCTTGCCTTTAGTTACTTCCCCAAGTAGCTGGGAGTGCGGTATTTTTTTAAATGTATTTTTAGGGATACTACTGATAAGTATTAAATGTCTTTTTGGGGTATCAGTGTTAGCAACAGTCAAGGTCCAGTTCAGTTCATTCAGTTTTGATATTTTAAATAACAAAACTGGATCGAATTAATGTAGCTGTTTACTTGATGGTAAACAATCACCGGTATCGACGTACTCGCATTGTCAATATTTCCCATAAACATTCTGTAAGTTGATGTTCATATAAACCAAATGAACTAGAAATAGCCCCCGACTAACGCCCTATCTGCATGTTTTCAGTGTCCTATACAGTCAAAGTTCTTGTAACTATGCTCGTAGAATATGTAAATCATTTGCATTTCACTTGTATGATTTTGTGTTTCAGGCCGATCGTGAAACCTTTAGTTTTCGTGAACGACAACACGGTGGCTGTTATGTGGACAAACCGTGTGCAGAATACCTTGGTTGTTGAGCTGTGCACATATGCATCAAGTTGTACTAGAGTAAGTATAGTAATTTTATGAATTTCGTTGAATACTTCCATAGAAATAAACGACCATTGCGTTTTGAGGTCAATAAAGAATTGAAGTTAAATATTTATTGAAGAATAAAATAATATCACTGGCAACAAACACTATTATTAAAAGTAAAATTTAAAAAGTAATTTAGGTACCTGATACAGAGCAAAGAAAAATTTACTTGATAAAAAATTGATTCTCTTTTGTTTTTGTTTTCTTTCGTACCTTCTTATATAGTTAATTTGGATTTTTTTAATCTACGTAAAATGTTGCATATTACAGATTTTCGAGTACAGCCAATCAGACGGCTGGATTGATAACATTCCAATGATATTCAACGAAGCAGGAAATGCTTTCATTACAATCCTACCAGCCGTAAGTAATCTAAAATCTAGTTACATCTAAAATGTACCTTACATTGGACGGATTTGGAACGAATGGCCCATCAGATGACCCACTTGCTTGTTTGCCCGACGTATAACATAAAAAATAATCTTAAAAGTTATTTCGGCGATATGATAAAAAAATATTAAATTATTTAATTTTTATCTACTTGACTTGATAATATCATACCTATGAATTTTATTTATTTTCTGTGATTTGATTAATATCTTGTGAATTTCAGGAAGTGAGCGGCGCTCGTTATAAACAGATATTACAGGTATCTGAGGCTCCTAGTACTTGGACTATAACTGCAAACCGTGTCAACTTGCCTCATACAGTCACCGGAATCTTAAAATGGACCTCGGACGATACTATGTAAGTTTCCCTAGTATAAAACTACAAAATATTATCTAAATGGCAGTGAGATTCTAACCCCTTTCGACCTTCCTCTCTCGGGAATTCATTTCCCGCTTGGCCTAGTGTGACACTGGTGAAACCGCTTCCCATCGGAACGGAAGTTCCCGAGTATTGCGACGTGCCTAGTTGCGCGCCGCAAACCGTGCAGTAACCCAACAAGGGGGTCTTAGGACGACCGTCGTTGGGGCAGCGGTTGTATTATTGTTTCCGCATCAGCGCCCATCTAGACGGATGAGGTGGCAGTAGTCGGTATACCCCAAGTGATTAGAGGGGGTGCCCGGAGGGGGTGCCCGACATACCCCCGCCGCTCCCCAAGCGGCGGGACATGCAGTAATACATTTTTCAACTTAAAACAAAAATCAGTTATGAGCAGTTAGCAGCTAGTCTACATGCGTCTATGATCTAAGCTACACGCATACATCTAGTCGCACGCACACAAACACCGTGCCGAAGTCTGCCGAACTGAAACGACGTTAGACGATGCACGGCTTTCAACGCCGCGCGGAGTGGGGGGTGTTAGGTTTTATTTTCGTTACGGAATTTCTTGATTCAGTCGCCGCGCTCAAAGCCCGCGATAAAAGCTATGCAATAGCTTAAAAAAAGGGCGACACGACACTGGTGTAATAAATGAAATAAAACTTACTATAACATAATTTTCTAGATTAAAGATTGTTAATTTATTCCCATCATTGATGTATATTGTCGATGATTCTCATAAAAGAATTTACAATGAGTGCATTGCAATAGCAAGTGTGCTATGAGAACATAATAACAATTAATCAATCTTGCATTTTCAGCGTGCGTAAATTTAAGATAGAATAAAGTAGTAAACGACCATTTCTATTACTGTAGTTATGTACGTTACAAATTCATAAGACTTTGATAATTTCTAGTTGGTACAAGGCCACCAACGAAACAGACTCAACGGAACAACACATTTACTCCGCGAACGCAGCTAACGAGGTCTCATGTTTCACCTGTGACCTGCGACCAGAAGGCGAGTGCCGCTACAATGATGCGGAAATCAATGATGCTGGTGACATGATGAACATCAACTGCCTTGGACCAAACATTCCTCAAGTTTTCATTTATAATACTGTAAGTATTACATTGTCTTCTTCGATTTTAGTCAAACTATTCAATCTTCTCTCTCACTCTCTCTCTCTCATTTCAATCCTTCGTCATCTGTAATATTTTTCTGGTTAAATTCGTCGCTTCCTAATCAGTTGTAGTTTTTCCTTCGAGACATCAATGAGCTTCATTGCTTATTAGTGAGGTCGTCCTTAATACCCTAAATTTTCCTTTTACTCTCTATTCCCATTAAGGCCCAGAACAGACGGTGAAGTCAAACGCAACTGCAACGAAACCCAATCGCGAGTTTTATACATGCCAATTTCAATAAAACTAGTTTGCAACGCATTTCAAACCGATTTCAAGAAGGTTGCATCATGCATGTGTAGTCCGTCAAAGGAGTCTATGACAGAAACTCAAATGCAACTCAAAAGTAACTAGAAATTGCAGTTTCGTCACATTTGGGTTTCATGGTCTGTTTTGGGCCTAAAAATTTTGCTGCTTGGTAGAAAATTCAACTCGTTCTCGTGACATGTTTTTCGACATGCGTAGTCAGCATGTTGTCACTTTAGTACCTAGGCACTTTTGTATATCATAATTATTTTTATTACTGAAGACTTTTAAGTGAATTTGTCAACAGTAACGGGACAGGGCACTAAAGTGATAACAAATTTATACCGCTGACTGTATATAGGCATCACACTGTATAATAATGAGTAGATACGTATGTGCAATTACGATGTATTACAATACCGACCTTAATTTAATAGTGAAGGTGGCATTTATTAGAATTCAAGAGCATTATCTAAAATATCATTGCATTTCAGACCGGCGATTTAATAAGGGTGTGGGCAGACAATGCACAACTGGCTACGGAACTTGAAGGGATAGAAATGCCCGTTACAATATTTGACAAAGTACCACTTCCTGGTGGTCTACCAGAAGCCGATGTTCAGATACAATTACCACATGACTACGAGACTCGTACAGAGCCCCTACCGTTGCTGGTCTATGTGTAAGTTATGAGGCTTTACTTACCGGGATATATGGATTTCGGACACTGGGCTTCAGTTTTAATTAACTATTTTTATTTTTTAACGGATTTGACCGTGTTTAATATTTGGTGTTATGGCACAAATTAAGAATTAGCTAGAATTTTAATACCTGCGAATGATTTGATAAAAATACAATCACTAGATAAGTTAGATGATATGTATAAAGTAATTTGGCGGAGTATCATCGAATACTCTATCAAAACTAAGTAATGCATAATAGTAATTAGTAAATTATGTATAGCACCTAGAATAAATATAAATATATATGAAACATTAAAAAATCTGACTAATTTTTTTATTCATATTTAAAATTGTTATTTTACTTTAGTTGCTCCTCTAAATTTTTTACGCACCAATTACATAAATTATCTCTTTCATTAGATATGGAGGTCCCGATCGTGGACTAGCTACCAAGGAGTGGGTCTTGGATTGGGGCACATCTCTTGTCGACCGTTTTGACATCGCCGTGGCTCGAATCGACGGTCGTGGCTCTGGGTTGAGAGGAATTGATACCATGTTCGCGATTAACCGTCGTCTTGGCACATACGAGGTTGATGATCAAATCAGTGTTACCAGGTATAGTTTACTTTTATATGGCTTTATTAGCTTGCAATATGTAATCTTGAAACTGAAGTTAATAATGTAAACACATAAAGCTTAATTCTACAAGATCTCATTATAAAGCCGTCTGTCCCACCGGCACACAGTCGTTGCATTATACCAAAGGAATAATATTTTTATTATTATATTAGTGTTGTGACTTTGTGACCAGTTTGGATCCATAAACTACTTACCAATCTCTTTTTAGTATTTTTCATTTACAAAACCTATTTTGAATATTATAATTGCACCAGTTTCTCTATCTCTTCTAACTTTTTCCAGCTTTCATAAAATATTCCGTAATAAAATAAATAAATAAAATAAATAAATATAAATATATAGGGACAATTCACACAGATTGAGCTAGCCCCAAAGTAAGTTCGAAACTTGTGTTATGGGATACTAACCCATCGATATTATATTTTATAACAAATACATATATAGATAAACATCCAAGACCCGAGGCCAATCAGAAAAAGTTCGTTTTTCATCATGACCCGACCGGGATTCGAACCCGGGAACTCCTGCGTGGCGGTCTGGCAAAATGATGCTGTCTTCTTGTGATAGCTCATTAATAAGTTTACGCTGTACCACTACTTAAGTTCTGTCACATTTTCAGACAATTACACGAGCGGTACCCTTGGTTAGATAGTAACCGTACGTGCATCTGGGGTTGGTCGTACGGCGGTTACGCGTCCTCGTTGGCTCTTTCTCGTGGTGACGGCGTGTTCCGTTGTGCCGCCGCTGTCGCACCAGTTGTTGACTGGCATTTCTATGGTAGGTAATTTAAATGAGTATTTTACAGTCAAAGAGCCGTCAATAAGCTTCATCGCTCATTGTCAATCTGAGGTCGCCGTTGTTGATTCTGGCTATACGGAGACACAGCTGTGGGAATGAATGGAAAAACATTCCCACCGCTCTGATTTTTGAATGCTGGATGCTTTATAGGAACTATTAAAGGGACTAGTAGGAATAGAGTTGACCACCTGAGATACAGGAATTATCCTAGTTCAGGTGCCAACCCGCCTTTTTTTTTCAATTCTTCAAGAAGGTTCATACTTGTAATAATAATTAAAGTTAAATAACGAAATTTTCAAATATTAATATTTTTTTACCACAGAACAACGACATGATTTTATTTGTGCTTTTTTTATGTCATTTCCAGACACGATATACACAGAGAGATTTATGGATACCCCTGAAAATAATACTGAGGGTTATGAACAGTCTTCACTTTTAACTGACGAAGCTGTAAGTACAATACTTAATCTATAGTAATGAATGATTAATGCTTTGTTGCCAACATGTAAAGCGTGGCGCATACGTGGACACTCTTGTGTCTTGTGTCAGACACAAGCCACCCATGAACATTTGATTTCTATAGAACCAGTATGACATCATCTGTTCCCTGCGCATACGTAAACATTTTTTTGCGTCCAGTTGCTTCCACTTAACACATATTCATGACGTCCAAGAAGTGTTCGCTGTCGGTTAACCGGCAACAAAAAGTGTACGTTTGCGCTTTTGCTAAAGGATCCTTGTTTGTATATTGTAAATAAAGCATATTCTATAATAATATGTTCGGATTGACTATGAAGGCCCTACCTCAAAAAATGTGTACCGTTTTTCAAACAGTGATCTTTATTCAATGTCGATTTTTAAAAACTCCTTTATCAGCCGAACTTGTTCGGTTTTTTAAAAATACATCATCAAGAGAGGTAAAAAAAACAGATAATCCACTCCGAATCGGAGCAGCCCATCTGGGGAAGGACCTCCACCTTAAAGAAGATCGTAGCTAAACAGCTGTGATACCCCCGGAATTGCAAGCGTTCATATAGGCAACGGTGACTGCTTACCATCAGGCGGGCCGTATGCTTGTTTGCCACCTTAGTGGTATAAAAAAATCTTGAATGGATAGATGAATACAATAATTTTTCAAAAATGGTTGTACAGGTGGAATCATTCCGGAACAAGAGGTATTTCCTGATTCATGGCACAGAGGATGACAACGTTCATTACCAGCATGCCATGTTGTTGTCGCGACGACTGCAGAGAGCAGATATCTTCTTCCATCAGATGGTGAGTTAAAAAGCAATTCTACTATCGTCTTCTTCCTAGTGTTGGAAAAGCTCGTTGTAAGCCAGTTAAATATTTGTATAGCATGTGTTGTCAAAACTGTAGGGTTTGGCCAGCGGCTATGTAAACCGAATAATTTGGAGATACTGCTGTTATGCTACCACAACCCAGAGGGGAGACCTATCTTCACTTGGTCTAGGTCACAAGCCTTGCGAAATGTAATTTCTTCGATAAGCAGATTTCTGCAAATGTTCCTTTACCGTTGAACACATTTTCCAGTGTTAGTCGACTAGGGTTTGAAGTAGGGACCAGTCGATAACAACCTGCTTTCTTATCCACATTGGGATCTCACCGCTCTTCAACTGAAAATTTATTTTAGATAAAGTTACTACAAAAAATTCTTATAAGTAGCTGTTTTTTCTATACGGAAGCGAAAGCCAAAAGCTATAAATAATTGTTTATTTGTATTTGCAGAGCTACACAGACGAAGATCATGGTCTGAGTGGAGTATGGAGACATCTTTACCACGCGCTAGAGAAGTTCTTAAGAGAAAACTTATTGTAAAATACGACTTCTAAATATGACGAAACTTTGAAATCCTTGAAAAAAAAACTTAACAATATTTTCCATTAAATGTGACCAAATATAGAAATAAAAATAGAAATAAAAAGTATAAGTATTTTTGTTTCTTCCAATGAGCTTCCATTAAAAGTGTCAAATACAGGGTGTTACTTTGCATTCTTTCCATATTCACAGAGCTAATAGTAGGGAACATTACCTATTATTTTAGATAAACTAGAGACTCCCATAATTAAAGCTAACTAAGTTTTTAGTAAACTTGGTTTTGTGGTACAATAAGGAATAAACCAATTTTTTTTTAAAGTTCAACAGGCGCAATAGGAATAAACCATGTGGGCGTGGTTTGAGGCGAAACACACACACGGCACCGCGCACCGCCGCTGAGGGCGGTGCCGTGTGTTAAGCTCCTTATTATTGATTTTAGACACAATTTCTGATTTTCCTTCCTACTTTACGTGCTTAAGATCGACAAAAATACCTAATTATTATTTCAATTCATTAATATCATTACGTTGTTCTCCATTTCTTTGCAAATTAATAAATTAGGTAGGTATTTGGGCAGAGTCGCGTTAGTCTTAGTTAAAAAGCTGAAATCATCTTATTTAGTGTATTTATGTACAATTAATTGGTTATTTACAAGTTTCTACTTACCAAATTTACGTGCTGCGAAGTAATTGTTAAAAATGTCCTCCGTTCTCATGAAGGCACAGTCTAGCACGGCGAAGCGAATTTCGCTTTAGTTTTCGCAACACATAAACGTTTTCTTTGACTGTTTCGAACGCTGATTCAATCCTTTCACGTAACACATTTACACTGTCTATCTCCTCTGTGTATACTAAACGTTTCACTTCACTCCAAAAATAATAGTCCATCGGAGTTAGGTCCGGAGAGCGTGGTGGCCATGCTACTGGACCCCCACGTCCAATCCACCGTTCACCAAACGTATTGTTCAAGTGTTCACGCACTTGGCGTCCATAATGTGGAGGAGCACCATCCTGCTGAACTCTCGTGAACATGCTTTCGTCAGTCCATAAGACGTTGGCATGTCGGTTGTCCAGTAGCCAGCGACAAAATGTACTCCGTGAGGCGTTATCTTGAGGGAGCAGATCTTGGACTTTCCGAAAGTGAAACGGACGTTGGTGTTCATTTTTTAAGAGTTTCCACACAGTCTTGTGGCTCACACCAAAGTGGCGGCCTGCTTCCCGGGTACTGGCACGGGGCTCTCTGACGAAGTACTCGAGAATTGACTCTTGCATTTCGACAGAGAGTCCTACGCTGCCTCGAGCTTGAGCGTGGATAGGTACGTCAAACTGGCGATGGTCTCTAAGCCTCTGCGTGGCAGCAAGCATCACCTGACGGGTCGGCCTCGGTCGGTTGGGAAACATTTCTACAAACATTAATACGGCTTGTCGCAAACTGTTACCACTTATTGCGTACAAGCGCACCATTTCCACTAATTCATTATTTGAAAAAGCTTCAGTCATTTTTACGCGGCACTCAACCACACGGAGCGAGCAAGCGAGAATAGCGAGATCAATGAATAACCGTGCGGCTTGTAAATCGATGCGCGTTCGACTGAGGCAGGCAAACGCCGCCGCTTACGCGGCCGCCACGGCCGTCGTCCGTCAGCGCGGGCGGCGCTTTTGATGGGAGAGAGAGACAAGGGATAAAGAGCGCGGCTCTCTTGCAGTTGTGATTTAGTGATGTGCATGCGTTATGATAATTAGTGGTGTGCCTAACAGATTGTCGATAAAATAAAATAGTCAAGATTAAAAAACAAAATTTTACGTCATGATTTTTTTATTTATTTGTGTTCAGTATCAGTAATATAGTTACCTATGTAAATTTGGCAAGAATGCAAAGTAACACCGTGTATAATTTAGGTTGACGACACGTTATAAAAACGATAAAGGTATCTAATTTGACAGAAGTCCAAAGAAATATTTCTTTCAGGTGCCAAAATGAACATTTTACATTAAAAAGTACTGAAATGAACACGTGCCAGTCAGTTTTTATCAATTTAACATATTTTTGCTAAATAAGCTCCCGAATAGGCTATTTTCCAATGAACAAACGTCAAATGCATACTAGAACTGTCAAAAACTATCAGTTTATTTGATGATTATGTTATTCGGGATTGGTCAAATAAGCCATAAATACCTACCTTTATTAAATTATTGACAAGGTTTTATTTTTAGATATAAAATAAGTGATTTAGTATTTATAAAATTTTCAAATTATTTTTTTATTGTGGCCAAAATTTTTTTTAAAACATGTTTTTGTCGTGAGTCTTGTGAAATTTGAAGCTTTTTTAATTTGTCATGTTACATCGATGTTTAAAACAGTAGAAAATATTGCAGTAACTATACAGTAGAAATGTTAAATTAGTATTATTAGTTATGGTTAGCCTACTTAATAAATAAAACATTTAGTCAAAAGAGGCATACCAGCCAAAGATAGTTATGTCTGACAAAAAATGTAAAATATATAAAGTTTTCTAAGAATCAAGACTCGGATTTGTGATAAGTTTTACCAGTTACCTATTTATTTTATAGTACAATAGTTTATTCAAATAATCCTAGTCGTTTAAATAACGCAGCTTGTAAATATTATATTTATGTATTGAAGTATTTTCAAGTTACTTAATAGTAAATCAGTATAAGACAGGGTTAAATTTTATTCCAATTATGTATTTACGTGAAGTAGGTAACCCTTACGTAGTGAATAGCTTTGTATAAAAAAATATTGCAGTGATTTTTGTTTTTATGTAAATAAATGTACTATGAGTACAAGTCTTAAATAAATTTGTTTTCTATAAAAATATGAATAGTTTTATTACTTTACCCTCTAAAGGTCCTACTTAATTAGTGAACTTCCTTTTAACACATGACTATATAGGTTACATTATGATCGTTTAAGCAAGGAAATAAGGGTCTTAGTATTTAGTAAAAAAAATATTGATTGTATTGTATGTAAGTGTTAGAAAAGTGTTACTTACTACATAAAGCCATCAATATTTACTGAATACTAGACCATTTCCTTGTTTAAACGATCATAAATATGTAACGTACATAGTCATGTTTTAAAAGGAAGTTCACAAATAAAGTAGGACCTATTTATTACCCTCTATAATGATGCTAGTTAGCGATTATTTTGATAATATGATTTGTTATAAAAGTTCTAAACACAATAGTTTCGCAGACAGAAGGAGAGGAGGGGGCAATAATTTCTTTTAAGATTAGAGAATTTATACGTATAAATCTGAAGAAACATACATAAGTACTTAAATGGGAAGTTAATTAAAGCTACAATTTAATAGTGGACACACAGAACACTAATAAGGCAGAAAATGACTTCTTCGCAATAGCATCGACTCAATTGTTGACAGAATCTTAGTAGTTAATTGAAATGTAATTTTGTAACAGCCAGTCCATTAGTGAACAAGAAAACTGAGTGTTGTTTGCACTCGCCTGATGTCCTTTCAAGCTGCTACAGCTATTATTACTGAAAATGTCGTTTTAAATTGTAAAATACTAAAAAAGAACAATAATTTAAAAGGTAACATGTTTTATTTTAATGTTTTTAATTAGATGTTACATAAACAAACTTACATAAAACTGTTACTGACCTTTACTTTAAATTAGTGGTACTCAATGCTTGTGAAATTCCGTCGATAAAATTACCTTATGAAGGAAATTTGATATTACTAGTTTGTCTCCCTAATTTTTATATGCAAGTTTAGTTTTAAATAACCCCTGTTCAATAACATATTATTTTTATTACTTCAACGCGTTACGTTACGTTCAATAACACGAAATATATTGCCAATTGATCACTGCAGGTTTTTAATGGACATGTACTAGCTCGCTGTGATATTGTAGGTGGTACTATATACTATTTATTATTCTGCGCTGGCAGTTGCGGAAATGGAAGGCTCACTGCTTAGGTGTCTGCAATAAATGATGTATCACTAAACTTGTCTATACTTTAAACCATACTACGTTGACATAGAAACGAGCGTGTATACATACATTATATTATACAAAGAGAGGTATCATCCAAAAACTATGATGATGATGATTTCAATGACCGAAATAACCACAAACGAAGCCGCGTGCATAAGCCGCTATATATTTCTTTAAAGCCAAATGACCATTTAAATTGGCGGTCGCGTAAAAACTGCGGCCGGCGCTGATTGACGCCCAAATTAAAGCCAATTCAGAACCCTTGCCTGCCGGTAATTTACGGGGCCAATGCGCAAAATAGGAGCTCTCATTCCGGCTTAATTTGAATTTCAAATAGCGGTACAGTGTATCGTGTTTGGGTCGGCGGCTAACTCTAGTTTAACTTACCTAATGCTTGTCTATTACTAAATATATTAATTTTATGTTTATTATTTATTAATTCAAAAACATCACAACATAAGAATCAGTGTTCATTTCTTAAAACATACATTCTTCAGACATGCAGCGACTTTCTGAAATAAATCTTTAAAGTCAATGACACACCAAATTTTAACTGTTACTGTCAAAAAAACAAAAAAAAAGAAAAAGCTTGAACTTCATGTGGAATTAAAATTAAAACGGGTTTCAGAAGACGGTTAAAAAATAAATAATATGTAAGATAGTCTTCGAAGTTTTAGATTCACTAAATCATTAAGCACTAGCTTCGTGAAGTTCCGGACCCGTTCCCGTGGGAACCACATTGAATTTCGGGAAAAACTATAGCCTATGTCACTCCCTCATAATGTAGCTTTCTACTGGTGAAAGAATTTTTGAAATCGGTCTAGTAGTTTCGGAGCCTATTCAATTCAAACAAACAATAAAATCTTTCCTCTTTATAATATTCGTATAGACTATTACACATTAACAAGTATGACTATGATTGATATATGAAGAGGTAGGTGAGAAGTCTACTTGACTTTACTTGACTTTATGAGTAGAAATATATTTGCTTGCTAAAATATTTCCCGTATTTTAGGGCATTTTCGGTTAATCTGCAAGAAAGTCACATCTAACAGATAGTAGACAGATCTCGACTTTGACAAATTGCTCTGCAGGTGGCAGTTTGACCCGTTCCTCCAAACATGATTAGTGGCGTAGGCGGCACACTGTTGCTAACAGACATAAATGTGAAGAGATAACGCTACTGACTTTCCATGAAAACAGAAAATCACTTGATTAAAAAAAAAAAAGTTCACGGACGAATCACACAAAACAACTAGTCATGTACCATGAGTGCTAGATTACTGATAAATATATATGTACTTACACAAATACTTTTTATTGTAAATAAAATAAATACTTATACTTCTAATAAGTAATCTTTGATGAGAATAGGGAGAAATAAGTTAGGAAAGGAGTAAAGTTTACGGATTATGCCGATATTATGTGAGGCGGTGGAACTTACTAATTTTATTAATGCTCTACCAATCCAAAAAATTATTCCGTCAAAATCCATAGAAATTATATTATTTTTTAACTTTTTTCTTTCCGTAATCCGTTATTTTTTGACACCGAAATATACACACTCGCGTCATCTATTTTGTCACAGCTTTATGTTCGTGGTTGCTACATTTTTTGCCCTGCGCTAATCTAGAGATTGGATTTGCTCTGACAGCGGATTCCATGTTTTCTTAAGGCTTTCGACTGTGATTTCTCGTGTAAATATTATAGTAGAATAACGTTTGTTGACGATATAGATTGTAAGTTGTGTTTTATTTTATACTATGTCACAAAAATATTGTCAATATAAAGCGCGTAGTGAACTGCGTAATGGATTGTAATGTAACGTTACAACATTCGGAAAGTTAAGTTACAGTGTGTGTTTAAATCGAGCTCGTTACTCGTTTATTTCTTTATACTAGATGTAAAATTATTCATAAGTGATGTACCTACACGCTTTGTAACGTTAAGATAAATTTGAGCATTTACACTTGGAATGATCATTCCTGCATTTCAAGCGAATGTTACATTACAAAAATATACATAGCTTTAACGGGGATTCTAGGTAGCGTTCTAGCAAGCTCTCTAGTAAAAGGACAGTAAATCGTCCTTTTTCTCAAGTCTGATATCTTTGTCTAACAAGCATTTACTAAAGCAATTAGTGGAATGATCGTGAACATGTTCGTAGCAAATATTTGTTAGTATCCTTTATTCTCTTGCACCGACCGTCTACGAAATTTTTCTGAAATTAAATAAAATGGCACGATTTAAAAAAAAAATAACCAAAAAAACTGTATCACGTTCCTTTTCCAATTTTGAGAAAATAAAACCCAACTGATTTATGTAGGTATTTTTTGTAATTTTACAACGAAAAAAGCTGATTTTAAATACTTTAACATTGCTTGACGTGCCGACCAGTAAAATATAGTAGTAGTAGATTACTATGACTAGAGTTAGTTAGTTTTCTATCTTATCTATTAATCGTCCAGTTCTCCTATGCAACCAATACTGCAACGAAGTAAATGTATCAGCATGGTCTTAGCTATTAACTATTTTGTCCCTACATTTATTTTTCCTCAAGAATAAACAGTGATAAAATAAGTTTTATAAGTACCTATATTTTTAGCTAGTTCATGTATTGTTAAAAAGTATAGACCTATGCCATGGACCTAGAAAAAAAGGCGGACACCATCACTGAAACTAAAAAGTGAACCCATAGTAAGCCACCTCGCGTATACGTTCGAACCGGCCGGCTTACTATGGTGTGAATGTGTGCGTGCCTGTCAGCCATTTCACACTCACACATAGTTACGCCGCCGCCATTAGGGTGCTTCAATTCTTTCTTAGCAAGATTCCGTCCGCCTTCTTTTCTAGGTCCATGACCCATGCATTATGAAATTTCGGTATAGACCGTTTAACAAAAGACATGCATTATTCAACAACCTTTCTTTGAGGTTAAAGGTCAACTTTACTTCGTTTTTATTTCCACAATAAAAGTAGATTTTAGTGAATTGTAAGCATTGAAAACTTAATGTACGCTCGTGAAGTAAATAAATTAAGAGGCTACAAACAACGCAACAAAAATATAAAAATGGTATTAAATTCAACAAATAAAAACCGAGTGAATACGTGACTTGACACGTAATATGAAGTAGTAACTTTTGGTGTAAAAGAATAAATACTCCATCAGTGGCTTATTATATCACAATGTATTTAATACATAAAATTGTTTGTTAAGTGCAAGAATCAAACATGTAGAGATAAAATAATAATTTAGATACTTACTTGATTTTTATTTGAGTGATTAAGTTGTAAGTGCATGTTTAATTAATAGACCCTAATGTACAGTCAGCTGTAGATAAACCTGACTCCCGAAGTAAGAATTAAGTTTTTTTAGGTAACTCTTCAGAGATTTCCACGATTCATCGAATACTAGACGTAATAATAACGTACATTTTTGATTTTTGTTAAAATACATTGAGAATTAACACGAGAATACTTAATAGTTACTTACTTCGTTTGGGGGGTCAGCCGACTGTACACTTAATCAGGAAACAAGTATTGAAATATATTAAATACGAAAAGAGACTTTTACACGTAGAACTTTGGTGTCACGATCCGTAATTACACAAACACTAATTGATTTCTTTATCTCACTGTTTAATATGCAATTGGTTCAATTACAATAGATTAGGAGTATTTTATTAAACGCCTAGAAGAAAATAACTTAATTGTGTCCCTTGGAAAACAATACATCTTATCGGTATGTACCTACTGCTTTGTATTTTTTGAGTCACTAATCTTTGATTCTCATGACCATAGAAAACTTTGGTTTGTTTAAGAGAAGAATAAATAAAAAGTATGCATACTAATACTTTTTTTTTAATTTTTTTTTTTTTTTTTTTATTTTTTTTTTTTTACTACTTTAAAATACATCTCTTTCTCTCTCAATGAAAGTAAAATTAACAATTACAAACAGTTATGTTGTAGAAATGCATTTTTATCTTGACTCTACATTGTTGTCTCTTTTTTTCTAGAATTTATTTCACCATTATAATTTCGTATATTTTACATGGAGACCTTACTTACCGTAGGAACACAACATAGCCTAGAGGCTAGACCAATGTTATTTGGCAACGATCTTCTGTAAGGTGGAGGTCCTTCCCCAGACAGGCTGCTCCGATTTGAGTGAATTATCCGCTGTGCCGCTCTCTTAAAGTAGTCGCGTAGTTAAGTTCTCGTAGTCGTAAAGTACATGATAATAAATCGTCACTTAAAAAAAACCACCGACATTTTCTTATCCACAGTCCCAAAAAGGTTTTTGTCTATGTACAATAGAAAGAAAGAATTTAACTTAATTATACTGCCTTATAGCCGCTCGCAAGATCCATCCATCTTCATTGGCGAAAAAACACTCTTGCGCGGAAAGACTGACAGTCCTAATTACACATAATGAATGGAACATTTCACACAACTGGTTATAAAAGGAGTCCTTTTTTATTGGGATGGCTAGAAATAAGCTGCTTCTGTAAACTGATTTGTGTACCAAATGAATAGTTTTATATATATAGTCATACTTTCTTTAGTCAGACTCATGTCAGACTATACTAGTCGCCAACACGACTGAGTCGCGCAGATGTAGAATGAAGTTCAAAACTCAATACTTATTACCTACTCAATGCATAACGACAATCGATTGTCAATTGTTTAATAAACTGTGAGTTCAAATTTTGGCGCGTACTATAGAATAACATCAAATATCATCTACCACAATTTCGGAAACAAATTAAAATGGCCGCTGGTAATAGAAAATAGCAAAGGTTTTTTGTAGTTTATGCTTTTAAGTTTTGTCTACAATTTTAGTACGTCATTTGACCTTCAGATAAAAGTGGCTCATTTTTTCTTGAAAGTTTTAATGCAGGTAAAAGTTACCTCAGGTGTTTGAGCGAAATTGATATTACGCCGATAGACATCGTTGTTTTTCATAATTAGTTCTATAAATAGTACGTAATTAGAAGCCTGGAAATCTGTGCTTAAAACCTAAACAAAATACGGTATGTTTTTCAGAAACGTTTCATTTTAAGTAAAGCCATAAAGGTTTTGTTCTGTAAACAAGACTTTTAATAGCAGATACTTTGTAATATATGAGCTAGTTGTTAAGTAAATCGTTCAAATAATTATTAAGTTGTGTAAATTAGACAGAGAATTTATACATATACGTACATACATATGAAATAAATGTACTTACTCAGTGTCTGACTTATTTATCGGAGCCCAATAAATAAGTCAGACACTGACTGATTTGACACTGACTAATTTAACCTAACCTTACCTAATACACACAAATGCCAAAATTACAAAGTCTCTCTTTATAAAGTAGACTCTCTTTATGGCAAGGTGAGCGGGAAAAGACCTAGAGGCAGAAGCCGATGCGCTTTACACAGCTGGTCAGACCAGTTCCGCTCTGCCCTAAGCACCTCAGTCTACGACGCCATCCACGCTGTTGAAGACAGAGCAAGCTGGCGCGAAATAGTCCACGAGAGAGTGATTCGGAGAGGCCACGACCCTCAGCATTGAGGACAAACGACGCAAGTAGGAGGATGAAGTAGACAAGATACATTTTTTGACTAATAATTTCAATGGAATGACGTTTCTTAGGGTTTCATAGAGAAGTAACAAAATACATTCATAGTTTCGCCATGTCCACCTGCCCGTCTGTTCGTTTGTCCGAGGTCTATATCTACTCATCAGCAAGCAAGAAAAGCGTAGCAAATAAACTGTGGCAGCGTGGACCTAATAAAATGTTGAAAAAAATATTTAAGAATTTATGTATGCATTAAATTTAATTAATGTTTGTAACGTACCATGAAAAATAAATAAAGAAGTACGGTGTAAAAATGTTATTTGCATACAAGTATTATGAGGCAGCTTTGAGTTGCTAGAGGAACGTGTGAAAAAATTTGGGCCGAGTGGAATTTCATTAAAATGAAAAATCTCGGACAATTTGACGTGGCTTTTTTGTGTGAGATGCCTAGAATTGCATTAAAATATTTTTGACGTTTGTACCAATAGAATTTTTCTAATACATTTTTGACGCGCATTCTTGTTTTGTCGTTCCTATGAAACTTAAAGATGTATGGATCCTGAAATGCGGGTGAGTGTGTTGGATCGTTTTTGAGTTTTTCGTTTTAAGGCAGACAGGGGTGGCGCGTATTTTGTTTTATAATGTGACATTATTAATGACATGTGTGCGTGTGTGCTATATATTAGGTATTTTCAGTGAGTTGCACAAAAACTGTCACTTATTCTCGTCGTGATTCGAGAGTGACATGGCATTCATTTCAAAATGTGTAACATAACAAACAAACCACTAAACTCCAGGCTAGCCGTTAACGAAAACCTGTTATTTTCTGGTCATTCTTGAGTAAGAATTGAAAGAAGTAAGTGACAAATTCTTTGAATTTGTGTCGCAGTTTTGTTAGAATTTAACCTCTAGGTTCACATTCGTAAGCAATTACTTAGGTAATAACAAGTTATCAAAAGCAAATCTAACTACTTGACGGCGTAGGCAGATTAATCAAATAATATATAATCTTATCGGGAGTTCAATAATTGGAACGCTTGGCCCGATTCCAAATTGCTCAATTAGTATTAAGCGATAGAATGTACCTAATTCATTACCGCATCAGAAATCTAAATTATGTAAATATTAAATGGAAATTAATATTTGAACTATCCCAATAGTTACATACACATTTTCACCGATGTATTCCATCCCATCCCTTCTTGTGTGGCCAAAATAAATTGTGTGGTCAAAAATGACAACCCGGCGGCGGCTATGGCGCGTTGGTAGTGACCCAAAGTTCTATGTATTATAAGTATATATGAGTATTTACAATAATATATCCGTTGTCTGGCACAAGCAGGTTAAGCCTTACTTTGGGGCCAAGGTGGTACACCTTAAGTTCATGTATGGATTGGGGAGCTCAGGCTGAAATAGTATTTTTTCTTAATTCATTGCCTAACACACGCACGTAGAATTTGATATCGGGATATACCCACCACACATACCCACCGCTGTGTCTCCTGTATAGTCAGGATCAACAACGGCGACCTCAGATTGACAATAAGCAAAGCTTATTGACGTCTTCGGGGAGAAACTGCAGCTGTCTTGGAAGCCACAACGAGTTTAATCAGAAAGAAAATAGATGGAGTAGGAAATATTGCATTTAAAGAAGAATTTAATAGAGGAAATTCTTGCAAATGATAATCAAACATGTAGTTTTCTGCTTGTTATTAACCCTTGGAACTCTTGTGGCGATTTGGCGTTTAAAGAAGAATTTGATAGAGGAAATTCTTGCAAATGATAATCAAACATGTAGTTTTCTGCTTGTTATTAACCCTTGGAACTCTTGTGGCGATTTGGCGTTTAAAGAAGAATTTGATAGAGGAAATTCTTGCAAATGATAATCAAACATGTAGTTTTCTGCTTGTTATTAACCCTTGGAACTCTTGTGGCGATTTGGCGTTTAAAGAAGAATTTGATAGAGGAAATTCTTGCAAATGATAATCAAACATATAGTTTTCTGCTTGTTATTAACCCTTGGAACTCTTGTGGCGATTTGGCGTTCCGCATACGGGTCCGCAAACATCCTGTTTGTTGCTGCAAATTGAAAAGCAATTCACAGCCTTTCGTATTCTAAATATGGTAAAACAAATTGCGGTTTTGCTTGAACGTATACAAAAACGTTCAAACTTTACAAGCATGAAATTGAATTCGGATTATTTTGTAATAAATTACATCCGCCACTTCGTCTGTGAAAATTGTGTGTTGAAAGCAATCCTAAAGTACAAATTTACAGTACGAAAAGAAAATATCATCACTTGCATACAGTGGGGATTCGTTTATTAATACTGTTGTTTTATAGTGCTTGTTATTGTCATCGTCTTGGATACTTTCTCGATATAGTAAAACCTAGTTAGGCAATGGATGCACTTCATACCTACTAGCGTTTAGCGTATCATAACTTATAAACTGTAATATTTATTTTACAAATAAATTATTATATTATATATTATAATTTTTCCCAATCACTTCACAGGTGTGGTGCCGTGGAACTTTGTTTATGAAAGTGGAAAAAGGGAATTTGGCGACCAACGAGCGAGTTTTTTTTTCTCTGTCATAAAAAAGTGATATTTTGGACTGTTATGAAAAAGGAGTTGCCTGCTACCAAAGCGTGTTATGAATCGATCTGCAGAATTGTACCTATATCCAAAAGTAAAAAACAGCTAGAATAACTTCAAGCCTTTAAAAGTGGAAAGGCTCTCACCAATTATTCAGCTGGCCGGCGCCAGCGACCTCCGGAACCCGGAATCCGATTGGGGATGGTGTTCGGATATAATAACATTTACAATTCAGATGGCAGCCCGTGCGGCCGCCATTTCATTATGAATCGTCTGGACCAGCAAGCTAGTGGATTGATTGATGACATTTATTGCTCCTTGACATTTGACTGGAGAAAATGCGTCTCTCAATATTATCATGAAGACTTACTCAAGTAATAGTGGTTCAGCGACGGTTTTACTGCCACTAATATAAATTTTTGTAACAAAAAATTATTTAGATCTTCTTTCGAACTTATTTGCTTTCTTGCTAATTTCACATTTTGTATGATCATCATGGTGCTTGAAATAAAATCTTGGTTTTGATAAAAGGTCTGCTGGTTGCGCTTCATTCCATTTTTCTCAAGAATGAACTATACATTCTGACCTAAACATTTTCATTTTATTTCATTGAATAGTGACGAAAAAGGATTAAAAAGCTCTTGCTGAACTACGTTGACACATTAATAGGGGTAAGTTTCTATCCTATTTATAGTCTAACACAAATTCAGTCTTCGCAATATCCGTAGAGGCGTCGTCGTACTCAATATTCTACAAAACAAGGTTAACGTAACGTAAAATATGAACAAATTACTTGATTTTGTTCCATTTTTTTTTACTTTTAATGTGTTTATGTTTATACATATTTCATAAAAACATTATGAAATATGTATAAACACCTAACCTAAATTTCACTGTAAATAAATTAAAAAAAATATGCTACATAAAAACCAAAAAGAAGTTTTAAGTTAAAATTAGAATTTTTGATAGCGTGGCTTGCTTACGTACATATAATATAAAGTGTTCCAAATGAATCTATGGTGTGATAGTCGTCGTGATAGTACTCCCAAAATATTAGTTCGAGAATATTTTTCTTGCTAATTGATTTTTATTTTCATTATGTGCTGATTGTGATTTTGTTAAATCCGTTGAATCCAAATTGCACCAAACTCCGCGTTGAACAGAAAACTTTGAATTTCAAGAAGGAATGAATATTTTTAGCCACCGCTATTATATCGTAAATTGGCTTTGGCCATAGTCAAAACAAACAAGTAGGTAAATTTTGGTAGATACTCCCGGATTCGTTGGACAGATATTATCTTTATTGCAAATAATGAAGTTGACGTGTTTATGTTTGATGATAAAGAGCCATAACTTCGGCATTAAACCTATTCCTTATCTGTAGTATAAGTTGGTAATGATAGTGATGTAACGTTGTTTTGCGTAATGACGCCTTTGAACATAAATTAAACACAATAATGCACAATATTACAACACAATATTTTTGAAGATGACTTACGTTTCCCTTTTTGCTATGTTTTAGATACCCCATTTCTGGGATAATGACATACTTTATTACTGTTGCGACGATTTGTAGATTGATTTTTAAAGTTGCTTTCTGTTCGATCTTCTTCTATTCAGTTTCTTTCATAGTTTTAGCAAGTCCTATAGAAATACAATTAAGATTATGCCAGTTTATTACCTGTGGCATACAATAATATCAAAGCAATAATTGACATGCATCGTAATGACAGTTACGAAAATTTTTGAAGGACAAATTATTGCTTCCACTGGATTGCATGCAATTAATCATTGTTCTTGAATGTGCAAGAAACTGGCGTCGTCTAAATGAGGCCTTAAGAGATTAATTGTACATAATACACTCGAGAGCAATAAATGCGGGTCACCTAAAGAAACCAATAAATCTCGGAAACTAAAAATGCTAGCTTAATAAAATAAACAGTGTTAATTAGACAATATAATACTCCTTAAATGAACGTAATAAAATTTATAAGTCACTTTATTTTATTAATTAAAAATTACATAAAGGAAAGAAAACTGCTGCTAGCCTCTTATCTCGCCTTAAAACAAAATTAGGAAACATTACATTTTTGTACAACAATATGATTTTCTTGAATTGAAGCTTTAAGAAAATCTTATTGTTGTACATACTTTAATAGTCTATCTATAGAATGTCAGTTACCCCAAAATCGTAAATTATTCGGGATGAGTACGGGAGATGTTTGTGCGTTTAGGGACAGCATGTAATTACACTGTAATAGGTGAAATAGTAGACTTTGTATAAGGAACTTTCATAATGAAAATAAACTTGCACTTTACTGAAAGGGGTTCTAAAGTGGTCGTTACCCGAAACCGAGCACTTGGCAAAGACCCAGAAAACTAGGAGATAATCAGGCAGTGCGTAATACAGAAAAAATGGAAAAGGATGTAACAGGGAGAGCGGAAAGTATGGTCAATTCTATCATGTTTCCTAGACCCATAACGAGAGGCCCGCAGACGTCCTTTTTTTTCTGACACAGTCAGGCACTGTTCAACGAACGTTAAAGTTAAATAAGTATTTTAAACCATCGCGATTAAAAAAAAAAATATATTATTAATATTATTCCTGTTAATCCCTTTCCCTGGCTGGTTTCCCGGATAATACTGTCCAGGTTTATACAAATTTCCAGTATCTTGTTACGTGAAAAGTAACAAATATACTACCTCACATACTTTGGCATTTTGTAATGTTAGTATAATTTAAATACGTCGAGAGCTAAGACAATATTTAAGAAGGAAAGCTTTTGTCCAACAGTGTTACACAATAAAAAAAAAACAAGTCAAAATTTTAGGTGCAAAATTAAGTTTATTTGTATGTACCTACATCATTTGTTTCCAATTATCAGCAGAGGACCTCCAGCGACTGATGATGACCTGTCTTTATAAATATAGCATTGATATGATTGGTTATGAACTAGCCGTCAGGCTGGGAGCAAATACTATTTGATATTTTTTTAAATGTCAAATCTAAACCTAACTATTCTAGTCTAGTCGGGTTTACTACTTGACTTCGAATGTCATGTGGCCGACTGCCGATTCCCCGAAGTCATTAGCTCGAGTGTTCGAATCGCCGAAACTCCATATCATCGATGTACCACAACTTCGACTAGCCATTAGTTCGACGTCCGTTTCACCGAAAAGCCAATGCAACGATAGTCCTATAATTCGAATATTAGCTGGCTGACGTAGTGAAGAACTATCACTACCTATTCTGTTTGTTTGTTATTGGTGTGGTTTAATCAACGTTGCATTTATTATCATTACTCATAATGGAAGCTGATGATAACAAAGTGCAAAGTGCGCAAACATAGTAAGAATCAAATCAATTTATTTAATCTGGTGCATTAATTATTTTCCTGCAATTTTTTTTACTTATCCTCTTTATTTTCTCAAGATAAGAATTGATCAAAAATACTCTACGCGAAATGGAACGTATCTTAATGCAGTTTTTCGACCTACCTACATATAATTTTATCAGACCAGTAAATTGTAAGTTGTTAATGTTTTCTCGTTTCAAATCATGGATATTTCAATTGAAATAATAAAATCTAAGAACGGTAAAGATATGTTAAGTGTAGACGGACATTATTTTCATATGAACAAATGTGTAAATGACAAATATTATTGGTGTTGTTCACAAAAGCATATGAAGAATTGCAAAAGTGTAGTAACAACTCAGTTACAAAAAGAAAATGGGATTCATCGCGTCATTAAACAAATGACTGGTCATAGTCATGCTCCAAATTCAGGACAAATAAATTACCTACGTCTAGTGAACAGTGTTAAAGAAGACGCATCAGCAAGTTTTGCCAAACCGACACAGATTATTAATAAGAATACGGCTCCTATTCCCAGTTCAAGTGCCTGTTCTTTGCCTAGTAAGAATGCATTGCGTCATATAATAAGACGAGTCCGTGGCAAAAACTTTCCGAAAGAGCCAAGCTGTTTAGAAGACATCGATATACCTGACAACCACAAAGAAGCTGCAAATGAACGTTTTTTAGTCAAAGATTTGACATACAGTGAAAATAAACGCATCTTAATATTCAGCACAAAAAATAATATTAAAATTTTAAATGAATCGGATGTATGGATAATGGACGGGACTTTTAAAACATGCCCATTTTTGTTCACACAACTATTTTCTATCCATGGATCAGTTGGTATTGGTGAATACAAGAAATTTGTGCCGTTGGTCTATTCTTTTATAACAAACAAAACCGAGGAAGGATACCTAATTTTTTTCAGAGAACTTAAATCTTACGCTTTGGTAGAAGGAGTTGAACTGAATCCGAGTCATATAATATCAGATTTTGAAATAGCTATTATTAATTCTGTAAGAATCGAATTCCGAGACGCATCACATTCGGGCTGCTTGTTTCACCTTGGTCAAAGTGTTTGGAGACAAATTCAAAAGAACGGATTGTCGACAATTTATGGAAGAGACAGTGATTTTGCTTTAAAGCTTCGTTGCTTGATTGCACTTGCATATTTGAGTCCTGATGAAATACCAGGAGCCTTCAGTATGTTGAAAGACAAATATTACCCGAAGAAGCCGCTTCTGTAACCAACTGGTTTGAAAAATACTATGTCCTAGGAGATATTAAGTCACATACAGATGGTACTAAGGTGATCATTTCAAAATCATCGCCTTTGTTTCCTCCGGAATTGTGGTCCATCAGCTCTAACAATGATTTGGGTTTGCCCAGGACTCAAAACGCCGTTGAAAGTTGGCACCGGCGTTGGAACGTGCTTTTAGACAATAGTCGAATGGGCCTATATAAAACAATACGTGAGTTAATTAAAGAACAGATAGCCACTAATCACACGGTTGAAAGAGTTAAAGCGTGTATAGATGAACCTTCGCCGACAAAAAGAGGGAAAAAAGTTAACAATTTGATTTCAAAAATTCATTCAAATAAGAAAGAAATGTCAATATTAGACTTCTTAAAAGCCATCGCCAATCATATAGAGATTTAAAAATAAAAATCAGTTTTTATTAGTCATTTCATTTGATTAATCATCTCTATTTTTCACCTAATTTACATTTGAAGTTAATGCTTAGAATATTTTTATTATTAAAAATAATATGACTATTGTTGATTATTGATAATAAATGTTACGTTGATTAAACCCTGCTGGTTTGTCTTTTTATTCAATTTTTATAAGATTCCTTCCTTTTTTACTCTTCTGTACAACAACGTGTGACTCCTCGTTCGCATAACCTCCTACTTACTATGGGGACCATAGTAAAAAAAAACTGCTGTCTCATACATTTTGGTCCGGTAGGTATGACCAATAACTATGGAAATATTAGCACTTCGAGTATTCGAATTATAGGACTATCGTTGCAATGGCTTTTCGGTGAAACGGACGTCGAACTAATGGCTAGTCGAAGTTGTGGTACATCGATGATATGGAGTTTCGGCGATTCGAACACTCGAGCTAATGACTTCGGGGAATCGGCCGTCGGCCACATGACATTCGAAGTCAAGTAGTAAACCCAAGCGAGAATTGTATTCGAGAGGCAAAACTCGGAGCATTTGTTTACACTAGGCGACCATATTATTGCCTGGAAGAAATCGCCGCTCGCGTGCGTGAAACTCTCCTTGTGTAACAGACGCTTTACTTTCTATTGAATTTCTGTCTTGGCATTCTGTATGTATACTTTATTTGTCATTATACTTTCTATTTTACTTTCAGCTCTCTCTTTTCTTCTACTACTCTCTCTTTATCTTCATCCTTTACAGGTATATTGTTGAATGTTTTTTCAATATTGTCCATTCTAATGAGCAGTGTGTACGGGACAAGTAAAGTTAGGCGATATGTTTCTGGAACTGTTTCCGAACTATCCGGTTACTTGGTATGAAACATGTTTTATTATGATAAGTCGAATAAATGTTGACACGTTATTTTGATATATTACACAAGTTATCTCCATTCCGTTATACGGCTTCTAAGCACGATATTTTTTTTTATTAATGTTTTTGTTATTGGGATCTTTGCGAATATTATATTTGTAGTTTGGTGGTTTATGCCAATGTGGTGGTGCTACAGCGCCCTTTATGATGCAGTAATTAAATTTTAGGCGTTATTAAAAATAAAACAACCGAAAATTAATTAAACGAAATAATTAAAAATATAAAAACATTGGTTATTAAAAAGACAGGGTGAAAGAATAGAAATATGGTGGTATGTATGGTATTCTTAACTTTTCTCTTCTCCGTCTTTCTTTTCTTTCTCCTCTCCACCCTTATCTCTTTTCTTGTTTTCTTCCTGTTAAAAGTCGGTAATGTCTCAGGGTCTCTCCTGGTGACTCAGTGCTTCCTGGGCGGCGGCAGTGATCATTTACTATAAGGTGACCCGCAAGCTCGTTTATAAAAACGTTATAAAAACAATGTGGATTAAAATTAAACTAATTAGCGTTACCTTACTCAAGAACGAATTAATGCGGTTAATACGAGATAATAAACATAAATATTTATTATAAATTACTTCGACTTTCACCTTTGACCGTTACATTATGACAAACGGGTCTACTATCAGTATATTATTTAATATAGCCTAGGACAGTGCTGTGGTTTGTTAAATAAATTTTATATTTTACGAAATGAGTGGTAAATAACAATTTTCGCTAAATAATTAATTTGGTTTTTAATTATCTTCTGAGGCTAACCCCTAAGGGTTATGAACCTTCATGTAATTTTAAAACTTTCTATGGATATTAACAATGTCAGGGGAGTTACCGAGTGGCTTTTAAAGAGTATCATCATCTCAGCCACATGAAGTCCACTGCTGGACGTGAATCTATGAAACTAGATGGCATTGTGTAATTCGTCCAGGAATATGCACTATTTACTAACTTTTATATGCTATTTAATTATTTGTAAGTTCATTTGTAACTAAATATTATTTTTTAGTCATAAAAGAAGTAAAAGTTTTAAGAAACGCATTGGAGATTAATTTTACCGATGCGGAATTTATTAGGTTTGAAGATTGCTGGCTTCGAGATCATTGCAGGTATTTTTTTTTTCACAATCATTACTCTTGTCTAGCTTATAAATTTGGTCTATTATAAATATTCTTTATCTAGGTACAATAATTAAACATACCTGTCGAGGGGGTTTTTGTTGGCGATTGTGGTTTTGTAACTGTTTAGCAACCGATTATTTTTCTTTCTATCTTATTTTCCTTCTTTTTAGTCTGTGGAGTCCGAAAATGACAATGGAAATGTATAGTTTTATCACGAATTCACGATGCGCAGCAGCGTACAGTGGAAATTGTTTAGTTTTATACATATATTTAAAAACTAAACATTTTTGTGCTTCGGAAGGAAAGATTAAAAAAAAAATACATGCCGACTAGGCAGTAATATAAAATGTTTTTGTTTCAGATGTTCGTCGTGTTACCACGCAGACACGTACCAGAGAGCGAAGCACTTACTTCAAATACCTAACTCGGAAATTGCCCACGTTCAATACGATCCATCACAACTCATGTTAACATGTGAGTTACGAACATTTATGTTAAAAGTCACATACTAGGTATAAGGGGAATTTGTACAATAAAATACAGTTTCCATCACATCTCAAACTCACGCACTATCTCGTTTATTATTGACTTAGGACTGCGGGTCGGCTATCTAAGCCTAAGCGATTGGCGAAAACTTTGATTTTTAACAGCTCATAGAAATAAGTGAATAAACAAAATAAAACGCCGATCGTCGCCACTAAAAGTGGCGTATCTGCCCGGGTCCGATGATTTGTTTGCCTGCAGCATGATATACAATAGTTGGCCACCTGATAAAAGACACATGATTTATCGACGTTTATAAACACCAATAATACTAAAAGCGATAACAATGCGTTGCCTACATGAGAAATTGTTAATAAGAAGGGAAGGGATAAAGAAAAGGAGAACGAAAAAGAGTTGGGTTTCCCAATGTCTTACTCACCAAAGAAAACACATTGCTGCTCTACGCCGATATTCATAAATTTCACTCCACATTGATTTTCTATTTTCCCTAATTTGGTCTATAATGTAAAGGGAACTTTAATGCACGATGTTAATTGTAAATAAATCAAAAAGTTATCTTAATATTTTTTATTATGAAAGAGAAGATCCATTAAAATTTTATTATGTGTGAAACAAAATATCGGCCAAACGCTCGCCACGACTTCGGTGGCCTACCTCTATCCGATTATCCGATGTTTTTAAATAACTCTGATTCTGATGTGCCGAATTGTCTATTTAAACCACATATCTCTACATTTCAGGGGAGGATGGTCACGAATCCATATACGAAGCAAACTTCTTATCACAGTTTGATTACAAAAAGTGGAATGAAAAGCGAAAACTTCAGCATATATTGTGGAAAGGTACAGAAGTGGCCGACAATCTTACTAGGATTCATGTTGATAAGTTTCTAAATTCTGAAGATGGAGCTAGGAGTGTGTTCCAGTCACTTCTTGATTATGGAGTTGCACTGATTGAAGGGGTAACTATTTTGAAAGAATAAGCTTTATTTGCAACTAACTGATGCCTGTCTTTTACCCACCAAATTCTGTTATTTATTCCCGACCGACTGATATCCGAGATGAAACCTCTTTCTTCCTGTGAAAGATCAGCAATAGTTCAGGAATCTGGTGTATCTGTTGTTTCTTGAGAAGCGATGATTCCTTGACATTAGGTAATACAAAATGCTCGTTGTCCAACTTTCTCTAAAAAATCTCAGACATTACATCACAGACAATAATAATTCAGTCATTTGGAAGGTTCACGCAAAATGCATCAGTATGCAACGCACGTACGTTAACAGAGCAGGCAGATGAATTGATTGCGTCCAATTGTGGTTCAAACTGCCATAGTTACCGGTCGCTGATTGTGATGAATAATGGTTACTTTGACCATTTTGATTACGTTTCCGTTCCGCTTTATGAGTTACTAGCTTCTATCCGCGGCTTTGTCCGAGGCGTCCAGAGGATCTGCCAATTATTTTTTCTCGTGAAAGTAAGATGGTTTTCCGGGATAAAAAGTATTCGCTTGTAACTGTCACTTTTCTAGACCTTAACCTATCCCCCAAAAAAATTATGTCAATCGGTTCGTTACTTTCGACGTGAAAGAAGGATAAACAAACACACTTTTGCATTTATAATATTAGTATGGATTTATGGAAATTTATGATGACGTGAAGTGAATAACGATGTTTAATTAGTTACGTTTAAGCCAAGAACTCGGGGCTTAAAGAGCTCTTCTTTTAATAAATGAATAGATTTTAATTGTAAATGATTGATATCAATGATGTAATGTTATGTAACAAATAGGACTCTTTATTAAAGCCCACAGGACGTGGAAGTAGAACAAAAAGATTCAATTACAAGAGTATAACATAGTACTTTTTGTTGGGTAGAAAAGTTTTTCAATTCTTGCACCGCATAACATAATACTTTTAATATTTAATACTTTTTGAATATCATTGGGTGATAGCTGTATTAATGCTATTTTAAAAGTATTGGATCTAAAAAAGCCTTATTAATATATTTTACTCTATTTCACGGGATAAAAGTGAATGTAATCATCAAGAAAAATCTGTTTTGTTGTACCATGTATAAATAGACTAAAATTGAAATAGAAAAGTACGACTCTAAATTTTGCTGGACACATTTATAGTACAAATCGGAAAACCAATGCAAGAATCTCGGTGTGGAACGCAATTCACGAGATTTTTACCTGAATGCACAAGTGAAGGTATTGTATTGATTGTGGATACCCGTTCTAAATGTCTGTGGAGTATGTGATTTTTTTTTGAAAATAAATAAGTCAAATATTTTTAGGGTTCTTTATTTAGAGAATCATACCTAGTAAAGATCATGACAAGCTTTACTCATTGTACATAACGCTAAAATTACACTTGACTCTAAAATACTAAAAGAATAGACTATTGTGAGGTGCATGTAGTCAGTGAGTTGTGTAAAAAGGTTTTAAAGTGAATGGCATTTTTAAATTTAAGAAATAATGTGACATTACTTTAATTTGTTTTTGTACAACAATAACTGATGATAAAGAGAATAGTGGCACTAGAGATGAAGGAGATGATATGGATATAACTTCTGACTGTCTCGATCTAAGAACTAAATAAAATAATAATACTTTAAAAAATGTATCTGATGAACTGTCCTTTTTATTGTTTTTAAGGTGGAACCAACTATAGAAGCTACTGAAGTTGTATGCAAAGCGTTGGGTGGTGTTCAACACACTTTGTTTGGTGGAATGTGGGAGTTCACCACTAAGGCAGATCACGCTGATACAGCGTATACGAACATACCTTTGGCTGTGCATAACGATAACACTTACTTTACTGAAGCTGCTGGGTAAGATGTATTTACAGATTTAGATTACGACTTAAAAACGTATAGGTATTTAGTAGGCCTATTGAAATAAATAAAAAAGGGATATCCGAATACAATGTCCGGAAAAATAAACTAAATAAAAGTTATTATATGTATACAATTAAATTATTTAAATAAAAAAACATTTTTTATGGGTTAATGTGAAGTTCTCTATTTTGTCCGCGGTTTTGCCGATAACAATAAAAAAAAAATCTGATAAGATTTTCCAAAATCTGAAAAAGGGCATTTACGTTTCCCACTTTTATATCGAAAGTCTAATGGGTGATGTTAGAATTGTATCGAAAGTGGAAGCATAACGTCTAAAAGAAAATTGCCACATTCGCATTTACACCGGGAGGAAGTAAGTATTCTGCATGGATGAACGACGCAGACATTTCTTTTGAAAAGATCCCTCGGGGCATAGAAGTTTTCACAAAACAACAAAAAGCATCATCTTTAACTTGCTGAAGTCTAAATATGGAGGAGCAAGGAGTTTAATAAAATTGTAGCGATCTGTTAAAAGGAAATGACGGGGCTGTTAAATATTTCTGCAGAATAAGTCAAGAAAAAATGTAAGTAATAAAATGATTTCCACTTCATAGTGTTGAAGTTAGTAAAAAATCTGTGACTGCCAGCCGTTATAGGGTTCCTTCATTTAGCTCGAATTTATAGCTATAACTAGCTGTTACCCGCAGCTCCGCCCGCGTGGTCAAGGGAAAATGTTATAAATTTTCCCATGGGAATATCTTTATCCCGTGGGAAAAAAGTTGCCTTATCCAGACCTTAAATTATCCCCGTTAAAACATTACGTAATAATTTTATACTTTATTTTTTCCTGTGGGAATAAGATGTTTTTCGGGATAATGAGTAGCCTATGTCACTCTCCAGACCTTAAACTATCCCTAATAAAAAAATTATATCAATCAGTTTATTACTTTCGACGTGAAGGGAGGACAAACAAACAAACACACTTTCACATTTATAATATTAGTACCTATGGATAACACTTTACAAAATAGTTTTATGTGTTGATATATGAGCTGATTAAACTTACTCGTACATTGAATATAGACAATGTAATATATGAGTAAGTTTAATATTTTATACAAATATAATAATATATTTCTGTATAACGTAGACGTTAGATTTAATTCTCAGGTTAGGTTTAATCAATTAGTCCAGTCTAGGTGACAATTTTACAGCTAAAGTTATATTTCAAATGTCTATTTGGAACCCGTTTCAAATGGGATCCCTCCGTCATTATTATTTCAGTGCTTATACGAAAAAAGCTTTCGTTTGTTGCTTTCAAATTCTGTTCAGTAATTCGTTCACTCGCCGTTTCACCTTTTGCTTCTTGCAATGTACTTGGGACAATCAGCAGTTGAGATTCCATACAAAAGACTCGTACTAAAATAGAATTAGGGTTCACGATTCAATCGCATAATGGACTTATCACCTTTTACAAATTGTTACTGAAGTGGAATGAGTTAAATCTCTAAAGAGTCATCGTTAATTTATCATGACGGACCAGCACACCTAAAATTCATTAAATTTTCGAAATTAATTTTAGCTTTATTTCCCATTAATTGCTGAGTCAAAAGAGCACGCCGCAAATTCCAAGCTACCTGCTAAATCTTTTTCAGTCGTAACGACTTCGAAGGTCAGACTATGTCAACAAGTAAGGTATTATGATTAATTTGATTAAATAATAGGAAAGCCAAAAGGAAAGATAGAAGGATGCTTTCTCGAAAATAGGACTCATTTTGTAAAAACAAGTTATGGGTCATCTGAGAAATTAATGTCTGGCGCGTTCTACCTTGAAAGAAAAGGGCTATAAAATAAAATAGTCTTACCTATCAAGTCCTTAATAAAGTTGGTTTTGCCAAGCATTATAATGATGCCATAAAATCAGATATTTTACTAATTTGGGTTCATAAAGAATGATTGAGTGCAAATTAGAATGTTCTTTTGCCTGGCGTGTTACCTTGATGTTCTGAAGTAATGACTGGAAAATGTTTTTTTGTCGAATCGTTACTTCCGCCTCTGTTTGTACCCTGTCGTTATCAATCAACTTGTAATTCATCAAAACTGAGCAATATTTTTAGGAACAAATCGGTCTCTTCACAGAGGAACACGTCCGTTGTCCAATTTTGGATTACTGAGTAATTTTCTGATTCAGCGAACTGTAAATTACAAATTACGTTACCGTTTTCCTAATACAGTATATCCTATATGTATTATATTATTAATTTGTTGTATTATATACTAATAACGGTTAGAAAAGTTAACAACATTGACAAAAACTACCTTTCCTTTATTAGTTTTTGCACAGTAACTACTGTATTTGACAGTGATTAATTCAGATGTCTACTTTTTGCCATCTTACATTCATCTTCTCTTTTCTCCCTATTCCCCTCTTACTGAATGTTGTGACATTTAAAAGTGGATTAAAAAGACGCATCCCGATTAAACAGGTCTTAGTCGACCTAGTCGACCTAGTGGTCGACTAGGTCGAGGTGGGCAGCATTAATTGCGTACCATCAGCATAAAACAATACAAAAAGTTGGAATAATGAATGCTCCTTATATTGTATTGTGTTTCGGGCTGTAGCTTAACATAAATATTAATTTCCAGACTTCAGATTCTGCATTGTTTAAACCACACTGGTGGTATCGGCGGTGAAACAATCCTAGTAGATGGATTTTACGGAGCTCTCAAGTTGAAGGAGGAGTTCCCGAAAGATTATGAGTTTCTAGCCACTTTTCCTCTGGAAGCTGAGTATATAGAAAAGGGACATCATCACAAATATTCAGCTCCTGTAATAAAAATTGATGACTTTACGACAGAAATTACTCAGATCAGGTTTGATTTTTATTCTTCTTATTCTCTCTATTATTGGTCCTGCAAAAAGTGGTGATAGTCAAAATCCGCACGTCCAAGAAATTCTATTAAATAAAGTGTGAGCAGACCTAACAAAGGGTCTGGTTTACCGTTTAGGTCGTGGAGTTCTGGAAATTGTCGGTCCATGTAAAAATCCTTAGCCTAATCCACCAATCCACATATACTCCATCGCACCGATTGGGCAGCACATGTCCACATTATGTTCCGATCTGTCAAATTAGTTCATTTCCGTTTTAGGTATCATTGTTCTTTGTTTCTTGACATAATTCATATAAAGACGTTTCCACGTTTTCTACGTGAAATTACAATGAATTTACAATGCTTGTTTACAATGTTCCAGATATAACGTCTATGACCGTGCACCGATGGCATTTTCCAGCAGTGAAGAATGCAGATCCTACTACCGTTCTTTACGTAACTTTTTTTTTTTTTTTTTTTATAATTTTTTAGAAAAATTTATATAAAAAAGAAAAAAAAAAAATAGAAAAAAAAAATAATAAATAATTTTTTTTTTTTTTTTTTTTTTTTTTTTTTTTTTTTTTTTTTTTTTTTTTTTTCCAAAATAAATGTTACAGTTTATCTTTATACTTATAATACGCTAAACGCTAGCACACTAATAATAAAGTGCATCCATTGCCGAACTAGGTTTATAACCTGTATTTCAGCACCTGGCGCCACTCCCCATGGTGATTTCTTCTTAAACTAGCATATTAATATAAATTCTAATTTCTAAAAATATTTATAATATAGTTTTTAAAAATTAATAGAGAAAAAAAAAAAAAAACTAAACAATGACAATATTAAAAGTACTAATAAAAAAATAAAATAATATAAAAAGAACATTGCAAATTATGTGTGGAGTAGAACCTCTCTATGATAGTAATGTAGGGGTGCATGTGTGTGTGTGAGAGGGTGAGTAAATGCCAAATATCACTCTGATCAAAAATAGATATACGCTACAGCTCAAATAGGCAAATAATATACGGTACCTAATCATAATATAAAATTATCAGTATATTAGGATAACACCTGCAAGAGTTCCTCGGTTTCATCATACCCCAGAGTAAGAAGCCACTTCATTAATTTATTTCTGCACTCAGCCTTACTTCCAGAATAGACATCAGTAATTTTATTTACTTTATTGTAGATAAATGGACCCAAAAAACAGTAAAATCTTCCTGCAAACGCAGTATGGAACTTCCTACCTGCACAGACCCTATACTTTCTACGTCCGTCACTTAATAGAGGGTCGAAAACAATAGCAGAATGCTGCTTCAGTACTACGCTCATAATAAATAATTGTCGTACTGATAGCACCTCACAGTATTTGTACAATAGATGGGTAGGATATCTAAATGGACGAAAAGTACTCACTTTTAAGACAGCACGTTGAGCTACCTCAAGCGGTTTAATGATGGTATTTGATGCCCCACCCCAAGACGTTATACAATATGAGAGCAAGGATTGGCAGAGAGCAAAATAAACCTGTCTCACGATCTTTGGTTCCGCAACATGTCTCAGCGTTTTGAACACAACCATCAGTTTTCGAATCCTTCCACATAGCAGTTCAATATGCTTCCTAAAATTTAAATGTGAATCTAAAGTAACTCCTAGGTATTTTATTTCTGACGTTTGTTGGAGCTCGCGACAGGAACAGTTGGCAAGAGACTTACAATTGTGTGCTATTAATTTCAAACTGTCGCTAACGCCACTCAACTGTCTCATAGAAAAAGCCATGTATTTGGTCTTGTCGGCATTTAGGGTTAGTACATTACCAGCGAGCCACTGCGAGACAACATTTAGCGATTCCTGAGCAGAAGTATACACTTTTTCCCACGTCTTGTCAGCAAATAATAGTACCGTGTCATCAGCGTAGGAGACCAATTGGCCATTTAAAGATTTTAAATCACACAGATTATTTATGTAGATTAGAAACAAGGTAGGTCCTAGAACACTACCTTGTGGAACCCCGTAAGATACAGGTAAGTATGTACTAGTGTAGTCTCCTATAGCTGTAGCCTGGTAACGATTAGACAGGTAACTCTGGAATAAACCCAACTGAGAACCCCTAATACCAATAGATTCTAATTTCAACAACAAGGATGGGATCGAGACCGTGTCAAATGCCTTAGCCAAATCGAGGAAAACAGCTATACATTTCTTTTGAGTATCTAGATTAGTAACCACAAAGTTGGTAACAGCGTGCACCGCGTCCGAGGTTGATTTAGCTCGACGGAAACCAAATTGATTATCAGATAGTAGTTGAAATTTCTCTAAGTAGTTAACTAACCTTATGTTTATTAGCTTTTCCAAAAGTTTAGAGATAGCAGGCAGTAGGGAAATAGGTCTGTAATTGGTGACCCGATCTCTCTCTCCACCCTTGTGAATGGGAACAATAATGGATTTCTTGAGACAGTCCGGAAAGACACCACTGTTGAGACAGTGATTAAAAGCAAAAGTCAGTGGAGGAACAAGTATTTTTCTGTGTTCTTTAAGAAAGACGTTTGAAATTTTATCATATCCGACTGCACAATTAGTTTTGAGTCCAAGAATTAAGTTCTCTATTTCTTGCTCATCCGTATTGAGTAATACAAATGAATGAGCATTATGAAAAAAAGTGTCTGTAGGTTTGTTATTGGCTTCATATTGTCTATCCTTTAATAACTTTTCAGCTAAGTCTTTCCCTACGTTGACAAAGTAGTCATTAAGTTTATCAGCTGATGCCTGTGGAGACGATGATAGTTGTAGTAGTTCCGAAAGATGTTGCTTTTTGTTTGTTGCAGTATATGCGATGTCTTTAATAGCTTGCCAAATCTTCCTACTGTCATTACCAGCCCCCACCAATAGTTCTCTTTCATATGCCCTCTTAACTTTTTTTAGCAACAAATTACAAAAGTTTCGATATCTAGAATACGTAGTCTTAAGTACCGCATTATCAGGGTATCTTCTAGATTTAGCGTGCAGTTTATCTCTATTTCTTATACACCGAAGTAAACCAGGAGTAATCCATGGCTTAATAACTTTTTTGCGCCTTGCTAGAGTTACTGTTTGTGTATGTTTTTGTAAAGTGGTAGTTACAGAGTCAATAATGTAATCTAAAGATATATTGGGGGATTCTGCATCATAAACAGGATCAAAGTTAATTTTCTCCATGTCAATTCGGAGTTCATCGAAATTAACTTTGGTAAAGGTTTTGGTTGCAAAAACTCGCGTCTGTTTCTCATGTAAGCATAGCAGGACCGGTTTATGATCTGTAATAGATGCCTGAATAACGACAGTAGTAGCCGGCTTGGTCGTTTTTAGAAGGACATGATCCAGACATGTTCCTGTCTCATCACGGGTCACAAACGTATGAGCGGGTAGAAGAGAATGATATGCAACTGTATTTAAGTACTGATTACAGTTCCTGTGAGAATTTTCATTAATAGAAATGTTGATATCTCCCATTACAGCAATATTCCTATAGTTACTAATTTTTTGTAAGTTTTCATCTAATGTATTTAGAAATTGGTCTAAGTTTGTATAAGAAGGTGATCGGTATATTGCTATAATAGCAGTATCACAGCCAATTTTTACAATAAGAGAGTTAGCATCTAAAATCATAGGTTCTTCAACCAAAACTTCGAGCTCATTCCTCACATAAACAGCAACTCCATCATTTCTCAAATGATTATTAATTGTGAAAAAACCTTGATATCCCGTCAACGTTGGAATAGATCCGTTAACCAGTAGCATACATTCAGTTAAAATGAGCACATCTATATTAAATCCCAATCGCGACAATAAAATTTCAATTTGCGGAAAGTTAAGACCAATGCTACGAATATTTTGCGTAAGGACCGTCAAAGTAGAGGTTGCACCAGGCATTAGTTGACAACACTGTTCAACATCACATTCAAACTTTTTAGACACATTATATTTGTCAAGATCATTAGATACACAGCTGAGACTATCGAATTTTAATATGTAGTAATAAATTATTCAATAGTATTTCACAAAAGTTCATCTGCATATTGACACATTTTATATAAAATAGTGCATTATCCGTTACATAAAAAAGAATGATAAAAATAAATCTGAATTTATATGCGTAATCAATCAGTTGGTTAATTTGTGATTGTGTATAAATGTTTAAAACTACATAAATATAGATTTTACTAAGTATACCTGTGACAAAAAATAACAGGTCGGGAAACCCTAACTCAGACAAAAAACGAAAGATAAGAATAAATCTGAGCTTGTATGCGTAAACAATCAATTGGTTAATTTGTGATTGTGTATAAATGTTTAATACTACATAAATATATATTTTACTAAGTTTACCTGTGACAAAAAATAACAGTTCGCGTAATCCTAAATAAGACAATTTGCCAATTACACAAATAGATAATATTATAACTAGTCATTTGAGGTGCTTCAGTGACTCGAGGTCCGCCTCATTGTGTATAGTAAAGAGGGGACCGTTATCAATTTTACGCAGATACACGACGCCTCTAGATGTCCAGCAGAAAGAGAACCCATGCTGCTTCTGAAAAGCGCGGGCTAGGTAAAACAATCTTTGTGATTTTTGTGATAGGGTCTCTGCTATAAAAACCGGTCTTACAGGAGCCTCGATCTTGAGATGAGTGGTGTTTAATTTCTGTTCTTTATGTTTGAGCTTATTAAATTTTTTAACTGCAAGCATCAGCTTCTCCTTCTTGATGACCGAGGTGAATTCTGTAATAATGGGCTTACAGGAGTCCTTAGAAGGTATCCTATAGATATCCTTTATGTCAGAGTCGCATATATCAATTTTGACTGATTCACCCAGATTTTTAACGAGGCGACAAAGCTCATCCTTGGTCTCCAGTTTGTCTGATTTTGTTTTCGGGACATTACGTATCTCAATGCCAGAAGAGCGAGCCTTGCGCTCCAGCGAGTCAATTTTTTCCTCCAAAAGATTTATCTGTTTCTTGTCTTCCTTCCTCTGCGTCTCTAAAAACTCAACTCGAGTTAAAAACTCATCATATTTGCTCGACATTATATCAATAGATTTAGTAAGCTCGGCATTCTGTTCTTTAATACAATTCATTGCACACTGTAACTCTTGAAAACGCCTGTCTTGCTTCTTGGACAAGGATTCCAGCATTTGTTTCACTGACGTTATAATACAAGTTTCATCACCATCATGCTTCCTTTTTTTCCCCGTTGCTTTGGCGATGTGTAGGTCCGGCTCAGAGTCATAGTGTTGTAGAGGACTCATTAATTTAGCCCCAATTGACTTGTCAATCAGTGTTTTTTCCGCTTCATCTATTGGCGCGGAAGCGCTGGTTGAGGATGTGGAGGGAGGGGGGGTACGTCTAATCATATTCGAGCAGTGCCCAAATGAAGTACCAGGGTCACAGAAATAATATGCAGTTCTAACGCACGATTTATCGGTGATGATATACGGTAGCCTCAGGGGTCACTATACTGGTCACAGATCGATGATTTAGTACAATCTATGCAGCGGCCACTGTATATAGACCTCTCCCATACAAGTACATTTATTCAAAAGGCGTGGTTAATTGGCACAGTGCATCTTTTTTTCGCACGCTTGGATTTATAATGCAATTATCTTACTCACGCGCATATGAAGTGCTGATCTATAATTCTCGTAGTGTAGTGCAACCGGCAGCTTCTTTGTGTGCGTAATATTGCAACATTTACAACTCCTCCTGTTCGCTCGACTATCACCTCCTTGAATGCGTTGAACTCCTAGTATATGTCTAGTGATTTATTAGATTTAATTTTTATTTAAAAAATAAATTAATAAAACTTAGTACTTTTTTAATAACACAAATTACACGTCTAATCGTCTCCGATGTCCGAGGGGAAGGGGACTAGCTTAGCTTGCTATTACGAAGATATGGACAACCAATGGCAATTCAAATTAAAACCAGGTGAGGTGTGATTTTTAATGCTAATCTGTTTTTCCAAATATTTTGAAAATATAATATTTAAATATATTTTTTTAGGTTTAGTTATGGTGATCGACAATTTCCGCGTGCTTCACGGTAGAACTGGGTTTTCTGGTAACCGAGTATTAGCAGGCAGTTACATCTCTCGATCTGATTGGCTGGACCGAGCGCGTACTCTGCGGCTCATTCAATAAAATTTATGAAATAAAAAATATTCATAGCAAGCAAAGATTAAAGTGACTTGTCACATTAGTGAGTGACAAGTCAGTAATCATTATTTATTCTGAATCTAGTTTGTTCGGGTTTGGATATGTTTCTACTAGAGATGTATGAGTTTACGGGTTAATGATTGGGGATGGATTTTCAACCAAGAAATATTCTCTATTCCTCACAATGGATTCACAATGGCTTAGCGGGGAGAGTTTTTTGTAGAGACAAATCTGATTGGGTTACGATACAAAAAAATGTGTGGATGGATGAGGGAGGTCTAGAATCAGGCTGATTGGCGTGTGATGTTAAAGATCACAGATCTACGACATAGGTTGACTATTAAGACGTGTAGGGATTCTTCAGAAGAGAAGGCATCATCATCGCGCCACTCAGCGTCCTTGCACATCTTTGGTAAAAAAAAAACCCTTATCCTCAAAAACTACAACTTCTATGACGAAGTATGGTTTTCATTAATATAAATATAATAATGTATGCTATTGAAGCATACATCATTAAACTACGTTAACTATAAAGAATTATGTACTCGATGATACTTATCGTAACAATATGGCAATAATAAATTTAAATTAACCTTTTTGATGACTGTTATAACCTGAGAAACAAATTTTAAAATGAAACTCGATACTAATTTGTAATAAAAGTTTTCGTACGTGAATAAATAACTTAGGTAATTATTGTGTCTTTTTATTAGCTAAGTTCACATATAATTAATATTCATTTATACGTTAAAATAGATGTTGTTTTAATATAAAAAAAAGAGAGGTAGCACAGCGGATAATCCGCTCAAATCGGAGCAGCCCGTCTGGGGAAGGACCTCCACCTTACCTTCTCGGCCATGTTGTGTTCCTACGGTGAGTAAGGTCTCCAGAGCTCCACTTGGGGGGGTTGGGAGGGTTGGCAACGCGTGAGTGATACCCCCGGTATTGCTTACGTCTATAGGCTACAGTGACGGCTTACCATCAGGCCGACCGTATGCTTGTTTGCCACCTGTGTAGTATAAAAAAAAATATATAAAAAAAACACGCTTGATTTTTTTTTATTTGTAAAAAATATTAGCGGTATCTATAACTATTAAATAATCTGTGGATAAACCAAACATAAATTCACTAAAACAGACAGTGTTTGGCACAATTGCCCAGAAATCAAGCGTGACATGTTGACCTTTGGCAACTGTTACCTATGTAATATAGAGACTGCACAAAAGCTACATTTGTTATGTAAGCAAAATGGCACTAACCAAACTTTACACGACTTGAATTATTGGCTGTAAAATATTCGTTTAAATTGTTTCTAAAATGTTTTGTTTTGAGGTGGGCAAAGAAAATTAAATGCTTGCTGGTGTGTAGTTAAAAACTAGCATGTGCTAATTACCTGATGAAATGTAATTGTCGCAAACCGTTTGTATATTTCGCCATATTACAAAACAGCTAGCCGTTTTGTATTACGGCTGGTCAACGATAAGCCGGATTGCATTATGGCTGAATGATAGTCCGCCCCGTTTTTTAAAACGGCTCGCTGTTACGTAATACGGCGATATATAAAAACCACCTGCGACATAATCAACATGAGTGACCAGCTAAATCTCAGAGATTAGTACGATCAAAGCAGTCTAGGCTTTCATTACGGCAGGTAAAGGTTATAAACATTTGGGCATTTTCGGTAGCGTAGCTGGTAGCGGTAGATCACTTCTACAGGTAGAGGGTTTAACCAATTCAGCCACTGAGTTTCAAAGGAACATTTTCAACCATTCTTGGAATAAGGAAAGAAGAGGACTAAAAATATAAAAATAAAAATGAATATATTTTTATGGAATATTTCAAGTTCCAGTGAAATATGATGAAAATAATTATAATTTTAAATCAGTCTTTCAGAGAAAAACATCTGATGAAGTATTTAGATTTAAATATTTTATGAATGCTGTAAATTCGGCGAAATGATGGCACAATGATGGAAGGATTTATTATTTTTTGCTGAATGCTTTAGTAGATCCTTCAATAAAGCAATTTTCTTGGAACTACTTAAAAAATTGATTATTTCTTAATTTAGTTTTTTATTTGAAATTAAATCTTTGTAGCACTTGTAAAGTTAATTTTAGTAATGGGCAATTCAAAATTGAAAAGTTACACACACACTCATTTTTTTTTTATTTCTTAAAGAACGCCAAATAGATGAGAGAACTATTTTATGAGTAATTTATTAAACCTCGCTTCATTTAATAAATTACTCATAAAATAGTTCTCTCATCTATTAGAAAATTTAAAAAAAATGAGTGTGTGTAATTTTTCAATTTTGAATTGACTAAAATTAACTTTACAAGTGATCAAGACAGCTGAGGAACTATATCTTCTCTTTTTTTATTGCTCGGCAACCATTTAAAATTTGTTTCAATGTAGAATTTGCAGTAGTTACATCAATGTTCAATAAATCTATAGGCAAAGCCCGGGCTGACAACAAATTCTTACTAATATTATAAAGGCGAAGTTTGTGTGTGTATGGATGTTTGTTTCTCTTTCACGCAAAAACAACTGAACGGATTTTAATGAAATTTCGTATACGCAGACTATAACTTGTAATAACACATAGGATACTTTTTATCTCGAAATTCCCATGGGAACGGGAATAATAGGACTGCTGTGTATAAATAAATCCACGCAAACGAAGTTGCGCGGGTTTCACTAGTATGTAATAATTGTGAAATAAAGTCTGACCATTATCTAGATATTCGGTGTATATTAGAACGTCAAAATAATACGGATCATACACATTACGAGTGAGTAGGGTTGTCGACTGCCCAAAATAAAATATCATGTAACACATATTTTATTAGTATCTTCACATTTCAGCTACGAAGCTGTACGAAAGAACACCTATTATAGGACCTTTTATGTATACTTCATCGTCGTATATGATGTAGTATTTACAATGAATATGTTGTTATAAGCAGTAATCATTGAGTGAAAATAATACTAATTGGGCACATTTTTTTTCCAAAATATTTGTTATGACATACGATACATATTTTGGATTTTTATTACATATTTTGGAAAAAAAAGATCCTGGGTGTTTTATACCTTAGTGTACCAGACACCCAGGTTTTACAAAACACCCAAGACAAATACAAATGTTCACTACATAAAATGTTTAGCATATGCGAGAAACGAACTCGCGTCCTCTATCATCGGAAGTAGGATCACTACCGACTGAGACATCGGCGCTGTGATAACAAAAAAAAATATTAAAATCGGTTTCACCACTCCCGAATAACTTATTCGCCAAATAAACTGATAGTGAACTGGCCTATTCGGAATTTTATTAGCAATTTGTAAACAAGCATTCAACGTTTTTTTTAAATCCTACATAAATATGTAGGTTGTAAAGCTTGAAAAGGCAAGCGTCGAATCTTATGAAGAGGTGAAGGAGCTGGCACAAGAGGGAGGAAAGTGGAGGCTGGTACACCGAGAAGATCGACCTTAATTTTAAAGGAAGGATTTATATCCAGGATGTGCAACCCTATCTCCAAGGTGTGGGGATCGTCGTACCCCGTGAACGTGGGTTGGGCTAAAAAAGGTAATATTAAGGCTACGTTCGTTGACACAAAATTTTCGCTGTGATCCACACGAGGATATGGTATCCCAGTAGGGTCTTTACCTTCTACTGAATATTCATGTGCACCCGTCCGAATTTCAATGTGTTACGTGCTACAGTTTTTGTATTGACCAGTATATTATTTATACGCTTTTTTATTATTATACAGAACTTTTGATTACAGACTTTAGGTGCGATACCACTATTATTATCAAAAAAAATATACCATTTCATTTAGTTTAGTATTTAGTTAACGCTAGATGTAGTCGGTGTAAAAAAAATTACCCAAAAGTAACAATGAATGATGTTGGGATTATTTGAAGACCAGGTGGCTTATATAATATTGTATATACAATTTATTATTTCATTAAAATAGGTACTTGTAAAATGAAAGCAAAATATGACTTTAAATTACACATTGAAACCCCTTTTCAACGAAAACACTTGAACAGCATTCAATTTGTGAACGACAGGAGTAAACTAAATTACAGACGAAAGCAATCTAACGCGAGAATTTACTTGGAACGAAACACAGCAACGTATTCGTATTAGTTCGTCGTCCAAGCGTATTTTTTCATATTAATTATAGTGTCTTGTTGAATATTTGTATTCGCACTTGATGGCTCTACCGGCAAAACGTGCAGCCAGTTTACTCCATAATCATATATCTTTACTGCTATTTACTACATTAATAGTTAAAGTTATACAAAAGGTGATTTGAATAAAGATTAATTTTTTATTAATTAATTTAATTTATTATTAATAGATAAGACTAACTAAGATAACATTTACTTGCAACATCGGCGATTATTTCACTGAGCAAACGATAAGTTTTGGGTGCTTCAATCAAAATATATCGGGACAAGTCCACCACACATTCCCATGTGTCTCCTGTGTAGCCAGGATCAACAACGGCGACCTCAGATTGATAATAAGCGATGAAGCTTATTGACGTCCCGGGGGAGAAACTACAGCTGTCTTGGAACTCACAACGAATTTAATCATAAAGAAGATAGTCGGAGTAGGAAGTATTGAAAGGACTTCCCACCTTAACAATTACGTGAGAGAGCAATTTGAAGCAAAAGGCATTAGGTAAGGTATCTAAATACTCTAGAGAGATGGCAAATCAGGTGCGGCTCGATTGCCGAGCACCACGGTCTATTGTTACATTACTATTGGGACCTAATGCTATGAGCCTTTTTAATCAAAATATATATCATATGTCACAAATCGGTACAAGAAAATGATGTCTGGACAACGGTGTATATAAGTATATGCCAATAATATTGAATTATGAGTTACCATTCATTCGGTATGATGGGACGTGGCTGTGACGTGAAATATCCAGCTCAATTTAGTCGCGGGCCTGTGACACCGACCACATTTATCTTACCCCCGAATTATGAATCACAAATGAGATAAAAAATTGAGGAATGAACGTGCACTGAATAATATATCGAAGTATTACTAAACACGTGTAATACATATATCTATGTTAGCTAGTTATTTACAATGAGTACAGTTTTTCGTGACCATGTAAGTAATGGTTTGGTTAGGTTAGCTGGTAGTATGGTTTGGTGGCTTTTTTTTGACAAATCACACAGATTGAGCTGGCCCCAAAGAAAGTTCGCCATTACGCCTTCGCTAATACTGTCCGAATTGTTACTGACGTCGACGACAGGTTAACATGCCCCCCCCCCACCCACGAAGTTCCGGGGAGCTCGGGATTTTTTAAACGCATCAGTATTAGCTATCTTTGCAGATGACAACCTAACAAAGCGTAGCAAATATGAAACCCTACACTGCTCCCGACACGCACTTTCCCGGTTTTTAGTAGCATAATAATACCAACCCGGAGTATAGAAGTAGCTATATAGATGTCATGCTGGTTGATGGAGAAAGAAAATATGAATTTACCTATAGAAAGAAAAAAAAAATCTGAAATATTACATACCGAATAAAGAATAAAAATAATCAATTAATTAAGAATTTAGAAAACATAAATCTACTCATTAAGGCAGTTATTTCATAAATCACGTAAACAGCTCTACGGATTTTTTACAAAAAAAAAGCAATAGGTAACATAAAGCAGACGCGTAAAAAAGATATATACCTACATTGGTATATTTTTCCCATTGGGATTCTTCCAGGATTCCTGGAAAAGTAAATTATTTTGGCGTAGCATAGGGCTTAAGAGATGTTTTATGCTTACTACTAACTAATAAACATTTTATTTGATATGACTGTTTAGGTTTTCTACAAGCTAATATTACATTATATACAAATTGAATTTTTTTTTTTTTTTTTTTTTTAATAGCCATGTATGTCCCACTGCTGGGCAAAAGCCTCCCCTTTCTCCCTCCACACGTCCCTGTCCAGAAATTGAATTGAATTATGTTATATTAAATATGTTTAATGTTTTTATACCACTAAGGTGACAAACAAGTTTGGCCCCCAATTCTCGTAACAAAAACCGATTCTTTTTAGATTCAAATTCTATCGCTTTCTCACTCATACAAAATAGGAATTGAACGGGACAGCGAATGTGTATGAATCGAAATAGAATCGGTTTTTGTTACGAGAATTGTTTAACGAGGCCACTGTTGGTAAAACACCGACAGAGGAGATACTTCATTCCACTACGAGTTCCAAAACGAAAACCACATGGTTTACCACCAAAACCAAAAAAGAAAACGAAAATTATGAGACCTATGTTTTTGACAGGCCCGGTGGTCGAGTGGCTAGCAATGGTCACTTTATCCCAAGGGCAGAGGGTTCGAATCCTTCGCAGGACAAACATTTGTGTGCATGGACATGTCTGTTTGCCTTGGTCTGGGTGTTTTCTATGTATAAATATGTATTTATTTACAAAAAAAAGTATTTAAGTATATGTTTATCAGCAATCTATTACCCATAGTACAAGCTTAGTTGCTTAGTTTGGGACTAGATGGCGTTGTGTGATTCGTTCAAGAATATTATTTATTTATTTATGTAAGACAAAAATTTCAATATGACATGTTTTTTTTTATTTTTATTTTTTTTATTTTTATACTACTAAGGTGGCAAACAAGCATATGGCCCGCCTGATGGTAAGCATCACCGTAGCCTATAGACGCTTGCAATACCGGGAGTATCACTCACGCGTTGCCAACCCTCCCAACCCCCCCAAGTGGAGCTCCTGAGACCTTACTCACCGTAGGAACACAGCATGGCCGAGACCAATGCTATTTGGCTATGATCTTCTGTAAGGTGGAGGTCCTTCCCCAGACGGGCTGCTCCGATTTGAGCGGATTATCCGCTGTGCCCTACCTCTCTTAACTTTGTTGTTGTATGTTTAACTTTTTGAGCATCATGGTCTACAAGAAAAAACTCTTGTACTTTGACAAAAGGTCAAGTTTTGTAATGGCTGAAATAATTTGTATTGCTAGCGTCCATAGCCTAAAGTGACTGCTTACCATCAGGCTGACCGTATGCTTGTTTGCCACCTTGTCTGACCTGTATGACCTGATACTGATGCTGTATATCATACATTACATGTGGGTACTTTGGTTTTCTGCCGCCTACCGACAGACACAAATAAAAGTCAGTCTCGAATTACGTGTGTTTCATTCGCCGTCCTTATTTAGTATTTCCCAGTATATACCATTTGGCGACGAGTCCTAGTAACAAATTTGGGTGTAGGTATAACGTGTGTGTAAAAGTGAAATATAATGGGGGACAATAAAAAAACCTGACCTTAGTGCTTTAAAAGAGTTTAAAATGAATGTCTGTCGACGTCTGGTCGACCTACATCAGCAGATTGAAGGCGTGGTTCGCGATACAAGATGTAAAAGTTGCTGATTTTTTGAAATACTTGGTTGCGGTAGTGGGCACCGAGCCTTTAGATTTAATTATGTGATTTGAATCGTTGAACCCTAAAATTCAGTTCACCGATGTAGGTAGCTGAAGGGCAAAAATGATAAAAACTATACTGGACAAGTAATACTGTCGCATATTTTTTTATTTTATACGACTGACAAACAAGCAAATGGACTTACTTTAGTTGGTGAAATTAGTCTACCTGATGGAAGTGACGACCGCCACCAATGAACATATAGAAACACCAGAGGCGCATGTTGGGGGTTGCCAGTACTCTCCGCTCTTGTTAGACGAGTTGGTTAAAGATTTCAAGTATAAGAACTTTTTAATTTTTTTTTTCATACCACAAAGGTGGCAAACAAGCTTACGGTCCGCCTGATGGTGAGCGGTCACCGTAGCCTATGGACGCTTGCAACACCGGGAGTATCACTCGCGCGTTGCCGACCCTGTAAAAATCTTTTAATGCCCCTTTTGAAGAACCCCATGTTATAATCTAAAGGAAAGACCTCTACTTACTTACTTATTTACTCCGCTGGCTCAGGGACCCAAAGTGAGTCTTGTCCTCCGATAAGAGAGCTCGCCACTGTCTTCTGTCCTGCGCGATATCTCGCCACTGGGTAACTAATAAGAACGCTGCTCATTATTTATATAGATAGATAGAATATACTTTATTTGCAATACACATCCAACAGCACAAAGAAATATTACATTAAAATCTTACATACTAGTGTATTAGCAACAAGGCGGCCTTATAGCTAAAAGCAATCTTTTCAAGGCAACCTTAGGGTAACGAATTAAAGAAAGAAAGAAACGGGCAGGGCAAGCAGAACAAGAATCTGATAACAAAATTTGCAACGTAATAAGTACATAAATCAATAAAACTGAACTAATTTTGAATAATAATACTTACATAAGAAAACACGAATCAAACATACATATTTACTATGTTCTCTTAGTCGCCTTCTACGACACACATGGGAGAAGAAGGAGTGAAATGAAATTATTTATTTCAGAGACTTTCTAGGCAATAAACTACTTTTTATACTACCACGATTTCGGACAAGCAAAATGGCCACCGGTAAAGGAAATTGCGAAAGAAAACCGGTCACGGCCTTTTTTGTTATTTAACATTTCTTGTGTGGTGATATTTTAATCTGCTGGCACCGACGCGACGCGACGTTTGTAATCTATACTAAAATTATATAGAGGAAAGATTTGATTGTTTGTTTGTTGGTTTGTTTGTTTGAATTGAATAGGCTCCGAAACTACTGGACCGATTTTAAAAATTCTTTCACCAGTAGTAAGCTACATTATCAGGGAGTGACACAGGCTATAACGTTTCAAGACATTCAATGTGGTTCCCACGGGAACGGGTCCGGAACTTCACGCGGACGAAGTCGCGGGCAAAAAAGCTAGTAAGTAGTAAACTATATTCTCCCCGACCATATTTTACTTTGAAATCTATACAGTTTAAATGGGAGTACAGTATGTATCATAATAATATGTCATGCCTGCAACATGATATCTCAGGCCGGTCGTATTGCAATGTTATTGAACCCTCGGGAGGTTCCAGCGACGTTTCCAAGCCGTAAACAATTTTGAGTATTTGCAAGAGGATGTTTATTTTATAATGTGATTCTACTACATAAAGTCTATACTGTTTTTGTAGTTTATTATCAACTAGCGAAAGCCGCGCATCTTCGTTTGCGTGCGTGTATCTCGCTTTCCCGTGGGAAGATTGGAATGTATTATATATAAATAAATATTCTTGGACGAATCACACAACGCCATCTAGTCCCAAACTAAGCAACTAAGCTTGTACTATGGGTACTAAAATTGCTGATAAATGTACTTAAATACTTTTTTTTGTAAATAAATACTTATTATAATTATATAGAAAACACCCAGACTAAGGCAAACAGACATGTTCATGCACACAAATGTTTGCCTTGCGCAGGATTCGAACCCGCGGCCCTTGGGATAAAGTGGCCATTGCTAGCCACTCGACCACCGGGCCTGTCAAAATGTATAAAACTTCTTGAATAACTCTATTCATTAAAAAAAAAACGCATCAAATTTATTGCTTAGTTTTAAAGATCAAAGCATACATAGTGACAGACAGACAGATAGACGACTTCGTTTTATACTATGTAAAGATTACAGAACAAAAATGAATTGAATTCCCTTAGCTTAAAACTTATTTTACAAGAAGCAACATTTATGTTTCTATTGTTTCTATAGAGACCAATTTCAAATAAATAAAGGTAAAGTATGTTAGTTGAAAAGAAAAAAGAATTTTACACATACAAACAGACAGAAACATTCACACAAAACAGTTACACATTGAAACAAAATACAAGTACCTAGCCAATGAAAAAGTCTTTATGTGCCTCACAGCCGCTAGTTGACTTTTGTCTAATAAAAACGTTTTTCATTAATTAATTGGCTACAACAAAACGACATTTTTATACGCAAAGATAATGTTTGAACAAATTTTCAAACAAATTACAAACTGTAATTTTGTTAAATTAAATTTATGAAGTCCTTATAGAAACTGTGTTTCAGTAAGGTAAACAATTCAAAAGTATAAGGGCCAAGGGAGCAGACAGACCTCCTCCTCCCAGACCATCAAAACAGTCACGGTTATTTGGCCAGTCTAATTCAAGACATAGTTATATTAAAAATCAGAACTAGTCGTTAGTTCGCCATTTATATATTCGATGTGACTGAGATAAATCTAAGGAGTAGAATTCATTTCCCTCGTCTGTATTCACGGATAGATATAATTTGGGTCAATTTGGGTCAATTTGAAGCCAGAGTGAATAGGCTACTACTGTGTCAGAAAGCTACACTCATTACTTTCCATCAGGTGAGACAGTGGTCAATGGCTGACCAGTCATACATTAAAAACACATTAATTGACAATTTGTGTATTAATTATTCCCTTCTATAAACAGAAAGAATAAATAAATAGCGAGTCTGGCTACTGTACCACCTTGTCTCTCAAATTACCAGGGCTTACACTCCCCTCCGTCCTAAACTAAAAGCAGGGTAATCCCATGGGCCATACCTGCTTAAGAGCATTTGAATCCATTAAATTCAAGTGAAAGATATTTCTATGTTTTATTACAACTCTTTAAAACGGTAAGGTTACTTCTAAGTAATCCGATGACTTAGTTGAGATTACGTTATATAAATATGAAATGAAAATAATATATTCATTAATGTTCATAATTATTTATGTAGCGTCTTAGCACGAGTTCATATAAAGGGCGCGTTTCATGCGCGTTAAAGTGCGCCTTTATATGAATGATATTCAGCGCTTTGCACACCGCACCGCGCGTTGCGTCAGCGCGCACCGAAGCAATGTTCGGTGACGAACTGATATTCAGCGCTTTGCACACCGCACCGCGCGTTGCGTCAGCGCGCACGACGCAACGTTCGGTGACGAGACGATAAATACGATTTTCATGATACAACAACCACGGGCCCACGCCTCTCGGTCATGTAGACTCACACTTATTATAACGGCTGACTAAATAGTTCACTTTTGTTAATTAAAATACTTTAAATTATGACATTGATCAAAATACATTAATCAAGTCTAGATTGAAATCAATCAAAATAACGTGAGAAGTATCCATTTGCTATCCAAGTATAAAATGACAACGAAAACTTCTCAATTTATTATAACGGTAAGCCAGTGCAATACTATAATGGGGAGTAATAAAAAACGGGATTATCTCTCCTGTAATTTCCCGATCCGTGGCCGGTCGGACAATAAAACAGTCGTTACGCAAGAAATAAAGATGAACTATGAATAATGGCGATTATACCGGAATATTACTTTTGTGCTCGCTTTTTCAGAGGCATCCTGATCAGATTAAAGTATTGTTACAGTTTTATTATCTCCCGTCTCTTTGAACGAGACTTTTCTATTGTGTTTTTATTTTCATGTTTTATGTAATTTCATTTTTGCTTGACTGGGTACAAGTTTAAATTTATCTCTGCCCGGAAAATATAAATGTTTTAAGAATTAAATTCTTTCTTATCTAAGGTTTTTGTTAACTTCTTCGATAATACACTAGTACTGAAACAATTGAAGAATTCACTATTTTCTGGACATGGCTGGCTTGAGCCTGGCAGGATTTTCGACATTTACTTTGTATGAAAACGTCAATCGTCATATCTTTTCATTACCTTATCTCCCTTCCCTAGTCATCATACAATGCATTGTAAGGACCCCTGGTGTTTCTTATGTTCATAGGCAGAAGAAACCATTTTCCACCAAAAAATATAATGAAACAACCCCACTATCAACACTACAAGGCTTTTAGGCAATTAACCCCTTCGCCCAAAGACTTTAGTCTTAGACTTAAGTCTAGTACAAATATCATGGTGGAAATGCAAACAGTACTTAGCAAATTACAGCGCATTCAAACTCGTAAACTTCAGGAATAGAGGTGCTTGAAAACTGTACTTCGCTGGGGCCATATCGTCCCGTTTGCCGTTTACAGAGCACCCATAAACATGTCTCACAAAAGCTGTTGCTTCGTGCTCTTACACCTCGTGCGGGTAAATAAAGGTGTTCATACACTACAGTTAATATCCTATGAGTTCATTGACACTTTATTTTTTAGTGTGGTAAACAATATAATAAGTATGTTTGACAACCCGATGGCGCGTTGGTAGTACCTTCGGCACTCAAAGGCTCGGAACCTCGAAAACGGCCTTGCTATCCTTCGGCCTTAGGAAACTCGAAGGTTAAATTAAGGATTTGGGCTTCTGATTCTCTTATTCTCTTAAAGAAACGCTTTGCTGCTTGTCACCAATATTCTGTTAGAGTACTTGGCCGGTCGAGCAGAGCTAGGCCATTCAATGTAAATAAATCAAATAGTTTATTTTCAGACGTAGGCCTTCTAGGCCGTCATTTACAACTTGTATTATCAAATTAATATAAAATAGGTAGACTACTCTATAGCTACCATCATTTGGAAACAAGAATTATTATTTGGAAATATTGCCACTGGTACAATAAATGGCAAAAGAAAACCAGTTTAAAGATCCATTTTGATAATGCTCAACCACTTTAAATTTAATTTTACTTCGTTCTATATTATGTACTAGCGAAACCCGCGCAACTTCGTTTGCGTGTATCCCGCTTTCCCGTGGGAATTTTGGAATGTATGATACCGCATCAAAATCCGTTGCGTAGTTTTAAAGATTTAAGCATACAAAGGGACAAAGGGACATAGGGACATAGGGACATAGGGACAGAAAAAGCGACTTTGTTTTATACTACACTGGGCGTCAAAAATAAGTAGTACAGTTTTAAAATTGCATTTACTCTTAAACTATAGAAGTTAGAGTTTTGAAATAAAAGTCATTTTATAGCAAATTTAACAAAGTTTTCTAAAAATAATATTTTATTTAGCATTAGTAAAGTTTTACACTGAAAATTTAGAAAAAGCTAACCATTTTGAAGGAACTATCAAGCACTTAATTTTTACGTTTTGGGCCTTGTTCCCACTTTGGTAACTTGTGTTGCCGCCTCGGGCTCTGATGACAGCTTGGAGCCGATTTAGCATGCTGAACACTAAGTTTCGGAGGCGGTATTGGGGAAAATTCACCCATTCTTCTATCAGGCCTGCTTTAGAGCCCTGA